>CM068866.1:26202460-26802460 GCA_035149815.1 Branchiostoma lanceolatum | reverse complement strand
CCTGCAACACCTGGTATAAGGTATAAAGAGATTAAAATTTGCATTTATAATATCAATAATTCAGGGTACAATGTCATTATCTTCTGATATAATGGATAAATAAGTAACCTATTACTAGAGATAGATCTCATAAGATACGTTTGTCTTCAGCTACAATGACTGTCACACCTGATTGAATGTAAAGAATCGACAAAAGAAACATCTATAGTATCTATAATCCAGTTTGCAATGTCATTGTCATCTACTGTACTGCAAAGGGATAAGAGGTTAAAGTTTTAAACATTAGCATACAGAGCACGTTCTGAATAAATTAGATTATTTCAGCTTGCTACAGGATCTTAATGGCCTGCCTAGGACAACTCTATCCGTATTAAAGTAATATCCACGACTGGTCTGATGTAATCAATCGACCGTATGTGCACCAGCTGTTAGTGAGACAAAATGGACCACTTTCCAACCTCAAATATTGCACATCAAGTTATCATCACTCTATAAAGTTAGAAACCAAATTATTCGTTTTAGTTCATCGATGTATCGTCAACGCTTTCAAATAAACGACTGTCGGCCTCTTTATGTAGCGGCTAACATTTATTGCTTTTGTTCTCTCTAATCAATATTGTTTTACAATAAGACGCTGTCGTGTTGAACTTAGACTCTATCGGTTACTTTAAATGATTGCATGAATTGAAATGAAGATAATGCAGATACTAGGTAGACCCTTTGTCATACCTGTCAATACTTCACAAAAGTTCTGGATCCATAACTAAAGTTCCAGACAGTAAGAATCTGATTGATTATCATGTTATGTTTTACTCAACCAACTGTGCCGTCTGAAGAGTATGCCAACTCCATTAATGATTTTAATTACATAAAACTTAACTTTTTTATATCTACTAAAGCCAATATCTTTCTTTTTTCATATACAGACCTGGAAAATTTCATTTAATCATTTATTGCGTTGTAGACAGTTTGATGACATAATGCATTATTCTGTGTCAAGAAAAAAGTGGGTTTTTCATTGATTTCTAAGGTCATAAATTCAAACAATTGGATATCGAACTTTTCAGCAAACGCATACATGCGTGTGATTCGAGGCTGTTGGGGGTCCGTTTCAGGAAAAAGAGAGTGTTACAGATTCCGTAAAGTATTTCTATATTACTAATATACTACCAAAGATATGTTATACCAGTATAAGATGTTTTGTAAAACGGGTACAGTATGTCCCTAAAACATGTATCTTGCTTTCAAAAATCTTGACAATGTTGCGAGTGCATGTCAGCTTAAAAATCCACTTCGATTATTCAAATACGAAGCATATATCAACTTTATACCGGTCAATATGAGACGTAAAAATATGCCAAAATAGGTTGAACATAACATGCCTTTGCTTCGGCGATGAATATTAGACATCCAGGTAATATAAAAAATTTACTAAATGATACAAAATAAAGGAAACAATAACTGAATAAGGTCTCTAACCTATTCGTTAATTCTCGATCACAGATAAAAGACAGCAGATGCTATCTGAAACGTCTGACTCTGAATGTATCTCGTTCTTTAATTCGTTTCTTTGCTTTGTTGGACATCGATACATTCAAATCGATTAGTTGTCCACGTCCAATTTTCACGTTTATCCAGTCTACACTTGAATTCTAGGAATGTTTTTTATTTTTATTTTCCTCTTGTAATAAGATATGATTTGCTGCAAGTTTTTACAGGGGAAAGACTAGAAATCAAATTCAAAATCAAGAACGAAAACACTAGACCGAATCCCCTATACCCTTGAGTTAGCATACTTCTTTTCCCGATACTTTCCTTCTGCACTGAAATAATAGGTCCGATATTGCAAGTTTCTCCCAACTAAGGACGAGGGATTACGTCTGGGATCGAGCGCGACAACGCAAGACCTAGTGATAGATCACTTGCCTTCGGCGAGCGATTGGCACTGTCATCACATAGACACGGTCAGTCAAGGCCAAATAACACATCCGCCTGTAGGTCTCACATCGATCTGGACACCTGCCCAGTCAGCGCAGACGACTTTTGTCGTCACGTTGCTGGCTAAAACTTGTGTTTCGTGTCAGAGGAACGACGCACGACTTCCCTCACTCCACCAGGTGCAAGTGAGTGCCTGATTTCGGTTGGAGAGGTTAAGGGAGAGGAATGGGCTCCGCCTTTTACTACTGTGCCCAACGGTCGGACACGGTGACTACCAATTCACTGTCCTAATAAAAGCTATAGGACATTTATCTGAAAGCAGGGGGTTCTTAGATGGGATGTTAAGCCGTCAGCCACGGGTTTGAGGGGCGTCAAACACCTAGCATGTTCAAAACTCATTACTCTTAACGGTAGAGTGAAGGGGAATGCAATTCTGTATACTTATATAGTACCGAAAATATCGTATTCGTATATACTTAGCAATTCAGCGGGTATATTTACCAATTTTGTGATGTATTTAACAGCTTTACTAAAATATGGTTGTTAAGTAAACCAGCAAAAAATGCTATTTACCAGTAACGTTGGATCAGAAAGGTAACTCAGCACCGTGTTCGGTACAAATCCACGATGTTCAGTACCTTTGCAAAGTATGTTCCCAAGATTGCACTGATCAATTAACGTTGCTAAGTATACTTATGCATCCCCATCTGGTTTGCCGCATTAGTTGGTAAATTACATTATGAGAAAATATTAACTGTTCTCCAGCTTAATCAAAAGAATTTGACTCTCCGGAATTGTCTACCAAATTTGCTGATACATAGCTGAAGAAGACCGATGGATTCAATAGAAAATTCAAGTTAGATAATTATGGTACACCGGGAATGAAATTAATGTAAGGGCCAATGGGTTAATCTACCAATAACAATTCGCAGACTATTAAAACTGACAACCGTTGAAAACTCAATATATTAATGTTGAAAAATGGTACGAAATCCAGGAACACTGAAGAACGATCAAGCTTAGAATCCAACTGAAGTTTTGGACATGAATCCCCCTCGTTCCACTGATAGTAGATAAACACCATTTACGTTTTATGTGTACTCTCAATTGGCAAAATTGAGCTTATACGGTTTTTGCAATGTTATCTACCTGAATACGACTTAAGACGTTTTTTAACAATATTGATGCGTCCATGGCACCATGCTCAAGTGCTCATTGTGTGCTTTCTTTCGTGTGTTTTCGGTGAATGCCATAGCGGTTGGACTGTCACAGTTGCCATCAGATATAACTAAAAGAGAAATGTCTCAAACACACTTACTGGATTTAATGGCGTGATATTTACAACTTGGCAGTGCATAGCTTCATTGACGCGGTCGATATAGATGCCGTAAAATGTCAACTTGAGTGACATTTGTGTGGCGTAAAATCCAATGTGCAAAGAGTATACTTAATGCACCGTGTTAAGATAAGGTAGAGGGACAATTGCAAAGAAGGGTGCGGCGGGTATTGGGGTGGGTTTTATGTACGTATATATAACGTGGAGTCGAAGACTTGTTGAATCAAAGCACGGAAAATTATTTTAGCAAATGTTCTCGTTGGTGTAACAACTGTTAGAAAAAGACACGTTCATAGGGAATAACTCGTCCAGGGGTGTTTCCGTCTGGCCAATGATCTACCACTTTACAGAGTTATACATACATAGAGAACAAGACTATCGGGAACATGATGCATTGGAAGCTTTACCTTCCCTTCGGGCTGTACGCCTGTACCACTAATAAAGTAGCTTTTATAATACCCTACTTCACTCCCCTGTTTCTAAGTCAGACATCAGATGGGTACAGCGCCAACTGATAACAAAAACAAGCAGTGAATCTTGCTACGGGCGAAACGTAACGATTCAAAAACGAGTTAAGCTCGGAGTTATCATTGGATTACTGTAATAAATCAAAGATTCCAACCCACATGAATTCGTCTTAATACCCCAGTTGTCTCTTGAGGGCCATCTAGCCAACAACAGTTTAATCTTACTCTATTAATGCAGCGCTATGTTTCTTAAGATCAATTTCTGTAAGTCCTAAGAAGTTTGAACAGTGCTACCGGCGTTATTGTTTGATATTGCTAGCCATGAAATCATATGTAAGGTTTTAAATGTTGCAAGAGTTGCATATAGACTTCAGAGAGCTACTTCATGCCATTGTAGGTATTGAAAATCACAGCGGAAAGTTGATTTATGTACACTGACATTTACTATTATTTCATATATTCTGAACAACATGGCTCTGGTGATGTCAAACTCAATTCTTTTTTCACCCCCGCTTTATATAAAGTTTTCATCATTTTTTAAAGATCTATAAGCGTGGTACTAGTACAGGATATTAGATGCCAACGTGCATCAGGAGAACACACTTGATGTTGAGTACGGATTCCACTAGAGGTACATGCATACGGCATGCAAGGGCGGATCAATGAAGATTCTCTCTGATCCTCTTCTAGTTATTGCCGGAGGATGAAATATCATATGTCTCTAGATATATATCTGTATAGGTCACTTACCTCTTTTTCTCATTTCTGAACGAACGGTTTCCTTTCAGGCTACGTATACTGCAGCTACTGGAGTTATATGTGACTTGAACTCAGAGCATTCACCAGAGCCCTGACTACGTGTTGTGTGTATGAATAGTTTTTGTAAACTTATTTCCAAAGACGAAATTTGTCCCACAATCATTCTTTTCAATACATGTAATACTTTTCTTGGAAGAAATTGAATATCATCATATCTACAATACATGTAAGACACAGTAGACCCTCTGAACCCCGTAACCTCAAAGCTCAACAGGGAATTTCTTAATGTCTATTATTTTCTTCATACTTCGCAGAAATGATCGAATTCAGCTCTTTTGGCACAGTGCCTGGTGCACTGGGCATTCAACCCGGCGCCGTCGATTCTTCTGTGACTCGGTCATATCGGATTTCCTTTTGTCTACAAGAAGATCTTGTCCTACCAGTCCATGAACGCCTAAAGCACTGCCCATCAATTCTAGCTCACTCGCCTTCCATTTGCTCTATCTTTGCAACATTTGCACAAACTTTTCACTTAAAAGCTAAAAAGAAACGGTAACTTCATGGACAAAGTAACTGTATTCCTCAAAGCTATTTCAATTTAGATAATGGTCGTCTTGATACGCCTGTACCCGTCTTCTTTACGGCTTAAGAGGGCGCCGCCTTGGAATCTTCAGGCTTATTTTTTCATAACAAAGAATTTTGTAAAAGTTAGGTTGGCTTCAAGTTTTGTATGAAGTACCTTGCCTTTGAAGACCTTACATCGACATTTAATGACATATCGATGCACAGACGTCAGATACCTTGAAACATGTAACTATTTTCTCGAAAGGGCGGATTCTAGATCATTCAATCTTCGTTACAACGGACCGCTATCCCAGGAGTCTAGCTGCGATGGAACGTCTGTAATTGCTCTGAGACCAACATGGTATTAGAGGGAATCTCCCTAAGATGGGTTTTCTAAAAGGTCACAAAGTTTACTAAAGATTATTCTCTTTCGTCGGTCTCAACCAATTCCATTAAAGGTTTAGTCAAAGCTCAGAGGGATGATTAACCTATTTTTCAATGTCCCCAAGAAGTGGTGCAGATGTGTAACGTCCTCAAAACGTCACTCCTCGCGACAGTTCGCAAGTGTTCAATTTAGATTCTTTATTGGTTGTGGGCCACTCTGGAGAAGCTGCCGGGTCAAGGATTCATCAAACTACATTCTAAGACACGATGAAGACAAGTTGTTGCGAAGTTTCTTGTTGAGTTATCGCAGGAGAGAATATTAGGTGTTAACTTTTATTCTCGAAATTCTGAGAGAGAGAGATATACATACATATAAACAGTACATACATACTGGTTTACACGCGCGCTAGCTCGTACACACACTTCACACACACAAGTACACACTCAAACACACACACAGAAACTCACACGCATGCGCATGCGCACACACACACACACACACACACACATACACATGCATACATAAGTATACATACATACAAACATACATACATACATACATACATACATCTTGTGACGTGAACGCACAAACATACCGCTATGTGTGATCTTCCCACAACATGAAAAATGCGTAAATGACATCGGGAATCTTACTTAGAAGTAGCGGTTGCACTTGTTACCCCGCCCTACCTCGTGTAATTTACACCTTCTTTTGAACTTTTGACGTTCCGCACGGCCAGGTGTGGTAGTCAAGTGCTAACGCACAGTCAGTGGAGCGTTATCTAGAGCAAATACTGCAGCGCTTTTAACACATTCCTATACATATGTCGAGAGGGAAAAAGACATGCCCTTATTGTATGGCCAATCCAACACAGCAAGTGCTACCAGAGCAGCGTGTGACAAGATTAAAAGAAAAGTATATCGGCTGTTTAGGGTAAGTTAAAACAGTAGTGTAGTAAGGGTTTTTCCTGGAAATTGGGTAACTTAGGGGGCAGAGAGGCATAACGTAAGCTCTTCGAGGTATTCCTACCTCCCTCTCGCTTATTTCGCAGCCTTCATTCTTTGAATCCTTGCTTACCGGGAGGCAGATTACTATCTAATAAACACATGCTCACTCTTTCTTTCTTCTGAACCCTGGTAAGCTCTATCTCTGGAGAGAGGAGGACCCACACACAACTCCACCTACATACATGGATTTTGGAACGGTCCTTTTCGGTCGTTTAGGACTACAAATGAACCGAATCTCCTCCAACACCAAACATCGTGACCTAGAAACAATGGCGTCAATGTTGTGTCCTGTCTAGACGACAAGGCAACACTGCCCTCGAGCTAGCGTCTATATACCTTTTGAACGACTGGAACAGCAGACAGATTTAAATGATGACAGTGATACCTTTATCATAGTTCAAGGGAAAGTCAAATCACCACTTGTCTGACCTGTGAGCATTTCCGTCGCTCGAAATCATTATTTTTTCTTCTACCCTTGAGACTTCATTAGATTGTCCTTTTTTCATAGATAAACCAACTGTTTTATGACATTTCCGTCGACAAATATGATATATTTACAAATGTTCGCAAATTTAATGTCCACATCTAAAGTGCTTCCGTAGCAAACTTATAGCCCACAAACCATTTATGTTGTGAAGACGTGAATGAAAATCGAATTTTAAAAGCACGCAGGAAACAACAAATAATTTTTTTCATACCATATGCCACATTTGACTATAATCATTATTGTCTGACCGATCCACATTACATGATATCAACTTGGTAACAACTGTATCATATACAACGTATGACATGAACTTCAACCGATCATAGAAATATGGCTGCATATTGTATGGCATATCTACCTATCTACGAGAATATGTCTGCATATTGCATAACATATCTGCCTACGATCCAGTTCAATGAATGTCTAAATGTGACCTTCCAAAACTCTACAAGCATCGCACCTGTCTCCTTATCATGCTGTACTTCAGACAATAGAAAATAAGGAGGATCGAATATTTACACCAACCTCTTACAGTGAATGCTTCACTCTCTTGTCTCCTGTGCCTGTATATGCGTAGTTGCAATATGAAAGGCAATGTGGACTGAACATGACATTCTGTGCAATGCCACAAGAGACGTGGGAAAATACCACCTCTCTGCCTGCCATTACTAGGTAAATCCGCAAATTCCTGTGTGGCGCTTCGGTCCATCAGAAGAGCTAACTCATTAATCACAGGGTAGCGGGTGTTTAGGCAGGAGCTGATAGGTAACTGTTTGTCGTCAAATACGGGTGTCTGTGTGTGCGCGCGCGCGCGCGTGTGTGTGTGTGTGTATGTGTGCGTATGTGTGTGTGTGTGCTGTGTGTGTGCGTATGTGTGTGTGTGTGTGTGTGTGTGTGTGTGCGTATGTGTGTGTGTGCGTGTGTGTGCTGTGTGTGTGTGTGTGTGTGCGTGCGTGTGCGTGTGTGTGTGTGTGCGCGTGCGCGTGCGTGTGTGTGCGTGTGTGTGTTGTGTAAAGAGCGAGTGTCGACAGGCTTCTTCAATTGTTTACTTTATGTTCAGTCATGTCAAGTTACTGTTTGGATTTTTCTTACACGTGACATGAATACAATCACCAGGTGTCATGAACTTTCATGACCTCTGACATCTGACCTTTATGTGTTGTCCTTGACGCATCGCTCTCCACTTACAACTGTATACACTTACAAATACGTATATACAACACCCACAAAAGCGATGGATTCGTATACAAACATTCTCAACAATCCACGAAGACACACCGTACACAAGCGCACACTCACACTATTTAGAGTAGACTTTCGAACCACAGTGTGTGCCAATGTACTGAGGATAATTAGGCAAGTTGCTTCAAGGCAAACATAATCACACTGGTTCAACCAGAAGCCTCATTATACTGTGTTGTTGAATTATAAATAACACTGTCTGCGTGCTACAAGTTCGGGAAGTCTTCCCTAAATGTTACACTGAGTTGGGGACGTTACAAGTCTCCAGTGCGGCAAAACAATGACGGTTGGCGAGAAGGAAACAAGTTTATAGACAACCAAAGAACACTCAGCGGCTACTGAAAATGTGGTTCCTAGTTATGGTCTGTGTGTGTTTTTACCCTTTGGAAACAGGTAAGTATAATCTCTTAAAAATAACATTTATATAATTATCTTATCTGTTCGTTTTCCAAAAATTAGAAGATCATTAAGAAGAGACATAATTGTAATGTCATCGATCTAGATATCAAAGCTTACATATTGTCACGTATTGTCACTTGACATGTATTGTACTAGTATCTTAAGAACATAGCACCAAGAGTTGTAACGTTGCAAGCTTGTCTGTGGTCACGTTCAAATGTTTTGCATTGTATATAGGGTTATTATAAACATGCTATATTCCTCTTCTGTTCATGTTAGATTGTAGTGTGCACTTGAAGAATAGCTCAAAGCAAAAGACCAGGTAAAATGAAATGGATTAAAAATCAAACTCACTCATGAACATAGGATATATGACACATTGTTTAAGTTTTCTGCGACAAGGAAACGACAGTAGGGCGAAAAACATTACTCACAATCTGTTACCTCATTACGTCATCGAAGTACTGCTCGTTGCGCCCCCCTCCCCACTACCTCTTTAAAAATATATGTACATCCGTCATAGAGTGAAACTTACCATGCCTCCGTGGTACAATATTAAATGATAAATGAATGACATTGTCATCTACTATCTGGTCAAATAGTCTTTGATAAATTAAGGCATCGATGCAGAAATGTTATAATAGTCTGTTTTATATTCAAAGACAAAAATAATTTTGTACTGTGCAGTGAAATGGTTTGTCAGCATATATCAGTGCTTCAACTCAGCAGAATAATTGGCCCAACATAACAGCAGACAAAAAGAAGTCAGAAAATCCCCTTTTTTTAAGGAAATGTATGCAAATATATTGAATCAAAGAATGTCAATGTTTTATATATGTTTACTCGAATAGATCCACAAAATTAAAACTACAACGACAGCAAATATGTTCTTTGTTACTCCAAGGCTCTACGGCACTTTCATACTTATCCAATTTTTGATGTTATCATAAACGATATCGATAAAAGCAAATAAAGGATTATTCTGTATTCATTATAGACTAGTAGTTTCAAGCAACCTAGTAATGCTTGTCAACAAATTTCTTTAATGTAGATGGTTTGCTAATAGCGAGATTTTCTTTTTCATGTTGAGGCTGTGACTTAAGTCTGTTTCTTATTCAATTTATTGTACAAATGTTGCATTACTTTCTGTGCAACATGTGTAAAATGGTAAGAATTACACAAATTTGTTACAAGACAAGCTTCCCCACGCCTAGAACAAACTGTAGAAGATCTATGTGGAGATAATATCAATATGATATAATATGAATAATGCAATTAAACCATTTCACGTTTCATATGTTTTCTTGCTTCGTGAATATAATAGAGCATCGGGTGACAACAGTAGGGACAACCATGAAACCAACGACGGTAGACACCACAGTCCCTACAACGTTGCATGGGCAGACCACTCCATTTGAAATAACAATACCGACCACTTCACCTGGTACAACAATACCAACCACTGCATCTGGAACAACAGTACCAACCACTCTATCTGAAACAACAGTTACACCATCCACTGCATCTGGAACAACAGTACCAACCACTCCATCTGAAACAACAGTTACACCAACCACTGTATCTGGAACAACAGTACCAACCACTCCATCTGAAACAACAGTTACACCATCCACTGCATCTGGAACACAGTACCAACCACTCCATCTGAAACAACAGTTACACCATCCACTGCATCTGGAACAACAGTACCAACCACTCCATATGAAACAACAGTTACACCATCCACTGCATCTGGAACAACAGTACCAACCACTCCATCTGAAACAACAGTTACACCATCCACTGCATCTGGAACAACAGTACCGACCACTCCATCTGAAACAACAGTTACACCATCCACTGCATCTGGAACAACAACGCCGACTATTCCATCTAATACAGCACGGACCACGGACCATCAAGCCACATGGGGCAGAAATTCTACAGAGACACCGTCTTCAAATGAAGGTTCGCTTTGTTGTTTTTTTGGTTCACCTTGTTTGTTTGTTTAGCTGATGTTATACTAAACTGTGTGATTTCGGTATTGTATACCGTGATTTCTCTTGGATAAAACAAAATACAAGATAATCAACAGCGAGTTGATGGTCTTTCGTAGCTGACTAGTATTCTTTTAAACTATCTTTCTTTAACGTTTGCAAGAGAAGCGAGCTATTTAAAGACGCCAGATAAATACATCCAACGTTTGCCCGCTTCATAGAAGACCCTCGCTTTTTAGAAAAAGTGAGGTCATTCATCACACTCTGCTTCCCAAAAAAAGCACAGAAAATCAAACTCGACAAGTGTAACGTTAAATTTAGAATATTAGCAATTGGACTAACAATTACAATTAGAGTAGCCACTTGTCCCACTTTCTCATTGTTTTTCATCAATTGTATTCATCTCGTTATTTGTTATTTGCCTTGGGGCAACGATTTGCAAGTTATAATAATTTCATACTGCAATTTAGCTATTAATTTGAAAACGCATCTTCTGTTAGGATGCTTAGATGACCTGTATCGCTGCAAAGGAGGAGGGAAATGTATCGACTACGAAAAGGTTTGCGACGGTACTTCAGACTGCCCCGAGGAAGACGATGAAAAACTATTTTGTAGTAAAGGTGAGACATGTACAAGACTACCGTGTTCAGATTTATACCCGCTGCCCTACCCCATGGCGGAATGGAATCACCCGAACTAGGCATAGCAAATCATAGTTAAATACGTCATGCCACTAGGATGTGACGAAAATGCTGCCAGCCACATAGGATCCAATGAGGCTGGAGTTGGCTCTATTTGCGACATGAGAAATTGACATCGTAGCTAACAAGATAACTTATATATTGAGCTGTAGAAAGACTGGATAGACTGAAGACAGAATGTCACATTTTAGTCATAAATCTTCTGGACAGTAAGACAGATTTTTTTTATTTGAATATGTGTTTTCCTTAAAGAAATAACAAAATATCCCTTTTCAGAACAACAGCAGCATAATTGTTCACTTTATTTGAAAGTTGAACACAATCTAACTCCTTTCGGTACTTTTTCCCAGGATCCGGAACTAGTATTCCTGTAGTCCCCATCGCTGCTGGTGTCGGCTCTGCTGTAGCCCTCTGCGTCATTGTTGCAGGAACAGTGTTCTTTCTCAAAAAGCGTAGAAGGTATGTATGTATTCAATACAGATCCTCAATCTATGATATTTCTTTTCTTCTGTTGCAAATGATGATTGCACAAATAGATTTTCCCTTCTAACAATGGAATGTAAAATCTTATTCTCTACGGCCGTTGTGCCAGATTCCTAGGTCTGCTGAGCTTCAGAATAGTAAAAATTGGCAAGATAGGGTGGATGATTTTAAAGAGAATCTAGCCTTAGAATTTACACATACAATGTATGCACCACCGTCCTGGTACCTTTATGGCCGGATATATCCTTAATGTTTTGGACAAATTATTCAGCCAATTTTGCTGATTTTGTAAATCTTCCAGCATCTCCAAAGGTCTGAGAGAGATTAGGATAACCCATCATCTCATGCCTGGCTCCCCCGCCTGTGTGTATAAAGCAACGACCCTGACGTACCGGCCTGCGATCCATCCTTCTCGCTGAGCCTAGCTAGCCGCTAGCCAAGCAGATACTCCCTATTGTTGTTAGATGGGAAGTTACCAGCCAATCACGTTGCTCCTTGACCGAAGGCGGCGACGTGATTGGCCTGCCAGCGCTAATGCAGCAGGAAGGACTGGTCGCACGCCGATACGCCAGGGTTGCTGCTTGCGCTTGATGTACGCAATGTACACACGGGTATGGCATGAAAGTCTTGTCGTTACCCAAGCTTTGCAATTTCTGTCCAATTCACAGGAGATCGCGGACCACAGGACAAGATGTGAATAGCCCTGAACACACCGCTGAAGTAGCCAATCCATTGAAGAAGGGAAACGATCTTCCTGCAAAACCACGGAACTTACCGAGAGACTCTCACATCTACGCTGCAATAAATCCACAAGACATGGACAACAACTTTACAGATAGACCAGAAGGGACAAACACTCACTCTGACAGACGTCATAACAACAACGCGTACACCGTCCAAGCTCCTAGAGACTCTAACTATGCGACTCCCGACGACCTCCGAGGTACGATCTATGAAAACATCCCGGACGAAATACCTGAGGAGTCACCTTACCAAGCGTTGAATCAGGACACAATGGAAAACATACAATACACAAGTCTGTCGGAGGTTGCTAAAAAGAAGTAAACCAACAATACGGTCATCGTCGTATATCGTCGCACGGTTTTGATGTCATAGAATTTTAAAGTAGGATGTGACAGAACCAACCGCCAACAAGGACCCAATACAACCTTTTCCGTAACAAGACGTATTCACGTATTGCACGACGTATTCACGACGTCGACTATCCAAAGAATGTCCTGAATTTGAGATCGTAAGACGATTGTAAAACAAATGTGACTGGACCCTAAACCTGCCAACGAAAATGGGCTCAGTGACCGCTCTCCTTCTTCGGAAGAAATAGATTTATTCAACAGGGCAGACAACCAGGGCCTGTGCACTGACGTGACAAACTTAATTAGGAGGGAGCGAAGTGGTTTGTGAAATTGTTTGCTCAACCTGAGATGAACTCGTTCCCATTGCAAAAGACATATTGACATGTGTTTATTTTTAACTTGGAAATCACTCTTAAAGGTCTCGGTGTACTAGCATAATTGACAAAAATTGTATTTTTTTCTTTGATAATTTGTCATCAATTACATTGTACGATGTTAGTTTAGTTTAGTTCGAGACATTTGTGTGTGTGTGTGTGTGTGTATGTGTGTGTGTGTGTATGTGTGTGTGTGGAGAGGGGGGCATGCACGGGTAGCCTGAACGTCAAAATGTCGACAGGCTACGTGTCCGAATGTTAACCACGTTTACTTCATTTTCTGTAAGGTATTTCTTGATTTGCTGTCTGGATTTTACACATGACATGAATACAATAATCTGAGGTGGCATGAACGGCCATGACCTCTTACATCTGACCTTTGTGTGGTGTTGTCCTTGATACATCGCTCTCCACTTACAACTATGATATGTATACTTAATATAAAGCGATGGGTACGTGAACTCAAATGCTAAGAAGAAGCCATGGAGGTTCACACACACACACGCACACGCGCGCGCGCGCACAAACACGCAATATTTTGAGTAAAACCTTCGAACCACAGAAGTGCAGTTGCACTGACAATGTGCTAGTAATAATCAGATAGGCACGCTTGCTTCATTGGGCAAATATAATCACACTGGCTCAACCAGTAGTCTCATTATACTGAGTTGTTAAATTATACTTGTCTGTGTGCCACAAGTTCGGGAAGTTTTCTGTATATAATTTGGTGACGTTACAAATCTCCAGTACAAAATAGTTACGGTTGGAGAGAAGTGAACAAGTTCAGAGACAACCAGAGAGCACTGCTATTGAATATGTGGTTCCTAGTTATGGTCTGCGTCTGCTTCTACCCTTTGGAAACAGGTACGTATAATCTCTGAACAATAACATATATGTATACATATTATCTAAAGGGGACCTTTTTTGCTTGAGGTTAAAGAGTACATTGTCACCGAATATACTACTAGTATTCCAAGAACATAACCTCAAGTTTTATGCAAGCTTGTTTGTTTGTGGTCTTGTTCAATATTTTGTGCATTATGCATAAGTTATAGACATGATGTAACGCTAAATCTATTCTGCTCATGTTGGATTGTAATCTTGCGCTACCAATTTTAGTTGATTTCGATTTTTATTCTTAAGGCTTAAGACCAGCTTAACCGCTTCGAAGTAAATCTCAAACTCACTCATGAACATAGGACATGTGACACGTTGTTTATTATAAAGTTCTCAGCGAAAAACATCACTCGCAATCTATTAGCTCGTTACGCTATCGAATTACTGGCGGTCACTCATTACGCCCCCCTCCCCACAACCCATTCTAAAGAGTCTGTGGTGCAGTAACGTACAGAGAAAATGACAGAATGGTATCTACAATCTTAACAAAGAGCCACAAGTACACAGTACTCAAGCAGTATCTAAGAAATTCTATACCTTTGTGCCAAATTCCAACTCATTAGATGCAAACTTGTGAATATAAGCTTGCTATAAAGTATAAAACCCCTTGCATTACTTTTTGAGAGTTAAAATCCTCTTTATTGCACTTAGAACAAAAAAAAATACGCAAGACGAATGTTTAAAAGCTCCTAGGCTCTTGTCTGGGTTAGAACACCCACGGGGCGCAAGGTAAAACAAAGATAGAAGTGTAATGATCGTGAGCATCGGACTAGAATGTTCAGGCACCGATACAGCTGTTAGAAAATTCTTTAAACAGATATGATTGATACAGGAAAAAACTTTATAGCATATTGCACTGGTTGTCTGACGCTCTGCTTCATATACATATACATATACATGTACATATACATATACATATACATATACAGATACATGGACTTGTCTAGACGTTAACATGTAAACATAAGGAAGGTTAAAAACTAGATAACGGCCACCAAGTAAAACCTTTTAAGGCAACAGAACGTTGCATAAACCCTCAACTTAAGTACTTGGGTCTAGAACCTAGAATTGGAACTGTATGAAACTTTGAGATGGCTTATACCTCCTCCCCACAGGAAGTGAAAGCGATGGGTACACGTACACCAGTCTGGGTTGCTGGAAGGACACTTCGAACCGCGCCATTCCGACACTCGAGGGGACAGATCCGAGCCTAAATGAAAACTACTGGGAACGACTCAACCCCATAGATAAGTGTTACCTGGTAGCACTTTCTCATGGCTTTCCCATGTTTGCTGTGCAAGACAGCGGGGAGTGTTTCGGGTCTGCTGATGGTCTCAACACCTATCAGAAGTACGGACCTTCCATGGCCTGTGCAGCGGACGGAGAAGGCGGAGATTGGGCAAATGATGTATACCAGATTACAGGTCAGACTTTTTTGGTAATTTGTGTAGATACCAAAGAAACTGAATTTGCTAACATTTTCGTGTCAAAATGATGTAAATGCATCTACTGTTTCCTTTACCCTCACTTCACTCCATACTCTGTCTGTTCATTTTTTACGATATTGGTATTTGTGATCACAAGTGATAATTTGTTTTGCTTCATGCATAGAACAAACAACCGTACATCTAACGACTAAATATGAAACAACAGTAACACCGTTACCTCCACCTCTAACAACACCGCCGACCGCTGCATCTACAACAACAGTTACACCATTACCTGCACCTGGAACAACAGTATCTACTGCTGCATCTGATACAACACCGCCGACCACTGCATCTGATACAACAACGCCGATCACTTCATCTAGAACAACAGTTACACCATTACCTGCACCTGGAACAGCAGAGACGACCACTGCATCTGATACAACAACACCGACTACTGCATCTGATACAGCAACGCCGACCACTGCATCTGGAACGACCATCATACCGTTACCTGCACGTGGAACAACAGTGCCGACTGCTGGATCTGAAGCAACAGTTACACCGTCCATTGCAACTAAAACGACTATCGAACCAGGCACTGTATCTAAAGCAACACGGAGCACGGACCATACCGCTGCCATGACAACCAACACCCTCTATGCAACTCAACTACCCAGCATCATAAAAACAAGCAACCAATGGCCAGCTACAAAAAGGGAAAACTCCGAGGAAAAATCCTCTTCAAACGCGCTGGATGCTTCACCAAAAGCAACTGAAGGTCTTGTTTGTTTGTTGTTTTTTTGTTGTTTTTTTTTTGTTTGTTTGTTTGTTTTTATCTGTCTCTTATACTTCAAAAAATGATCAATGACCGTCTTGTGTCCATGGGCAGTAATATTTTGCCAATTAGGGAACCCAAAACTATGACTCCATTTTGAACCTTTTTTTTTTCAGAAACCCCAGTGGTCCCCATTGTTGCCGGTGTTGTTTCTGTTCTAGCCCTCTGTGCTATTGGTGCAGGAATGGCGTTCTATCTCATAAGACGTAGGCGGTATGTATCCTGAGTACAGCTCCGTAAAACGTTTCTAAATTCGCCACTAGAAAGTAAATCTTTACTACTGTCAACATTAAACTCAGTTTTCTCATGTAAGAATTGTTTGTGAAATCTTAGTCTCTACCAGACTGCTCGAGCTGCTTTTGAAGAAACTCATTTGGCACAAACACACACACACACACACACACACACACACACACACACACACACACACACACACACACACCACACATTCATACACACACACATACACCCCCCTGAGGAGTCCAAGAGTCAAGTACAATGGCGTACTGATTTGTGATCCATGCTTCTCGCTGCGTTACTCTGGTCAGCCGTCAACCAATCAGATACTCCCGTCGACCTCCTGTTATTGGAGGGGACGTTACCACTCAATCGGGCAATCGGGCAAAGACGTGCTTGGCTGGTGACGGCCTTCCAGCGCTAAGGTAGCAAGAAGGACCGGTCGCAGACCGGTACGCCAGGGTACTGACACAAACGAGGAGGGGGGAGGTCAGGCATGAGGGGATGGTTAATTCTTGTGGTAACCCAAGCCTTAATTGTAGTTTCTGTCCTTTTCACAGTTCGCAGGCCACAACACAAGACGTGTACGTTGATCGCCCTAAACGCGCTGCTGAAGAGGCTAACACGTTAAAGATGGACCATGATCCTTCCGCAAAACCGCGTGACTCTCACATCTACGATGCAATAAATCTACAAAACATGGACAACAACTTAACAGGGAACACCGAGAAACCAGAAGGAATAAACACTCGCCCTGACAGACGTCATAACAAGACTAATCATGCGACTCCCGACGACCTACGAGGTACGATCTCTGAACACATCCCGGACGAAATACCCGAGGAGTCACCTTACCAAGCGCTGAATCCAGACACAATGGAAAACGCACAATACACAAGTCTGTCGGAGTTAGCCAAAAGGGAGTAGACTCATGGCACGGTCACATTCATCACAGTAGGCCGTTGTATGATTTTGATGTCGTAGAATTTTCAAGCAGGATCCAAGATTAGCCCTGCATTTTTCGTAACCGTGAACGTTTGTACGATATATTTTTGAATGTTTGTACGATACACGCACGATATATGCACGGCGTCTCGGACTATTCCAAGAATACTCCAATTTGTGATCGTTCGAAGTTCGTAAGACAAATGTGACCGGGCCCTAAACCTACCAAATCAGTGAACACTCTTAATCTTAGATAAAATAGATTCAGTAGGACAGACTTCCAAGGCCTGTGCACTGACGTGGCAAAATGAATTAGGAGTGAAGTGGTTTGTAAAAATTGTTCGCTCAACCTGAGATGAACTCGTCCCCATTGTAAAGGACGTAGTGACATGTGTTTATTCTTGACTTGCAAACCACACTTAAAGGTAACGGTGTCATCATACGAGGACTAAAATTATTATATGTGAAATAACAACTTGAATGTATTAGGTAGTTTGGAAGATATAGAACGAAAAAAACGCAAAAGAAAAGACAATAAAATGGTTGTTCAGTTGGTAGATTATCATCAATTTTACTGCATAATAGTTAGGACGAAAAATACAAAGAAAAGACAATAGAAATTGTGATTTTTTTTTCTTGAATCGATATACCATCGATTTATAAAGTACTTAGGACGTTTAATGACCAATCATTGAAACTACAGAGTGAGATCATTCTCACCTGCCAGGTAGCTCGTGCCACTTGATGTGCTTTTCAGCACCAAGGACTCACCTGTGATCTTCAGCCAGAGGCTCCTCCTTCACTGGGAAAACTACATATGAAGATAAATACATGTCGATTACGATGCCACAAAAATATCTAGTCATCTACAAGTAAGTCAGAATCAGTCGGTCCTCCTCACACACTGACGATACGTATATGTATCAATACCGCCAGTCAAATGGACCGACCCTTGTCCTATAGCTAACTACTAGTTCTTTATAGAATCGAATGTGATTTAGGTTGCCCCTGAAACCTCCTTTCCACCAAGGCGGTGACCATTAGGAGGCCATTCAACGACCAAATTTCATTAGCAGTATAGATTTTTAGAATTATATATATAAAGAAATGTATTTTACAAGCTTTCTTTTTCTTATGAAGAAACCATACTTTCGAATCTTAGATCATATTTCAATTCATAACGCCATGGGTCGCACAAATCCATTTCTAAAATGTTTGGTCACTTTTAAAACGGTCTTCATCCAGTGGAAAGGGACCTGATGAATGTTCAACAAGGGACGAACCTTCCGACCAGTACCATCAGTTTTGTTTACTTTGAGTTATGAGCGTTTCTGTGGGCTTTAAACTGATTTGTGCTGTGGGAGCAAGACCCTTTGCAATTAACCCAAATATATATTGGTTTAGTCACTGAGAATTTAGCCTATACGGGAACCAAATCTTTACTATGGAAACAAATCATTTCTAAATTAGTCTCATGTGTGCTATGGGCCAATAACTGTGTTAGGGTCACCGGTTTACTGAGCATGTAAAAAATACAGACCGATGTCTAGTCCGCTTTTTCGCCATGAGTCACTACAATATAATTTCTTGGTTTTTGGAATCCCCACCAATTTTTTTAGGATATTCTCCAACAGTTGTCAGGAATAAACGCATTGTTTTTCACTTTTATCACTTCTTCGTCTATCAGAAAGCTCAACATTCAATGTTATGTGGCTCGTTGGATACATGCAGCTTTTAAAACTATCGTAGGATCCATACATGTTTTTTATTACGTTGATGAAAGTTAGACATCCAGGTAGTAAGATATACGCGAAAAATAATTACTCAAGCAACTGGATAAAATTTTGAATTTTGAATGTTTTTTTATTATCATCATATTATCCGCTCGCAGCATTTCTTACTAAAAAATCAAACGAGTGTTGCCTGAAAGGAAAAATGACATTAAAATGAAAATGATATGTCGCTTGTCGATACATCCTTATGATACTACATATCAGATTCATATACAAACATATAGTAGACTTGATGTATATCCCCATACTTCTATATTTTGTCACCTCATACATATCAATGTATCGAGTTGTACATATAGATCGATATCAATCGTTCTTCCGGATGGGTATATACATGTATTTGATATGATTACCTGCCGCGCTTCTGCAAGCTAAATAACTGCTCCAAAGTACTGTTTCGATTCTAACAAATGACTTTGGCACAAAAGAAAATAAATTATATCTATAACCCATTTGTCGTCCCGACCAAAAGGACATTAAAAACAAGAAATATGTTTATACTTCATCCATGTCGAATACTGTAAATCAGGGTAAAATATCGATTGCAAATACTTCCACATTATTCAAAAATATCAACGTTCACTTGTATTGAAAGATCCTTAAGCTTTTGTCAATCTTAAATTCTATATATACTCCAAAGGATAGATTAATTGGGTTTTCGTCTCGATATCACAAAACTGGTGTATGACCCACTCTTAAAGGATGCCACAGGTCATGTTCTATATCTCACAATAGTACTCTTCAGGAGACCAATAATCATCAAAAGTACCGATAGTGACGTCAGAGAAGGGACGTCATGGGACCCGTTAACGGATTTCCAATTTTTCAGACGGGCAGGAAAGAGTTCAGAAGACCGGTGTGAAATGGGAGGAAATATTGCACAAGGAAGATGTGTTTTTTTTAAATCCTCATGGTGCAATCATTCCTCCCAGTAAGATACAATGTTTTACAGAAAATTCCGACAGGAAATCTGACAAGATGTGTATCAAACTTTACGCGAACGGTTTGAAATTTAGATTTGTGTTTTAAATAGAGGTATAGGAAATATGTTCACCTCACAAAAATGCCTTCCTCCCAGCGAATCCACCTGTTCTGTCGATACTGTTAATCCTTAAGATGATTAATCATCTAATTATTGGTGCTCCTGCTGGTGTGTTACCCCTGGAGCGGTTATAATGGTTGAAATATGGGTCATTTTATCGTATCGTGAATATTGTTTAGCGATTTAACCTTGGTTAGCGTTCTGTAACTTAATTAAAAGTTTATCAATGTAAATGTTATGTGTATTCTTAGTTAAGCCATAGTATTGTAATATATTAGCTATATCAGATTGAATATCTATTGTATCTATGTTTATGGTATTAGAAAAGGACTCCAGGAAATTAGTCAATGTGTATTTGTATTTCACTACTGGAGATTATCAATAAACAAGCAAAAATCTTTATTTTACTTTACTTTATTTTAGAAATGTAGATAGATGTCTAACGATAACGTCTATAGCTCGGTAGGAGAAACGACTTTATTACTACTTACAACCGGTACAACTAATCAGCACCGAAGCACGCTACTGCTATACTGTATGATGAAAATGATACACGAAACTGTCCAATTTAGTATTTTCAAGGTCAATCACCTCTTAACCTGATCAAGATCCTCGTGTAAGAAAACATGCAACGTCTATTTGGAGTTGACGTACTTGTCTTTGAATGTGTGACAAAATCAGGTATCTCCCATTGTATTCTTTGTATCAAGTTTTCTACTGAGCGTTACACAAGCCTGAAGCATTTTCGAGCTGTTATCGTGTTAATGCTTTTGAGTATCATTATTGGATTTTCCAGTTTAATCAAGTTGAATAATCGTGCTGTCATAACTCTACAGGAGTGCTGCGAATGTAATCTACAACGCGATAAATCTGATGAAACCGATGCCAAATGACATTGACTTGAACCGACACATCTCAGATGATGTTGTAAGAAATACAGCAACTAAAATGTCTCTGCAGTTCCAACGTAAGTGCCTAGAGGGCCCAGACTTACGTCACTTCTTCCTGAGCACAAAACCTATACACATGTACCATCGTGACCATCACATGAACATAAGACGAGACTCAAAAAGGAAGTTCTTCTGCAGTTCAAAGGCAAGCTGTCAGGGGGACCAAAATCTGATCATTGCTTTAAAAGTAAGGCTAGGACCTAACCACACCCGACTTTTCGTAACAATACAAACTATAGCTTCTTGAGTTATGCTGTCTAACCACAAACACCGTATGTACGACGTTACAAACAAATACTACCAAAAACCTTCTTGGCAAAGGCAATAAATAATTAAGGCCATTAAGTGTACAATGAAGATATATATTACACAATTGGAAAATCTTGTAATGCCACTTTCATTTTTGTACACATTCACTCATCATTATGACACTGACACATGTTATCGTTACATAACAGAAGAAAGCATATCTATCTTACTTACTATTGGTTCTGACTGTACGTAACGAATTTAATACGTCTTGGTCAAAAGACGGTGGCTGTAAGTGGCAGCGAAAAGACATTCGAATTAAAACGAAATGACAAGATAAGACACCACAAAAGGGATGCACGCATTAAGGAAATACAGTTAGAGCAATGGAAATGAGAATGCTACTTCAAAACATCTGCTTACGGTAAAATCATTAGGCCAGGCAATTTTTCCAGAAAGAAATGCATACTGTAACTGCAGAAATGTTCGCGGGGATTCAATTTCGCGGTAAGGAGAATTGGAGTGTTCGCGGTGGTTTAGGGTTCGCGTTTTAAACAATAGTAGCGCTACAGTCACACAATGGAACGGCTTTTTGAAATGGTTTTAAGTTCGCCGCGAAAACCGCGAACATAAAACCACTGCGAACATTTCTGCATCTACAGTTTTATTGAAGAAAGCACTTTGGAAAATCTGCAGGCTCTCTAGTTATTACACACGAGCATCAACAGCTTTAAAATGCCTAGATCAACATGGCGCTCGAGGATGAAATGTGACACGAGTAAGGCTGTAGCTATACATATATATAGCTATAGAATTGAAGCGTCGATTGCTGAAGGGCCATACTTCGTTTAACACTTGTTAGATTTAGTGCAGAAAATGACCACCTATATGCTACGAGCGCTTGCAAGTGCAGCATAAGTAAATACCTGCAATGATAAAAGGCTGTAAGGCTTCAGCTCTCCAGAAATGCATTTACCAGGATCAAAGAACGCACAGGCAAGACCATAAAGGGTAGAACTAACATGCTTTCTGGGCCCATTAGATTAGACGGTTGGACCAAGAGAATGCGTTCTGAAGGGGAAAATACAAATTATCTTCTACATCTCAACGTGCAATTTCGTGTAATTTTCAAGCAGGTGGAGACAAAACCAACCACCGACAAGAATCTTAGACAGCCTTTTCTCTAACAAGACAGCTGAATTTTGTACGACTCATGTACGACTATCCCAAGACTGCCCACAGTCTACGACCGTACGACGATGATACAACGAATATGGCCTGGCACTTACCTGTCGTTAATGATCCCTAAGAGCAACTGTAGAATAATCTACTGCCCTTACCCAGGCTTGAGCGGTCTTCACGAGCTGATGGTACAGAGCAATCGAACGGAGCTACCGATGACTTGGTCTGCCTCCCACGCCGCTCCGCTATCGACTGAACCACTCAGAGATTCTTATAAAGAATCACGTCACAGAATCGCCGACGGGAGGAACTACTTAGAGTTAAGGGGACCTGCAGGATACGTCTTGAGAACAAACGTACGGTCCAACCTAAAACATAAATGTCCCGCGGCGGCAGCAAACGTCAGCCCTATCATTCTCTCTCGTTATCAGACAAAATGTTGCCCTGGTTTCTCTCGATAGCAGCGCAATAGAACGGCGCTTGACTTGAAAGGAGCTTGGCGTGATGGACAGGGGGTTTATTCTTTAATATCTGATTGGCGTCATGGCCATCGCTCAAAGTTTGTAAACGCAGCTAGGAATGCTCTTTTAGATTATTACTTCACTGCATCACTGAGCCATACTTTTGAAAGATAATCATTTTTGAAGATTGCTATGACATGTACCATTGAAGTTGACTCTCTGGAAAAGTAGAAATTTATTGCAACGGTAATCTTCTGTGCTTAAGAAAAGCCGGGGCTGTCAAAGCTGGCGTTACACAGCGGATAAATAGTTTGTCAGACGAGTCTGCGAGCTCGAAAGGGACATTGTCAGCAGCAATACTGCCGGTGTACCCTCGATCACTGCGTGATGTTTAAGGAACGGCCGTTTATTCCATTTCTGATTCACTAGTTTTCAACAATGTCACCGATTTTATTTAGTTGCTATTTAATATTCTTTGCTCTCATTCTGTCGTTTGAATTATTAGTTAGTATCTATTCATGATTTTATCATCTTTACCAAATATCAATGTATGGCAATAATAGCTAATCTAGACAAGAGGATTCCAAATGTAGACCAGATTGATCTTTGTCTTACCCTAGTGCTTTCTATCTACATTACTTGTAATTGTACTTTAATTGTAAATAGCTCTAAATTAGAGCTTTACCAACTTTGTACACCTGCTCGCACCTTGCAAGTCTCTTTACCTTATCAGCCACTTTTACATTTCACGAAGTTTCTTCTTGAACCTTGACTATGATTTTATTCCCTTCGCAATGTACGAAAGACCCTTGAACAAATATATACAACATGAACAGAGTGAATCTCGTGAGGACATAGCTATAGGGAATGGGAAAGGGCTTTTTGAACAAAGAAAAGATGGAATGGTGAAATAAAGATGAAATACTAAACTTCCAAGTTTGACAGCATGTCCATGTTCCGCCACATTTAATCAATCATCTGTGTTATCATAATGGTAAAAAGTTCCCGTAGCAAAGTCTACATATAAGATCTTGTCTTCGATTTTGGTCGTCGTTCAAAAGGATGCCAATAAGCTCCTTTATATCTTGCTCAGACATGTTAACAATTTATGTTTAGTGACAGAAAGAATCGGTCTTGGTGGCCCTAGGCCATGTAGATGTGGTTTAGAGTCGTTGACTTGCGTCTGCGGCTGAGTTCGAAGCCCAATCATAGCCCGATATTATGCCCTGGGAAAAGTACTTAACACGAATTTCCTCACTTCACTCCGGTGAAAATGTGCACTCAGCTTCGGTGAGGCTAAGTAATGTTGTTTTTCAAATTACCCGACGGACCCTAGGAAAAAAAACTGCCGACCCGAGCCTTTTTTACGTTAACCGCTGGCAAGGGACGTAATAACATTTCTGAGAAAAGAGATAGTAATCAGCCCACTCAAATATCAATACCGAAATATTACATCCATGCAAAGCATGTGGATGGCACAGTACAAATGTACAATGTTTTATGATAGCTTGCATAAAATGAAATCCCTTATATATGTAGGGCTATCAGCATCTTAATCTTTAAGGTTGTCCTCCTTAAGGATTTCTTGTTGCCCCTTGTAAAGCTGAAAACGTAGCACTTTCTTTAAGCAGAGTCTGCAGTGATTCATACTTTCCCCGCGGCTGTATGACCATTTGGAAAGGTAGAAGTGGTCATCAATTTTGATATAGGACGTCCAGGCTAGAATCAAAGCAACGACCTAAGATAACGTATAGCTCATATATTTTATGCTTTTTAGATTTTGTAGATTTAGATATGGTTCTTTGAAACTTAGGCCAGATTATCTATTACATTTATTCAGTTCATAAAAGTACTTTGCTAGTAAAATATGATGAACAAAATAGTGATTATGCATCCACATTCAAGTCTACTCGAGCAATCACCTGGCACAGACAACCATCTCCAGTCTCAAGCCACATTAAAACTGTGCCGTCTATTTCTACGTAGTTAACCTCACCCTGTCCACAGCAATCACCTGTCCTCAGCAACCATTAATTCTTTGTTCCTTGGAGTGGTTGCTGAATCCAGATATTTGCTAAAACTTGATACTTTTTAACCGAAATATTGTAGGCATATGTTGGAGCTATATCAGTTTTGAAAGGATTTTTCATTTCATGACGCCCATAGTCACGCTAAAATGAAGAATTGCAGCCATAGCGTAATAAAGCGTAATTAGCTTACTGTTTTATGTTACTTCGTACGAAAGTGTCCTCCTAGATTTAAATCATGATCAATATCTTAGAGAGACTATTTACAACAGATAATGATGTCCCTTGGGAGAATATATATTCTACCGATTAAATGTAGGTAGGTCATGAAATCTTATTATAAATGGCACTGCCGTACCTTTAAAGCTATAACAAGCCCAATTAATAAATACACGAAACTGTTATTGTATATCATACTTCGGGAGATAGATACGAGGTTGACCAAATATAGCCTTTCTAGAATATCTAAAACCAAGAACAAATTAAGAAAATGCGGAGCACATTATTATTATGAATCTAGGCAATTCAGTAAAACACTACTAATAACATATTTTGGCCTAAGATATCCTGGTAACCTTTTCCTACCCTCATAAAATATGTGTGTAAAAAGTTCAAGAAATACAATCACGAGGCAACAAGCAAACAGACGCTGAAAAAACGACGTGAGTAGTAGAAGTAGAAACCTTAGTATTAGGGCCAATGTCCTCGCCGTTTGATTGCTTCTAGGTTTGAAGACACGAATGTTTATGACATGTAGTAAATCAAAGAGTGACCTATCTTTTTTTATCACCATTGGTTCCTCCTGGCATATGAACAGTGATTTGTGCAATAAAGTCATCATAAAATACGACTGCAATGGTCACAAACGGTCACATTTATTGTGTGCCTCAAAAGCATTCAGGTGCATAGGCCCTAACTCAAAAGATTATGAATTATCGCAGTGGCACGCAACAATTGCCCTCTATCGTATGATAGATACATGTATGTTGTGGTACATTGATTCAACTGAAACTGTGTGAAACAAAAGGGACTCTTTTTCAAAATCAGGACAAAAATGAACGACACTAATGCAAAAGATTTTCGCTTTAAAGACAATACAGAGAAAAGTAGACTTATTAGCTTGTGTGCTTTTATCACACCCTCGCCTAATTAAGTCCCTTGTACCAAATTAGCATAACGAATCAATCGACCGTATCGATCCTACTAATCAACACTACAACATCGCATCAGTACCACTGAGTATTTGTCAAAAATTGTGCCGACAGAGAAATCTAATTACCAACTCAATCACAAGGAATGTACAGGACTGTTAAGATCCTAAGGGTCTAGATTTTCGTCTTCAAATCACCTCTGTGAAATATGTATCGGATGGGTTGGTGCCATGATTTATCGACCCTTAAGGGCACAAAGTGCCAACCTTAATTACAAAATGTCAACCGTAAAGGAAAATTGAACGGCCCACACTCCTCTACAATTATTTTCGTAAGTAAACTTATGTAGATCTTAGAAACTGTAGTGTAAAGTGCACTTAAGCTCTATATTTAATCATCATGTTAGAATCGTTGCATTTGCTTTTGTGTGTCTATGATTCTAGAAGACCTTACGAAAGTCCCTGTGCTTTTGCTATGTTAGTAAATTTTACTGTTTATTCATTTAGATAGACTTCTATCACGAGGTTTCGCAGTAGATGCAGCTTCATACTTATTCTACTGTATTCTAGATATTTTTTATAGATTAATGTAAAAGCACATATGGGCATGGCGCTGGATCCAACTCCTCTCGAAAGGCTGCTCTAATATGACCTAATATAAGCAACACGAAAGAGTAACGAAGTAATACAGGAAATATACCTTCTTTTAGACACCTGAAAAAGTACAACATTTTCACCTTTATCATCTCGGTATCAAACCTTCTGTCTTGTATGTAAGCGATGACAGATCACATGAAGAGGTGAGTTTATTGCGTCCCACTGCAAAATGGTATGACATGCTGTTTGTCTAATCTAACAGCTCGGTACATAGTTATGTAAAATCGATATAACCTATCCTCAAGGGGCGATATTTATCGGCTAGGTTCTACGAAAGTGGGCCATCGTTTTTATAGTCCGATTCATTTCTTGAAGTATCGTTCTTTTTCCCTTGTGTGATACTTTGATTGAGAGTCGACATTTCGGTTTCGGCATTGTTTAGACAAACGATCTTGGTGGCATTTGATAGTACTTTGGTGCCAATAGACATTTGGTAGTAATCCAATTCCATTATGTTCATTTTTACACTTTTCGTTTCTCCCATTTTGAAATTGAACTCTGCTCTTGTCAGTCCAACAAAAAAAGACCAGCTCTCGAGCTTCTAGTCAAGGAAAACTCATTTTAAAGCTTCGAAATATCAGAAAGATATTCGCAAAAGTATGTTTGGTAGTAAAGGTTATCTTAAAAGCTAATAAAACGTAATGATTAGAATATGGCACATTTTACTATCGAATATTTCTCTAGTGTTGGCCACCTGAATATCCGCAACATGATGTCAAATCTGATTAAAACTCACACGCGCACACACATGCATACAGCCTCACGCACACGCACACGCACACACACACACACACACATACACACACACACACTCACACACATACACACTCACACACACATACACTTAGACACAGACACACACATACACATACACACACGCACATGGACACACAGACACACACACAGACACACACGCACACACACACACACTCACACACACACACACACACTCACACACACATACACTTAGACACACACATACACATACACACGCACATGGACACACAGACACACACACAGACACACACTCACACACACACACACACTCACAAACTCTCTCTCACACACACACACAAACAAACACAAACTCACATACATACATACACACACACACGCACACACGGGGGGGGGTAATGATGTATTTTACTATCATGACAAACAAGTAAGGAAACA
Source organism: Branchiostoma lanceolatum (assembly GCA_035149815.1). NCBI lineage: Eukaryota > Metazoa > Chordata > Leptocardii > Amphioxiformes > Branchiostomatidae > Branchiostoma > Branchiostoma lanceolatum. The sequence continues at coordinate 26,774,196 of CM068866.1, read as the reverse complement.
GTTCTTTATAACAATTACGTCAGAATTATCCGGCGGGGAAAGATTGTAACGGTACTGTCCTTTATATTGGTCATCACCAACTGTCCAGTGGGACCCACAGCAATTCCCCACGGGTACGTATTGTTCACGAGGGTGCGGACAAACTCGCCACGGCTTGTGAACATGTCTATCTGCCTGTTTCGCCAGTCCGCCACAAGAATGTGGCCGGATCTGTCCACACAAATGCCACGCAAAGAGTGGGGTTGAAAGTGTTTCCCTTCAACGCCTCCGAATGCAAACCTCCACCGTCCGGAGGGATCGTACACATGCACGCTGGAGTGCACAGTGACGAGGATGTTGCCTTCTGGGTCAGTTGTGACGTAAGAGTTTTGCAGTCTTTGTTCCGTTCCGAAACGAAGACAGATCGAGCCGTTTCGCTTGAGAACCAAAATTTCTGTAAAAGCCTCCAATACGATTCTGTCGTTTCGCAGGTCTACGGCGATGCTAGGGTAGCGAGCCCAGTGCGGTACCTCAAATACGGTCAGTGGCAGGCCGTTTTTACTGTACTGTACCACGCGTAAGAACCCCGCAAACGCGCTTCTTCTTCCATTGAAGGTGAATCCCACCACCCAAACATGGCCTTCTTCATCAATTCCAGCATCGCAAGGTTGAATAATGCGCCCCTCTTCACCCGGCACGACCGTTGGGAAGAGGCGGAGAAAGACCCCGGTCTTGCTGAAGACTTGTACTCGCCTGTTGTGCAGATCAGTCACGAATATCTCATTGTCAGCAGACACGGCCACTCCGTAGTTGTGGTTAAACTCTCCCGGGTTTGATCCATGTCCACCGAATACGACTTTCTCCGATTCTCCGTGCACTCCATAGGTCCCTGCAAAGAGCGACCACTGTATGTGTAACGTGGCACGTAAAATTAGTACGTTTAGCTCGCAACAAACTATCAGTGATCCTTTCCACAAAATCACAATCTTGGTACCTCTCCGGTGAATTTTCTAAAAGAGTAGCTACATGTATTTGTTCCACAAGATCGCTTGAATATTATAACGTGGTCCAGAATAACATTCAGTTATTGGGAGCCCTAGACATGAACAACGGATAGAGGGGAATATCTTATCCGGTTCCATCATGAACACGTTTATGTATTGCTTCTTTTGAATGGTTTATTTCAATGATACATATGGTGGAAAACGACGGTCTATAGCTGGTCGCGGTCATAGTTCCTTCAAATGGAATTAGTACTTAAAATGTTACATCATTTCCATCCACCTTTCCCACTCTTATATCTACAAGTCTCAATACCTTGGGATGATGTTGGTGATGATCGTACAAACGGGCCCTCGGCTGAGCTAGTTGACATGACATCAGTTACTGGAGGACCTTCAGAACTGGAGCGGGTAGAGGCAGTGTTCATAACTGGGTGATCAGGGGTGTAGGTCATGCCCAGAGGTGGTGTCGACTGTATGTGGGAAAAATAAAGAGTCGTCGAAGACTATTTGCCGTTAGGTGTGACAGGTTGTTCAGTGTAATATAACCAGCTGCTACCGCGACAAAGCTAATGTCCTACGCCAAAGGGGTGTTATACAGATACAGATCTAGAAAATCTGAAAAGAATTTTGAAACTTTGCTTCGAAGTATCTGTATCCTACGTTTACCATAGTGGCGCTTGGCATTGTAACGTCAGGTACAGGTACAGAAAACGCGGGGCGTACCTTTTTGCCATCCTGCATGCTCCTGTTGAAGTATAACCCGACGAAGATGCAACACACCAGCAACAGAATCGGAATTACGATAACGTTTAAAGCAGGGCGACGGCACATCCGGAAATACAGGTACATGCACCTTAGAAAACTACCTGTCAATTGATGGGAAGGAAAACAATTAAGGGAAATTCTTCAAATTATGCAAGAAAGGGATAAGAAAATACAAGGAGAAACCGGAACTAGAATATAGACGCTTAGTTCGGAACAAGGACGTCCGGCTTACCACAAGTCAGTTGTCGTCCAATATTTGGCTGGTACATTGGATTTTCTTGCAGGCCGCTTTGAGCGTACATCGGGTTCGGGAATAGCTGAGCCTGGCAAGCTTCACGTGTGTCACCATCATTTCTGACAGAGCCTGAAGTGTTGGCGTCAGTGCTGGCAACGGCGGGAAGTTCGACCTCCACATCAGCAGGAGTGACTGCAACCACTGGTAAAGTAACATCTTCTGTTGGCATGTTGTTGTCATCGTCTTCTTCCTGGAATCTAACTGCATATGGCTTGATGAGAAGGTTATCGGTGCCATCATTCCTGACAGAGGCCGAAGTGTCAGCGTTAGTGCTGGTAACAGCAGGAAGTTCAACCTCCATATCAGCAGGAGTGACTGCAGCCAATGGTATGCTGTTGTCATCAACATCGTCTTCTTCCTGGAATCTAACAGCATACGGCTGGATGAGAAGGTTATCGGTGCTGTCACCTTCGTCATGGCTCTGGGATGTAGTTTGATTTGGTGGCAGGCAGGCGCTGTCATGATGCTTGACTTGTTTGAAGGCAATGTCATCATCTTTGAGATGTGTCACAGCATGTGGTTGGTGGCAGGGATTGGCATCATTGCTGGATGGGCTCAAAGAACCAGCATTATTCTGATACGTAGCTGCATGAGGTTGATTCCCCGTATTGCCATCTCTGTTAGCTGGTGTACTTGCGTTTTCATCATCTTTGAGAGTTGTGGCAGAAATGGGTAGGGTATCCCCATCATTGCTGGCTTGTCTGAAGACTGGGTGACCACGTGGATGGGTGCTGGGATTTTGAATAGCGAAACCAAGGGCAGATTCAAGGTCAACGTCTGGTTTGGGCATCCTCGTGGTTTGGGGGTACGTTGGATTCGGGTTCCGGGCGTTTTCTTCATTCAACTGATTCGAGTTTGCGGCAGATGGCTTGTACTTTGGGTTCGGGTTCCGGGCGTTTTCTTCACCCAACTGATTCGAGTTTGTGGCAGATGGCTGATACATTGGGTTCGGGTTCCGGGCGTTTTCTTCATTCAACTGATTCGAGTTTGCGGCAGATGGCTTGTACTTTGGGTTCGGGTTCCGGGCGTTTTCTGTGTCCAACTGATTCGAGTTTGTGGTAGATGGTTTATATGTTGGGTTCGGGTTCCGTGCGTTTTCTGCGTCCAATTGATTCGAGTTTGTGGCAGATGGTTTATACGTTGGGTTCGAGTTCCGGGCATTTTCTGCGTCTGTCTGATTCGGGTTTGTGGTAGATGGCTTATACGTTGGGTCCGGGTTCCGTGCGTTTTCTGCGTCCAACTGATTCGAGTTCGGGCCGAAATGCTTGTACGTTGGATTCGTGTTTTGCAGCGGCATCGTACACGGGTGATATGTGGTTTAGGGAATAGCAGATGGTATGCGTTTTAGATACGAACGTCACGTGCTGTGAAATGACAAAAGGGGCATGACGCCAAGCATCTTGCTTTACATAGTACAATGCAGTAATGGGTAATGAATATTGCCAGAATTTCATTTCATTTATTATTTCATCTATTCATTTATACAGGGAAAAATAACACTCAGGCAACATGCCTGTTTTTCATGTATCTCTGATACTAATATCTAAAAACACATCTAGCACTAACCACATAATAACCTAACAACTAACAATATCGCCACGTTACATGCAGATATAAATTGCCACTGATAATGTGATTCCTTAATTGATTTTGCTCTAAGACGTCTGTTTTATCACTGTATCTGTCAAGATTTCCAAGAACAAGGAAGTCAATTGTTACGGCCTAGCAAGAAAAATCACGACAATTTGCCATGTTCAATGAAAAAGAAAAGGAAATGATATATATTCAGTGAACACAATTACCTCCCAATTTCGAGAAGAGGACAATTTCAATCAATTGTACACTTGTACGTAATTGCTATCTCATCTAGTGTTTATACATGTGTATAGTTAAAATTGGGAGTGTTTGTATAAATCACTATATAAGAATCTACTACCCAATGTGGTATGTTATATTTCGTATCAGGCGTGCCAAAGAATTCATACGAATTTTACGGAATTCATACGAGTTTTACGGAATACATACGATCCATTACGAGAAACATACGAGTTTTACGGAATACATACGATCCATTAATAAAAACATACGAATTTTACGGAATTCGTACGATCCTTACCATTCGTTGGGTCACATGACATGACCGCCAAATTCAAGATGGCTGACTCGGGATAACCAGTTTTTCGTACGACATCTTGGCTTTTAAGGGCTTGATAACGGCGTATCCCATCCGGATAAACTCTAAAAATCTCAAGCTTCACTAAATTAGACAGATGTAGGCTTAGACCAACTAGGAGAACCAGACAAAGCTAGATTCGGTGCTAGCGCGATGGCCAACATATTAGTAAGGATAGTATGTATTCCGCGTAATGGATCGTATGTATTCCGTAAAATTCGTATATGTTTCTAGTAATGGATCGTATGTATTCCATAAAACTCGTATGAATGCCGTAAAATTCGTATGAATTCTTTGGCACCCCTGCGTATATGAATTGACAAAAAACTTACTTCGAGGGCTTTTCTAGACAAATGAAAATAAGCAAGACGACTTGCAAATATCACTGGTGCCTTTTTTAAGCTCACATTTATCTAATTTTCCCGCGACCAGATTTTTCAAAAGCATTTTTTTCTTAGATTTTGTACTTACCGTGTGACTTATGTGGATTGAACTTAGCCCAGGTCGTCTTCAGACTCGGCTTCATGTACACAAACCAAGATAGGAGTGATGTCTGCGAAACGACGCCAGACCAGCTTTCATTTCAGTCGTGACTCGAGTTTTTATGTTGACTGACAGTCGGTAGTGATGGTTATGAAATGTGATATAATGCACATGTGGGCAGAGTTTGATTAACGTGCGTGATGCAATATTTGGAACGAACCATTCCTATAATGGGGGTGTAAACTTGATGTTACCAGTTCACCTTTACAAGAGAGACGTTTTTGATATTGTAAAAGAACTAAACTGTACAACAGAGTAGCACTGAGTAGTATGATTCGCCTACAACATGCAGCGAAAGATAGGTTCAAAGACAGCAATATTATTGCTAAGGGTTTGTGGAAGGAACCCTTGTTTGACACGTGATAGTTATGGAGATACAATCTGTATACTGTCGCGTGTTATTTCTCGTGCGCGGCCATGTGCCGTGGGATACTTGTTCATTAGATAGAATGGATTGGTTAATGTATTGCCTTTGAAACATTCATGCGATGTATAATATGTCTTGCTTTTTTGCCAATATGAAACAGTCATCGAAAGCAATACTGTGACTTATGAAGGAAACAAATTGAAATTGACTGCGTCATACGATTGTACTACATACAATGTAAAGGGGCTAAACGATCTAGAATACATTCTGAAAATCATGACGAGGTCGACGCCGCGACCAAACTGGCGCTGCAATTATTTTCCTTCCAAACATTATTTCAATTTCTTGTTCATATTGCTAATTTTGATGTCTAACATGATTCTTTGGGTCAGCTGTTTCCATTTTTTCTATGAATAAGAGGCAACAAACAACGTATCCTTCAAATAACCATCTTGACCACTCGGGTCAAAGTACTAGTACATATTTAGGCCATGTTGATTTGATTATATGGATGACATCCGCGCGCGCATCAATTTTTTTCCATTTCCAAAATGAATAAAAAAGTTTTCAAACTTACGGTAAATCGTAAAAGCAGCTACATGATGAGAAAATACATGCTGTAAATTGAAAAAGAATACATTTCAGAAAACGGATACTCATAGAATGCCAAAGTCAATTCGAAAGTCAAAGAAGAAGTTTTAAAAGAAAAAAAATGAAGAATCTATATTTAGGTATACCATACTGCATGTGTTTAGCTTTGTTCAACCTTCCTGCCCACGCAGTGATGTCTTCCATATAATCAAATCGACATGGCCTAAGGACCAGTGGCTTTATGATAAAATATTGGTTCTGAAGTTATTGAGAAAACCGCATGGTGTCGCTTTGATGACTAGGTCAAGTGTCATATACAGGTGCAGGACGGGCTGGCCAGGTACTACGTGGTTACAAAGTTCAAGATTTGTAAGTTTTTTTCAGTTCCCATGTTCATAATCTCTATGTTTGTTAGTGTGTGGTTCATGCATACCATAACCACATCGTGTCTTGCGCTTTGACTATATATGATATGATATGAATATGATGTGTTATTGTACTACCTTGACACGGAAGTATTGTGGAAACTAGCAAAGTCACCAAAATGGCGTCCTGAACTGAGAATGTAGTGCGTGACCTTTACATCTAGATAGGTTTAAGTAGTCTATCATTTGGTATCTCACCAAAACAAGACAGGGGAGCAGCAATTTAGGAGAAAATTGATGGCCTAGGAGAGGTGGAGGGGGTCCCGAAAACTTTTGACTGCCAATGGATTTTTGGCATGAAATGATCCTTAACTGATAAGGTGTGCTATTTAAAGTTGTTGGTCCGGTTCTTTTTGAACACTATTCTCGGTGAAATGTAACTTGAGCTGGGAGTTCCTCGAGCGGTACAAAGGCCACTGTGTGTATACGTGTCCTTGACCGGTACGCATGACCTAATTTGCATACAACTACATACTGGGACATAGCCGACCAAGGCCTCCCGACTACTCTCATTCTTCCTCAGACCATGACTGGGAGTCAGTTTAGAGAAAGGTCGTCTGTAGCTGATAGTTGGTCTGTGAGGTTGGCTACTGGTCGGCTGCACCAGGCGTCTACAAGAATCTCTACTTTTAAAGCGTGTGCCAACCACACCGACCTTCAAGCTTAAGCAACCACTAGCTAGCCGCCAACCACCCCCCGCAGCGACCCGCTCATTAGCGAACGCTCCCCTTCCCTAAACCACATCAGACACTGGCTAAGTCGACTCGGAGTCAAGTTGGAGTCGACTTGGGGCCGCTGACTCAAAAACGCATGTGTAAACGGGGCAATGTGAGAACACTGTGTAGCTGTTAATCATTAGCGAGAGGGAGAGAGAGAGAGAGAGAGAGAGAGAGACAGAGACAGAGAGAGAGAGAGAGAGAGAGAGAGAGGGAGAGGGAGAGGGAGAGAGAGAGAGAGAGAGAGAGAGAGAGAGAGAGAGAGAGAGAGAGAGAGAGAGAGAGATGATCGTCTAGCACTGTACGATAAACCTTTTGCATTGGGGCATCATGCACAAGAAGGAGGCAAAAGCCTAGAACGTTGAGAGAATTTTTACGGGAGTGAACGTCAATTCCACCTTGTGACATTTTTTGCCAGTTTTCAGTCGGTAGATATTTAGCATCCGGTTAGGAATAAGTTAAATAGGGAAGAAATGCGAAAGCACCCGGGGCTTGTTGAGAGTAAGTCGTGTATTAGGTACTGGTTGTGAGACGGTAGTCGTGACAGATAGGGATGGGCAGATGAAACCGGCTGACTGCTCCCAATTGCTACCCACCGCCGACCAGTGGTTGGGTCGTGCCCGGGGGCAAGGTCGTTGGGAACTCCGCCGGTACTGAATGTGTGACGGGGGCTTAAACTAACAGGTACACTGTATGTCCCTTTGCACTATTTCTTCGGTTTCAGAGCACAGATTCGATTAGATCACTGTGACATGGCAAGTGCAGTACTACGAACAGGCACCGTGCTCAAGCACGTCCTACAACAGTCCAGGCTGATTCAAGTCGCTACATACAACTTGAAGTCTTTTACGACAAGGTAAGACCGGCTAAAGGTATGAAATGATGGGTTAAACAGGTTCCTTAAGACAGGGCAAATATTTGATAGCGTTTGCAATGAGGTTGGCTTATGCAAGGGGCTTAAAGGTTATGTAGACCACGCTGATCCTCAAACGATATCACATATACACGAAGACCTACGGACCAAATAGGACTTGAATACCTCTAAACATTACTAACAATGTTTATTCTAAATAAAATGACAGCGTATTTATCAATAGCACACTATCAAACACTGCTGGAGTGACTAAATCGTGTCTATAAAGAAAGGACATTTTTTACACAACATACGCAATACATTTCCCAGTCTTAACAAATACATCAATTCAACTCTCCTCCAATACTAGTATGTTTCACTTGATTGTTGTTGTTGTTGTTGTTGTTTTCAGTCCCATGACGAGCAATCTAGCAAGTCAACATGTTGGGGTGATAGGAGGTGGGAATGTTGGGAGAGCCGTCGCTCTGGGTCTCATCAAACATGGCCATAAAGTAAGGAGAGCATTTTTGTAGATATCATATCGAATTGAAAGATCACCAGTAAAGATATTTCAATATCAAATCCTTGATAGCTTCTATCACTAGTAGACAGAAATGCGAAACGTCTGAAAGACTCAAGGTCAAATTTAGCATACGTAGTTCACGGTGGTTGATCGTCCTACAAAGATATAGATCTGTTATCACTTAAAAATAACTTTTTATGAAATTCTCAACAATAATCGTGTCACATGTATTTTGAAATTGAAGAAAGACGCTGCTATCTTAAGGTTAAATGTACTGTTTTGTCTCGACAGGTGACAATGTATGACCCTAATACAGCCAACAAAAGCGAGATGGAGGCACACGGGGCAACCTGGGCAACCTCGTCGGCAGAGGCGGGACAGGCCGCGGACAAGGTTCTCTTCACGGCCCTGCCGGCCCCGCCTGAAGTCAGACAGGTAACAGAGCGGTTACAGTCTGTTATGAACACACTAAGACCATTATTCAGTATTGTAACCCCCCGCCCCTTCACGAAAGTGTATTAGTCCAAGATAGAGCCTCGTTCTGGGAAAGACCCATGCTGTCATTCTATGTGTTGGAATCCTGCCGGGGGTCAGGGATAAACCATGTGGCTCCACAATCTCTGTCTTGGCTTCCTGCATCTGTGTCCAATGACCTCAAAATCGGTCCACAACACACTCAGGTAACGGCGCAGTTACTGTCGTCGTGGGTCGTCGGACGGGTTTGATGTCGTAGGATTTTCAAGCCGGATGTGGCAGAACCAACCGGCGACAAGGATTTAAGACAGCTTTTCCGTAACAAAATAGTTGAGTCTTGTACGACACGACCACACCAAGAATGACGTTACTTAGCGACCGTCCGACGATCATACGACAATTGTGACAGAGCCCCAAAATAAGTAACAAACTATGCATGAACAAGCGTCAAAACATAGACTTCTTGGCGAAGTCAATTAAAACTTGAATAACAGCATGATGGACGTATCATGGTATAGGAAGTACGTATTACCATCTCACTAAAGACCAAGGGATAATCATAGCTACAAGTACCGGAGTTGGAGTTGGAGTTTTATCCATTAGGGGGTACGTATATCTACTTTCTGGGACAGGGACCGAGTAGCCTTTATAATAGTCCAGGCAAGCCGGCGGACATGATGATCATATCTACTTACTCTGTTTATAGGTGATGGAAGAGGACGGGGTTTTGGACCTGTTGAAGCCTGGAAGCTGTTGGATCGACCACACCACCACTGACCATGAGGAAACCATGCGACTCTGCGCCAAAGCGCAGGCCAGGGGTGTGGACATGTTGGAGTGTCCGCTAACTGGTAAGGGCTAGCGACCGCCATCTTGGTTTCACCAAGGTCGTGTGCGCTACTGTTGAAAAATACAGTTATGAACAGAGAAGAGGAAAAAATATTAAGAAAAAAAAAGAAGAAAAAAGTCTAGATATGAATTGTACATTAATTGCAGATATTTCATAGCTAGCTGTAAGGATAACGTGAATATGTTTGTATCTGCAGTTGCGATTGAATATATGTATCGCAATCGGTCAATTGAGACTCAATATTATAATCACATTCAAACCATCATAGATGTTTAGATCGCATTCAAATTCACTTCAAGCATACACGCTTAACCCCATTTTTCTCTCGTACACTTACTCTATCATTCGGCACAACTCTATATAAAACCTTCCTTCTAGCATTATTTAAGATACCAACCGTATTTTTGTTTTCCTTCTCTGTGAATACAGGTGGTATGGAGTTGTTGAAGGCCGGACTGATGACTGTGTTAGTTGGAGGTGACAAGACTGTTCTGAACCAGTACGAGCCACTCATACGGAGTTATACGGACACTGTTCTGTATATGGGCCCTGCAGGACATGCCAGCATCGTCAAGGTACAATTCCGTTTTACATGCTCAAAAATCTACTGCTAGACCTAAAACAATTCTCGAAAGTGGAAAGTGTACATACTGAATTTTAATCTAGAATTACAATCAAAAATTATATAAATAAATAGATAAATGAATAAGTGTACGGTCTTCAGTATATGGGTGTAGTTGATATTTTAAGCGCAATTTTCTAGAAAAGTGAGAGTTGCTTAGGGGAACTTGCCGCTGTAGTTTTTAGCTTGGAGGTTCTTGGATCTGTAGAAGCAGGATTATACTGTGATTTCCAAAACAGGACTAACCCAAATTTTCGACTGAACAGCACCTGTCTTTGTCCAAGGATTGAGTAATTCATCGCTTCTATGTCGTCATACATATGCAGACAGGACACGTGACTCGGCGAGCAGTGGATCAAATGCTGATCGATAACCTTTAGTGTCCCCCGTCATTATTCATTGATTGTTGTCGTTGATTTGAATTTAACCTTGCCTTGTATGTCAGGTGATAACACGTGACTCGGCAAGCAGTGGATCATGATGCTGATCTATAGCCTAGAGCGTCCCCGTCACTACTTATTGGTGGTCGTCGTTGATTTTAATTTAACATTACCTTGTATGTCAGGTGATCAGCAACATGCTGGCCGGAGCGCACATGGTTCTGACGGGAGAAGCCGCCATGATAGCGAAGAGAAATGGCGTCAATCTGAACGCCTTCTGGAACGGAATCCGTGCCTCCGCCGGGAACTCCTTTGTGTTCGAGACCGAGGCTCCTCTTATGTTCAACGGCACGTACCATCCAGGGTTTGCCATCAAGCTGCACTGTAAGGTAACGTCAGTGATACCCCCTAATTAGGAACCACTCCTGAGGTGTCACCAAAAACATCACCAGGAGAGGAGCTCCTGGCTATAACGTTACAACGTTCTTTGCTGGTTGTGTTATAATAGGCAACTACATGGACATACATGGAAACAAGTTTTAAAGTAATTGTTGCTACTAGTAAGGAGGGTACAAAACTGGCCCACACTACAAACGCAATAATTTATTCGCAGAGGTTTGAAGTATGAAGGAGCAACATCCGTGACAGTCACAGGCAACACACACACTTACCATAGTGGCGCCTTGGATAAACACTCTCGTGGAGTTGGAGGGCTGCCATCGTCGTTTTTGGCACTTCTAAAAGACCTGGAAGCAAAAGTTCTAACTGTTTGCCGAGTTATAACTCTATAACATGCCCGTAGCCAGGGGGGGGGTTCGGGGGGTTCGGACGAACCCCCCCCATTGGCTTGAAGGTCCACTTTCACAGGCTTGAAGGTCCACTTTTTAATGTTCAAGATTTTTTTCAAGGTGGACTTATTTGTATCACCAGCAATGCCACTGTGGCTAGGATCCTAGAAAAAACTTTGTCTCTGATTTTTCCTCTGAAATTCTCTCAAAAACACAGGAAATACCCTTTCAGAAGGTTCAATTCTTTGAAATTGAAACGCTCAAGGGTCCACTTTTTAACGTCCAAGGTTTTTTTTTTCAAGGTGGATCTATTTGTATAACAAACGGAGCTGAAATCCTAGAAAAACTGCTAACTTTGTCTCTGATTTCGTCCTTTGAAATCCTCTCAAAAACACAGGAAATGCCATATCAGAAGGTTCAAATTTTAAAATTTCCCGGGGGGGGCATACCCCCGGACCCCCCTAAGAAGCTCGCGCCTGCGGCGCTCGCTGGTCCCTTAAAAATTAAAAAGAACCCCCCCATTCAAAATCCTGGCTACGGGCATGTATAAGACTCCGTTTATCGTGTCTGTTATTCATTTCTAGTCGCTTCACCAACTTGCTGCGGTACGAGAACGCCACTGTTATTCAGCGGAATAAAGTAGAACTGCAATAAAGCCGTCAGCTTTGTTATATCGATGTTGATTGGTCCACTAAAATAGACTGACCAATCAGTGTAGAGTAATGTTTGGTCTGCGGGAATATAACACTAAGTAACCCGTATGTATCCCCGCTGATAGGGGCCAATGAGTAAGTCCAATTGATTTCTGATTATTATCATTAGATTTTTCTAAAGTCTCTTCTGATTGATTACATCTAGCATTGCCTTTGGCTAAGTCTATGATGCTGGTGCATTTATTTTCTTCGCTGCTAGAGGTCGCTTTCATATATCCGATGTAAAATTGCATTAGAAATACTACCGTTGTGCCATTTATTCTAAATCCGTTTGGTGACGCCCCTGACACGCAGAGAATAATCGTCGAGCATCGACTGTAGTCCGGATTGTAGCCATTGAATTGTTGCTCATTAATTACCTCTGTGAAGGAGGTTCACCTTCTAAGGGTATTGCAATTGTCTGCTTTGTATGTTCGTAATCGCAGCTATGTAACTCCAGATCCCTTTGATGCATTTGTTTGAATTTTAATATGTCGGCACTTTGTGAAGTCTTGATTATGCCAGCCGGTTTGGGGTACCGTAGCATGCAGTATGTTCTTTGGATACTTTGGATACTTTATTTCCTCCATTACTGGCATTAGCTATCATACCTGTAACAAGTAAGTAGCTAATCTTCCTGGAGTACAAAAACAACATACAGCCGACAAACCACAGACCAGTTAAGTTACAGCTAAATTTACATACTACATTAAAATTGACTGGTTTATATATATATGTATGCTTTATGACTAAACTTGGACTATTCGTTTTTTGAAGGACCTTGATCTTGGGCGGAAGTTGGCGTTTGACACGGATGTGCCGATTGATCTCCTCAGTATGACAGAACAGATCTACCGCCGTGCCATGTTCAGGTATTTAACTATGTTTTTTGTTGGTCGCCTCTTTATCGAAACGTCACCCCTTGTTCCAAAATATCTTCTTGTTTGTTTCTTCTTGACAACGTTGCACAGAAATGCTAATGTTCAAATACAGGGTGGAATGGTAGGGTAATAAGAAAATCTAAGCAAAGATTAGAAGGAAATAAGTGTAGTTGTTGAGTATCATTCTTTAAGTCATTGAAATGATTCTTTAAGTCGCATTTGGTGGGATTTAAAATGTTGCCGGTTTTTAAAGACATTCAGCAGCAGAATCACAAAATGCCTCTACCCATGAAGCGTCGCCAAAAAGAGTTCTTGAATATGACTTTAATCTTCCTGTTGTTTATGTTTATTGATGAAGGTATGGAAAGGATGCAGGAAGCTCACATCCTCCTAAGATGCTGGAAGAAGATCTCAAGGTGTCTCTTAGAACCGAAGGCTATGGCACCTGGAAATATAGTATTAAGAAGGTCAGTACTAATATCAATTTATGAAATCTTTTACATCCATCCCTTCTTCGTTCAAGCATTTGCTAGCTTGTTTGTTTTGTTGACATTTTGTTTTATTTCCAACAGGTGGAAAGTGATACCATTGCTGTCGTTCATCATGATATTGGAGAAGAAGCCCAGAACTGGGCGGACGATTCATGAATAGAGTCCAGAGAGACGTGAAAACATGAAGACCAGTTTCAGTTTTTTATCTTCAATAAAAGAATTATTGATGCTAACTGCTTTGAAGTACGCAGTCATTGTAGTCATGGAAATGGATGTACATTTTGCAAATGAGTTGTGATTCATACACCCCCCACCCCCCACATACACACAAAAACATCGTCTCTTAAAGACGAACAGAGGCCGATGACTGTGATTGTGAGGAATGAATAATATCATTTTGATGTAATAAGAGGTCTTTGTTCCTGGAAACAGTCAGAATGAGCCAAGGAAATAAGATAAAAAGAGTGCGATAGGCGAACACATTATGCTAAAGCAGTGGAAATCTAATCAAAATGACTTTCGTCGAGATTGCCTACTATGGATGACACATGTGCATAGTTCAACATGCTCTTTAAAATGACACCCAATCCGCCAAAGGCTCCAAATATCACATATCATTACCATGATAACACCTCGGATGGAATAATTTACACAAACACTGTTGATACGTTTATCTTGTAGATCCTGTGTTCTCATTTCCTATGACTACTTATTTACAAAGATCCGATATCCTCCCTGTTGCTTCGCCTTCTCTGCGACATTGTCCCGATTTGAACCATCGTCCAATCCATGTACCGTATTGTACGGAGGCACTAGCGAACGCTTACGCAACTTTGTTTTCATCAGAATGTTACTGAAAATAGCAGATTAGTCTGATGCCTGATATTTATGTCTCTAAAGAAATTTAAGGTATGACATTGACGTCATCTCTTATACGTTGCTGAAGGTTAAACATCCACGTAAACGTTAACAATATTTACTTTAAATACAAATCAATCTCTACACCCAGATGAAATATAACTAGATTACTTTCAAAATTCTGGCGTGTATCCGAAGGCCTCCACGTTAAAATACAGTGTTTTGGGGAAAATTCTCAAGATGTCTTGACCGCTTGGATATCTGAAGTGTGCATACCTTTAGGACTACTGGTGCTGCATTAGCAGATCTCTTTTGATTTTTTTCATGTGACGGGCGTAGGATACCCGGTGGAATTTATCAGAGTTGATATCATATTAGTTTAATAATTCAAAGAGAGGAAAGTGTAAGGGGAAATATAATAACCCACCGAACATTTTGATCTTTTATCTATCTATCATCTAGTTGCAGATAATAACAAGGTAATAATAAATGATATTGAAATAGCCTTTACAAATAAGAACATTGTATGATTTAAGTTAAACAACAGGTAGATGGTAAACACCGCAGATTCTTCTTCACCTAGCTGAAGATTCTGCTGCTTGATACACTGTTACATATACATGTATCTAAATCTACTACATACCACCTCAACCCCGCATTGCGCATAAAAATTGCACAGTTAATCTATTATATTTCATCGTCTGAATGGCATACTTAAGGAAACCGGCTCTCAACTGTATATACGTATTCTGGCATGAATATAGCTGGGTAAAAGTTCCAAGAAATACGATAAGAAAAGCGGAGGGTTATATCACCCGCCCTTTTTTCGGCAATGGCAACCATCAGTCTCAGTGCGTGGCAACCTGAAAGATCGCCCTCGTTCTTCAGAAGAAAAAAAATTCCTCACAAATATGAATAATTCTGATTATTGCCCTGATTGTCTGGGACATCAATGTTGTCTTTTGTTGTATGTATTTTTTTCACTTTCCTTTAGGGGTTTATTTTCTAGCCTGGATATAATTTCTAAACGATTTCCATATGTCGTTGTTTCCGCACAGTTTCACACATGTAAAGGTTAATATATTCCATGGACAAAAACAATCAGTTTTTTCTAGACTAATTAAATCGCGGGTCGTATGACGTAGGGTTGCCATGGCGATAACGTCTTTTTTTTAATATCAAATACCTACTGTGTTGCAAGACGGCGCATCGATGAATATAACCGTGCTACCTGGAGAAAGACGGAGTGTTGGTGACGGTTTTCTCTAGATGGGCGTTGTGAGGAACTTCCTGCTGTATTCCTTCAGGTGCGTGGGCCTTGTGAAAACGATCTCGGGTAAAGTCGGCCCAGCACCGGAGAGAGGCGCCATGAGTGCGGCGGACCAGTCCCCGGAAAAAATGGACAAAGACGCCGAGGAAAGCGGTACGGACATATCCCTCATTCAATCAATAATTTTCTTATACCGCACCTTGTTTTTTTTTTAAATATTTTAAGAATCTGCGTTGGTGTCTTGCAATTTCGTGCGAATAATCAATGTTTTATCCATATAAATGGGTGGAAGAACTCTTTCATGTTTATGTGACGACAGAGTGCTGTTTTTTTCCTAGAATAATATCGCAACTTGCTTGCAGGGAAAATTGTCTGAGTGCCTTATGAATAAAGATTACGACTGTGTGAGAACTGTGTGCATGCGAACGTCTGGTGTAGCATATCCGGGAACAAAACAGATGCCCAAATATAAAATTCAGTGTTAGAAATATGTACTCCCGCAATTCGCTTAGAATATTACGTAAAGGCTTAGAAATGATAATTGTTTTAATTTGCAACAGCGTTGTGCTTCTAAACCTTTGTCAGTGTGAGCGAACTTTATGAATATCTGAAAGACGTTCAAAATTGTATTATCTAAATTATCAAAAAGGGTTTCACGGGATAGAATCTTGCAAACACTTTCGGCGCCTTTGCCGTGGGCAAAAGTAGTATGTGTCTGACTCTACGTACTCTATAGAGAGACAGCACGGACGCTACAGTGCCATTGCGCATGCGTAGCCATGCTCGCTCTCTCATGCGAATGCCATACTTATTCAAAACGTCTTTTTATAACTTCTTGCATCATTGAAATCATTTGCCTACAACGTTGAGCATCCAGACGAATAAACTCTTCCTGCTAGTTTTACTAAAACGTGTGTGCCGTCCGTGTGCCGCGTTGATTTTGTGCTTGGGCTGCCGGTAATGATGAATTCGAAGAGGTTGCGAAAGAGAAAGAGAACTGCAAGGGATATGCGTACATGGCTGAAGAGTAAGTGATGATGTATATATTTGAACGACATGGGAAGCATTTTCAGAGGTGTGTATGTGTTTCGTGAGCGTGCCCATAACGTATGTGTGTGTGTGTGTGTGTGTGTGTGTGTGTGTGTGTGTGTGTGTGTGTGCGCTTGCTAGAGTGTATCGTGTGTATGCGTATGTCTGTGTGATTATGTGTCTGTGTGTCTGTTCCTGCGATTCACAATACATATATACAATGCAACACTTCTGTCGAACCTGCATTTAGAATACGCGTCGTACGGCATCCATAGCAAATAATCACATTTAGAATATTTCTGACGTTTTATATTTATTTGTGTACAGCATTATATGACGTATGCAAAAGCAATTTCAAATTCTCATTTCAAGTATGAAACATATTTGAGAAACGGTTTAATGTATAGACTAATGGATACATGTATACAGTTTGATTTATATCTACAGTGTTTTCTGTAACACATGATAGACTACATATTAAACGTTCTTTAGACATGCTTTTATTTCAAGTTTCATTTCAAGCTTTAGGTTTTATTTCAAGCTTGTGTGCAACTTTTGCAGTAAGTAAGCTGTTATTACAATCACGTGCGAAGCTAATAAAGAATATAGAGAGTATAATTAATCTTCCATGGCCAGCTAGCTCTGAAAATTTAATCATTTCGAGCCATTGCTGTGTTGATTACAGTTAACGTTACCCTTCAAGAAGTAGAATCAGCCTACTCACGGTTGGAACGTCTTACAAAATGCAAGTATTGTAAATCATACCCCCCCCCCCAGCACAAAACAACGCTGTCGCTTTCTGCTTTTCTTTCTTCGCTGTAGTTTGGTGTCGTAATCACAATTATTGTATTCGTAATGAAGATTACTTTTTATGATGATAATATCGACGATTTGTTTTTTCCCCTCAGTAACCGTGCCCGAGGTTGCTGCACTGGGGCTGACCACGATGGTTCCGTCCAACAACCACCTGTCTCCCGGTCCACCCAACACAATGAACTACGCAGACATCGACTTCAAGAACATGCCTGCAATGCCGGCTAAACCCGCCAGGGATAACCAAGATGGCGACAACGGCGGGTCAGTCTTAGAACTGATACTGTAAATTCTTATAAATTCGGGGAGGCTTAATTTTGCGTTTGAAACAACAATGATAGTTACGCAAATCATAGAAGAGTACATGTTCGCAGATCGTTGCTGTGAATAAAAAAACACCGTGAATGTTTTTGAATATTCACGGTATAATATATATTTACTGTAGAACCTTAAAAGGTTCTTGTTAAACACCACAACATGTTTCGGTAGCTACACCACGATTTCTTCCTTAGTGTTCTAATGTTTGTTACACTTAGCCGTAGTTTGTTCTTTTACTGCTGTAACATATTCCTACCTTTTCTCGTTTCCTATATCGATCGTTACACGGTTACGCGTGTTCTTAACTGGTCGGCTACCCAAAATGTAGTCCGAGTAACCTCCTTGGTATAACGCTAATTCCCGCTGTCCGGGGCTTTCATGGCACCTCCCCGTACTGTTGGGCCCCTGAAGCGCGATTCAATCGGGCTATCCAAAATGGCGGCCCTCTTGTTTTGGTAAACATTACATTTTGAAATGTCACCGTCAGCATGATTAATCACGTTTTGGCGCCCCTCCCGCCCACTGCATAAATCGGATAGTGAGCCTTTTTATCTCACAAACTAGTCTACCCTGATCGTTATTTAACGTACGTGCCCAGTTGTGCTGAAACATTGTTTCTTCAACAGAATATGTTTACTTTTTACAAGGTTTTATTTCTGTACATTTCTACAGGCTGAAGCCTGAGGACTTAACGTCAATGTACGCGACTATTCTCCCCAAACATATGAGGTGGGTGGAATATATGGAAATCTACACACTAAGTTATCTATATCTTGATGTTTGATTGTTTGTCGGTCAATCGATGGGTTGGATTGTCGGCCGGCAGATTGATTGATTGATTAGATTGTAATGTATACTGCATATATATATGTAAAATTGTGTTTGTTGGTTCCATGATAGCCAGTTAACTGGTAACAATGTTAAACATTTTGAGTATTCTCAATCATAGAAATTTGATAAACGGATTTCAGTTGAAAATCTACGTGTAACATGATAATGAGTGTTCATGTTATAGATAGACGTATTGATATAAAGATCGTATAGCATTACTTAGTTACCTAATGCGTGTGGTTTACCTTACTTTCTTGCACAGGCCAAACAAAGGTGCTCCGGTAAGTATTGCAAAAAAGATTTCTTTTTGAATGTCTACTTTACTCATCTATTCATCTCTTCGTCATCCCAAGGACATTATATACTACTCCGTCGTAAATTTTGGTAACTTTTGTCACAGTAAATATCTGTACTCTCGTGATGTGAGTAACAGTTTGGTACATGCTATGCTAAGGTGTGTGCATGTGTTCTTTTTGGAGGAAGGTGCACCAAATTGCAGAAATGATTATTGAGATCGTTCTCTTTGACAGTTTCATTGTTTTTCAATCCCAAAAAGCAATTATGAAAAAAATGTGCAGCAAGAAAGAGGGAAAGTTTCTTATTTCGTTAGTAAAACATAAGGTCTACTTATTGATCTTTGAAAGGCTGATTGTACAGTTTTTAATTAAGATAAGACGAAACAGGGAACAGTTCTGATACCTTGTTTTTTTTAGGACGCGACACCTTCGGATGTGAGCCCTGCCGACCGTAAGCGTATGGCCGTGTACAACCCGGAAGTGGACAGCCCTGAACCTGCCGAAGAACCGAGCACCCCTCCCCTTCCCGACCGCACGGAGGAGACGGCGGACAAGAACATCCCGGAGGTCACAACAACGCCCCCTGACGACCTGGACGACTTTGAGGAGGACTTCAACCCTAATTATGCTAGGATTGATCTAAAGGTATCTGATCTGTGATTTGGCTGACACTTTGAAATATGTTGTACTATTCATTCATAGCCGAAAATCTGTTGTGTACAAAACCTATGTACAAAACCTATCCTGGTTCTAAAAAAAATCAAAATGTCTCCGCTCCGTAGGCGTCGCCAAAAATTACAACTTTGCCTTGGGCGTTGTACTGAATACAAAAATCAATACTAATGTAAAACAACGCGTCTAACGATGGATTACGTTCCCCAGGACTTGGTTGGCCTGAAGCTGAGCTGTGACAGTGGCGGGAGGAACAGCAAGCGCGAGTCCTGCACGGACAGCATCTCAGCTGACGAGATAGAGGAGGAGGGAGCCTCGGCAGCCCCCGACAGCCCTGTGAGTTTATTACCTTTGTGTGTGTGTGTGTGTGTGTGTGTGTGTGTGTGTGTGTGTGTGTGTGTGTGTGTGTGTGTGTGTGTGTGTGTGTGTGTGTGTGTGTGTGTGTGTGTGTGTGTGTGTGTGTGTGTGTGTGTGTTCTTCTGTAAACACGATAACTCAAGAATGCCTGGGCAGGTCTTTTTGAGATGATTTGCCTAGCGCCTTGCTATGCTACTGCAGCGAAACTTCTGGCTTTGATATCTCGTGTTTTTGACATGCTATAGTCATGCCTTTTGAGTGGTAGATATCTCTTGTTTATCTATTTATTTACTTATCGGTTTGGCTGTTCAGAATGCACATCCAGGGCTGCCCAACAAGGCTGTGGCTATTACAAAGGGCTGACAACAGACAATATATTACAGTGGAATTTCTACATTGACAGCATAACGAGCTATAACAATATTAGTACATGTACACCTGTGAGTTGGTCTCCTTTTTCAATTATATTTACCTTCGCCAGATGGTTATGTTTTCGGTTTTGCTAGGGTGGAGTGGTTATGGATGCATGTGTGTATGATGTTAACAGCATAACCCGAGAAGCTGTGGATGGTTTTGTATGATATTTCGTAGGCGGGTAGGTATCGGTAAGACGAAGGTCAAGGTCGAGAATGGGTCTCCTGGTGTATTTTCTTAATATTTTGATATATTCGTTAAGTATTAGAGCTAGCTTTTTAGCATTCCAGATATTTCATTTCATGGAGATATTAGATATTTAGATGACCATTGTCAGTGAAGTGTTTCAGAAAATTGAGACAGCTGCCGGCTTCCGTCATTGTGCATTTGATCATTTGTGATACGCTTATTACATATACGTACTGATCAGCCTTGTATAATCTTCATGATCATGAGCAACCGTTGAGTTACCGAATCCATCATGATATGCTAGAACAAGTTCTGAATATCCATTGAAGAATGCGTCCCAAAAGAAAGGAATTGCTGAAATATCAGAAATACGTGCGGCTAGGTTTATAACTTGGTTGTCTTAACGTGAGGTTAAAGTTGACAAAAATAAGGTTTTGCCTACCTGGGAAGCTGTTTCTGTAACGTTCTGCTGCGGTCTGAGGGAACTAGGTCTAGGTCTAGGACCGAATATTGATAGAAATTGCACGCCAAAGACCAACCGGGCCCCCTTCAGTGATATATTTCTAGAAATGCCAATCGTTTAGCGTTGTCATAATCTACCCGCTTACAAGTTCTCGATACTAGTACACATCGAATTTCAACAATACGCATTATTTGCTGTCAAAAATTTCAACAGAATGGGTTTAGACTGAAAAACAAAGATAAAATGTTACTGCTTTACCAACCGAAGCGACGTATACTTTATCCTTTTCAGGGCGGTTCATTCAGGTTTTGTAAAATCACTGTTGCGTCATGGAAGTTTTACGCCATGATAGACATTTTAACGGTGGTATCTATGACGTATGCATTACACTCCCCACAGCACTGAATAGTCTGGTTTTCTGGAGGTCATGTATATTCATGACGCCGACTTAGATGAAAACAACACGCCTATCTACGTATACTATCGCCCACATTGGTTTTGTTCATACGAAACAAAATCAATAATGTACGTATCATTTTTAGATTTTCTATGAAGATATAAGTGATGCTAGACGTACCTTTTATGGCTATTTAAAAATCAGTCAAATCTAGGTAAGAGCGTATATCAGGTTCCAATACTATTGTTGCAAGCCTGTACTCATAGAAATAATTCCACGTTTTGTAAACTCCTTCACCAGTGCACAACTACGGTCATTATACACAGTGCTGCCAGACCCTACTTAGTACCCAAATCATTAATGATACATGGTTCTTACGAAGCTTTGCAAAGGTTACAGCCTACATTTCAATATTTTGTCTGCGTGAACACCATTTTTCTCCGACATTTTATTTTACAATGTCATTTTCAAATGCTTGCACATTCAAGGGTTTCGTCTCCTTGTTTTATGAAAGGTTGCCTTCCCTTGCTTTATTTTCTCAGGCCAAAAAAAATTGGTTACTTGATTTTTTTTAGAAGCTTGTCTTCGCTTGACTATTTCGCTCATGACTAAAATTCTGGGTACTTGTTTTTTAAAAGGTTGCCTTCTCTTGGCTAGTTTACTAGGATCGGTTACTTGTTATATTTAGAATTTCATCTTCAGTCCAGCTTGTATAATTTTACCAAGCCAGGGGTGTCGAGATTTTGTGATCACTAAGAAGGTCTCATCACTTTCTGGTTTACAACATGGCCATTATATTTTTGGTATGATAGCAGACAAAAATTATCATTTTGTGATACATATACATAGGCTGTAAAAAATACAATTCACTGACGTACTGCAGTTATAAATATCTTTCTTATCAAAAAGACCAAGACAGAATCATTTACATGGTATATACGTGATATAGCGCACGTGGTACCTTTCCATTTAGCTCGTATTGTTGCATATGCATATAACGCCATTGATGTTATATAAAAAGACAACTTATGTTGTATAACGTTTTATCTTAAAAGTACTAAATACAGGAACTCTATCTAACGTATTTGCAAAAAGATACATCACGGCTTACAATGACGGACCAAGTGCTCCGCAATCCGCGGTATTTCAATCAGCTGGTGACGTCCCAGGAAACGCTGACGTAGTCGTTACGTCATATGACGTGTACAGTGACGTGTTATATAGGGAGCCCCATATCAGAGTATTATCACTGACCGTCCACATTCACTACTTGGGGCCTAATGGTACAGTTTGGACTGGTTTTTGTGGATGCTAGACTGATGTTTGTACTGTTCATGGCCATTGAACAAGACTCAAGACGCAAGATGGTGATGAAGGTGGTTTACTTGTAATGCTACAGATGCTTTATCATTTCTCTTAGCATCTTTCCGTTAGCAAGAAGGCTGTATTTTCGATAGCGTTTGTGATTTTTGCTGTTGAACAGCATAACTCAAGAAGCTGTATGTGGATTCTTATGAAATGTGGCGTGTCGTTAGGTGGAGACCTATGAAAGAAATTATCACCTCTTGTCGCCTTTGATTTCTTTTGGTACTGCAGCAGAACTTACTGTTTTTGGATATTATTTTCTGGACATGCTATAGTCACTGTGTTAATCTTATATTGAAGCTTGAACGATAATTTTGTTTGAAGCGTGTTCATATTTTCTTTTTAAAATCTGTGTTTTTAGGAC
Source organism: Branchiostoma lanceolatum (assembly GCA_035149815.1). Taxonomy (NCBI): domain Eukaryota; kingdom Metazoa; phylum Chordata; class Leptocardii; order Amphioxiformes; family Branchiostomatidae; genus Branchiostoma; species Branchiostoma lanceolatum. Next base: position 26,751,148 of record CM068866.1, on the reverse strand, counting down.
ACGCCCTCTCATAGCCCAGGACAACAGAAGCGACACACGTACGTCAACATCAAGCCTGACGGGCACGCTTACGTCAACGTGGAACCCAAAAGTAAATCGAACCGGGTGAGTATTATAATGTCTCTCTACATTCTGAACACAATTTGCATGTATTCTTTTGCATTTATTTTCTGTTTTTGGATTCCCTATGTGTTACTCTATGGTAAAACTGAACCTTCAATAATGAATCATATGTTTGTGCAATAGTTGAATAAGCATTATACAGTAAATAAATGACTAAGCATTTCAGTGAGGACAGGAGGATATTAATGATAATATATTACTGTTGAATAATCTCAGACATATTGGAAAGAGTGAGATACAAGTTCGTTTTCTTTTTTTAGACATTTACTTAATTAAAAACATTTAAATGCTATTTCTTTATCATTTTCAATTGTGAACCTCTTTACTGACCATGATGAGATAAACCAGTATATAGATACATGTATATTGAAAGACAAGCTTAAGAATTGCTTACTTAACTTTTTCCTAGGTAGGTGCCCATCTATGTTTCTATAGCCCTTGGGCCACCCAATTGCGCAAACTCTACAACAGAGGGCTAGTCCACTAGCATCCACACATAATACACTGCAAGAAACAACATCAAAACAAAATGTTCCTATTTCTATTCTAGGAGCCGAAAGGAGTTCTGTTCTATGCCGTGACGGACTACTCTCCCATGCAGATGCACCGACAGGGCATTCCGCTTAAAGCTGGGGATGTTGTCGAGGTAAACACCATCTTCCTCATGCAGCTCTATAACGTATTACATACAACACCATGCATTGTGAAGTATTAATCCCTACATTGTAAAGACTGTACTAAAGACTGTATATATAGCGTCATCCCATACTACATGATCTTTTGTAGAGTAGATTAATTTCCTAGAATTGTTAGACAATTTACCATACGTTGTATCTTATTGTTATCTTAGTTATTTTTATCACGGAAAAAGAGTTTATTGAGGCCTCTCATTGAAATACATTTTAGAGCAATCATTACCAGAATACATTTTAGAGCAATCCTTACCAGTTTGATTTGATATAGTGTTGTAAGATATATGACTGATTTGTAGTCCTTAATGTCTATTTTGTTATTGCATTGCATCATAGTCGATTGGGCGTCAGAAGGATGACAGCTGAGACACAACGATTTATTGCTTTGCATCCGTTTACTTTATGCTCTTACCTTTTATTTGAATTAGGTGTACAGTTTCGACCAGGACTGGTGTTTTGTGGTGAGTTACCCGAAGTCCTGCTCCAAACCCATCGAGGGTTGGGTACCGCGCCACATCCTCAGGGAGATGGGCACTCACTGCTGTGTGCCAACATCTCCCGGTGAGTTACACAAAGACATCATTGAAAATACATAGCTGGGATACATAACCATAGTGTATACTTATACCCAATGCAGTTATGTCGTTAATATGACAAGGAGGTATCATGGCGATATTTTTTTTTGGGTGCAATCTTCACGTTAAAGTCATTAGAACGTACTAGCAGTAGTGTGCACAAGTAACTGTAAGATATACTTAATATATGATACAGCATGCAAACATAGCAAAGGGGTACAATAATGTAGTATTGTATATTTGTAGCCTATACCCATTATCATAGTGGTATACTTTTCGCATATAGTGTTGGTGTGATATACTTCGTTTGTGTATAACGGCAGTCACAAACACTTGAAGATTTGACAAAAGGTCTTAATTGTCTTTACACAGGTATTCGAAATACATGTATCTACCATTATCAATGTTATAAGTTACAAACTTCTTCATAAAGAAAAGCGAAATAGACAGAGCTGCCATGTTGGTTTTTCCATGGTACTAGAATTGTATTTGTCCATGGTACTGATAAATACATGGTACTGATATTGATATTGTGGTTGTCTATGCATATGAGACTGAAATTGCGGCTGTTGTTAATTCTCTTCATCCCACCCAGAAACGCAATGCATTCAGCGTCCTTTCATCATGACTGACATCTATAAACTCAATCACAGATTAGTCAGCGTGTCAACTTAAATCTACGATTAAGATAAGTTGAAACGAAAATGATATATTCTAATTTTCGAAATTTTCGTTTCCCTCAGCTGCAGAGGACACCTTACCCATGTTCGATTCTCTGAACCTCTCTTCTCCGCCGAACCGAATCCCCGACACCAGCCGTGATCCCTCTCCACATGGTCGCACCGGAGCCGATGACCTACCCTCTCGGCACCAAAGGGACGGCAGCCCGAAGGCACCCAGCACCATAGCCCCCTTCCAACCCATCGGACTCGAGCAACGCAAGAGTGGATCGTGCGAGAACATCAGTATCAGCGGGGTCAGCGTTGGTGAATCGTCGACTAGTCACTACGTCAACAAAATACACAAGTACGGCCAACGTTCTTTGTCAAAAATGTTTAACCTTCTCAAGATCTAGCTGAAGCTGTCCTTTGACATCGTATTTGCTGCGTCTTAAGGGTTAGGCCGTACGGGGAGTGTTAACGGCCTTAGTTTGTGTCTATTCAATTCTAGCGTAAGCTCTATTTGAGTAAGTCCTGTCATTTGGACGCATATAATTTTCTTTGTTGTCATTTTTTTAGAAGTGATCATTATTGCAAGTTTAAAGGAAATTTACTTCTCAAAATACTGTAATGGTTAGTAATCTTATTATAGCACTTTCTTGCAATATTACCTATTACTATACTGACACGTCGGACTTGTTTTTTCCTGTATCACCCAGATGGGACAGTGTTCCAGGCGTGGGTATGCCCCAGCCGTCCCCGCCTTCACCCCGCAGGCTGGGCGGGGACCAGAGTCCCTGGCACCACCGCAAGTTCGCACCGCCCTCCCCACCGCCCGTCATGGCACCTCTCAGCGGCGCTACGTCCCACGTAAGTGTTAGCGGTGTGTACTTGGTGTGGGGTGCTTTTCCTATAAATTCTCGTTTACATAGCTAGATAACGAACACCCGGACTTTCTTCTTTCGGTACATGAAAAGATCAATTCTTACAGCCCTTCCTTCATCGGATCAAGATTCAAGGAAATCTAATATCTTAAAATTAATCTACAAATTTCCTTATATTTTTACCAACCATCGATCTATAATATTTTTGCCATTTGCTTTGCTGTGTACAAATGTAGTATAATCAGACATGCATTACCCAAATTTTCATTTTTACTAGGATATAGTTGCAAGGATTTCTAAAATGTATGTCATTGTAGGTGTTGCTTTGCTCGAATATAAAGTTCAGTCTTTCATATAATATTCCCCAGTTGGCTATAATTATACTCCAACAGACTAGCCCCATTCTAGGTGGCTCAAGGATTAAAGAAACAGAGATGGGCACCGCCCTATCCGCAATATGATGTGATAGCGACTTTAACACTTAACTTGTATGCTCCTCAGGGCCCGTATGATGGTAACTTCGCTACCGCGGTGGCGGTGTGTGACTACACGGCCACGCTGGATGGGTGCATCTCCTGTCGTAAGGGCGACCACGGGCAGCTGCTGGACGTCAACTCCCGGGGGTGGTGGTACGTGCGCATCGGCATGGTGGAGGGATGGGTCCCCGGGGACTACTGGGAGGTCGTGAAGGTAGACTATTGTTTGTTTTGTTTGTTTTTAAGATCTCCATTTGCGTTCAATTCTAACAAATTACTCGCTACTCTACCTGGTGTCCGCTTACACATTAGATATAGTAAATGCAATTGAATCAAATGTAAAGAACTAGAAACTATGCACTTGGTGGACAGAAAATGAAACAAAATCAAATGTTGTAGATATTGTACTAGCTTTCTGTTCCTGTGTTATAGTTTATTAACGTAGACAAAGTTTTCACTTTGGTCTGTCCTTGGTGCTGAAATAGCTGTGTTTTCCTAACTTTCCATTACAAATACGTGTATAAATAGGCTTTTCATATGACATCATTCGAGCCATGTTGGAGTACAGTGTACATCTGTTACACACGCCAATATACTGCTGCATTACTACTCCAACATGGCCGCCGGTGGATTCAAATCAGAATTATTATGACATGAACGAAAGCCTGTGTATGACTCTTGCAACATACATGGCGTTTTTAAAAACTTTTTTTAAAGTTGGTGAAGTCTACAGGGGTTCACAAAGTTGGTATGTGATTTTGAACTGAGAAATAATGTAATTTTTCAACATTGATTTTATCATCATTTTTTCAGCATTCTCAGCCCCGAGTACCAGGTCACCGGGTTTCGCCCATCTCTCACTCAGCCTTCAGGGGACCCCGGTACTTCGGCTTCGGTAAGGCACTTTTCATGTGCATAACAAACATCACTTCTAGAGTAGGGTTTTCAAATCAATTTTCAGCACAAGAAAAAGCTGGACTTACCTAAATTTTGAGCAGCACCAGTCTTTGACATGACGTCAGGAAATCCACCGCTTCTATGACGTCACTTTATGCAAACATGACACAAGCAGCGGGTCAAATGCTGCATATAGCTTATGGCATCCCCCGTCTCTACTCGGGCATGGTTGTAGGGACTCAGTGTATAGAGCAATTGGCACTTTTGTATAAACAATGACCATTTTCCGGTTCTCCTGTCTTTCATAGAATACTCATGCATGTGTCATTTCTTGACCACATTAGAAATTGTATTTATCGATACATATTGACGTTGACCACCGGTAACCAAAACAATAATCAATTCATGCATTTTCCATGAAAAAGATAGAAAATTGTTTTAGAAATTGTCTAGCCCTTGGAGCTTATTCTACTGCCTATCCATGCTCATTCCACAAAACATCAAAATCTTTTTCCTTAGGCTCAAATCAAAACCAATGACTCGAGCTTATCTTGGGATGGAGGAACGACGAAACCAATGTGTTCTACGCTCGTAAACCCCAAGCGCAAACTAGGCATTATTTATAAAGCCTTATGTGAACTGTTGATTAAATCAATAATGCATGTTTGCAGAGACGGAACCTTGGTACCATGGTCGGCTGAGCCGGCATGAAGCGGAGAGCAGACTGCTTCGGTATGCCAGGTCCAGGGACTTCTTAGTGCGGCAGAGCACACATAGGGTAAGCCCAACTCTTATTTCAGCACATGGAGTTACTATCCAATCAGATGAATGAACCCGACTGGTTTTCGATGTGTTGTAGGCGTTTTTGTCGGGCTTTCTATTTTGTCCCGTTTGTTACCATGTCATACGACCAGCCAGAGCCATTACTCTGCTTGGAGAGTACATGTAGTTATATCTTGGCTAAATGCATTTAATCTTATTAGGCCACAGCAAGTAATTTTTATGGATGACATCAGCGCGCTCATTAATTTTCGCCTGATTTCGAAATAAAAAACAAGAAATTTCATTGCCCTCCGACGGTGGTCAACATGCCAAAAATTGGCAAATTTGTCGTAAACGTTGACAGTCTAAGGTGTTTCCTTGCATATGAATACCCAGTGTAGTTCCTGCCCATGATGGTATGATAACAAGCTGTTTTCTGCATTTTTTCTAGCAAGGACATTATATAAATAATGGGGGGGGGGGGGTCTAGTTAATTGAGCTCTATACACAAGATATTTCATCGCATATGAATACCCAGTGCAGTTGCTTCAGATGATGGTACAACAAGCTCTTTTCTGCATTTATCGTAGTTAGTCTATTGAGGTGTATACACATCTACAAGGACATGTTTACTGTTGAATCAAGGAGGTTTTATATTATATATGAATGAATACAGGACTAAAACATAGGTTGAATACAGGACTAAAAGACCTGTTGGTCATGATATCATATTTCGTTGCCTCAATTCTTGTTCAACAAGAAATATGATCTCAAAATGTGAAAATATAGGAATCTTGTTTTTTTGGGCCCGCCTTGTTTTTTTTTCGCCCTATCTCATTAATTTTGGAGTCTGCGGAGGATGTCATCCATAAAATTTACTTGCTGTGGCCTTACTGACAAACGATGAAAAACAGGTGCATGACAAAGAAATGTTTTCAGCGTAAACCGTTGTGAAATACAATGAATTGTATGCTTACATTCTTGGCAGCAATCGCACATGAATGATGCTATGTGTCCAAGAGTACCTTGTACTACTCTGAATAGATCATTTGTATGATTTTCACTGTTTCCAGAAAAAGAAAGAAATATAAGTTTCAACTAGTGCATGGACTCTAATAGGGAAAAATAAAGTAGGAAACTTTCAAGATCTTACACGAGTCATCACATCAAATGGGAGGGGGAAGGGACCGGTGCTGGGGTCGGAATAACCCCCTAAACAAAGACTCTCCCTTCCTTCACTCGGCACAGGTCGGAGACTTTGTCCTTTCCGTGCTTTTCTGTGACAAAATCCATCATTTCACCATAGAGACCACGGCCGACGGACGCTTCTTCATCGGAAAGCACTACTTCAAAGAGATGGTCAGCATCGTCTGCTACTACCAGCACAACACCCTCTTCTTCTCCGAGGACAAGGACCCCATATCGTTGGGACAGCCGCTCATCATTCCCTGCAGGGATTTCTGACTTTTCCCTCAGCAACTCGGACGAAACAGACACTGACTGGGACTGCTCCGATTGTTGAGTAATCAGGTTACTTAATCGGAGGTCAAAGGTAAAGATCATTTCCAAAGCCTGGTTATACCCCTGTTATATGACCATTGTGTCAGCCTATCCTACAACCAACTGCCAATGTTTTTTGTTAACCATGCATATATAATGTATTTTTGTAATGTTCTGATGTGCAGAGGTAGATTCTTCTGATGTAATATTAGGGATTTTAAATGTAGAAGTGTGAATGCAAGAGATTGAGCATGTGTCATTAATAGCAGTGAACAAAGACATTGTTATGTACTAGTAAGGTAAGAGGTGAATAAACTATGTGCCACGACATAGTAATATGTGGAATAAGATATCAGCATTGTATTAGTTTAGTGCAAGTCTTACTTTACTTTTGTGGCTTTTAAGTAGCAAGGTGTCATAAAAGATGTAAAGTGTTTTGAGACCATAATGAAACTCTATGGAGATTCTTTGCACAAATTTCAGCCGCAATAATACAATTGCTAAATTCTGGGACTTCTCAGATGGTACATATGCATTCATAATTAATATACAAAGAGATTTCTATCTGCCAGTTTTAACAACAAAAACACATGGGGGTTGTTAAGTTTATGAAAGCACAAATTAAAAGTGGATAAGGACAAAATGCATATATCATGAATATGTACATGTAGCAGCTATGATAATTTTCAAAGTTAACGTGTGTTGAGATGAAATATGGTCAATATCTATACACCAGAGAATATAGAAGTTTGTACCTGCTTATATAGCAAAATAAAGATTGATGGATTACAGAAATGTGTAAAGCATTTTATTTATGGAAAGTTCCACAACTAAAAATGAAGTAGCCATTTAAACTTGTTATGGATAACATTTTATCATGTATATCAAAATTACTAAATTTTGATGTAAGACTGAAATCTTCATATACCAAATTCAATATTGCAGTATTTCTAAACAGTAGAGGTCATTGATAATATTCATCAATGACCATAATAAGTCAATATTAAATGTGTATTCAATATCATAGTATGAGCAATTAGCTTCTGAAATGTGATAGGAACATAATTGGAATACACTTTTGAAACATTCAATTAGTTTTGCACACATCATAATTAAGAGTATAATATTTGAACATGAAGTTTCTGAAAGTAACAAATACCGGCGACCATTACATAAGTAAGCCCATATGGTAATAACATATGATTCTTCAAAAAGGAAGATACATTGTACAGTAACAGTGACAGGGAGTTATTAATACCATATAGCACCAAAGGCACTATTTTGTTCAACATTAGTCACATTCATTATCATATATTTTCTATCTTACTCATAATCTAAAGCAAGGCCTCAGAACTCAGAAGTCACTACCAACAACACTTGACAGATGCATCCTATCATGATCCCACTGGGGTCCAAACAGGGCTACCATAAATCCTTAAATGTTTTCAGTGGATTAATGTTTGTGATTTTCACGCTAACATTTGCTGTCTTGCACTGCATTACTATGGTTGTTTCAAAAGCGAACATGAAACAGTCTATTTTCCCCTCCTATCGTGAAATTAAGTGTCTGCAAACTTAAATAAATCTACAGTATCTAGAGCCTCAGGATCCAAAGATGTCAATCATCGCCAAGGCTTGTAAAGAAATGTTTAAACATTTTCTGTTACAACATGCTTAGCGATGTCTTTTAAAAAGAATAATGCATAGTATTCAGTAACAGAAGCATCCATTTTGCATTAAGGCAAGTCTTTCATAGCCTACCTGGATCGTGTAAAGCACCTTTAAAACTACCATTGAAGTTTGGTCCACAGAACAAGTTGAGAATCAGGAACGTAAAACATTGTACCTCCTCAGGGTCATGCGCACTGAACCAAGCTCCTTCACAACTTTGTCTAACCTGTCTTCTAGGGCCTCCTGTTAAAACATTACAAAAACATTTATTTACTAGATACACATAGAAGCAAATCAGGAAAATTATTCTAAAAGCTGTTGATCTAAGCATAGTTGATCCAGGTTACCCCTCCTATACTACTGTTTAGCAATACAAATATACAATCCTGTAATATAACATATAAACTACAGTTTTTGTGCCTTTCTTCAGATTGATGAAAGGTAACTTCTCAACTTAAATAATGTGATCATGGACAGAAAACTTTAAATTCACATGAACCAAGTAAAAGGAAGCTAGAGCCTTGGCACAACTACAAATAATTACCAAGAAATTAAAAGGACAGTTATAACAGAGGTAAAAAGCTATTGGTTACCTGATCCAGCTTTAACTGCCTGGTGAGTCTTGGTCCGGAGCTGGGGATACGACTTAGGGAGGACTCCAACTAGTCAGGACATAAGTATACAGATAAACACTCATGATCCAAGTAAGACAGTACTAAATATCAAGTTCATGTAATCATTTATAATCATACGAATTGAATGTAGCTTGTCCAAAAGGTGACCACAAATCAGAAAAACTGGTTTCCATTCTATGTTTTGCTTAAAGATTTATATCATTTGTGGTGACATTACAAATTGTGTATTAATCAATACGCTTCAGTGTAGCAGCAAGTGTTGCTTCTGGTTGCATCTTATATATGTGTCTTAATGTTCAATGTCACCTTGCTAGTTGTAAACTTAGGCTACAGCTTGGAGTGCTTGTTTGCAGTCATTTGTTACACTCTGGTTACCTGTCTCTTTTCCTCGTTTAGTGCATCAAATCTCCTCTCCACGTCCCGAACCTTAGCCATTCTCTCCCTCATGGCGTCCTCGGTGTCATACGGTGGTCTCACTGGAGATGGCCCTGTTTGGATACAGGAAGTAACCTTAGAGAACTGAAGGGACTGTTGAATGATTTTTGTCATGGTTCAAAAGATGGGGTTTATCTGTTGTACAGCCAGTATAACCACCCTTTGAGTAACACACCAGCTTTGCAGGCACGCGGTGCGACAGCAGCTGGTTACATTACACTGAACGACCTTTAAATGTCACATCTAACCTTTCACATGTAGTTGCAAGCATTGTTTAAAGCTATCTGGTGAGGATGCCCCTGCTGGACTCGGTGGCAACGAGTTTCACTCTATGTACTATACCCCACACCACTATAGTATAGGTCATGTCTGTTGAGGAGAATTGCTATCAGAATTGTTTAGAGTGGGATGGAGTGTTTGCTGATGAATATGTTTTCTTACTTTTGGGTGTCTTCTTATCAGCTGCTAGTGTGGTACGTTTGTCCTCCCACTGTGGACGCGACGTGACGGAACCGGATTTCACCGCTTCCACAGCTGACGACACACGAGGGTCCACTGACATGCCTGTAGTGATTAATTTCTCACAAATCATTATCTCATTACACAAAGTTCCATTCATGCAGTAATCTGCATTCTTGATTTGTTCTAATCAAATTGCTTGATCAACCAACATCACTGTATTAAATCTTTTGCAAACTTTGGATTCTACCAACACAAATGAGCTTTCATTCGAATACTTTTATATAATAAGATAACTTGTTTGGACAGTATGCATGCTATGCATATAGTAACATGCCTTTGGACCAAGGGGCTGGGAGTTTGAATCCCAACTGTTGTCACTTATCTAACATGCATGCTACTGGAAAGGGTTGCAGACTCTTGATTCTCACAGTGTCATGTAATTTCAATGCCACAAGCTTGATTTTATTCTATTCTATTTTATTTCATTTTATTAGAATTGCAACAGTACAATACAAGTGGGACACAGGCAGCTATTGCTGGTGTCGTGACCCACACATAATATATCAACTTGAAATACCTTGTGTGGCTGGTGGAGTGAAGTGGAGATTTCTCCGTAGTGATGCTCCATTGTCCCTGGTGGGAACTTCTACATCAGATCTGGCTTCTCTTTCGTTCTCCTTGTCCATTGAATGGAACTTGGGAGACAGACTTTTCTTTGGGCTCCTGTTCTGCTGAAATACATGTAAACATGCAATAATGATTCATTTCCAGGTAGCAGTATGAATTCTTCTATTATCAATGGTGTGGAAATATGACTGTGTAGTGGTACACTGTACCTGTACTGTAAAATTGTTCCTGTACTGGGAAAAACCTGTTCCCATACCTGAACAAACCAAACACCCTTTTCTAGACTAAATCAAGTGCTTGAAAATAAGTAAAAACACTTTCTTTGAAAGTTTGAGTTTCAGATTGAAATGTTGAACATGTTGAATGTTGTGGTGGATTGGAGAATGTTGACAACAACCAAATCTATTGGATATATAATAGAGTACATGGATCCAACCAAGTTGTTTCCTCCATAGAAAACGATCTCCTGGCAGTTATGTGGAATGGGAAAAATATTGTTGATATCTACTGTAGTAGCAGTGAATGATATAATACATTACCTTTCCAGTGAATCTGTCTGTGACTCTAGTCTGTCCAGTTTTGGGTGGGGTCTGTGTTTGTTGGTTCTTCTTAGGAGTTCCTGGCCGAGCTCGCTTTGGTGAGTACCTCGCAATCGGTTCTCTATGTTTTGAATACAACATGAGAACATTCGTCAGCCATTTCAAAAAACAAACAAATCCCAAATAGACCATGATTTCTATTTCAATGCAATAGATGTTTTTGACTTGAATGAGAAACTATGCCATTGTTATTCAAGATAGAACATGGTTAGTACTGTGCGAGAAATTGGAAAATTCATCAAAGCTTGAAATGATAAGAATAATACAGAAAATATGTACAATGAAAAAAGTCACTAGGGGGCCCAAAGAAGCACAACATGAGATACCAAAAAAGCAAATTTTGCTGCAATACCATAAAAGCAGCTAGGAGTAGGAGGCCCACAATCAGATGTGCCATACACCTACCCACATACCATATTTGATAACAATCCATCAATATATTTCTATTCTGTTATGCTGTTTAACCACAAAAACAACCACAAACAAATCAAGGGTAATGGTAACAAAAAACAAACACAAGAAAATCAGGAAAAGGTGCCCTCAACCTATATGTTCTTCTCTCATCCTCTGAGTCCACTGTTTCACTGGATGTCTCATCGCTGCCGTACCGTTTGGGAGATTTCTGTGGTGCGGTGTCGTGTTTCCTCCTGTCCAGCTCTATTGCAGCTTGGATCATTGGAGATAGGGGGCGCTCTGCTTCCGCCTGAATAAAAAAAATCCAGAGAGATAACAGTCTATTCATTCAACTTTGTAGTACGTAAAATGGTGCAGTGAGATTTAAGAGGTCGTATTGAAAGACAAAACAAGATGTTTGCAGTGTGATCAGTTTGCAGCGAAAGTTGACCACAAAAACCATGAACTTAAAAACAGTGAAAATTCTTAAAAGAGTTGTTGTTAAAAGGCCAGCACTGAAAGTGTCCCAACTTTTAACACTTCATCCTTAAGACTTACCATTTCCGAAATCTCACAGAGGTCTGAAGCAGTTTACAAAATAAACTACATTTATACAAAATTTAAGAATGTTCTCCTTGACATTGCACTGGATTTTTTATAGTTTAAAAGAACAGAATGATATAAGGATAATAGGGCTGATTGATTGAATGATTGATTGATTATTAACTTGGAGAAAAGTCAGTGACATACCTCCTGTGAAGTCCCAGGCAGTGCGGTGTGGATGTAGGAGGGACTACGGCCTAGGGGCTCCCCTGTGAACACGTTGTGCTGCGTGCTTGGCGCCAACCACCTGCGGCGCGCGGTGGGGGAGGAGAAACGCCCTCCTGAGTGACTCAGGGTCTGCTGGATTTCCGCAAGTCTGACGAAGAAAAGACTTTGAGATCGCAAAACTTTAAAAAATTGACTTAAGAGTCTTCCCGAGTTAAGATCTCAGAATCCATTCAAAATTTATCTTAGATAATTACCTTGTTCAGGAAACAAGTTTCAGCTATTTCACTGTGCTGGACAGCACAGCTATTGCTTAACCCATCTGATGCTCTAGGCATGTGGTCTCACATTAGTTAAATGCAGGCCTGCATGCATGAATGCCAACCACTGCCCATGATGCATAGATCTTAAAGGAACAATAATTCAAATTGATGGATCCAAATCTGTATTAAGATTCCTTCTTGGAGGTAAAAATCAGGTTATTTAGTTGTTGGTACATTTCTATATTGTCCCCTTAAAACAAAGGATGTGTCAGCAAGTCTAGATCAACTTACAGTGTGTATATATAGTTCAGGTGCAAACTCACGTGATTGTAGGAGAAAGACCCTTCTCCCTCATCAGGTTGTTCTCATGTTCCATTTGTTTCAGCTGAACCTCCAGCTTTCCTATTGCCCTGGGATGGAAACATAATGTCATCATCACTACAGTCAGCAATCTTGCTTCTAAACCACAACGTCATGGTTCAAATCACATAATAGTAATGGTTCTAAACAAAAAGCAATTGACATGATACCATAAAAAATATATATTCTGCTGCTACTGCCAACAAGAATACAAAATTGCCCTTTGGATGGGAAGGTTAAAAACTGAACTGATCATGAGGTGTCTGCTTACCTCTTCATTTCTACAACCTCTGACCTGGCATCAAAGAGCTTGTCTTCTGCCTCCTTCAAAGCAGCCTGTGGGTATATTAAGGAATAAAAAAACAATAAGAACTGTGTTCTAGTGCACTTCTCAACACTTCTTGTTTGTGCCGTGATTTAGTATAAATAATGTGTTGGAATTAGTTTGGTATCACTTAAGTCCTGCCTGAAAAAAGTATTGGAACCAATACAATTCCAGTCATGAGTATGGTAGCATGAAAATCAGCATGATATATCATAAAAAGTCTAATTTTATTCTTTTCCTAATAACACTGTCCATGGCTCTATGTTTCCCTCACCTTGGTGCTCTGGTGCTCTCTGCCCAAGGCTCCATATTCTTCTACAACCTGTATTCAAGGAAGCAGAAGTCATGGCAAATTAGACAGGACACATTTAAAAAAACCTCCTCCTCACCAAAATCAACTTCGAAACGAAAAACAATTTTGCAATGATTGTTGTAAACAACACATGCTGTGAGAGCAAGCAGAGTGTTAAAACATGAGATGTAATAGCAATTGAATCTGTGATATCGTTTCAAGAAAAAGTCCTGTAATGTATATAGAAAATGAATCTGTGGACAGAAATTTTAATAACAGCAGGTTATATACCCAAGATTTAGTACCTCCATGAAGGTTAGACATCCAGCTAATAAGATGTTCAATACAAAAGTTACTGCAACTGGATATTTAAGTTTTGTGAACAGTCAGATGTTTCAAATAGCAAATGCAATCTTTCACTATCGATCAGTCACTGATGTAAGACAGTGGATGCTCATAATCTGACACATCTGACCGTTGGCTAAGCTTATCCAGTTGCTTCAGTAACTTTTGTATTGTGTTAGATTTAGTACCTTTCAGCAACATTTGATTGGTTGGCCTCCACCCTACATTCCATTAGAAAAGCCATGCAGTAGCAATGCATTTTTTAATGACGTTAGTCACATTTTTATCAGCAAGCAGATTATTATCATAATTACTTAGCTAAGCTTGCTGTTAAAGTATAGCTTATATATGCATCTGCCACCTTCTACTTAATCTTTCCAAGTTTCGTTACCTTCTTCATTAGGTTTTGCTCAATCTCAATTGCAGATGCTCTCATAGCATCAGCCTGAAACAGGTGTAACCAAGGATATACATAACCATGGAAAAATTCAGTTTTCTCAATTACTGACAAACATTTAAATCACTAAATTTTATTGGTACCTGGATAACACATCGAAGTAGTTCAGTATGTTTTCAGGTATGTTATATTTACCTGTACAAATCTAGTACTAAAAAGAATTTATGAATCAAGCTGAATTATGTAATTTGTGCTTTCAAAATTAGATCTTTTTAAGATATGATTATTTTACTCCTTCGTTAGTCTTTTCCCTCTCAGAATTTCAAAAGTTGCATTACTGTAGATTCATCTAAATTTGCACCGCTTAAATTTTACATCACAGTGAAAATCAAAAACTTGCAGTATCTTTGAGTTAACAGTTGAAACCACCATGATAGTAACACAACAACAGACAGAGTATTGTGTTTGCAGTTTGAAAGTTAACAACACAGCAAAGATTTTAAGATTAATAGTACCTTCAGTGTTTCTTGCATCTCCCTCTCCAGCTGTCTGTTGCGGGTCTCCAGTTTGAGGACGGTGTCAGCGTCCATCGATGACTGTCTTCTCGTCTGCTCCAGGTTGTCCTGTAGGGCCTCCACGGTACGCGTTGTGTTCTCGTAATGGTCCGACCACTCCGTCTGCAGCCAATGGGAAGAGCAGGATTTTAATCTTAAGTCAACATGCAATCCACAAAAAATATTTTATAATGTGTACCAAATTGCAATTGAGTTTTCTCAGTAGATGGTGAAAAAGGACTTTTCAGATGTAGAGCATTTGTTACTAGTTATACCCCCACCTTTGCATATACATGTACATGTACATTGTACACAGAAACATGCACATGCACACACACATGATCATGCACAAGCACATGCACACGCATACACACACACACACACAAGCACACACACACTCATACAAAGACACAGACACATGAAAAAAATTATATTTTGTCATGACAAAAGTTGGGACTTAGAATAATGTTGCAATAGGCTGGTACAGATACCTTATGTTCAGAGTACAATAAAAAAAATAGGAAAATAACAGTGAAATCACAAAAATAATACATCATGTGATTTGCAGCTGTTATACATATGTATCCTAAAAGTGTATTTGGAGAAAAAAATTGTGACATGCAAAACAAATTCAGCTTTTCAGTTGTTATACTATTACCAGTTTGGACTTCTGTTGGAAAATGCAACCTGTCTGATTGCATTTCGGTAGTGTAAAGTCTTCATGTCCTTCTGATATCTGTACACGTAGCTTCAGCAGCAATAAGGACATTCAAACACTTGTTAGCATTAGCATTGTGGGCAGACAAACAAGACAAACAGATGATGTTATTTGCAATATATTTGTAACATTTTTTGTGGACAAGAAGAAGAACATAGTTTTGTTTAACATAACAGAAATTGAAGTTCTGACTTACCAACTTTCCCTGGAGACTATGAAGTTGGCTTTCCAAATTGTGGATACGGCTGAAATCAAAAAAGTCATAGGCTGAGACGTATCTTTAAAATTTTCTGGTAAAGAAGTTATGCAAATTTGCAATTAACCAAGACTCCTTGTTGATTTCATAATTTTGATGTTGTGTACAGCAACATGGACAACTTGATAGTTAAACTGAATACTAGTTTGATCAAAACTAAGCAACATGTCTAGTATTTCAATCTGTACTTTACGTCATTTTCCAGAATTTTTACAGTCTGAAAAAAAGCATTGTGCCATGTCGTCTTCCTTAATTTTCTGTATCTGTCTGTATCTGTATCTTTGGGATACCACAACAGCGTTAATTTAACATGTATATAGAGTAAAATATCAGTAAGAATTTACTTTCAAATGGTTGAACTTAAAGAACTGTCCTTAATATCGCTATTGTGAGAATTATAGTGAAAATCAGAAACTGTCATCAAATATGTCAAATAACTTGGTATGCATTAAGAAAAAGAGTTAGAACTTTCAGCACAAGTATATCATGTGAGAATGATGACTCACACATGTGACTGTTGTGCCTGTTCCTCGGCCTGTTGACACCTGGTTTTGAGCCTGTTGTTGGCCTGTAACAGTTCTGCGTACATCGGAGACGAGGTGACACTGTTCAGGCTCTGGAGCTGGGCCTGGGACTTCTCCAGTGACGACAGAGTCGACTCCAACTCACCAACATGTCTGTGACCAAAAAACATGTGTCAGATTCTAAAAGTTCTGGGTTTGAATCTCAAGGTCTTAATTTTGTCCCTTGGGAAAGGCACTTAACACGAACATGATTCCTTACTCGACTCATTCGAAAATTAGTACTTAGCTTTAGTTCCTGTGTTTGAGGAGCCAAAAACTCTCTAGGGCTATGAAACAACTCATCAAAGATGAAGAAAAAAATATAGAGTATGTTTTTCTATTGTACCTGTTTGCATCTGCTAAAGCCTTTTCCAGCTCTGTAACTTTCTGTCTCAGCTGCTCATTTTCACTCATTATGTTTTCCACTGGAATGGACTTTTGTGGGGAGGGGGGTGAGCGCTGTTTGGACTCCATGGACTGTACTGTGTCCTCTAGGTCCTGGATTCGACTGGGAAGGACAGAAAACAATTTGGTCAAGCAAAGGGAGAGTTACAGTTAGCTATAGCCAGACAAAGATAAAGTCCTTTTCCCAAGCCACCATATGGTGTATATGGCAGTACCTTAATTTCTTAAGCTCTTGGGCCACAATGCTGTGTAAGCACAGATAATACTACAGTCTACTAGGTTAGCTATAGCACTGTATGTGTGAATTCATTAGTCTCCAACCAGACCCAATAGATTGCAAAGACCGTATCCAACTGGCAGAAGGAGCTTATAGGGCAATCTAAGGTCTGGAACAAGTCGGTCTGAATAAAGGCTATTAACATCTAATTGTTAACTATTAACATCTAATTATTACCCAATTAAACTGTGTTCACCGGGTAGGTGCTAATTGCCCTGCTATAGCAGGGGCGCGTGGCTGTTTTCGGCGCCAGCGCTGTTACGGGTCAGCTGCGCTGCGTCTGGCCGACGGGAAGTGTCGTCACGGGTCATTTGAGATAACCGTTACCCGGCTAGTTCAAATCCCGTTACCCGGGTAGTTTAAAGCCCAGATCACTATGGAGAGAAGAATTCGTGATATTTTCCGGCATATCTGGGACTTTGAAGTCAGGGACACCCAACTCGAGGCCATTTTGGCATGTTTAAAAGGACAAGATGTGTTTGTCGGGATTGCCACGGGGCAGGGGAAATCCCTATGCTACCAGTGTATTCCACTCTGTCTGTATGAACCAAAACTCGTTTTGGTTGTGTCGCCCCTGCAAGCCCTTATCAGCGATCAGGTAAGGATGCTTTCTTATCTCTAATGAGGTAACATTTTGATTTGAATTATTCCTCGTGCCGTGGTGTTTTGTTTCGCGATTAAAGGCTTACAAGATACACGCAGGGGGGTGGGGGGCGTGTAACGGTCGTAGAGTAGTGTTGGCTTGAACCGGAACAGTAAATATTCCCTACGATATTCTTGTAAGATTGTGAATTCCACAAACATCGCCAATGGGTGAAAGAACTTCCTATTGTTGTGACAACTATCACGAGGCACAACCAACACGTTCGGTGGGTAAAGGGGGAGGGGGGCGGCGGTACGTCTAACGGTCCGGCTCAGATCTTCTCCAACGGTTACAAAGTCTGTCAGATGGTGCTAACATTACTACAAACATCGCCGACGAGTGACGAAGCTATTGCCTCTCTTACTTTTACCAACTTGATACTAAGATTTACTATAAACTAACAACCACGCAGTAAACTTCTTTTCTAAAATATAATATTTCAGGTACACTTACCTTATAAGCTTGTTTGGACAGCATCTCTTTTTCCTATCTAATTCTTCTTCTTTACATTTCAATTCAGCTATATGTATTTTCCCCTCCTCATCTTTCTCAGAAAGGCATGCTGTATAGAGAGTTCAGCTGTTTCATGCCACAACTACATGAGCATTTTGAAACATTACAACTTGGCTATAATTCATATTACTAATACCTAGGATATTGTGCCACAGATTCACCGTTTCCAGGAAGCAACAGGCTATAAGGGGCTACATCTTCGGTCAGGAGGAGATGTAGCGACCTTTTTAAGGACACCTGACAAGGATGTGCGTCTGGGTAAGTCATGGCAATTAGCCAATTATTCTCTATGATCTGAGCTCAATATCAGACAGTACAAGGCATCCACACTGAGGATGAGTAAACAGTTGATAAGCAATAAGCATGGCTGAAGCTGATAAGCTGTTTCTCTGTTCTGTCTTACAGTCTTCATGTCTCCAGAGGAGCTCACATCACGGGATGGAAGAGAACTGCTCCTGGCACCGCCTCTACCAATTGCGTTAGTTGCAGTTGATGAGGCCCACTGCATACCAGAGTGGTAAATATATATTTACAAACTTATTCTAAAAGTGCAACTGACATAATAATAAACTGTTATTGATGTCACTTTATGGTAATGTAAATTTATTGAAAGTGATTTGTATGAAAACCTTGTGATAGCAGTATCCAATATGTACAGATCAATAAATCTTTACCATCATAATATATACCCAGTCAGCATAAGTGACCTTTTTGGCATGTATTTTCTCCACTTCTACTGTTCTAGAATACTTGTCTTACCTTATCTTACCCAGCATAGCACCATACCTTACTCAGTACACCTATCCAAAAAGATCATTCTCTTTAACAAACAATCTACATGCATGTGACTTCAAAAAACAACATCTTCATCACTCAGGTACATATGCAAACTTGTCTTTCCAAATATTTATAAGTGCTAGTCTGTTTTTTCCACATATTTGCAATGACAACAATTAAAATCATCAAAAACAGGGGAGAACACTTCAGAACTTCGTTCTACGACATTGGAGATGTGAGGGCTTTGCTGCCAGGTGTCCCCTTCATGGCTCTGACTGCCACAGCGACGAAGGAGGTACAGGCAGTCGCTACCGACAAGCTGAAGCTGAAGAACCCGAAAGTGGTGAAGGGCAGCCTGGACAGAAGAAACATCTTCCTGGTCTGCAAGAAAGTGACAAGCATGAAGGTAGAATTACAATCCCATAACCAATTATATTAGCAATAAACAGAGAATCAAATTCTTATTATATCAAAGAATAATGTTATGACTTAGAATGCCTTCAGAGGTAAGCTAGGCTGCATTTTGGTAAGTAGGTGATAAGCATTAAGCAAAACTGTATAGTACATGTAGTTCTGTTACTTTTCTCTTTTTTTAGGCTGACCTTGGACCCCTGCTTGATGTCATCCAAAAAGCAAAGAGCCCATCAGACATAGACAAGCACCTTGTCTACCTGCCTCGGAAACAGAAGGCCATGGATGTCTGGGAACTGTTCAGACCTGTGTGCTGTCCAGAGACAAAAGGGACAGTTCGGACATTTCATGCCGACATGTCGTCCAGGGCCAAAGCCTTGGTGCTGGAAGGCTTCCGT
Source organism: Branchiostoma lanceolatum (assembly GCA_035149815.1). Taxonomy (NCBI): domain Eukaryota; kingdom Metazoa; phylum Chordata; class Leptocardii; order Amphioxiformes; family Branchiostomatidae; genus Branchiostoma; species Branchiostoma lanceolatum. Next base: position 26,731,493 of record CM068866.1, on the reverse strand, counting down.
GATGGCACCATAAGGGTTGTCATTGCGTCCATTGCTTTTGGCATGGTATGTGTATACTTACTTACGTGTCATAAGGGTATGTTGACCCTAATCTCCGATTCATCAGTGGGCTAACGAGTATCCAAAAGGCCACCACAGGTGGATACTGGTTTGCCCATTTGATACTGCCTTTCCATTGCCCAATTGACTTACCCAAAAAGTGTTTTGGAGCAGGACATGGCAAGTTGAATAGAAAAATGCCAATACAAATCATCTTTTAAAGATTGCACAATAGTAAAACAGTCCAGTTTTGAATAAATGTCCCAGTATGCAGAACTGATGCTGTGCTTAAGTGGTATTTGTAAGTGAGTCATGAGGGAATGAAACATATCTGCATGTACCCAGCTAACCTTCCAACAAAGGCCTTTTCTTATTGACATGTATCCTTGCTAGGCCGTAACAGTGAATACATATAATATATATCTGAACATATATTTCTCATACGTTCCCACAATTCTTTTGCAGGGTATCGACATACCAGATATCAAGGGTGTGGTTGTATATGGTATGCCATCAACTGTAGGCCAGCTTTACCAGGTAAATTGATGAAACTAAAGTTAACTAGATAAAAAAACAACTTACAACCAAGCTGTTTCATATTGATGAAATAGGAATTTCTGTTGAACATTACAATGATGCATGTCAAAGTTCAACTTTATTAGTTATAGTACAAGTCAATTTCGAATTAGGGACAGGGCTTCAGCTCTGACTATAAAACAAGAACTAGAATTTTCATCTGTGACGATGCAACAAATAAGGCTTAGTCTGTTTCTGGTTATCGTTGGTTATCGTTACAAAAACACAGCTCAGTCCTTATCATTTATATTATAAGGTCAATGATGTAAGTTGTGAGTGTTAAAGATACTATTCACATTGTATCCATGTACCATACAGGAAATTGGAAGGGCAGGGAGACGGGGAGATGAAGCACATGCTGTCTTCTTCTACGGAAGAGGGGGAAAAGACATTGACAAGGGGATAAAGGCAGTAGTAAACACAAAAGGCTGCATCCGGCGAGAAGTACTGAAACAGTTGGGAGAAGAAGATGGAGAAGAAGAGGCATTGGAGGAGCACATGGGAGCAGAAGGTGAGGAGGAAGATGAGGAGGAAGAAGGCGCAGATGGATTGGATGAGCACATGGGTGAGAGTCAGGAGGAAGAAGGCGCAGATGAGCACATGGGTGAGAGTCAGGAGGGAGAAGGCGCAGATGAGCACATGGGTGAGGAGGAAGATGGCGCAGATGGACTGGAGGAGAACATGATAGAGGAAAGTGAGGAGGAAGAAGGCGAAGATGGATTGGATGAGCACATGGTAGAAGACAGTGAGGAGGAACGCACACGATGTTGTAGCATATGTGATAAAGAAGAAAGGTCATGCATTTTCACGGCACCCAAAGAACAGCAAAAGCGGGGCAGCAAGCGCAGGGACACACGGGCAAAGAGGAGAGAAGATACACAAAATGAGGACGAACTGAGGAAAAGACTCTATCATCTCAGAGATGAGCAATATGAACAGTCTCCACAGTTCATCTTTATTGGACCCTGTGCTATTATGTCAGATAAAACGATTAAGGACATTGTAGAGGACTGCCTTAAAATACATACTTTAGAGGACTTGGAAAAAAAGAAAGGCGTACCTAAAGATAACAGGGAGTTGATGTTGAAGATCCTAGCAGAAATTGACAGACTCATACCAGAGAAGAAAGTAACAAGGAAGAGAAGAAAAAGAACAAATCCCAACTCCAGAGGTCTTCGAGACATCACAAACACTGCCTTCTAAATTACATGGTGTACTGGTTTTCGAGTGTCCTTTCTTTAAGAATGTATCCGATACAAGTAATCTTCACACTCAAGAGTCCAAAAGTACCTTACATGGCAAATATTTACCTTACTCATCCATGAGTATGTCTGTATCGGGCTCGTCGTCACTGCTGTCGTCGTCATCATTGTCCCCATTGGAGCTCTCTGCTTCTTCCCCGCTGACAGCAAAGTCGGTCAGTCCTTCCGGCTCCTGTCCATTTCCCTTTTGAAGGAAAGCGTCCAGCCATCCATCGTATGTTATCTTGTTCATGCCTTTCTGGACTGGGTCCTCAAATGCTTCTGAGAGGCGTCTTCCCGGAGTGGCGTTGTATACCTTGGCCCCCACGACAGCGTCGATCATCAGTCTGATGTCTTTCTCTGCTGACGGATTGGTGTGCCTCACGGTCTGTCTCGTGTCAAACAGCTTGGTGACAAACTTCCTGGCCTCGTCAAACAGTGGGACTGCCAGAGACACCTCTCTTGCATGTTGGTACGTGAGGTGACCACCCGAACCCCTCAGCGCTGCCTTCAGAATCCTGCAATGGGACAAGTTAGGACTATGATTAGAATTCTATTGCAGCAGTGTACTTAAAAGTTTACAATGAATGTAGTATGTGTATGGGGTGTTATGTTTCTTGTGCATTATTGTATAATATACCTTGTGTGAATGGGTGATACAATCAAACATGCTTTTTCCATGTAGCAATGTATATACACTGTTATAATCTTTGTTTAGTTCCATGAATTGTATTTTCACTGTAATACACATTGTTTCAACAGCAAACTTAAAACAATACAAGTTCTTCTCCACTCCTACTGTGAAATCAAGCCCAGGGAAAGTGAATTTAGCTCAATCATGTACTCAAGCAATATATTGAGCCTCAATATATTGCTTGCTACCAGTAATATATGTATACATTACAAATTGGGAATTATGATGAACATACTTGTTGTAGTGCTCGACCAACATGTCGATTGGCTTCCCGTGCCCCTCCCTGCCATGTGTGTTGATGGTTCTGTTGTGGGTGGCCAGCACAGACACCGCCTCAGGCCAGTCAGCTTCAATATTGGCGATGAGGTTGGCTGCCTCTGTGCTATACTGCGACCTCCCAGTCCCCAGAAATGTGGCCAGCCAGTGACGCCAGTGACTGATGATCGCTGGGCCGTTTTCATTCCTGTAAATGTGACATAGACATTGCACTAAACATTAAAAGGAGGTACAAACAGCCAGCCTGCATGTCAAGGTCCATCATTTGTATTCAGCATGCATTCACAAAAAGTAATATACAGAGCAGTGTATGTAATATTCTGTTGTATTCAAAATAAATCTCAACCTATCTATCTTACCTGATTGACTGCCTGAGGTCAATGTATAGCATGAGGTGGTAGAGGAGGGATGTGGAGAAGTCTAGTAGATCATCGTCAGGCTTCTGTTGGGTTGTTGGCTTGAACACGTATGTATGTAGGAATGACCAGGAGATGTCATCTGTTGACTCTTCGCCCTGGTATGTCTCAGACACTGCTTCCAGCTTTAGATGAGCCATTACTGCTGCTGTCATGTGAACTTCGTATGCGTGGTGCAGAAAGTCATCTAACGCATTGAAGTTGCTTCCTGTAGGGACGTGAAAAAGAGGAGTAAAAAAAATTTCATTCAAGACTTTGCACAAACATTTGCCCCTTGCACTATTTTATTTATGTAACCTTTAACCAGCAGTTCTTTTCTTCAACGTGGACACTATAGCAATTATAAATTGTTTGATGCACTGGTAAATATATAACACACTGATTGGTCACTGAACTGGATCGCTATAGTGATTTCCAGTCTAGTGACTATTGTTCACAATAGCATGTTATAAAAAATATAATAATCAACTTAACTTACAAGCATCATGCCTGTGAACATTAGGAAAAATAAACAGTGAAACTTTGTCATTAAAGTGGGATACCTTTTTTGTCGATTGATTTCCTGTCAACCAAATCTCTTAGGAAACCAATGGAGCCGACATCCATGGAGGACCAGAAGGCCAGCAGGATACACTTCGCCACTTCCCACAGGAAGTGAAAGTCTCCTAAGAATACAGTAGCACAATAAGAGATACACGAAGTACAATATATGTAAAAAATCACTGAGTAAGGGAGAAATAAAGGAGAAATAATCACATGCACATAGCTCAGTCAAACTCAAAAATCAAATCAAAAGAACAGAACAGAACTAGTACACCCACCGGGGATACTACAAAATGACAAACGGGAAAGAGCAATTGTTCATACCTGGGTTTTCTTTGACCCAGGTCAGCTTCTCCTTCCTGCTCACATCATCCTGTCGCAGCCTCCTTGCCCCCCTGATATTCTTACACGTCGCCTGGTCGCCAACTACTAACTGTAAGTCAAGAAAAGTGAAATATTGAGATGCATAAATGGCACCCAAAATTATAAAAAAACATTTAATAAACCCGTAGAAGGCTGGAACAATAGCCGTGGAGAGTGACAAACTACCGTCATTCATTCTCTAAATATCTAAGCCACAGATACATGTAAAGTACAAAATTGTACATGAAGATGATAACATCCTTAGTGACCCAATCTTGAAATGTATCCGTCAATAATGAGGCAAAATAAGTCATTAATTAACAATATTGATAATAGCAGTGCAAACTTTGAAATTGGAAAACAAGCTAACCTGATCCCAACTGTCTTCGTTTGTCATGCCTGCTTCTGCGGCGAAGGTTGACAAAATCACAATATTGTCAGATGTTTTGCTTTCGTCGTTGTTCAGTAATACCACCGGCCTGAACTCGCTCTTGGGTACCCAGCGTTGGGCTGGAGCTGCTGGGGCAGAGGCAGAGGCAGGCTGGACAAACTCCTTCCTTACAAGGAATGCCTTGACTGCTGTATGCAGCCTCTTCTTCAAGCTATCGACATCTTCGGCGCTGGGTATGATGTCTGTGTATGCCAGGTCTTTCCTAGTGCCCTGTAAAAACATGGAGGTAAAAAGAAAGTCTGGTCATTTACTTATACATATAAACTAAATGAGTCTGCCTTTCCTGGACTCTGAGTTCAGGGACTGTATGCCACGACCTCGGGCACAAATCACTGGCAGAGTGTCTAGGACATTCATAAACTGAACCGATAATAAGATGGTTCATGTTTTTTTATAATTGTACACTCATTTTTAATTCAGTGGCAACACTGTGACATCCAATAAATTTATCTTGTATCTGATATCTAAGATTGAACAGCCATGCTGCAGACAACCCAGTACAGACTGATCAGGATGCAATGCCATTGTCTTTTAAGACAGATGGCTGCCAACAACAACTTATGCATAATATTTTTTATTGTAATTTTCATAGGAAGTTAAACTCATCCTATACCTGTGGTAAATCTGACAGGTGCTCAGAGTCTTCAGTCTTCTTCAAGGTGATGGCGACTCTGGAAGTCCAGTTGTACATTTCTGCATGTTTTTCTGTTGGAAATAAATTTTTGTAACCAAAATTATCAAGGTGTAGTGTGTATGGGAGCATTATGGAACATGCTAACCATGCAAATTTGAAAAATCAAGATGAATGAATAAAAGCCTTAATACAATTCTGCTCAACAAGGTTCTGTTGTTAGAAATACCTTTAATGGCACAAACGAGTACACATTGTACCACTATTGAAGAGAATTGGTGAAGTGAAAATTTCTAATGCACACACACAGAAAGGAAAAAGTATGACACATCAGACACAATCTTGTTTAATAAATACCTTTCCTGACTTGACGAACACGCTTGAGGATGTTTATGTTGTCATACGACCACATCTCCTCTCTGTTCAGCTTTTCTCCCTCCACTCTTCTGGCATTCTCCTTTATAATATTTGATAGTGTGGAGGTGGAGATGCTGAACCCAGCATGATTGAGCATTTGGATGACCTTAAAAATGAGACAAAATATATATGTTTTGTTAGGTGTACACAGAAACGATTCATATCTGTATGGCTTAGATAAATGACAAACATTCAACATCATCATCATCATCCTCATTGGTCGACCCCCGGGGGAGGCAAGTCAATGCAAGCAAACTTAAGTGAACAGCTTTTCTATTCAACAAAGATAAAGCAATGCATGTACCTGGTCATTAGATGTCGTTGCCACCAACATTAATCCTATGATTGTCTGGAGTCCATTAGTCCTCTGACTGTTCAGGTTGGCAATAGCAGACATCATCACCGTGGCAACGGACTCTGATCTATCCACAGCTCTGTTGTATGATGGTGTCAGGAGGCTTGAGATGATTCCATGAATGGTTGGTGCTGCCTGTTGCAAATATTCCGATGTGGCCTGTACAGAGAAGGAACGGATGTCCTCCACAGTTCGAACTGACTTTGATATGGGGGTGTTCTTTGCTGTGATTTGTTTCATCTCCTGCCTTATGGTTTGTGTGACCTCAAAAGCTCTGAAGGTCTGTGCTGCATGGAGCTGTTGAGTGAGAGATGCGTTCAATGCACGAGCCTTTTCCAGTTCTTGTTTGTATCTGTTGATGAGGTGGTATGGGGTGCCTGGTGGTGTTCCAAACACTGCAGACTGGGACGTGGGCTGCTGTGGGTACATGGTGGTGCCTGGTGGTGTTCCAAACACTGCAGACTGGGACGTGGGCTGCTGTGGGTACATGGTGGTGCCTGGTGGTGACCCAAACACTGCAGACTGGGACGTGGGCTGCTGTGGGTACATGGTGGTGCCTGGTGGTGTTCCAAACACTGCAGACTGGGACGTGGGCTGCTGTGGGTACATGGTGGTGCCTGGTGGTGACCCAAACACTGCAGACTGTGGCGAGGACTGGGGAACTTGGCGTATAGAGATACCAGAGTACAAGGTACCTCTTTTTCCTCCTGGCCTGGTTCCATGTTTTACCTTAACGTAGGGAAAAGCCATTTTGACATACTTTCCAACTTCCTGTGAGGTGAGGTGGAAGTCATGAAGAGACTCAACAAGTCTGCTGTGCTCCACAGTCCCCTCTCTGTCAGCACAGAAGGTATTCTGTATCCTAAAAGTGAATGAATAAAGATGCTTAAAATGTATGGAAATAATGATCATGGCTAGAGAATCATTTCTGTTAACATGGCAATTGGTGCACCTAACCTACACATTCAGGTAAACAGAAGAAATAGCACAGCATGAAATGATTTAGAATGAAGTAGAATGTCAGGAAAAAAACCAGCTGAGCTTCATTTAATTTGAAATTCTATAGCTGTCCTGAAAGTTTCAAAGAACAAAATTTTTAAAAAATGACATAAACACCGTGGTTAAGTTTACTAGTAATTTGCTAAGTACTGCACATTTAAATCATTATGGCTACATGAGTTAGTTAACATGAGTTTCATGCGCCCAGTATTTCGAACCTTCTTCTTCTTCTTCTTTGGGCTTAGGCAACCAGCATCAACATCAAACACATTACTTACGATTAACAACTATCTCTGTTACAAAGCCGAATAAAGAATCTAATTGTTTCGGGTGGGATGCAAATGAAAATCGTGAGCTTCTGGCCGTGCCTCATAAATATTTTCGCTGTAAAGTACATGCCCCCCTCCCCCTTGGTACAAACACAGGCATAAAGGGTACATGTGAAACACATACGAAATATTTTGTACCATGCCCTCAACAGCTTTCATGCCTTTGTACTACGCTTTGTACATTACACAATGCTTACTCTAAATCATGCCAAACGTTAACAAAAAATATCCTCAATATGTGATCATTTACCATGAGTTACCGACAAATATTGTCTACTTTTACAGTCACAAGTAATGGCATGCATCGATGCTGCATGTGTGTACATATTATTCTCAGTTACAAGAATACAAGAACAAAAATGCTCACCTGTCGACTATTTTCTGCGGTATTGCCATGGCTGCTACCCGATCATCGGGTCCTTGAGTTAGATTTCTTTAAAGGAAATTAGGAAATCACGGAAGACAATTTTTTTCGGACAAAAGAAAGAATCAAAATGGCTGACGGCGCTTGGTTTGTTTTTCTATTTACCGCATCGAAACGTAGATAGCAGAAGGATTACGATAAAATTGCAAGTAAAAAAAACGTACCAACTGTCGTTCTTTTTATACGACAACTAAAGAACTGCCGAACATATACTATGGTTTCAGTATCATATATCGATTTCTGGGGTGAACATTTGGTGTATTGATGCTTTTGGTCCCATACGTTGTGATGCTGTCGATTCTTTCATTTGGCTCCGTTTGGCGCGAACCTCCCACTGCGACGCGCGCGGGTCACTGAGCTTGTGCCAGAAATCGGTCATAAAAAGATTAGTACCCCGGACATTCGTACGGCTGTTAGCATTACAACGAGGAGGGGCAGCGGCACCTTTATTGAATAGAAATGCTCCGCCCTGTTTGACTTGTGGCAGACCTTGGTTGGCTATGAGACTTGGGTTGGCTATGAAAACTCCTTCTGCCTGTTGGATACGGTCTTTGCCAACCCGTAGGTCTGCTTGGAGACTATGAATTCATTACTCTTTTCTATAAGATATTGGTGCTAAATGCTAAGCACATAGAAAGGCGCTGTTTTATAGAAACTGCATTAGCACACATAATGTTGGTCATGGGAACTTACATGTATAATGCTTTCAAACCACTGTTTACATATATATTCATATCAATCTGGGCTAAATTCACTGACAAATGCAATTGAAAAATCCCAGCTTACCCATTGGCTGACTGCAGGGTCTCCTCCAGGTGTTCACACCTGTCCCTCAGCCTCCTGTTGCCATCCTCCAGTCTCTTGTAGGGAGACGGGTTATTTGCTCGCTCCAGCTGGCTGCGCAGCTCCGTGATCTCCTCCTCGTAGTACGCCCGTAGGTCTGCCATGTGGCGGGCGTGCTTCTCACGCAGGTTAACACGAATACTGAGAAACAAAAAGATTTCTTAGTACAGGTAGTTGCAATCTTAAATGAATTAACCCAAAAAATATCAACCATATACTATAGCTGACATACTGTTCGATGTCAGCATTTCAAAATAGCATTCAGATGACTTCAAGTCATTGATACATGTAGTTATTTTTGCGGTAATAAATTGTACATGCATTTCATTGTAGGACCTTTATTGTGCTATAATAAAGTATTGATTGTATACTTATATATAGGCTATTCTAATTTAATTATCAATTTACACATGATTATGAGTGACCTTTTTTAAAAATTTGATATCAATTACAGTCAAACCTGTCTATGGTGACCACACAAGGGACTTGAAGACAATGGTCACAGCAGGGGTTCATCTAAATCAGGAAAGAGGGGCGCTGCGCCCTCTTGTTTCAGCCCAGCACCCCCTTGTGGAATTCGGATTTTAGCTTAATATCCAGCATACAGCCTTCACTCAGCAATGGATTCTTCCATAAATACATAGAATTCACTCCCTTGCCTGTGTGTGCTCCCTCTTATTCAATTTTGCTAGAAAAACCCCTGGTCACAGTAACTGCTTAATGCTTGCTATTGCCTGTATTGGCATGGGTCTTGGGAAAATTAATCTAAAGGAACCATCTAAAAGTGGCCATAATGGCTAGTGTAGGTGTTTCTAATGCAGATATGGTCACTAATGTACAGGTTTTGACTCTATATGGATATCTACATACAGCTATTAGTCAAACCTCAAATTGAAAGTACAGAGATCTAGAATACCAAAAGAGGTACTCCAAGATGAGAGAAAGCTGCTCAGGAGAGGGAGCTGTTCTGAGAAAGCACAAGTGAGAAAGACAGGAAAAGAGCAAAATTTGAGATGTAAGCATGGCAGAATTTAGTATCTGATACATGTAGTAACATTTTTATGAACTTCACTGTGTGCTGACATGATAATGAATGAATTCAGGGCTCAAAATAAATTTTTGGGGTTTCTAAAAAAAAAAAATCATATCAATTGCAATAGCCTGTATTCTTTTAGCTTTTCCTTCCCAAACTTGGCCTAAGTGCAAGTTGTGCATAATTTTTTTCTGCAATCTGCAAATTGCAGGTGTGTATTTCGAGCTCTGATGTGTATTGAAATTCATCATCATTCTGAAAATCAGTTCCTGTTTAAATACTGAATCTCATTATCTTTGTCCTTGTTGATGACAATGACACAATCATGATAGTAAATTCGTCATATCTTTTTAGAATCATAATTTATATGACACATTTGAAAAGTATGTGCGGGCTAGAGCTACTTTCTATACATAACGTTAACCTACATGAATATTTTACATTGTCCCAGGGGGAACATCAAAAACACCTGTGTTTCACAAAGCTACGGCCGAGCTAAGGTCACATAACAGGAGCAGAGTCCATTGTTTCCATACAATGCACATGAACACGTAGGTATGCACAAAAGACGATGTTTGCGTAAAGGTCTATTACGCTATGTAGTCCCTAATACACTGTCAACAAAGGCATGGGAAAAGGTTTTAACCGTCAAAAATACTTACTCATTGTCTGCTTCACTGGTTAGCGGTTGGAAAGGTGGTTCAAAAAGTTTAAAACAGTGAAAATTAACATAACTAAATATTTTCTACATGATCTAGTTTTAAAAATGAGTACACCAATTGTAAGGTATGAGTATACCCGATCTTAACTGGCTCTGTTTTCATGTTGTTTTTGTTCTGAAGTATATTTTTCCAAAACTGAGTACCAACAAATCAAATTTTAAACTGGTTAGTGGTATGGCCAAACGAGGTTTTGTATACATTGAAGACTATCATCATATAGTAACTAATATAGAATGGATGCCCTCCTTAACTTTCATAACCCCTTAAAATCTTACATACTAGAGTACACATTTCTTTATTAAGTTACAAGACACTTACTTTGATGCAACCACTGGATCCTCAAGAAGGGAGAGATCTTTGGCTGCTCCTGTGGGGTCAGAGGTCATGTCCACATCCCCCATGGTAGCTTTCATTCTCTCATGTCTATCTCGAAGCTCAGTCTTTAATTTTGTACCTTTGTGTCATGAGGGGAAAAAAAATCTTGTAAGAAACAACAAGAAACTTACTCTAAAGATTTTAAAATCTCAATCGCAATGCACACAATGCACATATTTCAATAAAATATAAACCCTGCTGTGCTTTACCTACTAGTAGAGTGCTTTTTGATACAAGACTTATGATTATAAATTACATATACATGTAGTACTGGCATCTTATGGGCAACATTTGATATTGGTGAGTTCATGATAAAGTTGAAATTTAAATAACACAACCCTAGCTACCTGGAGTCATCTGTGCAACTTTCATTGCTTCAGGTGGCAGTTGACCCTGGGAAGGAGGTTGCCTTTGGACCTCAGTACCCTGGGAATGAGCCTGCCCTTCAGGTGGCTGGGGTGGCGCTCTTGGGGGCGACAACTCTACCGACACCTCATTTAACGTCAGATCATCCGGCAGCTTCTGGTACAAATCGTTTTCGTCCATTTTCCAGTACGAGAACCCTGAACACACTGTTGTAGACGGACTAACGCTTTCGATTGGCCCCGCTGGCACAAACTCTTCCGTTATAGAACCGTTCTCTCCTATCTTTAGAATCTGTGCATCGTGTGCTGGGTACCGACTGGATGGCGTACTTGGATAAAAGTTGTTAACTGCTTCGCCTTCCTCTTCGTTCCTCGTTTTTATAGAATCAGTTAGCGGTTTTGGATCGTCCCTTGATTTCTGTTGAACAGATTGTTGTCTCTTTGACCAAGTCGTTAAAGGTTTTGTGAGTTCAGGGTCCTTTAGGGGTTCTCGTAACGGCCACTGTGCCGCGATAACCTCACTCTGACCATGTAGCCCATTTGCTTCACGTTCCCTTGCTTTGGGTGTGTTGGCAGTTGAAACGCTGGGAAAATCGTCGTCTTCATCAGTAGCATCAGTGACCTGCATCATGGGTACACTTTTCTTGTTGTATCCAATTGATTCTGGACTATCTTGTATCTTACTTGTCTGCCTTGAATAGTTTTCTAAGCTATCTGCAATATCTGTGGCACTACCACTAAGTCTAGCTTGGTTTTCTGGGATAGGCTTGAACGGAGGTTGCTCTTCCTTTGCAGGGCTCCCGCGGGAAGACCCTATCCCGGAGCTGTATTTCCCACCGCTATCGCTCCGTCTATCCTGCCTCAACTGGTGGTGAAGCATTTCTCGCTCAATCTGAACTTGAATGTGTCGGATCTGACGCTGATGAGCCTCTTGCTGAGCCAGCATGTGTTCTTGGTGGCGTAGCTCCATTTCTTGGAATAGCTGCAGCCACCGCTCTTCCAGCATCCTCCTTCTCCCCTCCCCTTCGTATTCACTCATTTTGTCTACGTAAACGCTCATGGTTTCCAGCGGCCAAGGAGTGACAGGAGACTGTCGATCGAAACTTAGCGGACTTGTCCTGGTGTCCCAAGGACTACCGGATAATCTTGGGCCTCTGGCTTCAGGGGGTGACCCTTGCCCTTCCAACTTCCCCAGCCCTCCCTCTTGTTGTAACGCTACGTCCTCTTTAGGTTCACTTCCTGTCTGCGAGATTGTGTCACTGCTTGCCCTGCTTGCCATTTCCACCAGTCCACTGTCCTCCTGTTGTGTTGTGTCTTGGTCCTCAGTACCAGTTGGTTCTGTCTGCAAACTTTCACCTTGCAATTGGCTTGTGTTGGTGCCGTTAAAACTCTTAAGTTCTTCAATCCCTGTATCCCCATTCTCTGTGCCAACGACATCACCAGCTGTATTTGCAGGCGTTTTTACCGAGGAGTTTTCTTCCTCTTTTGGTCCTTCAACCGTTACATCCAGTTGTGTTGTTGTGAGCGGATTTTGAGAGAGAAAGCCGCTGTCTGTAGTCAAATCGCCGTCGAACGGTGGCTTAGCATCTGTAGCAGCTGCCATGTCGTTATCTAGTCACAACAGGCGTGAAGAGAAATAATCGTTCCGCCTTGGGCGTTCCCTCAGGCGTGAATCAGACGACTTTTTCCCTCAGGACTTGGAGAGGGGGAGGGCTGCCTGTATCTATGGAAACACGACAGAAAACCACAAAATCAACACTCAGTATGGATCGATTCCTAACTATTAAGTCAACCATATAATCCTAATCAGTTGATAAGTGACAGAAAACAAACCAAACGACACAATAAAGTGTTAACTACCAGAGTTTACAACACAAATAAACCACTGTTTTCACAGCGCCACCAAGGCGTGAATGTTTTCTCTTACAGCTCCGCTGATGTGCCGAGAACGTCCGTAACCCATGCATTACGAAGCCTACATCCTTCACTAAAAACATCGGACCGTGTGGAAGTCTAGAGCCCACCTGTGACCGAGTGAAAGCGTGAAGTTTTCAAGCACCATTTGCACAAGTCTCTCAGCAGGACCGCCGCCATTATATTTGCAAAAGAGCCCGGGGCGGGACGATTACATGTCTTGAAACTTAATCCGGCCACGTGATTGGTTGTTTGCTAAACCTCGTAGCCAATCAAACTTCTTAAAATTGGTCAGACTAGTTTATAATAGAAACGGGGGACCTTAAGAACGAATAAATCCAAAACCACAAGAAATATTCAATATTAGCTTTTATAATTTTCTAAGCAATATGTATGATTACTTTTTAAAGTATGAAAATTCCTAAACTTTTTTTAAAAATAGCTGATGATTAGGAATCGTAACTTATCTTGTCCACAAGGAACCTTCTTGAGTATTGGTCTTACCCATTCAACTCTGACCTGCAACATGGCTGAAAAGGGCTAGAAAAGGGTCATCCATCGATTTTTGACCAATTCATGTGCAGTTTTCATTGTATTCGGACAACTTAGTCACTTTTCATCGATGGACGACCCTTAATCATGGCCTCTATGATCTTACTGGCCAAAAACCTGCACCTGACCCCTCTGTTTTATACTGGTTTACAAAGACAACTGTCGTCGATAGCAGCTTGCCAGGTGCCGATGGTGGGACAACAACAACATCCACATATGCCAAGATGTTTACAACGATATTCCGTTCGCTGGACAAGCAGTAGGAAAGACACTAAGAAGAGTTTAGTTGACGTAGTTGAGTCAGAGTTGGAAGAGAGCTTTCAGCGTGGCTGGGGTCCAGGAGGCCAGGCAACCAACAAGACCAACAACTGTGTACTGCTCAAGCACGTCCCGACTGGCATTGTAGTGAAGGTAAACTTTTGTTAAATGTTTATTTGTTTGGCTTTGGGCTGCTAAACATAAATAAACACTTTGTGTGTCTCCGTCGGATAAACACAACTCATTAACCAATCCACCTTTCATTTTCTTTTTGCATCAGCTTGTCTGCCTGGCATTCCACTGTGTATTGTATTGTTGCAATTTCTAATTAAGAATAAAGAATTTTAGAAAGAATTGTCATACTATGAGTGTTTTAATGCTGTACAACATACTTCAGAGAAGCAAACAGTGTGTCTGTCATAACATAATATTTACTTTTACGGCTTTTCAAAACTACACTGTACTGTACTTGTTTTTCTCATGTCGCAGTGCCCAGTTTGCAATTTTCCTTGACGTCACGTATAGGCAATCAACCTTGCAAAATAAATCATGAGTCAGAAGAATGATTTTGATCATTCAATGTTCATTTACACAGGAAAAGGGTGTATATTTGGTGCAAACATGTATGTGTATGTTGATCGAATGATACTATCATTCTTGCTAAATATATGCAGAAAAATGTAGTCTTCTAAGTCACAAGCACTTTAAAATGTTAAGAGATAATATATTTCCTCAACTTTTCTCACCCGTCACAGTGCCATCAAACCAGGTCCTTGGATGAAAACAGGAAAATAGCCAGACAGCACATGAGAGAGAAACTAGATCTACACGTCAAGGGAGAGGAGAGCGTGCTGGTCAAGGAAAAGAAAGAACTTGCCATCAAGAAAAGAGAGAAGCGAAAAAAGGCCAACAAAAACCTGGAGAAGAAAAAGGCCTTTAAACAGCTCCTGCAAGACTCTGATGATGATGTGTGAAAAAGAACTACATTTGTGCAAGGATATTGGGGTGATCAAACAGTCAGCTATGAACAATGTAACAATACAGATTGAAGTCAATGACATTAGAAATAAGGCACATTACCGGGTACTAGTATGTACAATGCACAACTAAGTAGTGATTGGTATGTCTTTGAAGTCTTGCAGAATTCCAGCTCATATTGCAGAATAATGTTGTGTGATAACAATTGTGGTCAGGTGGTAGAGATTATGTGCTGATCTAAGAGCTTGAATATCAGCCAAACCAGACTTCTCCTGGCCTTTCTTAGAAGCTTCATAGTAATTTATCTCTAGGAAAATCACATCAAATTCTGATCAGACATGCCATGTGATATCTGTTTGCAAAAATAGATCAGTGGCACAACACAAGACAGCTCAATGTAAATACTCAGTAGACATTGGCAATTGCATGTACTAGTATCTGTTCTGGGAAAAATTGCATATGCTTAGAAGTTATATATAGCTGATAAAACAGTGAAAGCAATCTTACTCTGCAATATTTAGAGGAACGGAGATGATGTTGGTATTAATAGAATCTCAGACCACTATTTTATTTACCGGTACAGACATGTTAAGAAATTAAGTACCTCCACCACGAAATTATGCTTGGGTCCCTTGTCCAGACATTCATTCGTTCTTAATCATGGGAATTAGATTGACTGCAGATTAAATGATGTTTGGTACATGCATGAGTTGTGAAAATGTAAAAAACAAGCAGTAAATATTGCTGTCTGCTTCATGTTGATTGCAGCAAAATAAGAAATTGACCAAATACGATTCTTTCTCTTAATATACTCACCAATGTCTTGTCACTGGCATTGTAGTTACATATATAGTCCTGCACGAATGGCTGCCTACATGTATATTTCTGCACATCCAATTTGAAAGTCAAACGATTTTATTTTTCCAGTTAAATTTTTCATTCATAGGGCTTTTCATCCACAAGGACATTGTATTTTTTTCTTCATAACCAGTTGGAAGGGCTGCTAGAAGCGTAATTTTGACCCCGTTCATACCAGGCTTCACCCAGGCACAGGCCAGGATTGATCCTGATTTGCAAAACCTGATATGAACTGTGTCAAAGCAGCCCTTCTACTCTGAATCCGGCTCAAAGGAGTGTTAAACTGGATCCATGGAATTCAGTGGATTTGGCGTCCTATACGTGTGCAGGAAGGTTGTGCAGTCTCAAAAAACACCACTTACTGGGATTTCACCCTCCCCCTTTTTTCCATCCACTGTGAAGGGTTTGTACCACCACAATTAGCTTAGGTTATACAGGATTATCTGGGAAGACAACACTGGAGGAACAATCTGACTTGCACTCTTGACATCTCAGCTCATGACAGAATTTGCTGGATTAAGGACAGTATGTAGGTGTCTAATACTTCCCTGAGCATGTATGAGAGATTGTGAAATGCTTACTCCAAAGGACGTAGTGAGATTTTAGAAAAGCATCATGTATTCCCCCAAACAAAAGACACAAGCAAACAACAGCTGACACAACATTTGTACATGTAAATATGGTTTACTGATGTTTAAAAAAATGTGCCAGCATGGTGTTCATGCTTCTTGTCTTTCAGGAGCTAACATTTAGGACTATTCTTTTACATCAACAACATTGTCGTTATGTAATACTACACAAATGTGCACACAGTAGTAAAGCTACACAGTACTTAACCAGCACTAACGGTGATTTGGGCAGAATGGGAAAAAAAGACAGCAAGCAAAACTGATTTTCTTGGTCCATGTGAGTTGGATATGAACATTTAGTAATGGCTGAATAGTGTTACAAAAACACACTTCTGGCCTAATGTCTAATTGGCACAATGACTAATGGTTTACTGTCCTTGAATTTTACTAGATGTGGGTAACAAGTATTCTCAAATAAAAACTTGTGTCATTTTAAAAAAAGCTATCCAAATTCTTTAAGGAACTACTTTCCCAAATTCAGCAGAATTGCCAAAGTTACTAACATACAAATATTTCCTTCATACAATGTAAGAGTCTGGGTCAGACTCAGGGGAAAATACTAGTCAGACAAGGAACAAGGCAAAGAAGGTCTTTCACAGCTTTTTGCTTTACGACAACCTAGGAAGACATAAACTTATTGTTGGACTGCCGTGCAGTTAAATTAAACACATGATTCTTGAAGTTAGATATTGTATGTAATAACCTTACAAACAGAACTTGCACAAATATACGTAAAAGTAACATTGGTACTTCCCTAAGCTGGCACTTGGAACACCTTAGTCCCTGATCTTTCCAGTCAATATCACTAAATACAGTTCAAAACATGTATCAAAAGTATACAGTTGGTAAATAGTGACTGTTTGCATGGCAGATGCTAATGCTAGTAACGCACTAGCCAGTCCAGTTCAGTTCTGTTAACTCCGTCATGATCGTTGACTGCGCTCCATTTCCATGCGACACTCTCGTACCAACGCCCTTGCATGAATAATCGCTGCGGGAGGAAGACGGGGAAAGAAAAATAAATAGGAGAAAATTTTCTTTGGCGGTTTTGTGTGTATTTTTTGGCTTTCTCTGATATCTTCTTTGGCACTGTTGTATCTCTTAGGATCTTGCACTGCGCTCAGTTTCCATGAGACACTCTCGGACCAGGGCCCGGGCATGGATAATACCTGTGCAGACAGAAAACACAACAGGAGTTGCCACCCTCGCCCGCTCAACAGGCACATGGCACACACCACACATGTTAGCTCTGAAAACAACTCAGGCCCAGAAAAGAATGGAGAGCTTGCCATGGGTACAGAAAGAAAAAAAAGAGCTTTGGCATCCCTTCAGTCTAACCCTGCATAGAGCTAAGCCCAGATCTATTGCATGCTGGGAGAGGCAGAGCATTATGGGTTGCTGGAGGGGGAAACAACATCATTAGTATATCAAGTATGCCATGTATACGTACTGCGTCTGGTCGATCTGGTAATGATTTTGATTGCAACCTGCACTGCCCATAATGACCTGCACATTCCAGCATGCAATGGGATCCATGAAAAGTGACCAATCTTGGCCCACAAATGCTTGTAGCATGCCTTTAGTAGCAAACATGTGGTGTTTGGTGCTTCCTTTTCATGCAGAGTAAGCAGGGTTAGACAAAGAAAATACAAGAGCCAGGATGATTCATTGACAGGTAGCTACAAACAAGGTAACTGCAATGTAGACTGTTAGGAAAAGTTATGTACAAAGATACAGCATACAAGTTACTTTCTCCAGTTAACTATTGAAAAAGATTTCATACGTATGTTACATTTACAACAACACAGTAGTACTATTTCTATTAGTAGATGATACCATTTAAAAAGGGGAACTTTGATTGAACCCACCTCGCTTTAGTCTCTCTGTGGAACTTTTGCTCCCAGCGTAGGTGGGTCGTATGTCCTTCCCCAGGTCTTCTATAACAGCGAGGAGCTCAGCGTACTTGCTCTGAGGCACGGGACCCCCACGTCCCAGCAGATGGGCACCGGGTATGAGTCCACCCAAGGCGGGCAGGGACGAAGGGTTAATGTGTCCAGCGGGTGATGCCATGATTAACTGGTGTTGAACGGGGAAGTAGGTGGTGGACGTTCCTGGAATTAAAAACAACAGGTTCGAATTCTCTACCTTCTTCTCACAATGAGAAAAATGGCTTTGTTTTGTTCCTAAGCCTGTCTTATTTTATCTCACACAACTCAACATTATGTGAGAAGAGGATTCAAGCTAATGGGGTTTAATGTCCTCTTCAACTAAAAAGGACAATTACATAGCCAGGTGCTTTTAACAAGTTCAAGCTTGTCAAGTTAAAAATTCTGTTTGGACGTGTACAGGAACGGCACGCCGAGGAAAAACATGTGCACCATAGAGGAAAATAAAAAGAGATGCATAGAATTATCTTGTCTTTTCATAAGCATATGGTTAGCCGTGGTGACTTGAGCCGGCCATATTCACTCCTGCAATTAAACATTTCCGCGGGCTAACTACATGTAGGACGTGGAACAACAGTCCTTTCAGTTGATGTCCATTGGGATAGCAAAATATGACAGAAATCACATGCAAAATACACACCATGTGGCTTTCATCTTCTGGAATACATTTATGATGTATCAGCATCAAAACCAACCATCTGATTGATTTAGATATTTACGCCTCCCCCCCTCGGAACAATGAATTGGTCCCAATTAAATCAGTGAGAGGGCTTGGCGATCCCTGCTATGCTGGTCTGTTTTCTAGTTAAATCCCTGAGGAATGCACTGGTGGGGATGGAATATCTGAGGTCCCTTGATCTTGATAATGTCTGCATTACCATTAGCATTAGTTACCTAGAAGAATCAGGCTTACTGAATACAAAATGTACTGTGTTTCATTCATACATTGTACATTTCACAGCCTGTGCAGAGATCTAATTAGTCAAATAATCCTACTGGTACAAAGAATATTCTCATCTGGAAATGGTTGCCATCCAAGAACTTCAGTCTCAGCTGAGAATATCAAAGAATATAGCATGAAAGTCAGCTCATGTTGACAATCAACATGTTCATTGTTTATTTGAAACTTGTTGGCTTTTTATACATTACTAAGTTTTATATTGAATATTAGAATAATGTACTACAGTACTGTAGTAGTAATACTGAGCTGACAAGCTTATGAAGTCATTGCAGTGGGGATGCACTCATAATGTTGTCATTAATACTGTACATTGTACAAGTCATGTCATTGACATACAGATGAATTTGCACACCTGGGTCTCATAACTCCTAGCTTGCTAAAAGGCATAGGAACACTCGACTTTGAAGTGGAACAGTGGCTTCCTCGATGCAAGTTGAGCTTCACAACTAGAAGCACCAAAGACACAAGCTTGACATCCTGAGGGCCAAAACATAAAGATACAGCAGCTCCCTGATACCCTATCTGACTCATTTAAAACAGTAGGTACATACAGTGCCTTTGCCCCATTCTACAAATGAAACTGGGATGTCTTATACTGGATAATCCTAGACATTTTTAGAAAAATTAATGAATGCCATATGTATACCTACAAGCTGTTAAATCTTGCACATGCATTAAGCTTAAAAAACCTATTCATTGTAATTTGTACGTTGATTCTTAAAAATTCAATTCTAAGTCAACTGAAGACTAACACTGTGACAAATCAATAAAGTTCACTTGTATCTTGTAAGTTGTGTTTAAAAAACAATTCATTGTAATTTGTACATTGATTTTTTAATTCAATTCTAATTCAACTTACAAGGCTGACAACCAAATAAAGTCCACTTGCATCTTGAAAGTTGCAGATTAAAAACAAATCATTTTTATTTGTACATAATTGATTTAAAACAAATTCACTTCTAACTTAACTTTAAGACTGCGACAAACCAATAAAGTCAACTTGTATCTTGTAAGTTGTATCTGGTATCAAAGTTTCGAAGAAGGTTGCTAATGAACCCGCTGACGTCCTGTGAAAAGTCGGGGCTGCCGCCGGTAGACGTGGCGGGAGGGGCGGAGCTAGGTCTCGGCGGAACTTGAACTTGAGACTGAGGAACGGAACACTGGAAGCCCACATGATCAGTCTGCTGCTGTGGCCTCTCTTGATTCGCAGACCCCCAGATAGCGGTCGGGTTTGGAACCTGTGACGGCCATTCCCCTGCTGCGTCGTTCTCCGCTATAGAACGGAAGAGGATGTCCGTGATCTCCTTCTGGCTCCGCCTCCACACGCCGTGGTCCAAGCCGACTAGGGTGGCGCGTACCCACTCGCAGAACGCCAGCCTCTCCTGGTCACCCGGAGGTTGTAGACGGTTGATGAGATGATGCTGCATTGTCATAATGTGGTTGGTGAGGTCCCCTAGGGTGCTGGCAACACCATTGTCCTGCTCGCCAGGCCTTTTTAGTTCTGGAATTCTAGGGACTGGAGACATGGACGTAGTGCTAACCGGTGTCTCAGCAGTGCCAGAAGTAGCTTCAGACTTAACGGTGATTACAGGGTGAAGAGGACCATGGCTAGCTGTTGGGGCAGGTCTCTGAGTAACCTGAAATGATATAATTTCATAAGTGAACAGGTTGTTAGTCTCTGAGTCCCTGACTAAATTGCACGTCTAGCTGTACTCCCACTGGTCAGGTCCATCATGACAGGTTCTGGACAGAGATAGCTTCTGTTACACAGACTACAGTAATTCTTTATTTGTTAACTGTAACTTAATTCTAGCTACTTAAGCAGTCACTAGTCAACCAATAAATTCATTGTCTCAAGTATTTGAGGCAGTGATGTTTGCTTCCACCATCAAAATTAAATTCCATGAACTACTCGTACTCCCTTTCTCCCCAATTGCTAACTTTACCACAATACTTACAGTATTCAACTTATTAGTGATGTAAATAAAAACATTAAAATGACAATGATAGGGTATAATTGGAAAGGAAACATGTATTAGCAAGATGACAATACTCACACTCTTCATTGGCCGCCTGTGCACAGCTTCAATGTGCTTTCTGAGAAAGATAAAGTTCTCTATGACCCACGTGTCCCTCTCTGTTAGTTCTTCATTGGGTTTGCTGGACTTCCTCAGTAGCCTGGCCATCCTTGTTCTCATACTCCTATACCATGTCTTCAGATGCTCCACACTTTTCCCCATGTCTGATGCCTTCTCTCGCCACAGAGTCTCCTTCCTTTGGACGTTCTTATACTCCATCATCCGCCGGTTGTAAAACTCTGGGTGCTTTCTTAGCCACTCCAACATGATCTCCTCTTCTGGTTCGGAGAGTGTGGCGACGGTCTTGTCCTTCCTCTTCTTCTTGGGTTGGCCACTGGCGTCTGAGACCTCCGAGTCACTGGATTCTACAGCAGCGTAATATGGAGCAGGAGCAGCTGCCTTTCTTTGGTTCCACTTCTTTGGAGGCATGGAGTACATTCTTATTCTTCAGCCTAATCATCCACAGGTCTTAAAATAGAGGGTTCGCAGCCGTTTTTGTATTGCCCACTGTTATGCTTCAGGCGGCACGAGCAGTCTGTTTCATCAAATTCTTGGGCTGATCTTTCATTGGTCCTTCTGCAATCTCTCATGCGGAGCACGGTCTCTCACCAATCCCTTTGTGGTGTGGTCGCCACATTGGGGCTGAAAATTCACCAAAAAAGTTGCGTTCATTGAGGGACGTTTGAAAGAATGATGAGATCGAGGGATGTTTCAAAGACTGGTGAGACCGTTGAGTGCCCGTTGAGAATGAGAGATTGCTGAGTGACTCATTGAAAGACCGTTACATTAACAGACTGCTGGCTGAAGTGAAAGCCTATTTTGAACCACTTTAAAATTGAGGACAACCATTGATTTCATGAAGCAATTCACCAACAGATCAAAATCATCAAAGCAATCATTGGAATCAATGTGAAAGATTGTTGAGACGGAGAGATATGTCAACATTTGGACTCTCAACGGTCTCCCCTCTGTGGAAAGGGAATGTATTACAGGACTGTTATTGACACCAAACATTCATCTTTGCCCCATATATGGGGATAGCCTGGCATGCTGCATACTTTAACAATGTAGGTGATCAATGTTACAAGTGTGCCAGAGAATTTCCCTGCAAGTGCATTCTTTAGGGATTCTTTAGGAAGTTGAAGTTGAAGATTTAGCAACTGGACAACAAATTGACATGGGAAAAAGGGACCCTGCATGCAAATATAATTACAATGTTTACAAGGGACTTCTTTGCAGCATAATGTTCTTTCATTCAATATCATAACCTGGTATAGTTTGGTGTTCCAACATACTGTACAACAAAATCTACTGTATTCCAGAAGAAAATGCCTTCACAATGTATAGTTTGCATTTTGATGTACGTATTACACCATGATATAGGTAATAAAAGATACTAGGTAGTTTATTGGTTTATAGGTAGTGAATGTCACTGATCAGTGATGACAGACAGCAGAAATTGACAATTTACCAAACTTGAGTAACTTTCGAGTGTTTTGTAATTTTGCTACACGAAAGAACCGTTTGACTATGTGAGTCCCCATAGCATATACTAGTAATAGAAAATATATGGTATACCATATTCCAGTGCAAACTTTTTCAAATATTTTTTATCATGATCCCCCAAACCCGCTAGAAACAATAATGCTATATTCAAGCTAATTGTGTGTCATTGCAGAAATTATTACATACTATAACAACATCTAATCATAAGGATATGTTACCTTATTTGCATATTTCACATCACAGTTTCTAATTGTTTTTGCTATTTAACATAAATCTATTTACCTAGAGTTGAGTAACAAGGAATTTGAAGATGATAGTCCAGACTATAATCTGTCTATTTATTCATTTGAATTAAGAATCTGGAAAAATGCTACCCCTCTGTATACAAAACCACTCATGCATAAATTAGTACATATTCATACCAAACATATGCATGCTAACAAAAAGAACAAAGCCTGCCAGTCAGACTCTATCAGTCTATGCAAAACAGTGCAGTAGATTCGGGATAAATACTAGTAAATCAAGAAGTTGTTTCACAAACTTTAGAAGGAGAGAACAAAGCGGTCGGCGATACTCTATTTGAGGTAATTTTGAGGGAAAAAAACTCGGAAATATAGAAAATCCGAGGCGACAAAGAAGGTATAGCGAAGGACGTTTCTTTAGTCAGAAAACCAACTCAAATTCTACGCAGTTAGTTCAAATTTAGTTCCTCACACTAAAATCCAAACCATGCACTGCATCACAGAGACTCACCTGGGACCTGAGTCGGACTCAGGTTATCCATTTTAAACGATAAACAAACTCACCAAATTCTCGGACAACAAAAAACTACAACAGTTTTTTTTCACCGGCAACAAAGATGGTGGCCACAGAATAGTGTATCCCAAAATGCACCAGGATAAGTATCGAAGAGTGGAATCCAAGATTTCCACAGGGGTAAATAATCAACATGAAGATATAAAGATCAATATCTAAGCCTTTTCTGGCTTAAAACCCGACATTTTAAACTAGTTTATAAAATATCATATTGTTTTTTCATAAATGTTAGGCATCATATTTATACAATGTTACGTTTCTTTTAGATTTATTTAACACATAATTCCCTTTGTCTGAAATAGAATATACCAGTACACTTCCGGATCCGTTTTCCCAGGTGAGATGCCGGACTCTGACTTTTCAACCTTACCCGGATTTTCCGTGCTACAAGGTAGATCCGTGCGCTGCATGTTAAACATTTCAGCATGAAAACTTTATAACGGCGCGTGTTCCTACCCAAGATAGATAACATACGGAATTTTTAATCTCATCGTGTCTTTTGACCCTTTAAGTCAACATTTAGTAAATGATTAACTCCCACAAATAGAGATGGTCGTGTGTTATGAGGGTTATAAAACTGTTTGAGTAAGTGCCTCACAGTCGAGGTCCGGAGGTAGTGGGTTCCTGATCTGAATCTCTTTCCGGTTTACACATGATTGCTTACCCCCACTGCCGACTTTGACCTCTTTTGTTGTCATAATGTTCTATTGTAATGTTTCTAGATGCTATACCCAAACACCCCCGACCAATCGAATCACGTGAATCGCATTGAAACTCAGATTCGTATCAACCATTTCCCGACAAAAATCGCTTTCTAACTTGCGTTAAGGACTACATCTGACCAAACAAACTAGCCAGTGAGATGATGGAAGGTGTCAGCTTCCAAAAGACGTTTTCAGACTGACAATTTTGGCTCTTTGGAAGTGATTGAAATCGCCGGATTCAATTACTTCCAGTTCCAAAGTGCCAAAATTGTCAATCTGAAAATGTCTTTTGGAAGCTGACACCTTCCACCATCTCACTGGCGAGTTTGTTTGGTCAGATGTAGTCCTTAACGCAAGTTAGAAAGCGATTTTTGTCGGGAAATGGCTGATACGAATCTGAGTTTCAATGCGATTCACGTGATTCGATTGGTCGGGGTGTCAAAGAAGGTGGTGTTTCAATTAGTATGAATTACACATACATGTACCAGATATGCTCAGATTTCAGATGGTTCATTCAGTCAGAATGTCATTGAAATCTTTCACAGATGGATTTTTGAAATCAAAAGTTGCCCATGATGGACACTGTTTTGGCCAACATAACTCTTATTACTAGACTAGTAAAAGTAAAGGCAATGCAGTCATCCTCAATTGAGGTGAAGCAGGATACTTTTTCAAGTTGAAGTTTACAAATTTATATAAACTCTATAATGTTATTATGGTAATATTACCAATTTGTCAGTAAATATAAAATAGCAAAAGATTTTAATTTTATTTAAAGAACAAGAATAAACATGACTGTTTCTATAAAATGAAAACCAAAGGCCAAAGGTAACAACTGTTTACTTTATTTCATAGATTTTCAACTGTCAATGAACTGAGCTTGTAAATCCAGGTATGGCAGAAGATAGTCAACTCCTATGTAGGAAGGATAGGTGAGTATTGCTACATCATTCTGTACTTAAAAAGAAATGTCATGATCTACTAACATTATGAGATATAATTCTAGAAAAGCATGATTGGGTAAAAATTTTCAAAAGTACTCATGAGCACTTATCATAGATGTCGTTGCGTAAACTTATATCCCCAAATCTAACTATGGTTACAGGTTGATCTGATTATCACTTTTTATTAGACAATATATTACTTACATTCATAAATCTTACCAATGATCATCATGGGTAGGCCCTTAGTACTAAAGGATCTTCCCTGCACCCTGTCCTTAGTGCTAAAAGACCTTCCCTGTCCCCTGTCCTTAGTACTAAAAGACCTTCCCTGTCCCCTGTCCTTAGTGCTAGAAGAGCTTCCCTGTAGTGTACCCTGTCCTTTGTATTGATAAATTTTACCTATGATCATCTTGGGTAGGCAGATGAATTTCTCTTAATCTAGCTCAACTGCAATGTTTTTCACAGATATGGAGGGGTCATTGTTGAAACCATGAAGCAACAATGCAGCACTGAGGAATTCAAGAACAAATTAGAAGGTGCAGTAACAATACATGTTCTATCAACCACTAAATAGGTGCAATGATTTTTAGCTTACTCACCTAAATGTGTCTTTGCTTCTATATGTACCAACATTGGCAGTATTTTGTGTCTATTCTTTGTATGTGGATTGTATGTGGATTCTACCCCACAGCACTTATGTAAGTATACAGGTGTAAGTATTTGCTTGAGTGCAGAACAAATACATGTATATAAACTATTTTGTACTTAATACTAAGTACACACATGTCTGAGAACAGACTAAAACTTGTGATCATCTTGGCTTTCAGAAACACAGCTATGCTTACTAATACCATGAAGAGACGAGAACTGTAATCATATGTATGTGGGGATGCATGCTGCACTTTTAAAGACCTAACTAGAGCTATGGAGGATAAGAATCAAAGAGGAAAAGGAGTTTGAACTTTGAAGAGATATCTGTGAAACTAGCATGACATGATGATGTAATCATATATCATAAACTGAATTTCCATCCTCAGCTGACCTGATAAAATGGCAGGAGAGTGGAGTCCGGGGCGTCTGGATAAAGATTAGTCTGAAGGATGCTGAAATAGTCCCTGTTGCTGCTCAGGTCAGCCTTTTATTCTCTTATTATTTTTTCAATGTTGAAGTTCATTGCTATGAAGACAACCTAAATATATATATACTTTCATCTCACCTAAAAAAGTGTTCATCTTTCCCTTTACAGAATGGGTTTGAGTTCCACCATGCCCACAGAGATTACGTCATGATGATCAGATGGCTTCCTAAAGACGAACCTAACATGATCCCAGGATATGCAGCGCACTATGTCGGTAGGTAAACTTCCCTTAGGAAGGCCATTATGAAAAAGGACCTAGAAAAACATTGCAATTTTGCCGTCCAACATCTGCTTGGAGATTAGACTTCACTGGTATCACTCCATGGAAATAGCTATGATGTTATTTTGCACACATCTTAAAGTTTTCACACATATTTTGTACTACATGTACGTGTAACTCTATATAACCGCCACTAATAGCAAATATTCTAATCTTTATATATTTTGCTTCTACATGACATGTAATTGAAATATTAAGCCATCTACTTGTGCAAAGTTTAAAAACTTATTCTAGACCATTACAAAATTTTTCTCACCTGCAAACGTTTTGGTAGCCATTCTGGTACCGTCCTCAGGGCAATACTGACTGGAGCCTGTAACTCCTCGGGACGACATTGTTTAGGACTTCAATACTCTCTCCACTGAGCAAGAAGAAGTAGATGCAGTCATTATTGCCCTTAGAAAGGCAGCAGAAAGACTACTGAAACACTACCAGGTTGCTGTGAAAGAATTCTTTGATATCTCAAATGACCTACTGACCTGATGAAACTGTTCACGTTTATATACAGGTGTTGCAGGATTTGTGGTGAACGATCAGAATGAAGTTCTGGTGATCCAGGAGAAGTACACCCACTCTGTGCAGCCCCACTGGAAACTGCCAGGTGGCCTCGCTGAACCAGGTGATTGATAGCAATCAGAGCTAGAAAAAGCTAGCCTGGAATCCAGACCTACATGTATTATAGCTCCCGAGTCTCTCTCCGCAACTCTCCGTCTATTTGCGGAGAGAGACTCGGGAGCTATAATAGGCCTGGATTCCAGGCTAAGAAAAAGCACTCAGAGACTGCAAACATCAGCATGTGATATGGCATTGTATGTACATGTACTATGATGTCTAAATGTATTCATTGTTATGTCAAGTTAGAAGTCCAGGAAGACTAGCAGTGTACCTTAGGGCACATCACTAATGGATTTTCTCAATACACTCAACTCAATAATGGAGAGAAATGCATCTAAGTGCAGAGTTTATAGCTATCTTCAATAGATATCCAGATTCAACAAGTTATCATCAGCTCTCATTATTCCACCAGTAATCACCAAGGTATATATGCACACTTACACTTCAGATATTCAGGTGTTTACAATTAAGATATTCTCGAGAAGTTCTTGATAACACTGTTTTTAATGTGGCATTAGGGTACCCTGTGGAAATATATGTATGAAATTTGACATTTAGTTTGACTACCATTTTTTCCACAGGAGAGGACCTTGCAGATACAGCCAAAAGAGAGGTCCTGGAGGAGACGGGAGTTGACGCAGAGTTCCTGTCTCTACTCTGTTTCCGACACCAGCACAATTTCTCCTTTGGCTGCTCTGACATGTACTTTGTCTGCCACATGAAGCCCAAGAATCTAGACATCACTGTGTGTGAACGGGAAGTGTCAAAATGTCAGTGGATGCCAGTAAGTATCAATTTAGGTGTCACACTGATGTTGTTGTATTTTGCACGATCCCTCACCAAAGTTCTTTGATTTGCCAAAGTGCCTTAAGGCTGATCTATTTTGGAAGAACGAAAATGGTTATGCTAAAGGTGAAGATCAGTGAAGGGCAGTACTGGTAACTTGTTTTTGAGCAGTACCATACATTTCATCAAAACCATTAGAAGATATATGAAACAAACTTATCCTCTAGCCAACTGACGTCTTTTGCCCCGCAGCCAATGTATAGTTCTTTTTTTTTCAGTCTGTCCCAAGGCAAGTTTCACCGAAGTAGCTCCTTTAGCGGTTAAGGCTCACATGAGCACAGCACACAACGTTTGCACTTATATATCTTTCCATGGCAGTTTTAGAGCCAAAACCACTGAAGGAGGCACAGTGGAGAAACTTGTCGTCTGTGTAACAAGCTGAATGAATGGGAACTGTGGTTCTGGCTGTCTTACTGAGGAATGACTGCAGTGCAAACTATGTTGGCTAGCTAGGGTTTTGTCCAGTGTCGGTCATTTCTAGTAGTTAATGATGGCCAAAATAGTGGCCATTCCATTGTTTTGACAGAAACAAAATTGGTATGTCTGAAATGAATAGCTCCAAGTTGGGTTCAATCACAAAAGAAAGTGAGAAGGAAAGGGCTGGGCAAAACCCTGGTCTCCTCCAGATATCTTCATCAAAACAATAAGGTCATAGCTCATGATGCAATGTCTCTGTTGTACCTCCCCCAAATACATCCATTTCCAGATTAGTGAGTTCTTCAACCACCCTGACGTCAGCGAACAGCACCGCTTCTTCGTTTCGTGTTTCCAGGACGGCGCGGCTAGCTCCTGGGACACCTCTATTGCTGCTAAGAGAGTTGTTTCATACTGGAAGGACTCACATGACCTTGTTTACAGCATCAGTAGAAGGAAACCAACAAGCACCAGTTTCTCATTTTAACCTTGTCCCTGCTGTGTACACCTGTGACCAGTACACAAACTTCAATGCCAAAATGGCTACCTCAGTAGTGAAAGGGTTAATCTATTGTTAGAATTATTTTGTTCAAAGCAGTCATGAACCTTTTTGAAAAAGAGTAAGATATTTAGCCTATTCCAGCTCCAGTTTGCACCTATGATTGCTTCCCTGCCAAATAGTTTGGTACCCTTTTCCTTTTAAACATCTGGACCTTTACTCAATGTTTCGGTATCAAATATTTCTCTGAAGCAGTGTAACAGGATTGGTCATTTGCAGACCTGTAGAACTTGTGATTCAGAGCCAATCAGAGCTCTTGCTTATATTTTAGGGAAATGTTCAAATGCCAATGCTCTATAAACGAGTACCAAACTATTCAGCTACGGAAGCAATCAGAGGAGCGAACCAGAGCTTACATAGGATGGATACTAGGCAACTACATAATCAAACTATGGCTAAGGAAAAAAGGAGACCAATCATTTGACCAATATCATTTGGTGTTTTTCCAGTTTGAGGAATACTTGAGTCATCACTCGTTGACTGAAACTAACCGCTTCATCGCACAGACATTCAAGTCTACAGTACTGCAGGGAACATCCAGGATAGCAACTACAGATATACCTTCAATTAGAACAGGCAAAAGTAACTTATTGTACAGTATTCAGAATTTTCCATAAAAAAGCTTATACACTAGCTGAAAAAGATCTTTTTCATCATTGCATAGTGTCTGGCATCTGATGTTTGTGTCCCTTTTTGCATTTCAGTGAATCATCACTCAAGCGTTTTTGGATATCTAAAGATCTTCTGACCCTCTCAAATACACATATGTACTACTAATTTTTACAGCTCATGGAAGCAATTGAATATCAGAAGAACAACTTATGAAAAGAACAGAAGAATGTAGTGTACACTTGAGCCATGATATCCACTGAAATGTAAATAGGTAATGTTATACCAACAGTGCAGTCAATTGCCTGTTGGTTTCTTTGATATGGAAAATGAAGGAAAATTATCTATAGAGGTTAGTTTATCTTTTCTCATTGTGAGAACAAAGGCCTGGGAATCAGCATCAGTTTGCCAGTCGCTAATTTGGAGTACATCTTGTAACCTATAGTAGTTGAACTGTACTGTACTGTAAGAATATGGGAGTTTGTAAGAAATGTACTCAGGGAGGACAAATGCCAGACTATTTAAGATGAAAAACAAGAGATTTGCTATGCAATGATTAATGAAGAATGTCATTTGGTATTGTCCCAAACATGCTTTTGTACTCTAAAGAGTGAAGACATGTGTTTTTGATTGGTGACTTGGGTAAAACCTGATCATGACTGTTTGCTGCTTTGATAACTATGAATGTTATCCGTTGAATTTGGTGACAAAACATCGTGAAAAATCTTGCAAAAGGATGACTTTATATTTATGGTGTTCATTTTATAAATAAGAGTTAAATTGTTTGGGTGAGAAGAATTGATGTAACATTAACAATGAAAACGAATCGTGTTGAAAGGTATTTGAAGGTACAGTATGAGGGAAAAGTGCATCTTCGGTAAGTCTTTGTGAGAAGTTTCTTTGCCTATTAAATTTTATAAGAGTTTCTGATTCAGACACTACTGTGTAAGACATCACGAACTTGATTTAATGGATGTTTTCTTGTACTATATGTAACAGAGAAAAAAGAGACAAATAAAGTGTTTTTTACATCTATTGTCTTTTTCCTAATCTTTCGCATCTAGTTACTTAAGTATAACTTATTGGCTGGAATTATTTGCACACAGCATTATGTGATTTTAGCAAGGAGGTCAAAACCTTGATTTTTCATAATAGAGTCCTACTTTGTTGTCAATAATTAACCTATTAAAGTAACAATATTTGTCATTCCAAGGAGGTTATATAACCTTGGTCATTCCTATGACCTCCTACCATTATGTTGAGCCTGCTGCTAATCCGAAAACCAGGAAATTTAAGAGATGTTGCTCAATGTGGTCTAATACTACTCTCCAAGCAGAAGACGGGTTCTGGCAGGTTTTTTACGTGGTTTTAGGCGTTTTTGTGATGCTTTCTACTTTCTTTTTTCTCTATAAACCCATATAGAGACAAAAAAAATGAAAACGTAGAAAGCCAGACAAAAACGCGTAAAAAAACTGCCGGAACCCGTCCTCTGCTTGGAGAGTAGTCTGATACATGTAATATGACCACCAATGACTAGTATAAACGTGTACACCATTTAAAATTTCCCGCCAAAATCATTCCGTCATACTAGAGGTCAGGAGGTCACCTTGAGCATTTTCAGATCACGCGAGAAACGGCGAGATGTCAATGTTGGAAAATGGCCGACGTTCAGTGTAAGCAAATCCAGGATTTTCTCTCGAATTTGTAGAAATTTTTTACGCAGCAGGAAAATCCAGCCTCTGTTCCGAGGGTGCCCGCACATCCGACCACACCATGGGGACGGAAGAGCGCGAGGAAGCCGTGAAGAAGGCGCTGGAGTCGTGCAAGACCCTGCAGTCCATGATCGACATCTCAGCGTCCAATCTGAACGGGTTGAGAACGATGTGCGAGACATCGCACGACCTCACACAAACAGAAATACGAACTTTAGAGGTAAGATACCTGCTTGCTTTCTTCTTTTCACAAAACAAGGTGGCTTTTCTCCAAAAGATGACCCATTAGGCGGCACCGTACGTTTGAGCCTCACCTGTTCACAACGGTATAACAAGTCACTGTTTCTTGGAATCAAGATGAAACCAGTGCCAAACCCATCAAGTTTCTCAGCAAAGAACATATCAATATTCTAAAACATATTCAACAAAACAGTTCGTTAATATTTCAACTGGACGTTTTCTGTACAGAAAGAAGGGTGGATACGAGATCCCTTTCCTCAATCCAGATGTTTGCAAGCATTTTGTTTAGATGAAGACTGAAACTTGACAGGTTGTTTACTGTTTACAAGGCGAGAAAAATAAACAGACTAAAGGACACGTATGGCACCAAAAGGAAATAGAAAACTGTGGCTGATATTTCCTGTTTACCTGGTATTAAGAGGAACTGAAATCTACTTGACTACACAAAATTTATATTATATCAGCTCATTTTTGGAATCCATGTATTTTTCGGGAAAATTGCAAGGTTATGCAGAGAGAAATCTGATCTGATGCTGAAACAAGGTCAGATTTTGAAACCGTCCAACCAAAAAGTTGAGTCACGGTCGTCCATGGAAAGGAGGATATGGTGTAGTTTACTCATTGTTCTTTTAATGGCATGAACGTGCCACCTGTTTAAACGAGTGTGTGTGTGAGTCACCTGTCAGACATGTGCCAGGCCAGCTGCAACACTTGGAAATAAGAGATGGCAGACTTCATCACCCCCTTACACATACTGACACAGGCAAAAATAGCAGTGGAGGATGTATGGAAAAACTGCACTGCACACACACACACAAACACATAGATGGACACACACACACACTTGCATGCACACGCACACGCACACGCACACACACACACACACACAAACACACACACACACACACACACACACACACAAGCAAACACAGACAGACAGACAGACATGCCAAAAATGATACTTCACTCCCTTAGGCCAGGGTATGGTAACAAAACATTTTACCTGTTGGAACAAGGACTAACAAGTGCTGTGTAAACTGTAATACTCGCCATACTAGCCGATATGTACAGAGATATGAGAAATAACAGTGACAAATTGTTTGTATGGAGGAATAATTGTGACAAAGCACTAGAAAGCCCAGGGAACCAGGAATTTTTGAAGATCATGTTAGTTGTCTACTCCAAAAATTGCTGAATGGTTCATTTTCTTCATTGGAATAGAAAACCAGTTGTCAAGAAAAAACATGCTGGAACTATACATTGCATGATATTTATTTTGTATTAGATGTTTATGTTGTCATCGGTTTATAAGTTAACACAAGTTTCTGGTTTACAGATTCAGGGACAATGGTGATATTTCCAATCCATTGTCTAAATGTGATCATAAAAGCTGTCCATACGATTTAATTTGTATTCTTGATATTGTCGATTTTTGATTTGAAGGAATAATTTCTCTGATTTGAAACAAAATTTGAGCTGATATGTTCTGTCACCTTGTTGATAGCCTAGCTAGATGCAGTTGAAAGTTGAAACTAAACAAAACGTGTCCAAGGTTATAAAGTCAGAGCAGAAATTCCCTGGCAGATGATACAGATAATGATATTTTAGTTATCATGGGCAAAACTGTACATGTACACTTAATTTGCATTTTGATATTTATTTTATGCTCAACCACGGAGGGTTTCTCAGGTTTGAACCCCATACTAGTACAATGTACTTACAAGTAAGAGGGACTTGCCCAAATTTGCCATCTATGTAATTTATCATTCCCAATGAAGCAGGTCTCTTCCCCAAGCTTGAGGCAGTTTTATAATATGATCAAAAGCCCAGATGTAAGTCATGGATGGATGGCGTCAGCACCAATTCTCTCCCCTCGTTACATGCATTACGTAGGCTCAGCCACTTTCCTTGGGTGAACGACTCCAGCCCAGTGCTATGAATATCCTCCTGACGTAAACGCACGCATCTCTGCCGCCCACTCCTCCTGACCCGTACACGGTTATCTTCCCCGCTCTTGCGTCATTTGCAGGCCACCGCCGGTGATGTCATTTGCATGACAAAGGTCCGTCCGGACACTAGATGTGTCAGCAGATGACACCAGTACTGATAATGATATAGAATTACCCCCTCTCAGTAGCTTTGTTCCTGCCAAGAAATAGCCGGGCCTTTACATGTAGGGACACATCATAATGTTGCGAAAGGGATGGAAAAGGGGTTTGGGATGAACTTTCTTTTTTATTGAGACCAAGAAGTATGGTAGAGGGGTTTGTGCATTTTTTTTTTTCGCACAGTAATTTTTTTCTGCCAAATCTCTTCATTCTTAAACTGATAATAACGAAGTGATATCACTGCAATTTATGTAGTACCGTATACCCCTATAATCTTTCTGAATTTTCCATTGTCACGGTTTCTTTTCCTACATTAAACTGTTAGCAATCCAAGGGCTATACAATATGGTATCGAGACAACTTGAATCTAGATTGATTAAATGTTTGCAGTGTGAATATTGAAAACAGCTGATTGTTCTGGTATATTTAGATACTGTAAAGCACATAATTTTCATAAAATTACAGGGCTCGAAATCCTGGGTGCATGTGCACCCAAAATTGGAGCTGTGCACCTAATTCTTTACTATGGGTGTACTGGTGCACCTAGATATAAGGTTAAGGTACTATTGTACACTAGTGTACAGAATATTCTTGAAATGTAAGTACAGAAAAAGCAATATAACAATTTGTTGTTCTTTATTTGATGTACATTGTATTACTTGTCTTAAATTCTGAAGCTACATATGTAGCTATAGAATAGTGAATTACAGATTTAAGTTCTTAAAAGAGAGGCAGTAAGTGAGTAACATTAAACTTGTTTTGTTTTGCTGACATTCAACTTTATTCTATGTGGTGCACCCAAAATTCTTTCTGTGCACCTAATTGTTTTGGCTGGGTGCACTTGCAAAAATGAATTTTGAGCCCAGAATTACAACATTGCCTATTTCAGAACAGCTAAAATTTGCTTAACAGTGGCTTTGCAATCAATAGTTTTTTGCAAGTATAACATGAAACACTCATTCTTCCATGTTGAAAAATAACTCCCTTGTTGTGTTAGTGCCTTAGGCCACACCAAGTTAATTTGTTGGTTTTTGAATTCTGTAAAATAATCCGGAACTGAAATTCATCAGCATGAAAACAGAGTCTGAGGGGAACTTAATATAAGTTTATACCCTGATACACATAGTCACACCATGTACGTAGCAGGTGCATATGATACAAGTATAAAGTGCAAGTTTTTCTCCCAGCCCTCTGTTTTTCTTTTGTCACCTCTTGCTACGTTTTTACATGAAAATGTACCAGAGATCCATGAAAATGAATACTTTGGCTTTAGTTTGTATCGGTAGTAGTTGTCCTTGTAACAGTACAGGTACCATTGTTGTGTCAACATTGCATGAACAGTGTCTGGTGCGGTTTGGAGGGTGTTGTTTCATGCTATTCTTGTCCTGAGGTATACTGGGAAATGCCAGGGGGTTTGCCTGGTGGACATGTGGTGGGTGGGTGGTTTCCCCCTATGGATGACTCACCTCCAAAAAATCCTATTATTCATTTCTTCATGCTCACCTGTTCACCTGTTCAGACAATGAAATACCTGGCGGAAAGGAAGTCACGTAAAAATTGCTGTTGTTGACTGTTCAGAGGAATTTTTTATTTGCACAGAAATCATTATTTATTTTACCCCTAGCTGGTACCATGTCTTATATTTACTGATAAATTTAT
Organism: Branchiostoma lanceolatum; assembly: GCA_035149815.1. NCBI lineage: Eukaryota > Metazoa > Chordata > Leptocardii > Amphioxiformes > Branchiostomatidae > Branchiostoma > Branchiostoma lanceolatum. Next base: position 26,696,077 of record CM068866.1, on the reverse strand, counting down.
TGATGGAAATTCTCAGAAAATGAAAGGATTGGATGATAAATGTTGGTGTGATTTTTAAGCTTCTGAAAATCTTTTCCTTTCTTCATTTGATTTATGATAATTACATCAATATTTTACAATCTAGTACAAAAGGTGTAAAGAATAATGATGCATGATGTTGAATGTTATCTTTGTTCATTATCATTTCTTCTACTGAACTTCTCTATTTTGTTCATGCTTTAATTTGAATATTACACAACAGTTTTTATATGTTACTATTGATATTATATTTCCAATTAGATGAGGACATTATATTCATTCATAATTCCATAATGAGCATGATTCATGTAGTGATACCTGGATGTAAACTTTTCAATTTTAAGATTTTGATCCAAGGTTTACCGTTCCATTATTGATATTTTAACCATTATAAAGCAATTATTTACAGGTATCATACAGTATGAAAGTACTCTCATCTCCCAAATAAACGTACCGGTACGTTTATTTTTTTCAGCCTCAAAATCCACCCAGTACGTTCTTATTTTGGACGGTACGTTTATTGTTTTTTTTGAAAATCCATCGGGGCTTTGCTTACCAGAGATCCCCCTTATGTCGAAAGTTTTGTTTTTTTCCCATGTATTCCCGATATTTTTGCTCCTAAATCGCTATTTTTCGACCAAATGACGTGGATTTCCCCGCTGATACAATGACCCGACATTTGTGAAACCCTGACGGTACTAACATTTCCGTCGATCTCGCTACAAAGTAACGTTGTTATTAGGAGAAAATAAGACGGCACACTGAAGTTTTGAAATGTATTTTTCATATAAACAACTTTGACAGTCTCTGTTTAGATCGTAAACCAAACACGCTGATCAGAAAAGAAATTACATGTATATGCCAGCGGCGCACAGTGTTTCAAGTACACATGTAAGATTACTCACGTGAGATCAAGGAGGTTAAAATACAGCCTTTCCCAAAAACTTTGAAAAGCTAAAAACAACACCTTGTAAAAAATGTGTCTTAGCATTAGAAACTGTATAATCACTTTAAAAATATACTAGAACATTTCAATCCTACCACAAACATGTACATTTAGTCCTTCGAAAATCGCCACAGTAAAGACGCATGGCAGTGATAGTCTGTGGGAATGTTTCTCATGCATGGAAGAGCTCACCTCGAAGAAGGGGAAACAACTTTTTTTGATCTATAAATAAAACTCCTTTGCCTCAGTCAGAAATGTGCATGACAATTTAAGAAAAATAATGTTCCATAGTAAAGTCTATACACAAAATTAGATTGCAATCTAGTCACTGTTATTATCTCATAAAAATACTTTTAAAAAGATCACTCCTCTACAGAGAGAGTGCCCAGGCTTTCCAAGAATTTTGGGTGTAAGCCCCGCCCCTTACTGTGTTGGTGCCGCTACCATGGTTACTGTCTGGCTCACCCTTTCACAGGCCCTTTGATGTGTAACATGAGAACCCTGTGGTTTGTTGCCACCAAACCTCCATGTTGCCACATTGTACAGGCCTGAGGTATCTAATTGACAAATTTGTTGACAATTTAGTCTCTCAAAATGAAAGTTTTTTTCTACATACAAGGGTAATTTTTGGATTTGAAATTATTTGGATAGCAACAACACTGAACCAAGGACAATATATGATAATATCCTTAACAATATTATAATGTTATTTTGTTCTATATGCAATGCATGACACGATAAATGGCAAGTTCCTCCTTTTCTGTATGGCTTTTACAAATAAGTAATACTTTCACTGAGCATATATTCAGTAATTTTCTAGACGTTGATACATATCTGTAAAAAGAGTAGACTCCGAAGGTGTGAAGTGAACTGAGAAGTTTGGCGACTACATGTACTTGTGTTTGATGATGTCACTTTATACAATTTTCCTTGATCACTTGCTTCAATTTCCAAGTAGAAAATGCATGTATCATGTACATTTTCACTTGTTGAAAATTGAAAGCACCGTTGACCCCCGGTTAGGGGTCATAGCGGGGAACCTATGCCCTATTTTTCCAAAAATTTTGCATCATACTATACATTTAAGTGTTACAAAGAGTAGGGGTCCTTCCCAGTGTGAGTGTATCAAACCTTACAGTCTGGTCTGGCTTGACATCTTGAAAACGTGATAGTCACCTGTTATGTCAATCTTTCCACAAATGTGGTAAATCTCAATAAGTAAATCAGGCATAAAGGAATAGTAAGAACCTACCTGCTTATCATCTCCTTTCCCGAGGACAGATTAGTAGCATCACTAGCATGGACACCGTTTATGTGTCAATTTGGTCATTTTCCAGGGGGTATGTTTATTCCGGGGGGTACGTTTATTAGATTTTGAAGATTTGTCCGGGGGGTATGTTTATTCCGGGGGGTATGTTTATTTGGGAGATGAGAGTAACCCTATGGTATTATTGTATTTATGACACAGGTATTTTTATTAATTTACTCATTTTTGTATTAGCCATTGCTAGGAGGGAAATGTGATCATTAACAAATCTGCGTTTATTTTTTCTTCTAAGTCCAACAAATAGACAATAGAATACCAGATCAAATTTGAGCAATAATCTAGATATCTGATTTTATAGATACTGTTCGCTCAATGCTTGTTGTAGTTTTCTATCACATGAAATAATATGTTCTATTTTTGCACTCGACTCATCACACATCTAGGAGTGTGACACGTTGGCAAATGCACTTGTTAGCAGTCTGTGTTTTGGAGCTATTGTACATAATCGCGTCTTGTTGCTATAGCCAAAAATACCAGGCCCTGACGTCAAACACTTGTTGCTCCAGCGTTTCAGCTGTCCTGAAAGTGTGTTTTGAATTAGAATTGGACGTCAAGAAACGCACTCCAAACAGTGAATGTATGCCTTGAGTAAATCGCTTGGTTATGTGTAAAACTTGTTCCCCAAGTCCAGGGGTGAATGTTGACCTTGAATGTATAAATGTAGTTCTGTCAGTTTTTATAAGATTAACACAGTTGTATCTTTATTTAGTGTACAAAAGATATATGAGGTTCCTCTAATGTAAACTGTACATAGTCTATTTTCAATATTGATGGTTAATATTTTTGGGATTCGTGTTGAGATTTCTCATTTGGAATTGTAAATAGAGTTTGATACAGTTTGTTACTCAGGCTAAGAGCTTAAAATACAATTTTTGGGATACTTCTTTTTGCAAAATTACATTCAAAATTACCTGTGCTAGACAAATACACCAGGCTCTACTTTAGTCCTTGTTTCGAAGATTTTCCTGGTAGTGCAAATTTTCATGTATATCATTTTGAATCTTTTATTATATAATCTGTTGCTTTCAAAAGAAATTATGTACTATAATGAAAAATTTAGGGAAATTTTTAGGGCTACAACTGGCTTTACATGACCATACATTTGTATTCTAGTGTGGTAGCCTGGTTTTATCATGGATCATGTGCAGGTACTTGTGCATTTAGACTTCAGAAATACCTGCACAGCTCCAAGTTTACCTGCACTAATTTGCAAATGCAGGTTATTTTTCCAGCCCCGTGTTAAAATTTCTTCATGTTTTACATGAAAATCAATTCATGCAAGAGTCTGTATTATACATTTAGATTGCGATCATTCTTTTCTTCTACTCACAAAAACAATCTATCTCCTGAAGACACTTAAAGTTACTTTAGCCAAGACAGCCGTGTATTTTTAGAGACTGTATTGTAGCATCTTGCCGTTATTTTTGGAAAGATAATTCCCCATGCAAAGACTGTGCCGTCAGTTCTAAACAAGGCTGATGATCCCACATGACTCGTGAACTTCATCCCTCCACATAACTCCAGACTCTAAAATAGAAGTGTCTGCTCAAAATAGAACTCGTATTTGCTGTGTTACTGTCTTTAATTTTTATGTAGGCAAAAGGCGGAGCACTCAGTGTATTTTTAGAGTCAGACTTGGGTGTTGAAGACAGACCTGCATATTGAAAAGACAGTTGGAATTGGATTGTCTGTGTACTCTGGCTTGACTAATGCACAGAATGTCACGAAACATGTTTTTTATAACCCCGCACACACTCACTATCCATGTGTAGCTATTATTATGATTGATGCTAGTTTTTGGTCGTACATACAATGTATATGTGTGGTATTTGATTGATTTTAGGGGTAAACTCTGAAGGTACCTATATGTTAGCTGAAGCTAGTGAAAGTGACAAGTATAGCATGTTTGACTTTGAAATCAATTTTGTAAACAAATGGTAGATTACAAATTGGATATCTCTATCTGTAATCATGTGTCCTATAGATTTTTCCCCAGTTGGATGCAAAATGTGTGCAAAACGGTTTGAATTCCTGTGGCTTTGCCGTTACAGATCAGAGAATTTCGCTTTAGAAAATTAACACAATGTCATTAGAATGTTAAACATGTTGAACATCGTGTTGCAAACTATTCATATAAATCTTGAAGTATTCACAGCAAGTTTGTGGTTTTCACAGTCACTTGGAATTAGACACAGCAATATACAGCAAACAAATATCTGTATGATTCATATCATGGACAGATCACAGTGCGGAAGGATAATGAAATCCTTGCATAATCAAGGAAAAAATACAATAATTTCATAGTGGTAACATGTAAATGACAGGAATTTCATCCGGCATTTGGAAGTTGATGAGTTAAGGTAAACAACATTAGACATAAATCATGCTAATGAGAGCCTCACTTGCATCATTAAAGAGGAAATGTTACCCTTAGGCCACACCAATTTAATTTCTTGGTTACGGATTTTTTAAAAATCTTAGCAACAAAAAAAATCATGAAAACAGAAAGCTTGGGTGAAAACTTGCACCTGACCCTGTTCACTCCCTGAAATTGTGTGTATCAAAGTGCAAACTTTCCTCTGAGATTCTGTTTTCCTGTTGATTTTCCAATCTAGCATTTTTTTTTAAAACTCCATTAACCAAGAAATTAAAATGGCGTGGCCTTAGCCTTCTTTGCATAGATACAAGACTTTTGATACTTTGAGCAATTTATGGTTTTGGTATGTATTTGAATGGCAAATGAGGACCTAATTTGCATAAACAATAAGAAACTTTTATAGTATGTCAATTGTAAAGGGTAACATCATTTGACGAAGGTATGAGATTGTTGAACTCAACTAATTGTTCTTTTCACCCCCTGCAGGGAAAGTTAGTGAAGCTGTTCAGCAAACAGCTGCAGGCGAAGAACAAGGTTCCGGAGGAGCAGAGAACCAGCGAGTTACAGAGATACCCGTCTGTCAAACAGTGGCTGGAAGTCGTCGACATACAACCTGTGGCAATAAGGGTACGTGGTGTGTTTAACTTAAACAGTTAATGTTCTACCGAATATGCAAAACTGATATCAATATGTTGTTGTATTAGAAATACTGCTCAGATTTGTATACTTCAATTTGTTTTATCTTCACGGTAGTAAAATTTCATGGTGTAAGAAATATGGACATTTTTACCAAATTGTAACTTCACAGTGGCAGCAAGTGATTAACAGAACGAATGTATGAAGGAATCATAAATAATAACAATAGGTTTTTTCACAGTGCAGTGGTGACCTTGAAAACAGTGAACATAAAGTTACACTATACAGTAAAGAAACAAGAATTACAGTATTAGTTTTGAAGGTAGTCAAACCTGGTGGAAACCTTTCAACCAACAGATACTTGTGTTTTCCGCAGGGCATTGAAAATAAGAAGATCTCATTGGAAGATCTGCTGAAGATGACCAAGGTGGAGATAGTGTCACTGATGAGTTACTATGGAGCAGAGGAAGGGGAGACCATCAGGCTCCTGTCAGCTGTCAATCATCTCAGAACCTTCACAGGTCAGTCGGGGTCATGTGCTTCCATAAATCTTGAAATATTCACTACATTTTCATGTTTCCATCTGCAAATGTTTGTTCTGTCTTTAATAGTGTTACTGCTGTTGTTAGGAAACTCTTCAGCCATGAATTTAAATGGATTTACAATATCTTCTAGAGTGGACTTCAAGAGTTTACACAGTTTGCAAAATTGACTTACATGTAGATGGCATGGCACCTCAGCAGAACTTTTTTCATGTGAATAAAGATATCGATGTTCATTTTGATAAGGTTTTCAAATATTTGCTATGCATGTACATGTTTCTGTTTGTGACAAAAAAAGAAAATATTTAGAGGAGCTTTGTTTGAATTTTTAGCACACTTTATTCAGTGAAAATAAGGTCAAATTTAGGAGAGTTTTTTTTCAAATCTTTTTTCTAAATTGAATATCTTTAAGAGACTACCATATATTGAAAATTAAGTGTGTTATGCAGACGTTAGAAAAACAGTGAATTTAATTGCCGATTAGAGTTGTTAATTACATCTACACATACATGCTGACTGTCCCATTCACAGAACTCCAGTGCAAGGGGGATTCTACAACAGACCTGTACTGGGAGTCTTGGGCCGGTGGCTTCAGCGGCAGTCCGAACACACCACCTAAACGGACATCCACGTCCTCCATGCCTGCCGACTTCGGCGACCGCGATCCGCCGCAAACACCGACTCTACGCACCCCGGACCGACGCGCGTCCGACACCCGCGACCGTACCCTATACCCCAGTACCGGAGACTCCGAGACTTATATATCAGAGGACGACGAGGAATTTCCTCTCTCGCCGTCGTTTTTGACGAACGCGGGAATGACTCCGCCGTCCACGCCAACGATTCTAACCCGACGGCCGACCCCGCCCGCGACCCCACCGCTGAGGGTGATCCAGAAGGGAAAGATGAAGACCCCAGGCACCCCCCCTCCCTCCAAGAGTAATCTACAGCTGCCAGAGTACCAGCTGAACCCCCTGACCAGAAGTAGATCACACGAAGCACAGTTAACCCACAGAACCACAAACAAGATAGAAGACTATAACGTACTCGTGGGAGGGACCCTACCCAAGTAAGTGAAACAAACAATTGTGGCTTATCTACAATGTCAAATGCAATCGAAACATTTGAATCATAATGATATTTGGTATATGGGAAGGTCTGGCCATCCTGAAGATGCCTGTCATTTGTGGGCCTCCTAGTGGGTTTCTTTGGTAGTGCAATGGAACATCTAGTTATTGCATTTTCTGTTCTGGTCATGGCATGGTCTTGATTTTGTGTTGGCATTTGAGGCCTGCACAATTGTCCCCTAGCAACTCATTTTTAAACTTCAGGGATGTTTGTGTCAGAAGCTTTGGAAGAGGATAACTCAGGAAAGGATGAGTGGATAGTCATGATTTCTTTTGTACTTCCCAGGAGAGGGAAATCCAAACCAAGTAACCTGAAGATCCAAGACAGCATGGGAGGCAGCTGGGAGACCGGCTTACAGAATTCTAAGGGTGTGTCAGAGTCGGAGAACCGCCTGAACACCAGACACTCTTCCCCCCTCACCTCACCCGTCAGGAGCTCTTCCCCTGGGCCCTACTGGAACAACCCCACTGCTGAGGACTATACCAGTAGATCAGGTAGGGAACAGATATACATCACCTCCATGAAAATAGAGGTATTACGATACCTCTTGCCATTATATTTGGTTTGTGGATGCAGTGCAAGTGCAGGTCGATTTTGAGCCTCCTAGTGATCGATTTTGGTACTGCAGCAGTATTTGCAGTTTTCTTTTTTTCTGGACATGCTGTGGTCTTAATTTTTGGTGGCAGATAGCTTTTGATGTAAGGAAGAAGTGGTGTAGTTTTGTAGCCCCTAACAGCTTGTTTTTTTTTAGGTTTCTTACATTGTCATTGTTCAAAGGGCTTTAGAAATGTTTATTTTTGGATTTTAGAACATTGTTATTTTGTTTCAGCTACACTTCCAGTGATGCCACCTCGATCGCCAGGTGCCAGAGTGGGCAGAAGCATGGGACACTCCATCAACCACAGGTACTGTCAATCACTTAGCACTGCTGTCATCTCTCTCACACTTACTGTATACTTCTGGAACTGAATATCCTAGTTATGAAGGTCACTGCTTAACCTTTAGCACACTGAAGTAGTCGTTTGGCACCCGATTCCCTATTGGTTACAGACTTAGGCAGCAGGGAGAAGGTTAAAGTATTAGATGTTACAGTCAATCCTACCCTCAAGAAAATGTTCACAGTAGACACGTGGTCACTATACACAGAATTCTTCCTGCTTGGGTCAATAGGAAAAATAATCTAACGACCCCAAAAAAGTGGCCAGAATACTCAGGTAGTCCTTATGCAGGTTACTTGTACAAGTTTGACTGTAAGAGAGACCTGCTATTATAGACATATTCCTTTTTTTGTCTTTGTCTTGATGATATCATTGCAGTACCATGTTTTGACAGACACGCTCTAACAGAATGGTTTCTGTTCCCATTGCAGATGGGTGAAGAACCAGTTCTGGATGACTCAGACCTGCTTCTACTGCAATAAAGCCATCATGTTCAAAGGTGTCAAGTGTAAGGACTGCAAGTACGTGTCTGGTTCTTCAACTACTCACATCTACATGATTTCCAAGTAGATGTTGGGGTAGAAAATTGTTTTCCGTCAGAAAAACGACTGGTCAGAAAACTTCATGATTGTCTATCACAACATCTGCTTGGAGATCTTATTTATTTACTTATCTTAACACTTTGTATTCATTTAAGGTTAATATCAGTATGCATAGATGGTAAAACAGCTCTGCAATAGGAAAGATAGGGATTCAGGAAGGAAAAAGGAATAAAGGAGAAAAAGAGAAAGAAAATGCCTGTTGGTTCGGACAGTAAATAAATTGTTTCCAAACTTAGAAAGAAGTTGATTTCAAACTGAATTCACCACCATTAAGATTGATAGGTAATCAGCTACCAATGAATAGTTGTTGTGGTTTGTGGGAAAAAGTTGCTTGTACATGAGATATGATTTTTTTTTAAATTGTTTTTAGGGTCAAGTGTCATCACAAGTGTGCCCAGAGAGCACCACCCTCCTGTGGTCTTCCCCCTGATCTAGAGAAAGTCTTCCGCGATACCTTACAAGGTACGGTACGGTCAGGTTAGGAGTGGGACTACTAATCAAGTCTCTGCTATCCAGACCTTAGTTAAAAAGATTCCTGTAACAAGTCTGTGATTGGCTACGCACAGGCCTATCAAGAATCTAATTGGCTAGGATCAGACCAATCAAGCAGCAGCATCACTTCATTAACATATTGTTTCATCAAAGTAGTTTGTGATGTACACAATCATGCACTTTTCCTGATAATTTTGCACCTCTATTTTCTTGTGTCCTCACATTTCTAGTGCTCTGGGTTTCTTTCAGGGAAATTTTGTAACTGTTACAGTAAGTTTGCAAGAAAACTTGTGCAGGTAAAAGTATTTGGAGCCCTACATTGTCTTAGTGTCTTGTATAGACACTTCCACTGCCTGGCACTCTGATATTCTAAGCCTCACTTGTACATGTACTTTCACCTCTTCAGCTGGGACAACAAACTCTCCTAAGTTAGAAAGAAAGCCCATACCAACTACAGGTATCTGCTTCTTTTGTGCCTTTTCTTTCCTTTTAACCTTTTCTTGCCGTGCATGTACTAACACTCGTTTTACATATCATTTGATTGGCAAATCATTTTGTTGAATTGACTTATGAAATTCTGAGTTGTATTTGTTTGGTTGAAATGATTTGTGAATTCTTCCTTTTTCAGTCATAACTTTTTCCCCCCAAGTCCTTTCCTTCCAGTTTCTTGCCATTTTCATTTCTGTCGTTGATTCAGAGTATTTTTGGCGATGCCTCAGTGGCGGAGGCATTTTTTGCTGGAACGAAAAGCTTCACTAACACATTGTCAGCCTATACCTATACATGTAGCTTTTTTTTCATTAGGGCACAGTCCTGATTTAAATACAGACATCCACCCTAACAAAGTCCACCGGACGTCGTCAGAGCCGTCCTGCGCCGAGCTGAGAGTGAACCAGAACCAGACGGTCGACCAGGTTGGGTCCATCGGAGCCTGGACACACAACGCTGCTGACTACAAGTACAGGACATGGAGTCATAAGGAGAAAGTCAGGGTCAGTAAAAACGTATATTTTTAGTACCTACAGGTTTTAAATTCCATTTTCTCCTTGCTGAAGTAGCCATTGGCAGTAAACTTGTATTGATTACACGGTTATAGGCAGCAGGGAGAAGGTTTAAGAAAATACTCAAAATGATAAGATAAAAAGATATTTGAGATATTTTTCTGACAGAAACATCTGTTCACCACAGGATCAGATGCAGGTTCCTCCTTTCCCCCATGGAGACTCCAGCTCCAACCCCTCCTCCACAACCTCCTCCACACCCTCCAGTCCCTTCCAGCCTTCCTCCAGCGACTCCCAGCCGTCTCCCATGACCAGGCAGGCCTTCAGGTTCCCAGGTAAGGTAGTGGTTTAACAATGCCATCTAGCAAATTTGGTCTGTATTGCAGCAGATTTTTTCTGACACAGCTTGTCCAAAGCAGTGTAGTTTTATTGATTTTGTTTAATGTAAAATTACTGCCTGCTTCTTTCTTTATTGCAGCAGTTGGCACATACTGAGAGCTTTTTAGAGGAGACTTTGAGTTTGAGTGCATGATGCTTTATTGCCTAACCCTTGAATATTTGTAAAATGGGTTTTTTTCTCCCTAATCTTTCAGACGTAACATCAAGTCTATCAGGTTCTGAGGTGGACAGTCAAGGAAGAGGAGACATCATTTTAGACTGTAAACACCTGTGAGTATACCAGCTGTACCAACCTCTAGATCTACTGAAGTCACATTTAGATTAGCTTGCTCATGAGCTCTCTTGTAGGCCCATATTGAAAATTTTTACTCATTTTCCATAGCAATGAAGATGAAAGGTGCATACCGCCATGTTGGTGTCTAAATCAGCATTTCAATTGGTCCTAGCTCAAGTGTATACAAGTAACACGTTTTTAAAAATTTTATCAGCAAAGTTTTATGTATCAGTCTGGTACTCTTTTCTGTGAGCTATACATACAATGTTCATAGTCTGAGGTTATTTGGGAGGGTCGGAATATCTCTAGATGTCTGAAAACACTTCAGCTACTATTCACTTCATGTTGGAGTCCCTATGGTATCACATCAAAATACTATAGGTTTGTTTATGCCAAAGTAATTAATATACTAGATTGAATGTTTTCTCAAACCTTCTTGAATTCCTAGGTGTAGAAAACAAGAAGAGTAGAACAAAACATTTGCACCACTATTGTAGTGTACTGTTTTCAAGATTGCTTCTGTCTTCCCCCTAGGACTGACACAGTAGACACAGTGAAGAGTGAAGACACCGTGAAGAGTGAAGAGTCTCAGGGTAGTGACAAGACAGAAATAGCCGACGTAAGTCAACATTTTCTTCATCTTTTATTAAAGTGGAAGCAACAGGTCATTGTAGCATTGTTCAGCTTATGACACAGGATGGCCTTGTGTTAGGGTTGTTGACAAGTAATAGAATGTAAAGTCTCTGGGTTTCAATCCCCTGATTTCAATCCCCTGATGTTGTGACCCTAGGAAAGGCACTTTACACCTATTTTTTCACTTGACCTAGAGGTGTAGCTATGGTTAGGGACATTCTATAGATGGTGTGTAAAGCCAGAGGTGATGTGTGTGAGGAGTGCCACACTTGAGCATGTTGAAGTTTAAAGAACCCACCACTCTTATAGATATGAGTAGAGGTCCTTTCTGATGTAAGTGGATCAAACCTTACAGTCCGGTCTTATGCAGTGTGTACTAACTGTACAAAACTGATGTGCTACACTTTACATTAGTTTACCAGCTATGCTATACAAACAAAGTCTACTAGGTAATCACATGTATGTGTCTTTTATTTCCCTTTGTATTCCATAGAGCGATACGTTGAAGACCCTACAACAGGTGGACTCTATAGACAGTGATGTGGACCCCATGGAAAGAAGTTGGCCCACTCGTCAGAACAGCGTAAGTCAAATGATTGATCTGATTCAGCATGTGTTTGAATTTACGAATAGTAATATTACATAGCTTGTGTTTTATAGAAAAAATAGAACAACAGTATATATTGTTATGAGTCTTTTTATGTATTGTCACGGTGGTGTTTTCTTGCATGTTGTTATCCTTTGAGTTTGAGGCATTTTGGCTTGTTGTGTACTTTGTTGTTAGTGTTACATTTCTCCTTTTTTTATGAAACATTCTTTCTTCTTTTGTGTCTTCTGTCTCTTTGTGTTCTGTTCTTTCTGTTATTTCAACAATCTGCACTCACCACAGAAACACTTGAGTCACTTACTATACTCTCTGGACTTCAAGGTAATTTTCATTCTAAAGCCACACCAGTTTAATCTTTTGGTCCTTGGATTTTTAAAGAATAATCCTTACATGAAATGTTAACTAAAGTTAAACATGAAAACAAAGTCTGAAGGGGAGCTCTGTACCTTGATACAGTTTTAACACATAGTTTGTGCAAGATTTTCTCCTAGGCATCTGTTTTCATCTTGAACTCATTTTATATTAGAATTCCTAAGAGCCAGGGAAAAATTGGTGTGGTCTGATGTATTAACAACATTCTTTACTAATCTGTTCTACATGTGATTTAGAGGAATTCACACAACAGCACGTACAGTAGTGTTTACCATTGCTATGATTCATCTTATACTTGGCTCTCACTACTACTATTTAGTAGTACTAATATAGTTCACGTCATACAGTTGCAGTACTTCTGCATTCAGCTAGGTGGTTATCAAATAACAAGGTCAACATTATGTGTAGAAAAACACAATGTGTACAAAAAGTGCTCCAACTATATCACCTAGATTTTGACTTCTCAGCTAACAATACTGAAATAATCTAAATTAGTTGTGCATTCAAAAAATTGATATCACAGCTGTCTTTTATATAGAAAAATGTATTAAAGGTTTTACTCCTTTGATATTTTGCACTCTGTCCCATACACTTATACACTTAGAAGCAACTGTAACACAAAATCTTACCTCACCTTAGACCTTAGTTCCTCCCACAACATCATGTATAACACAAATCAAGGCATCAATATTTAATATAGCTCATCTGATACTATAATTCAATCATAACCTTAAAATACCAATAAAACTCACCCTGTATACCTTAAAATCACCATAAACAAGCTTCCTCTATCCCTGAAAATCACTACAACCAAGCACCCTGTCTAACCGTACACAGCACTTTTACAAAACCTGTTGAAAAATTTGCATGACTCTTGATTTGAGTTGAAAAGGCACCTGTGCATGTTGCTACCTGCCCTTAGGACCCCCAGGAACCTCCGCGAAGAAACGACTGGAGATGGCACCAGGTAACACCCCAACTAACAGGGCTAAAGGTCAAAGGTTGAGACTCACAAGGGTTAAAGGTCAATCGATGGAGATAGGATAATCTGTAGAACCGTCACTAACCCAACTTTACCATATGTGTGAACAGAAAAAAAGTGTCCTATTACCAAGCTTTGAGCCGGCAGAGTAAAATGTTCTTATAGTTTTAAGAATTATAGAAGCATCTGTAGCTTTCAATGGCAGTAGAGTAGTGATATTTTCATGAACTGAAATAAAGAATCTAAAATTTGTCGGGAAAATGTCAGCATAAAGGAATCGGTGAGAAAGAATTGAACCCATTAACTTAGATGAAATGTTTGCTTTTAATAAAACACCAAAGTAAATACTAACATAAATGATACAGACATGTAGTATATACTAGTAGTAGGTAACCTTTTAAGTACCATTTCTGTGTGTTCAGTATGTTTTTCATACATGTTTGCCCATTGAAATTAAAGGTTTTTAGATACATGTAGCACTAAAATGTGACTAAGCCAACTCTTCAAAATATCCCTTTTTTGGTGGAAAATGTGAAAAATGGTATTCTGATTTGTTTTCTCTGACTTGACTTGCAGAGGTCCAGTGTGCTGTCGGAGTGGGATATCCCATATGAAGAACTGGAGATCCAGGATCTCATAGGAGCTGGGAGGTTTGGCAGGGTGTTCAAGTGAGTAGTGCATTGACGCCTCCTAGCAATCAATGACAAAACTGCAGTTGGCTTTATTGATACAATGATGCCATTTGGATTAGTAAGCTCATCTTTTCCTCAGACGTTTATAGTTACCTTACATGTATGTATGCTTTAACTATACTTTTAAATGTATACTTATTCAGATGAAAAGTTAGTGTAAAAGGAAAATTATACATTTCAACTTGTAGTTCTTATGCATTTTGTAGACAAAAAATAGTCTCATAATCCCATAGCAGTAACTCAAAGTAATACTGACATTTCTCATCTTGTTCCGCTCAAGGGGAAAATGGCACGGGGATGTTGCAATCAAAGTCTTCAACATCGAAACAGATAATGACCTACAACTTGCTAGTTTCAAAACTGAGGTGAGTAAATATATCAAAGAGTCGTCCACACTTTGTCCCAGTTTTCCAATTTGCATGTTTGTTAGAGCAGACCTTTGATGAATGTTTTTGATTATCAAAAGGAAATGATTAAAACTGTGTTGATATCAATTTTCATACTATCACTTTCAGGTTTCGATGTTCAGGAAAACGAGACATGAAAACTTAGTCCTGTTCATGGGGGCCTGTATGAAGCTACCACATCTAGCTATTGTAACTAGGTAAGTGGAAAACCTTCCTGTATATGCCATGGAAACATATACTTGTCTAGTAGTAGTCAATATTGGTGCTGGGATAGTTGTTAAAGGAACAGGATAGTAATTTGAAAAGGTTGTTTCATTGTTATTTGATCGAAGTACCATTTGACTTAGCATTTTTATTGTAATGTTTTGGCGCCACAATCTATAAGTACACAGTAAATTCTAACAGTTGCTACATATACATTTTTACATGTACATTATCTGCAGTTATAATTGTAATACACTCATCATACAATGAATGATTCAATTTAGGAGTAAAATAGATGAAGGGGAGAAGATTTATGATGCCATTCATTGAGGTTTTAGAGCTATAAATTGTACAGTGGCTCTGCAGTGCTAATTTGTTTGTTTGTCCACAGTTTATGTAAAGGAAAGACGTTGTACGACACAGTACGGGACAGAAGAGAGACCCTGAATATGAGTAGGATAGTCAACATAGCAACGCAAATTGCTCAGGTGAGCTAGCAGCACTTGTCTATTTTCTTTCTTGATATTTGGCCAATTTTATCTTTTATTGGTAAAAATTAGCTGGTCCTGACTGGCTAGCTGGGCAGTGGCTACTCCTAAACCTAGTTTGCTGATGCAGCCAATCAGGGAAAACAGCTTTCCACTTTAGCAAGCCCCCATTGGCTATTTACGCTGTATGACATCAACAATGCTGTCCAATCAGAGGCAGGTATTTTGTAGGGATGTGTTTTATTGGGTGATTGACATTTCCTCAGGGCATGGGCTATCTCCATGCTAGGGAGATCTTACACAAGGACCTGAAGTCCAAGAACATCTTCTTGGAGAATGGCAAGGTCGTCATCACTGACTTTGGCCTCTTCAGTGTTACCAAGCTGATCCAATATGGAGAAAGGTATGTTCCTTTTTCTTTAAAGTCACATATAAAAAGTATGTATTTTTAGGCTAGACGCATAATGAATTAATAATTAACAATTATTAACAATTGGTTTTTGTCATCTTCTGGCTTCCTGTTGAAATAATTATGGAATAGTCCAATTTTAGTATCCAGCTTTCTTTGTGTAGCACTCTCGCACTTATGAGAAAGAGTACTGTAGTACTACCTGTACTGGTCAGTGAACTAGCCCTCTACTGTAGTGCTGTGTGGCCCTAGGGCTATAAAAACAGAGACAGCCACCACTGTATACACTGAATGGTGTGGGAAAGATTTTAGCTCAACTAACTTTGATACTCTGAAGTGAAGCATGTTTTGAACGTTTCAACAAAATAGACCATTTGTTCTGCCATGATTTTTAAATCGGTTACGTTTGTTTTTCCGTCCCTACAGGAAAGACGACACGCTGGCCATACCGCCAGGATGGCTGCCGTACTTGGCGCCAGAAGTGATCACGTCCCTCCGAGCGACTAGCCAGTATACAGACAGCGACCTCCCGTTCTCACAGGCTTCAGACGTCTATGCCTTTGGGTCAGTGGAATAAGAATTTTTACACTTAGAAGATTCATATGGTAGGGATTATAATGTACAGAAGCCAAGATGCGTATAGAAAGACGTGAGGAGGAAAAGGAATTCAATAAAAGTTTTGACAATTTTGTATGTTTGAACTTGTCTGCTGTGGCCACTCAAGGGATTTGAAGAAAAAAATATTGTCAACAATATGACAGGTAGCCACTGTTGACAGCATTTGTAATGCTTTGGTCAAAGGGAAAAATAATCGAAAGGGCCACCAAAAAGTGACCACAATTGGCAAGTGGTCCTTATGATATGCAGAGGTGGTGCAGGTTTGATTCCAGTTGTTTGCAAATAAAACATACTAAGATGTGAATAACATTCCACAACTGAAATTCATTCAAAACATACAGTATTCCCTTTCTTATGCAACAAGACAAAATCTGCACAAAAAGATATTATTATGTAGAACAAATATAGAATAAAGAAGACTTCCATGTTAATGTGAGATGTTTCTCCCCCCTCCTCCAGAACGGTGTGGTACGAACTACTAGTGGGAGACCTGCCCTTCAAGACTCAGCCGGCAGAGTCCATTATCTGGCAGGTGGGGAAGGGTCTACGACAGTCCCCCAGCAATGTGCAGAGTAGGGATGCCAAGGTATGTGTGTCAGTCTACCAGTGTGTCTGACAGACTGTCTATTTGTTTCTGTAATTCTCATGTTCACAATGCAGCCTTACCGTACATCCTCATTATGCTGCTATTTTGTCTGCGAAACATGGAAGGGTCGCAAAGCAGTATGGGCAAGAGGATGAAGCCTGCCATCTCTGATTTCCTTATGTTGTTTACCTTCCGGGAATATTGTTTTTGCTCTGTTTCTTCGATTCCAAACAAATAAAGTCAATGACAGCTGTCACCATGGTTAGCGGTAAGGTAGCAGACACCCTGTGGTGTTTGATTGGTTTAATACATAATGTAGCAAGTGGCAGGATAGGGCTGGAGGGGCTGGTCACCATATATATGACTGCGTTTGAGTAAGAATGAACAGAGCAGTTGTTTGTTAGGCTAGATCATGTGAAGGTAAACATTATGTATTTCCTTGTAAATGTTACCTTAGTTTGTGGTTTCAACTGTAATTCTATCCCCACCCCAGGATATCCTAATGCAGTGTTGGAAGACCCAGCCCGACAAGAGGCCCCAGTTCAGTCACCTCACGCAGACCCTGGACAGGTTGCCACGGAAACGCCTGACCCGCAGCCCGTCCACACCTCTGCACCTGTCACGTTCCGCAGAGTCCATTATATAAACTTCACACACACATACATAGATACACACACACACACACACACACACACACACACACACACACACACACACACACACACACACACACAAACCCCCCCCACACACACACACACGTACATACACACATACATACATACATACATACATACACACACACATACCACTGGGTGGGCAGAGTGCTGGACGTCTTCACTAATTCTTCATTTCAAACACATATCAACATTTTTCCTCTAAGTTTGACAGAGCAAAGCTCTGAGTCAAGCGATAAAAGTACAAGGAATCTACTGGGTTCTGGGGTCGTGCTTTTAACCTCTAAAGAGTTTTTAACCTCTGAAACACTATTTCCCGTATTGGAAGGGGACAATTTTACATGGCTTCATTCAGATTTTGCTTTAGTCTTGTGGCCCTGTTGACCACTGGATGAAACTGTCATGAAGTTTTGATTTTTTTCTCTCAAGGGAAACGTAATGCTTAGAGTATTTATTCCAAGAAGCAAAATTCTGTCCAGGGACGGAAGCACAGACCCTGGAGAGAGCTGTGGTACAACCATTCATCTCACCTATAGTTCTAGTTCTAAATCATGGTGTATTCTCATTTCTTAATTCCCACTGGTCAGATTTCAACTTGGAACTGATATCTTCTCTAAATGCATCTTAGAAATCACAACAGTAAACTGAATAAACCATTCTCCATGACAGGAAAACAAAACAAGAAACAGACATTTGGATATTCATAACACAACTAAATGTTTTCCGTATTAGATTAGTTTGGGTAGAAAAACACTTGGCAGAAGGAAAAAAAAAGGTTGGTGGTTCATATGCACATGTTGGCAGAAGATATCTGAACTGCATTTATGAACTATATGTATGAGTCAATATGTATAGAAAAAATACTTTCTTTACAAGATTAAGCTTTGTGAATAAAGTTCAGCGGGAAGGAGCATTTAGATGCCGTGGAGAGAATTGTTCTGCTTGATGAGTTTTGTGCAATAATGGCAGAAAAATTTCCACATATTGTCCTAAAAAAGTTGAACAAGATGAAGACATTGATGGAATCATGATTTGAAAACCTTTATTATGCGTAATTGCACATATGATGTGGTACATGTCATAAAAATGACAGCCATTCTGGGTAGGAAAGAGAAGAAATGCTCTTCCACTATTCCAGTGTTGCTGGCTGCATGTCAAATATCACACACAAACTCACAGTACCAATCATACACAGACCACCAGCATTCTGTCACCCAAAGTGCTCACCACTTACTACTGCCTTAGTTCCAGCTACTATTGTGCTGTCTAGTCGTAAGAACCACTACCAAGACTGGGCAAGGAAGACAGTGTAACACCCATCCAAGTACTTAAAGACATCACCTCTTGTCTTGAAACTGCTTGAAGGAAAAAAAGATTTGACCTGTTTAGTATACTTTTGTTACTGATTATTGAAAAGCAGTATTGAGATTATTGAAAAGGTTGAATTCTTGTGAGTTTCCCTCCCAAAAAAAGTGTCAAAATTTTCCTTTATAACAAGAATGCAAGTAGCCTGAGATGTAACACTAAAACAATGTCTTATGTGAAAAATATTTCCTTCTGTGTTGATATTTCTATTTACATACTTTACTCATTACTAGAAAAATGAGCAAAAATGGTTTATTTGCTATGTTATTTCCAAAGTCACAGTATGTAAAGCAAATGTTTTGTTCTCAAAAAAATTTAAACCTATTGAAAGTCTCACTTGCCTAGTCTTGTATTTACTCAAGTCAAAGAAAGGGCTATTTGACATGATCTTGTAGAATGTTAGCAAACTTAAAAGCTTCCAAGATATCCTAGATTTCTACCATGCTAAATGATGAGTAGCTAGCTAGGAAAAAATGAAGAAACGTCTGTGCTAATATCATTGTAAATATGAATAGTCATTATTGTAATTATGTCCAGAAAGTTTATCATGATGTTGATAACAGTGAAAGAAATATCAAACGGACAGATGTCAAAAATAAGGTACAGAATTGGGAAGAAGAAGAAGAAAAAAGAAGTGCAGGAATATGCTTGTAAACTAGATAAAATTGTACTGCAACTAGAAAAAAATCAGTGCACTCAGAAATGGCAAGTATCTAATAGGTGTTCCTTTTTTTGTACAAAAAAAGACAAAGGATTATAGGGAATGTAGCTAAAACAGGTTATTGCGAATTTGAATGCAGAAAAAAAGCTGAGGTAGAACTTGATGTAATGAAGTTGTTGCATACTTTCATGACTTGTATGGTAAATGTCGTTAATTGTGCCCCCTAGCAAAAGTGAGCAAAAGAAGGCAGATTTTTAATTGTAAATATCATATACTAATCAAGCAGGGTTTTATTACGATTTTAATTGTAATTTGTGGCTGCTGGATGATATATATATGGGCCGTACGTACGTTTTTTTAATGTTCTCACTGAGACTTTACATACATTTTTTATGTGGGTGGTTTAATATGAATCATACAACCATGTTTTCCCTTCTGTCAAGAAAAAAAAATTGATAAGTGCATCTTCAAAAACGTTGTAATTTGTAGATTCCATATTCTTTATTCAAGAATGGCCAGAAATTCTTCTTAATTATTAATGGCCAGAATTCCTCTATTTTTGCTCTCCCCTTGTCATAACATTGTTCTTGACAATTCGACCTTTCTTTGATAAAATTCCCACCCCTCTCTTTTGAAATAGAACAGTCCTAGTCCTGCTTTTGGTATGGATTTCATTCAAATGAATTGAATTTCTAGATTACTACCATTGTCCAACAATACGAATTTCCAGATTTTCTATCTGTTTATGTATACAAGACCTTATGGGGAATGTTTTAACGTAATTTATGTGACAAATGCACCCATATAAGCAGAATTTTGTGATTTTATACCTTCGAATTTGGACGAAGGCCACAGTTTGTAAACAAATGCTGGCGTCAATATGTGTTTTAGTTTGATTTCAAAACCCTGTTGAAATCTTAGAAACCTGTGCCACTACGGTGTATAATTAATTGTTCTTAGTCATTTTATAATTCACTTCAGAAAATTCTCCACATTGCGCCTGCACTGGCTAAGTTATTGTTTTATGTAAATATTGCCTACATTTTTTTCATGCATATTGGGTAGAGTTATGCCACTGGATATGAATTGCCACTATATTTTTGTTTTCTGGAGAGGCCATTGTAGGACGTGCTAGGTAGAATTTGCATTTTGCTGTTTCTCAGTGGCAGCAATTAAAGTAAAAAGGCAGATGGACAATGTGTGTTTAGTCCGAGTGATTTGTTTATTTGTTCGTTTATTTAAAAGAACTCTATTAGTGACAGTACATGATACATATTTCACTAATCTTCCCGGAGTCGTATTTCGTATTCGCATTTCTGCAATAGCCAGTGGCTCCAGGGACGATGCTGCCATGGAAATATCAGTCCCAAAAACAAAAGCCATGCACATACACCGTAAAGACCGTGTATCAACGACGACAGAGGCCGAGGTAGCTGCCTTGAACCTAAAACACAAATGCCCAGATTGCACAAGAGATTTTCCAACAAAAAGAGGCCTGGCCATTCACCGGAGTCGCTGGTGCCTACATCACCCCTCCACCGCCAACACCCGGTCACGTGCCGGTAGCCTCGCGGACAAGGAAGTACAGCGCCAGAAGAGAGTTGCCAAGGAAAAGGAACGTGGCCACGTCACCCTACAAGGCCAACAACTAGAAAACGTCCACACATTTGACTATCTTGGAAGCCGCATGCAATGTGATGGTGACCAGAAAGCAGATGTAAAATACAGAATGGACATTGCACAATCCCGCTTCAGCTCCCTACAACATATATGGAGGGACCACAGACTTCCACATCCAATGAAGATACGTCTGTACAAATCTTCTGTCTGTTCAACCCTCACGCACAGCTGTGAAGCATGGGACATGACGCAGGACGTCACAAGAATGATCACCGGTTTCAACAGCAGATGTCTACACGTGATCACTAAGAAACATTTTCGGGACACAGCAACAAACCCAGACTACAACCTGATGTCAGCCATCCGCCGTAGGAGACTCCGGTACCTGGGCCACATTCTCCGCATGGACCCCTCCAGACTGGTCAGGCGCACCCTGAAAGCCTACGTGTGCGGAGGAGACAACCCGCCTGAAGGCTCCCTGCTGATGGATTGTGAACACTTACCTTTTGAACACTTAGCTAGGCAAGCAAGAAACAGGCGCATGTGGAATGCCAGAATCAATAAGATAAAGTAATTTTCTAAAGCATGTAGCATAAGACCTTGGGTCTAAAAATGTAAAACATACATACATACATACCGGAGTCGTAACTACAACAAACACATTACTTAACATATTAAGACACGTAAGCGATTGCTGTGTGCGGTGTTGGTATTGGGTAGGGTTGTGGTATTGTATTTACTTTGTTGACTCAGAGCCTACTCTCGAGCTCCAAGCAGAGGTTAATGGAGAAAATCGTGACCTTTTTATCCTTTGCCCCGCTTTTCGTCGCCCATCTCGAGAACGGGGCAGAGGATAAAAAGGTCACGATTTTTTCCCCATTAACCTCTGATTGGAGAGTATCAGAGCCTAGAGGTTCTGGCTTCGAATCCCTGACAGGCCTCAATGTTGTGCCTTTGGCCTTCCGCCGATTGGGAAAGGAATTTTCTCATTCCGCTCGGGTGCAATAGAGCACCTAGCCGTAGTAAGGGATGTCTTCTCGAATGGGATGTAACGCCTAGGTCCCGTATTTGAGGAGAGTCACAAATCGAGCACGTTAAAGAACCCACCACAGTTACCAACCAGAGTTCCACGCCCTCACACCTTCAACATATATAACGTCTGTTTGTCGGTTGAGTGGAGCCTCGATTACACGCCATGTTTCGTAATGACTTTGACATACAGCCGGTATAAAAATCATATGTGTTAGAATACAAGGCAGCTACAAATCAACTGGAGTTCTACGACATACACGTTCGCCAAGTAATTTGGTCTCATTACAAATTGTTATTAGCAACTATGTAAATCAACTAATTTGCATGATAAATGACTTAGGATGCTCACATCTACACAACTTGCAAATGTTACAATAATAACTTCACTTAATGATGTTAACCTTTTTGAGTGACGTATTATAAGGGTTTGAAGGTTGGCAGTAGCCTGAGTGTCATCCTGTTTAGTTCATGGTATGGTGAAGGTAGAGCCTGGGACTAAACAGGATGACAATCATGTAGGCGAGGTTGCACGTCCTATACTATGATCTAAGTATGATCATGAAAATCACCTGCCAATTTCTTCAGTTAAAAACGAGTTTTCACCACTTTGACGTTGATGATCAGTTCGACTGGCTCAAACGGAAATTCTCATGGCATGCAACCGTCTTCTTTTTTGACCTTTCTAGAATCTTTTAGGAACACACTCGGAGGAATACAATGAACATGAATACGACCTTATCCCCGGAACCAATTGGCCTTGAACAGCCACCTGTTGAACTTTGGCCCATGTCGTCACACCTATGAGACAGAGAGTCGTCTCAAGGACAAAGCGACTGGGCGAAGAACTCCCGTAGAAAAATAGGATTCTCTTACAAACTTGGAGGTTCCTAGTCAACGAATAGCAGCACCATGGCAGGTTTGTACATTCTGCTGATACTATGAATGCCTCTAAACCACATACGTTATGTATGTAGTATCACCTGATTGTGACGCTTAATGAATGAGGGAGTCATGCATTCTATAACGTTAACTCTAATTTTTACACAGGAATGTTGAAGCTCGGCAGGCTAAACAACGACTCTCCGGCGCACTATGCGGCAACTTTCAGAGTCTTCTTAACTTCTCTTGAGCTGACCGAGGAGAAGGCCCGCCAGTTCGTCGGCTCAAAGGTTCCAGACTCTGTCCTGTGTGAGTCGGGAGCCATGTGTGTGCTGGGGATAGGGAGTGGACAAGGTGATACCGCCATGGTGACCTTGCCACGTTACTTTGCAATTTGCAAACCATAAACAGCACCATGCCAAGGACGTATGAGTCAGCGTGTTAACGTTGTAGCAGGTTTCTTCCGATGGCTATAGACGTGCGATCTTACTCAGGTCAATTACGGCTTGTGACACTCGAACGAAACGCTGGAACACAGTTCGGACCGTTCCATTACGAAGCGGTTTTGGGGGGTACATCGAATATTATGTATTTCAGTAAAAAAAAGAACTTCACGTCATCTTTGGCACTTGAAAAACTATTTAATACGTTTTTATACGTCTTCTATTGCCTTTGTTATCATCTAAACGTAATACTTATTGTATACGAATGTGATTCAGTCGCAGCGAGGGCAAAGGTTACAGATGTACGTGCAGCATGGTGCTTACCACTGTGTTGTTTTCCGGCCGTGTGGCCGGGGGATCGAGCCGATCATTTTTATTTGGTCAATGAAGTCAAACAATGAAGTCAAACATTTGTTATGACATCCTCAAGTCACTGATCACAGATTGCAAAGAGACAGGGCTATTCTATAAACCGAAGTAAGTTGCTCATAAATTTCTAATTTGATAAATTGTGCGTGGGCTTTTTTGGGTTGCGGCCGACTCACAGATGCAAATTGCAACTTCAATATCCCAACATATGTCATAGAAAGTGCACATGATTCTTTAAGTACTTTCTCCCATCGACATTTTAACATTTATTGCACTATATTTCGGGACATCAGTAAAGACGTAATCGATATCAGTGCAGTACATAGGAGAAGTGAACTGTGGGATATGGCTCCAGGGGAGCAGTGTAATGTGGGTAATATTGAGCTGAATGCAATCTTGAAGGTAAATATTTGTTCCCGTGCACGACTCGGATACGGACCCGGGTGATTCTTGAAAGGCATCTTAACGGAATGCATGCAGACAAGGAACCCACCACCAGGACAGTCACAGTCAACAATGTTTTCCAACACTCTCAATAGGGTGGCTTTGAAATGGTGAGTAGCAATTATAATGCTTATTTATCGGTTCAGCATGTAACAGCTCTGTCTTGCAATTTGTGACGTTTGAAACATTGGCTGTGAGTTATGTGTACAGTACACAGTACAGTTATGTGGACAGTTATGTGTTAAGTATTACAGTACAGAAATAGACGTTAAACAAGGAGAGCAACAACCGTGCTACAGAGCCTACAGAAACCAGTAGAGATTGGGGCTCAAGCTCTGTAGCACTGTTGTTGTTGTTGTCCTTGCACTGTACACATAACTCTCAGCCAATGTGCCTTATCAATGACAAAATCTGTATCTATGAAATGGGAATGGATAAAGCAAAAAGGCATATGCCTTGCAAGGAGTTTTACTGTCCTAAGGCGGAACAGTAGTCATTTTCCTAGATATTGATACAACATGCATGTATGGTCTTTGACAAGAAATGTATACTTGCAATTCTCCCTGGACAGATTTTGACAAACCCCAACAGAATGTATTTGATGCATCTTTTTGAATGCTTATTATAGTTTTCATAGACTGACTATGTAGTCTATAGCCTAGAACTTAAGTATGTATGCCTTTGGAACAAATAAGATAAGTCAAAAACATGTTCAACTTAAATGACATGAAGTTACATGTATGTACAGTCAAAACATCCATTTTTCACAGGTAAACAACAGTCTAACTCGACCAGCAACAACTTTATGAACCACACCATTCTGCTTGTCAAAGTCAAGCTACATGTTGTTATTACTATTATTAATTGCTCTCACTACACATATAAAGTTAGTAGTATCACAAGCTAGCTGACAGGAAATGGGATGGATGTTGAGCAAATGTTTAGTGAACATTTCTGTAACTTGTTACTGCTGTACATGTATGTACTGTATATTACAACCATGTATATGCATGCAGTATACATTTGGCATATTTGTTTATTTCTCATATGTATAATACCATACATTATCTCCTTGCATTTATCATGGAGGGATTAGCTTTATATTCATTAAGGAATGAAGTTGTATTCATTGTGAATTCCCATTAGGAATTGAAGTACCTGCTGTGATGGGGTATTTTGTAATGATTTGCTATTATTGGCCCCATAGTTTCAAAAATAGTAGACAGTCTGAACAGAAAGTCAGTTAGGGAGTAGCTGTGCAAACTATGAGATAGGGACTAATTGTATCTTAGCTTAGGAAGTAGATAAAAATGACATACTCCATTCTCTTATGTCTTAGGAGTTCATTACATAGAGGGAGACTGTAGGTTATATATATTGTAGCACTTGCAATTTCAGTCAATGGCATATACAAAATGTTGTGTGTGTGTGTGTGTGTGTGTGTGTGTGTGTGTGTGTATGTGTGTATTTGTGTGTGTGTATACTACATCTTAAGGTTAGAGATAGGTTTGTATCCTGGGTAAACTGCAGCACAAGCTACATTTCTGGACTGATTTATTCCACTCTCACTGGGTTGGTCCCCCATTCTTCTCAATAAAGGGGTCAAGGTTTGTCTCTCCTCAAACATGCATGGGACTTCCTTTTATCAGCCTATCCAAAGAACATCTCTAGCCAATGTTAGGTTTCCATTTTTCACCTGAGTCCAGTGAGGAAATATTTGTAAAGTGCCTTTAACAAGGGTGTATTCTGGGGTTCTGTCAGGGATTCCAAGACAACACTTCTAGCTTTAACAACCCTAAACACAAGTCCACCATGCCACCAAATATATATATCTTATACATTGTAGCTGGATGACTCCTTGAATAGCAAATCTTCATTCTGGGAACATTTATGTGATATTTGACAATTCTGTCAGTCACCATGATCTATCCTTAAATCAGAGTATCTGCATGCTTGAAGGAAATGAAAGAAGCACATGTTGAAGACACTTCATTTATTCTACAAATTCACAATGAAAATTACTTTACAGTAAATATGATGTGGTACCAGACAGGCTTATGTATTTGCTTAAAGTTAAACGACAAATGTGTATCTATCTTCTTTCCACCCTGTTTATGCAGTAATTGCTATTGTGCAATCTCAAGTATTGAATCCTATGAATTGATATTTGCCATATGACCTCAGGTCTTCAAAATATTTTCTTTTGATGTAGGACTCTGCTCAAGGATGTCAACACAGCACTGAGGACTCTGCTTATCTAAGTACTTCTGCAGAAAGGACTGTAAAGCTCTTCATGCTGTAGCCCAGGACCTGTTATATGTCAGGATGTCACCACGCCCAGTGGAAATACAAGCATACTTTGATGGACAGCTTTAATCATGTTATTTCTGATACCATGTGACCTTAAATGTTCTGATTCACAAACATTTATTTAATGACATGAAATACATTTATGTTATACAGCTATGCCTTAATTTTGCTGTGGTCAGAATAAATGGCATGTACTATATATGGAGCTGAAATTTCTTGTTGGAAAGCAAAATATTGGCAAGTTATGTTGGCAAGTTATGTTATGTTACATTTTTGCCATCAATTTTAAAATTCACCTTTAAAGCTGAATTTCAAAGCATTATCCTGAAAGATTGCATTCATTATATATGTGTATATAGTCAGATTAGATTATGTGATTTTATTTACCTAATGTTACAGTGTTTAATTAAAAAAGTGAAGAAATATATCCATGTCAATTTACTTGTGTACAGTTTGATATTCTTAGATCTTCCAATCTTCATTTATGATATTCTACTCTGTGAAATAGCATGTTTAATGTGTTTTTTGTTCCTTGAATCAGTCCGCACTAACAATTAGGGACTCGCTCATTCAATCATGTTGAATTCATGTACATGAGGTGTATATTGTGTGCATGGAACATGTTGAATAATGATACACTACTGTTAGATATTGTGGAGGTTTGTTTTGCACTTGATCCAATATTACATTGTTAATCACAACATTGTGAATGAGCACATGCAGAATAACTGCTTTGTAAAATGAACTTTTACTGTTGTAACCAAACATCAACAGTGTAAATCACTGCAAACAGGAGCATTGAAACCAGTATTAAACTGGGTAACACATGACAGCTGAATCATGCCACTAGTGCACTGCAACCTGCAGCCTACCCTTTCGTAGGAATAGATACTGCAGGGATCGGTATTGAATTACCTTACTACTACATGGCAATGACTTCACATGGTCCAACATTTCATCTCGATCAAACAAAAGGTGCATCCAGTATGGTGCATGTTGTTTGGGCGTCCTCAGCCCTACTTTATCTTTCACTTCTCTTTCACTACATCTCTGAACAAACTGTCCCTTTTCACGCGATTCGAAATACTGCCCCATGTGCCGCCTCTTGTCGTTTCTTGTAACCTTCCGTAGACAGGAAGTTTGTCACGTCTGTTTTCGCCCATAATGCGCCTCTGTGCCTTATGCACATTTGCTCAGAGCATACCTTTCCCCCTTTGCTTTTCAGCTCTCGTTTTCATCACTTGCGATGTAACGTTACGTTAGCACCCAAACTTTGGCAACAGAGGCTCTGAACGAGACGCTGACTGTCTTCTGAAACTCTGTATTTACAGTTTTGTACGAATATCAAGTAAAATACATATGTGTCAAGCATAAGCTATCCGAAAACGTTGTTTCTGTTAATTGTCTGACTGCAGGAACACAGAAAGAAGGCTTTAAAAGAAATGAAAAGCGACGATTTACAAAAGTTCTGCCGGCGTCCGCCATTTTGTAACCAATGGTAACGTTCTCTGATTGGTCAATGCTGAGTGGGCCGTACCCCCATTGCGTCATGTTTATACGGCTCTTTAGACGGATCGCATAGTCAACTTTACGGGCTCAAGCCCAGCTCAAATTAACAATACTGTTAAAACAAGAACTAAGTTTATACTTCACACATCTTTCTCTTTCAAACTATCCGAGGCTTTTTTTCGTAATCATCAAGATAATATTAACAGATTCAATAGTTCACAGAAAGTACGAAAAAAATCCCAGTTTTTTACGTTTTTGCCCCAAAATACATGCGATACCTTCAAAAGGTTCAAAAAGGCCGCGGACAAATTTAATCTGTAAGAGTTTACCTTACACCCTGTAAAATACCAAGACTCAAACTGCTTTCCCCACCTGGGCTCGGGCACACAAAGTGAGCATGTCATTTTTTAACCAAAATATCGATTTCTTACCCCAAAAATCGGTTACATGAAAACTTTTGTCTAGTCATTTTATTCAGACCAAGAAGCGCTAACAGTGTGTCAAATTTCTGGGCGTTATGACCATGCAAACAATAATTATAACCATATATGTAAAATACCGGTAATTACAGGGTGTCACATGCCGTAATTGACCTGAGTATATGATCAGCTGCTTACTAGCTTGCTTGCTCGATTTATCCGAAGATAATCTTACATCTCTAAACATTCAAGTATTCGTATAATGTTGTCCACAATTCAACGGAATTATTGTATTCCTAGGAGAGAGTGACAGGGTCATATTGAAGAGGCTTCTACAACACCACGACAGCGTGTACAACAGGGTTGTGGAACCTTCCGAGACAATGATTCAAAAATACAAGGTGGTTATTTTGATAAATAGAGTTTTGACATCACAGCCTGATCTTTCTGTCGGTTTTATTCCTTTCATATCATTTTTCTAAATCATATATCCACAGTCAAACAATTTGTTCACCGGTCAAATCTCCCGGGTTCTGTCCCATCATGTTCACGCTTGACATGGACCTTTTCTACCGCGGAATTGGCATCATTTTTACGTTCGTTTTTGTTATGAATTGATAAGCCGCTTTATCAATGACAAAAATCATAAGCCAATGAATGATATGTTAATGTAACTCCCATTTGCCACAGGCCCTGGCACGTGAAGACACGAGTCTGGGTGCTGTAAAGTTTGACTGGCGCCAGCAGACAGCGGAAGAGTACTTCCAGACGAAGGACGACACAAAATTCCATCTGATCCATGCTTCCCACGTCCTTTACTATGTGGAAGATCCAGTCGCCACCTTGCGGAATATGTGGGAACAACTGGCAGATGGTGGCTACATATTACTTCCCATGGAGTCAGGTATAGTAGTACAGTGTGTATATATGAATCTCAACACGTTGTTATATATCAGATGAAAAGCACTGAACGTGTTCTTGTTATTTTTTTCCATTTCAAGCGTTTCAAGCCGTGCTCCCTTTCTT
This sequence comes from Branchiostoma lanceolatum, assembly GCA_035149815.1. NCBI lineage: Eukaryota > Metazoa > Chordata > Leptocardii > Amphioxiformes > Branchiostomatidae > Branchiostoma > Branchiostoma lanceolatum. The sequence continues at coordinate 26,666,648 of CM068866.1, read as the reverse complement.
TGTCCTGAACATGCTAAATATCGCTCCGTACCAGCTTTCTTTGAAACTGCAAGTGCGTTTTCATTGGTGACTTTAAAACAAGATTACTCATCATCAAATTGATAGTTTTTCTACCTTGTAATTAGCTGTAGAAATGACATAATAAACATAATCGTATGTCAACGTTAACCATGCAAATTAAGACCGATGATTTTTATGGATCGATGATAGGAACTTCAGACTTGTGACATTTACTTCTTATATTTGTGATATGAAAATCGGCTTAAAGTGTAGGTATAACTTATGGTGTACATTATGATTAGGACTTGTGCGACAAAGTGATATACTCGACTCGAGTAGTCGACCCTATCTCCTCCTATTTTACATATCTACAGAAAAGGGGGACATCGGGAAGATGAAACTCAAGATGTGGGAGGATTTCGGCCAAGGTGACCGTTTGACCACGGCTCTGCGTTTCTCCGGTGACATCAAAGGGTATCTTGACGCACTGGGCATCAGTTACATCTGCGAGAATGCATATGTAGTGTCTCTCAACGTCACGGAGTGTTTTAAGGAAAACTCTGAGTCAGGAGCGCTGCTTCTTGACTTCATCACACACACGCCTAACGCCTCCAATATGCCAGAGATACGATCAATGGCTCTGGAGTATATTCGAAGAAATTCGTCAGTAATTGGTGACAAGACTATTTTCCAGTCAACTGAAGAAACTATCGTTGTTTTAAAAAAGGGGGCAAAAAAGGAGTAACGTCCTTTTTGTGGGGGTAATCTTAAGAACAGCCGCTGTCAGTAATTAATGCATTTAAAACATTGTGTACTATTACTTTTCTCTTTCTAATAAAACACACAAAGCTGAAGTTAGATACATTGGTAGGCCATGCAAGGAAAAAATGTTGTGTTTCCGTCTACCCAAATGACCCTATCAAAATCCTGTCGACCCTAGGCTTTTGGGGGGTCGACCAAAGGGACATAAGATGTTCCATCTTACAGCTACGCTGTCGAGTAGGTTTCCAAAATGTTCCGAACATTTCTGTTACCCACCAAACCTATAATTAGATCTCCTGTATGTTGACACATTGCATAGTTATCTATTCCTATCTAATTTTATTGAATCTGTGCTACTGCAACGCCTCGAAGATTAATGTGCATGTATCTGCATTGAGGGTCAAGTTATCGGACTGGGTTGGGCTGCGTTGTGGGTTCAACTGTGGTCAACCATCTCATTTACGCGTACGACATTTACCTCATTTGCCCCTCCGCTAAATTGAATTGAATTGAAAAGTATATTTTATAGTCTCTTATCAAAATATGACCACAAACCGACGACGTGAACTTGGAAATGTTGAATTGTGAAAGGATGTTACATAACGTTACAGATATGCTGGAAAAATATTTCCCCAACATTCATATGTCATAACGTTATGATATCATTGATGTTTGGGGGGTATCGTTAAATTGTGCATGCAAAATTATGTGTGAATAATAAACCATTTTATCAAAGTCTGTGTGTTGGATCTGTCCGTACTCGCGACTGTGGCAAATGCGAACATATTCTAGAGCGGAATATATGTCAAAGATTCTCAAAGTCCGTATGTTGGATCTGTCCCGGTATCCGTGTCAATATCTTCTGTAGTCGCTAGATGACTCTCTTCAGTGGGCAGTCGACGCACCTGGTGCTGCAACTCAAAGTCATGATCAAAGACAAATGATGGTTGGTCGAGAGAAATACGAAAAATGAAGAGTCTTCCTGTCCTTTTGAAAAACGGTTAAATTCACTTGTGATTAACCAATAAGTGTTACCCGATAAGTCATTTGCTCTACCCTTATTTTTTCCAATAAAACTTTCATAAATGGACGAGGTCATCGAAGTTGTTTTCGGGAGGGTAAAAAATACTTTATTTCCAAATCGAAATCACCAAATTTCATCAAAAATCTCGGGAAACAAAGATTCGATGAGGACCAATCATTTTTCCCGCGACTTTTCCATACCTTTTTTATACCGCAAGACTCGTTCCTAGAAAACCTCTGCCTGCACAAATTGGTAGAATTATTCTTCCCCAAATTCTTATATGACAATCATATTTATTACAAAAAACGTAATTATAGTATATACTTTGCATCTTTCAATATTCCTTCCGTTGATTGACAATATGCTATCAAAACAGGATATTTATTGAGAAAATGATAAAGGCACCAGATAATGCTGTAATAGACACCTAAAGTTCTCTACAAATGTGACTCCACTTCCGGGTTCACGCAGTGTTGGTCTCCTCACGTCTCTTGGCAGCGTGAAGGTCTCTCTCCTACCTCTCTGTACTCACGTTTCATGTCACTGACCTTCCACCAGGTAAATATTACACCTGCCCCGCCGATCAATACTTTTAGCTGATTGATCAAGCTTTTTATTTGAGTAGGAGGAGTCGTTTGTTTAAGCATGAGTGCCAAGGATCAAACCCAACAACAACAACAACACGGCGGTTCGAGTAGCTACAGCTCGTCGGCAGGTACAGGCACGAGCAGCATGGAGACGCTCGGCACGCAGGACGTCATCGACGGGGACCACTACGAGGAGGAGCCCGAGGCTGAGCCGATCTGGGGCCGACTGTTTCCCGTGGGCTCGGCTTTCACGTCGCTAGGTGAGCTCTAGATAGAGAGAGGTCGCTGCACGTGGATAAAGGGGGAGGGGCGCTTACGTTGTGTGTGTTGGAATCAGTGTTACGTTGTAGTGGTTTGATAATCTTCAAGCAGATGTATGTTGGGGTGGAAGGTCGTAATGTTTTCTAACTGCCGGGCTTCTGATTGACAGCTATCAATCTCAATTGTCAGAGAAAATGGGCTGTCAGAAAACCTTACGATTTCCACCCTATATCTGCTTGGAGACATAGTAACTGGTTTTGATTGACACTGTGTTGTGTGTTTTATTGTAGTCTAGATGTGAAAAAAAATAATAAAAATTTTTCACAACATTGTGTAGATGGAAAATGGCAGGTGGCATCAGTATGTGTATGTGTGCATGTGTATGTTCATGTGTGAATGTGTTTGAATGTGTGTGTACTAGTATGTGTGTGTTTATCAAACTTTATGTATGTAATACTATGTATATATGTATGTGTGTGTGTGTATGTGCATGTGTGTGTGTGTATGTTTGTATGTATGTATGCATGTGTGTGTGTGTTTGTGTGTGTGTGTGTGTGTGTCTGTGTCTGTGTGTGTCTGTGTCTGATCCTGAAATTCCCAATATATACAACGCAGTCTACAAAATTTTATCCAGTTGCTTGAGTAACTATTTTTGGCGTATACAATGCAGTGTTGCCAAATATCCTTGGTGCTGCAATTTATTTCAGTAGGACTGAAATGGTCACAAAGCATTAATGTGTGTAAGGGGGTGAAGTTTGCAAACTCTGGTCACCTTAAGCTTGTTTCACATAGCTAACTATAAAGCCAAACAAGAGTAGAAACAAGTGTCAGCCTTTCTAATATGGAAAGCAGATATGGAGTAGAGAATTGTTATTGTTATCAGATATTGTAAGAGAACATTCATCCTATCTATTTCTCATCAACATTTATAACCCTAATATGAATTAATCATAGCTGTAAAACATGTTGAGGCATGTAACCAGCAGTATGTGTTAATGATGCCTAATCCATATTTCTGATTAGATTTAGTCCAGGAGGAGTACAAATTTGGTCGGGACTCGAAGGCGGATTACAGTTTCGACTCCCCTGCCATCAAGAGGAGCATGTACTTCCAGGCTTACAGCAAGAACCACTTTCGAATCTTCAGGGTGAGACTTATAATTACAACAGTTGTTTTCTCTGTATGTATTCTGTCTAGCCTGGGTACCATCCTCCGAAGTAACTGCTGGCTCAATCTTTTCACTTGCTAACTGTGGTTACTACGGAGCATGGTAGCCATGCTATATTCTTTCAGTTTCACACATATGCGAGATTTAACGGGTATATTAGCCATGCCCCTACATTGTGCCCTTGGGAAAGGCACTTAACATGACCTTCCCTGGCGGTGGAGTGATGCCCACAGAGCCTCTTCGGCTAATCTATGCCAAAAAACACACTACAGATTTGTTTGCCAATATCTAGCAAATTTGCCACCAAGAACTGTACAAATTATTAATGTTTCTGCATACAGTCTGTAACAGATTTCCACAAAATTTTTATTCCATCCAGGAGAAAGTGTCAGACAGCTGTTATAACGTCTTCCTTGAGGACACCAGCTCCAACGGAACCTTTCTGAACGGGGACAAAGTTGGAAAACACAAGAAACAGCTGCTGAGAAACAATGATGAAATAGCCCTGGCCATGAAGAAAAACAAAGGTGAGTCCTTAGACTAGAAGATGTACATGTAGAAATCGTTTCAAAATACCACCTGCTTAATGCAGGTTAGTGCAGGTAAAACTTGTGTTTTTGATGTCTACCTCCACCTAAGCTGTACTAAGCTGCACCTAAGTGGCAAGGACGAGTGAGAGTGAGTGAGTGAGAAGCTGCACTTATATATATGCATGAGAGGAGGTCAATAAGTTCTCAACCAGAAACAAGGGTCACTACTCAAATTTCAGGATATGGATATAAAGTATGAATTCTTTTGTGAATATCCACCAAAATGCAGATCACTGTGGTCATAACTTTGAAGGTGATGTGCTTTTGAAAATCATTATGTAAGAGGTGGGAAAAACATGAGTAAGGAAGACACTAGAATTGTGATCAGAGCTGTGTCAGTGATTCTTGTGTCCCCCGAGCTCATCCCACGAAGACATTGTCAAAATGTTTGAAGCAAAATCCCTCAATTGGCCATGGTCTTTCCTCACCAACGTTACAGATTATCAAAGATTTTCAAAGGCCTCCAAACTTACTGAAGTTTGCCAAGGCACAGGCCAGTAAGTGATCCCAAAAGTGTCTTGCATTCTTCATACTACTATAATAGTAGTAGCCTTGACAAGACAGCAAATAACGAGATCCAAAACAACATTGTTAGAAATGTTTTCAAAACATCGGTATGAAGTGGTTTTAAAAACTTTACCCCTATAGTTAAACTGGATACCCCTGTTTGGATTTGTATTGACTGCTGCATCCAACCATCTTGATGTCTTCTTCCCTCCCAGCTTTTGTTTTTATGGACATTAATGGGAATGAGGACATGAGTCTACCCGAGGAGCTCAGACGAAAGTACACGCTGTCAAGATTCCTCGGGAAGTAAGCATGATGATTGTATCTTATTCTTTGATATACTAATAACACTAGAAATTAAGAAATATCAGTTAATTAAGCCTTTAAGTTAATTTGAAGACATATGCACACAGTGAATGACAAGTTTTGTTTATCATGAAATGAATAGTTATAAAATCAAATATGTGAGCACTGTTACAGTATCGAATTAGCATCATATTTCAGTATCAAATCAGTAATGTAACAGCAATGTTATGGCAGTATTTACTGGAATCGTACATATAATTGTTTTAAGAATTCTTTGAGACCCTACAGTACTGACCTGTCACCTAAAAGTTTTAACAATAATGGGTATAATACTGCAGTGATACTGTGATGTTACTGTCAGTATTGAATCTAGAGGACATTGTGATTACCTCCAGGGGTGCGTGTGGAGAAGTCCGCCTGGCCTTCACCAAGGGAACGTGCCACAAGTTTGCTGTGAAGATAGTCAGCAAAAAGGTCTTCACTATAGGAGGCAGGAACCAGAGAGTGAGTTGACATCTTCATCTACGCTTTTTTTCTACAGTTTTAGATAACTTATGATTGTGTTTCAGATAACTTATGATGGTGTAAAATGTTTGGTTACATAATGTGCACTTTTACTAGTTTTAGTAACATAACAGTAATGATCAACAGGCCTAGGTAGCATACAAAACGTATCTTGACTTAGGAATTACTGCATACGCAATAGGGGTTTGAATCTCAGCTTATGTATCTGTTAACTATATAACGTTAGCACTATTATCATATCCAATATGCACTATCAGCCTGCACTATCCAATGTCATCCACCATTTGAATTATTCGCTTTGTGAGTTGTGTATTAGAAGAGAGTCTGGAAAAATGACACAGTATGTCAGATTGTCAGTTGAATAACATTACTGGACAAACATGAGAATTTGTGATTCAGACTTGTTGAAATACCTGTTTCCCTAGGTCGTAGATCCAGATGTCCATTCATTCTAATGATGCAGAGAGATATTTTGTGATCTGTTTCCTTATTCCCTAGGCCTTGGATCCAGAGAGAATCTTTGGAGAGGTGCAGATCATGAAGGGCTTAAAACATGTGAGTCATCTGAAACTTGTCTGTCTGGTAATACCTATGTAGATGTACAATGTACATGTATTCGTCAGAGTGTATTTTTGAGTCTATTTGTCTATATACTGTAGAACTATAGCTGTATATATGAAGAAATGTGTGAAGTTGTCGAAAAGTCATCCCAGAAACAATGAATGTAGCAATTCAGCAATAAGACAATACAAGATAAGAATATCAATAAGTATGATTTTATATCATTTAAAGTAGAAATACTGGTGGGCGGCCATTGTCAGAAAACAATCTTTCACATTTTGTGTGTGCTTGAACAGTCCTTGGCAAGGTTGCTATTGATATCATTTAGAAAAAAACTTTCTCTCTGTCTACAGCCCTGTATTATCAAGATAGAAGATGTGATAGACACTGAGGACACTTTGTACATAGTCCTGGAACTGTGAGTCTTCTTTCCTATGATTATGGTTTTACACTATATTCTTACCGATACTAACCATTTACCTTGTATAATTATACACATAATGTGAAACATCATAATCATGACTCAACAGTACACATAAACTTGACTCTACATGCTTAGACAACAAGATTCTGTATACCAACACTGTATTATGATTAAGATATTGTTAAAAAAAGTTTTTAAGGTGATATGTTAAAATGCCAGGAATTTGTCATGTTTTTACAACAGTAATGTAGTTATTAAAGGCTGCTTACGCCGTTACAGTTCTTTATGATGTGTATGTGTCAAACTTTTAATAGAGTGTGAAGAACCAGTTTGAAGAACCAGTTTGAAGAACCAGTTTGTAGGATGTAGTAGAAATGCATCAGAAGTATGTTTCTTGAGTACACCAAACTATACCTAGACAGTCAAGCAGAAGTGCTAATTATAACACTGATATAAGTTGAAACTATAAGGCAGATAAAATGTCTTGTGTATTACAATAATTTTACTTAAAGCTTTGTGCATGTTTGTGACTTATCAGGGTTGAGGGTGGAGAGTTGTTTGACCGTGTGGTGTCCCTAGGACGCTTCACTGAGCCAGTTGCTAAGCTGCTCTTCTACCAGATGTTGGTGGCTGTTAAGGTATGTTGATCATCATTATAAAAATGTTTTTGAAATTTTCCTCTCTGGAGATGCTAAAAATAGAATCAACAGGTGTTTAAAGTAAAGGCTGTTTATCCTAGCACTGTTTCTGATAGCAGTTTTTGTAGAAATTGCCAGAAGTATACATGTACATGCCTCCTGGATTCTTTTATAAAAGGGTAGAAACTTAGAGTTGTTTCTTTTCATTGTTTTTTCAGTATTTGCATGAGCAAGGAATCACTCATAGGGACCTAAAGGTGAGTGCACTACTGCCCCCTGGCATAAGTACTTCGAACTGCAGCATTATCCCTTGTGCTGATGTCTCTGTACATGACTATCCTTTCAAACTGTAGGATCATTTGAAAACTGTATGGCTTAACAATTTCACATATGTCATATAGTATGCAAGTCAGAAATGTGTTTTTTTCCAAATGTATTAAAAAATCGGCTTGATTTTCACTTTGTCAGAGTAGAAAATAAACAGACAAGGGGGATTTATTTTTGTACAACTTGTGACTGCATCTTTTGAAGGAGTTTGTTCAGGGAAGCTTAAATATATAAACCTCAGAATTGTAGAGTTTGAATTGTCTTTATTCAAATAAAAATGAACAACCATTTATTATAGTTAAAGTATTATGGAGTTGGCAATTATTCTGTTAAGGCTTTAGTAGATTTATTTTCTACTTTCCTTGCAGCCAGAAAATGTGCTGCTCGGCTCTGATGACATGGAGACCATCATCAAGGTAATGTTAAAGACTCTTGAGACTTCTCTGCCAGTTAAGCATTCATATCTTCTTAATTAGTTCTCCTATCTATCAATATACAAGGCAACAAATAAATCCACACCCAAAGAAAAATGATATGTACATCCTTAGCAGACCCAATGAAAATCAACACACACAACATGTATTGCATGCAATAGTACTGTAGTGTTTGCCACAGCAGGTCTACATGTGCCTGCAGTTCTGAGATAAATCAGTAGGTGTTCCTCTTGTCAAAATGCTGTTGGAACTCGCCCTGATACATGGACAAGTTCCAACCCACCGTCACAATGTCTAAACAGGAAAAAGAGCGTAGATATGAAGAATATGACAAATTTTGATTCAAGATTACCAGCGAGGATTGAAATGACAATGCACTGAAGCAATAAAAATACTCAATGGAAATTCTTCAAGAGTGGTGCACATCATAAAAGATGAATCAAGAGTGAAAAATATTAAAACTAAAAGTGATAAAAACAATCTAAACAATAATTGAATCGTTCAATTTGTTTTTTTTCCAGGTCTGTCCAATTTTGTTGGTGAGAACTCCCTGTATGGAATGAATTTAGAGTGACAAATGCTAAAACCAAAAAGAGATAAAGATTCTAAACCGCAAAATCACACAAATATGATTTTTGTTTTTCAGGTGACAGATTTTGGTCTGTCCAAGTATGTTGGTGAGAACTCCCTGATGAAGACCCTGTGTGGAATGAATTTAGAGTGACTAATGTTAAACTAAAAGAGATAAAGATTCTAAACAGCAAAATCACACAATTATGATTTTTGTTTTTCAGGTGACAGATTTTGGTCTGTCCAAGTTTGTTGGTGAGAACTCCTTGATGAAGACCCTGTGTGGAATGAATTTAGAGTGACAAATGCTAAAACTAAAAGAGATAATGATTTTAAACAGTAAAATCACACAAATTTAATTTTTGTTGGATATAGGAGGTTCTTTGTACACAACCAGGTACAGTTCTCACCTGCTTAACGTTTCGATGTCTATCAGACACCTTCTTCAGAGCTTCTGACTGGAGTGCTGTTTCTCACCGCTATAAGTAGCCGATGTAGGTGGCGCTTTTGCGGTGAGAACACTGTCCCAAATGCGGCTGAGTTTGTAAAGCAAAAGCGCCACCTACATCGGCTACTTATAGCGGTGAGAAACAGCACTCCAGTCAGAAGCTCTGAAGAAGGTGTCTGATAGACATCGAAACGTTAAGCAGGTGAGAACTGTACCTGGTTGTGTACAAAGAACCTCCTATATCCTATATTCTACCAACCTGATGAAATTATTTTCGGATTTAATTTTTGTTGTTTCAGGTGACAGATTTTGGTCTGTCCAAGTTTGTTAGTGAGAACTCCCTGTATGGAATGAATTTAGAGTGACAGATGCTAAAACTAAAATAGATAATGATTTTAAACAGCAAAATCGCAAAAATCTAATTTTTGTTGTTTCAGGTGACAGATTTTGGTCTGTCCAAGTTTGTTGGTGAGAACTCCCTGATGAAGACCCTGTGTGGAATGAATTTAGAGTGACAGATGCTAAAACTAAAAGAGATAAAGATTTTAAACAGCAGAATCACACATAATTTTTGTTTTCCAGGTGACAGATTTTGGTCAGTCCAAGTTTGTTGGTGAGAACTCCCTGATGAAGACCCTGTGTGGAATGAATTTAGAGTGACAGATGCTAAAACTAAAAGAGATAAAGATTTTAAACAGCAGAATCACACATAATTTTTGTTTTCCAGGTGACAGATTTTGGTCTGTCCAAGTTTGTTGGTGAGAACTCCCTGATGAAGACCCTGTGTGGAATGAATTTAGAGTGACAGATGCTAAAACTAAAAGAGATAAAGATTTTAAACAGCAGAATCACACATAATTTTTGTTTTCCAGGTGACAGATTTTGGTCTATCCAAGTTTGTTGGTGAGAACTCCCTGATGAAGACCCTGTGCGGCACTCCGAGTTACCTGGCCCCCGAGGTGCTGAGGACCGCCGGTATGGGCGGCTACACCAAAGCTGTGGACTGCTGGAGCCTCGGGGTCATCCTATTTGTCTGGTGAGTGAACACCTAAGCAGCTTGTTCTTTAATACCTACTCCTATGGAATAGGTATATTCATGTATGCCACCTAGCAGATGAGGACTGAGTTGCATCCATGCTGTTGACAGGTCATTTTTACATTACATGTATGTGGTCCTTATAGCCATCGGATTTTCTGTACCAAATGTACTTTTCAACTTTAAATCAATTCTAAATGAAGCACTTTCCATGCTACCACTTTCTCAATTATTTTTGAAATGATTTGTACCTTTTTGTCTTTTCCCCAAACAATTTTCCATGTTAGAAAAAATAGCAACCATTGGAATTGATGAATTTTTGATGTTGCAACTTTGCACAACAGGGCAAGAGTATCTAAAAGCATTTTTTTCATCATTTGATCTTCTGGCTCAAAATGTGTAATCCATAAGTGTGAAAAAAGCACAGACTGATGCTTATGATTATTAAGACTGCTTCAATAATTGAAAAACCTCATAGTCAATATGAAAAGGAAAATAACAACAGCATTTGAATCCTTCCAAGTAGGGTTGTGTACCAGTACCTTTAAGATTATTCATGTACTGGTCCTGAATGTCAAGTGTACCTGTGCCGGAATCCAGAACAAACTGGGAAAATATTGTCTCAAAGATGACAGTTTTACAATTCAGCAATTGAAAATTAGGAAAAAAATGTAAATACTATTGCTTTGAGATTATGAAAAACAGTATGTCATACAAAGATGACAAAATTCACCACTAAAATGACAGTTAACTGCACATACATGAACATTCATGTATGTTAAGGTCCAGGTCTAGACTTGTACCCAAACCTCTGGACCTGTACCTGAAAATAGAATTAGTACACAGCCCTTCTTCCAAGTTTCCAATGGCAACTGTGGAGATTACTGTGGGAGAACAATTCTCCAGAAACTGAACCCCAGCCTAGCGCCTGTTTTTGCATCTTGATAAATGAGAGTACTGTCGTATCAACCCGTCCAAGAAGCCAACACTAATCCCCTAGAAGACATAGGAGGGTGCTGCATGTACAATGCGAATGCTGCGATAAAAATGGATGATATGTGATGGCGTCCCGCAATCTCCCTCGCCAGATATTCGGTTAGGTGATCTTTCTTAGACACGGGGTCAACACCCTAAGGGTGTCGCACGGCGCGTAATCCGTTTATATCCCCGAGGCGAGCGTTTGTTTCTGCCGTAAACATGGTTTAAATCATAGGATTGACCTTTCGGAGTGTTGTGCTCTTGCCTTGTCAAAACAGCGTGATGTGATGTACGTTTATGTAGTACTAATCAAAATCCAAGATTAACAGGTGATTATTTTCCCTTCCATCAAACATGTCATAGTGCACAATGTGTGCATTTTTGTTGTAGTGGTGTCATCAAATCTGATTTACTTGGCAGTAATTTGAACTAGGAAGAGGCCAGTATTTCTAACAATATTATTGAGTAAGCAAGAATGAGTATTCTGGCTACCTGTCAAATGTAGAGTTTCATTTAACTTCAAATGATACTACAAACAAGCATCCCACATTACTGTAGTATCCATATTCATAGATAATTTTTTAGAGTTTGATGCAATTTTTCATCAAATTAGAAAAAAAAAGCCTTTCTCAAAGGGCTTTTGTCAGAAAAAGGCAGTATATCTTGCCACTGTTATGTACTGGTGGTACGTTGAATGTGTGTCCTTTAGGATCTGTTTCAATTAAAGTTCTAATAAGTCAGTGGTAACCCAAGTGGATTCCTGCCATGATCTAGCATCCCTTTGCATTTGCAAATTGAATGTAAGATGTCAGAACTTGTAGGAGCGTCTCTCCCCTGTCAGTGGTTCCTGCCTACAGCGTTCCTCCCCCTTGATCCCAGGGTACTCTTCCAGTCTCGATCCCAGGGTACTCTCCCTGCATACAAATCTTGGTTGTCACCTCAAGCAGCATCCTCTCTGAACCTATTAATTCAGAAGTAGAATCATTAACATAAACTTTTCTGATTCATTCAACTAGAAAGAGCGTTTGCTTTTACCTATGTTTGTGTGTGTGTGTGTTTGTGTGTGTGTGTGTGTGTGTGTGTGTGTATGTTTGTGTGTGTTTGTGTGTATGTGTGTGTATAAAAAAACGGCTTCAACAATACTAGACCTCAATCTCATCAACGATGCTTAACATTTATCCTCAGGATTTCCGAAAATAAAGCACAGAGTAGAACCCATGCAACCTCACATAATCTTAATTAAATCATGATTCCTCTTCCTTCTTCCCGTGTGTGTGCTGCATGTCTGATCTTACATGTAGCATATCCCCCTCCCCTCTCTAAAAAACAATCTGTGATGTACCAAGTGATTCCTGTTTTCAGCACATTTTGGTAAATCCGGCAATTATTGTGATCACCCTCCATGTTAAGATAACAATTCGTCATGGGGCAACAGGGATGTGTTTCTTCCCTCACTTCTGAGATAATCTCCAAGTCTTATTACACACGACTGCACTAGAAGTAATCCTCCAAATCTCCCTGGGTTTTTCCCGCACCAAATACTACAATTAGAGAATGTACGGCGTGTAAAGTGCCTGTCTATCACCGGTAATCAGGACGTGCTGCAAAGCTTTCGGAAAGACCCGGCCCAATCAGGGGCTCGGCGCGTTCCCCTGTATCGGGGTCAACATTTGTCTGTCACTGTGAATTAGTGCACCCACACTAGAACGGAACAAAAAAAAACTTCTGAACTCAACAGCCTTTGTAGAACAAAGTTTGACATGGCAGTGACTGATTTGTTATCAGTTACAATTTCACTGTCCAAATGACAGACTTAAAATGGACAAGTTGAGTACATCAGTCCCACTGGACAGAGTGGACTATTACAGATTCAATGTATTAGTACATCAAAAAAAAACCTTTGTAGATAGATGAAGTATGCTTTTAACCATGTCCAACAAACTGACATGGTTTTCAGTACCAAGGAGAGGACCATTGTAAAGGGTGATATCTTCATCACTCTCACAATCTGATTTATGTTTGACATTTCTCTTTTAAAGGATAACTTTCCTAGATTAAAAGTGCTTATTGTGGCATGGATATACCTTTATGTAAATGATATATAGGCTGCAGTGAGAAGATTCAGGTGAAACTATGCATGTATACTAAGTCTCAATATTCAGCAAGATTTTCCTTCAACAATGTCAGACTTCACGGCTCAACAATGTTGTAGATCCTTTTGTATGATGCTACTCATAAAGTCCAGAAAGAATTTGATTTGCAATTATGCATCAGTCTTCTCCAGACCTATTTCAGATCAGATATGACTTGTGATTTGTCCAAAGGAAACATGCATGTAGCAGTTATAAGTTTGAGTTTTATGATAAAGTTTCAGTTATATATACTTATAAAGAGTTTTAGATCCGGTATATCAATGGATCATGAAAGCAATACCTCAGGAATGCAAGTCCAAAAATTCAGAGCTTTGTTCACATCTTTCTCTCTGTGGTATGATTGGTCAGCTTTAATTAAAAGAATCATGGAACACCCTAATATAATGATTACTATGATAAACATAATAGGCTTTTCGAATTTAAGAAAAAAGCAGGGTTGACAGGCCCCAAGGCTTACCCGAGAGTATTATATGAAAGAAAAATGCAGAGTATACAAAAGAAATTATGCAACAGGATTACTTGATAAGCCCTTTTTTGCTCATCATTCGTTTGCCTGAAGACAAAGCTTTCAAACTCCAAACCGTTCTCACCATGCCTTTTGGGGGCTCCATGGATCCGATGAATCTTTAAGTTTTCAAGATCTTATCCCTACAATCCATCTTAGAGGAGAGGATTAATATTTGGAAGGATGGCAGTTTGTCATAATGGGTCTTCAGCTGATATTATGTAAGAGAGGATGTGCAAGGATTTTGATGTAGAGGTGTCGTGAGTCAACATGATTTTTCTTTTTTTTTGTTTCAAGGCATCCGCATTTGAGATGAAGCATGATGCTTTTTCAGGTACATGTACCTAGTGGTAGTGCAATGCGGCTTTGCTACGGCTCGCGTTTTTGGCCAAGCACACCGGGTCACCCCTACTCTTCTTGATAAGTCTGTTATCATTTATTGTATCATATACATATAAGTTTTAAAGCCTGGCTCAGAAGGACACTTCAAAGTTTGATATTGCAGGAAGTTGTTGTACTTCCATAGTGTCATTGACAAATGATAATAAGCACTTTTAATGTTATATGGCATCTTGACTATATGCATAGGAGAAAAATCATACCACCTTGATATATGGAACTGATTTAACTAGATTATATTGCAAAAATATGCAGTAACTGTTGCAAGGATTGATATGCATGCATGACATCCTTGACAATTTGTTGGTACTAATAATTTCAACACTAGGAATCAGATGTACCAATAGCTGATAGCATCTTTATTAGATTCATAAAATAAATGAATTATGAAAGAAGAATGCAAACAATACATCCAATAATTAGTTTTAAGAAATGACGAATGTGGTTTCGATTTGTTCAGAATTTAGTAAGTTTTGAATTTGTTTGAATTTGTGCCATGTGAATTGTAACATGCATGTATAAGATTAAAAACCGGAAAACTTTTAAAAGCAAAATCAAAGCAGCTCTGGATATATTTATATTGGTTGTTTTAAAAGTAAATGGATCAGAACTCTCCCTGAAGTTTAAGAAAAACATCTATAGGTAGATTACTTTTGATACTAGGCAAACGGTGCTTAATCATTGAGATTACATTCAATTGCAAGATATTTTCACTGCTTTGCTTTGATGTCTTGGTTCATATGATACCACATGTAACCTTGAGTTATTTCAGAACTGCAGAGTTTGCAACTTTTTACCTTTTATGTGCAATTTTAGTTTATTCTATTATTGTGGACTATAGGTGGGCTTTGCTTTCATGTGATAGATGCAACTCCATTTCCGCAGTTCTTTTCTATATTATCACCTGAGATGGATCCTTAAATGGCCTTATCATGTCTCCCAGACATTCCTACGGGCATGTTTAGGGTCGTTCCATGGGGTAGGATGATCAAGGAGAGAATTAATACCTAAGATGGCGTAACAAGATCTGTTAAAGCACTGGGGGTTCTTAGTAATCACACCTTCAAACAACATTACACAGGGCTTAGTTTATGTTCTGTTGTAAAAGTAACATTCTGAATAGATTTTTCACTCACTGAGATTGACTTTGAAAGTTAATCAGTGACTGTGCATAGCCGACGGGTAGCTGTTAAGTATAAGTGCCAGATAGTCAAAGTTGTAAAATTGTGCAATGCAGTATTCTGCTGTACAATGTATTTCAATAGTACCAAAGGTTTTTTTTAACCCATCTCCTCCCGATCTAATTAGTCTGTAATTCAATCATCATGGTGATAGTTCTTGTGGATTGGTTGGTCGACTTCAGGGCAAGATGGGATGCAAAAATGTTTAGAAGCACATGATTTACAAAGAGTATTTCAACATGAATTTCTGTTGCAAGTGTTTGCAAGTGTTGTTTTTTTCAAACATTGTTTAGGTCATCACAGTAATTTGATTTCTTGCTCCTCAGATTTGGAGGAAAGGAGTGGAGCCTATAGCTAAGGGTGTATGTAATACAAAAGAAAAAATATACAGTTTCCTGTAATAGACCTTTTGATAAGTATTATACTACCACATGTGTCACAAAGTCAACATATCAAACTGGATAATATTCAATGGATTTTCAACTTTTAATCTTTATCATTGATACAATTTGAATGTAAATACAAAGCCTTTAAAAACTAAGAAGACAATGACTGTTGGTGCCAAATATAAGCATATTAGCCTGATTGATATCCTTAATGGTAGATGTGATTTCATTCTTTTCAAAATTAGAAGAATTTTAAAGTGGTGATGAATCCAAGAACCAAGAAATTACATTGGTGCAGCCCTGTTCATGATCTTCTGATAAAGAGAACATAGCCCCCTCCCCAACTTTACTTGCTGACCGGTTTTCCCACTTGTAACAGTTTAAACTGTGATGGACTGATGCATACGTCATTTCCATAAAGGTAAACGTACCAACAGACGAGATTCATCCTTATCTTAAAGTTGGGGATATTTCTAATCCCCCAGAACACAATACATATCCACCCAAAGGAGAGGAAACATTATAAAGAGCTATTACCCCTATCTTCCACAGATACACTGTACCACTGCAGCCATAGAAAACCGTCTTATCACCATTTCCAGACAGTGTTGTGGGCGTGTTTGTGGGCCGTCTCCTGGGATTGAATGATCAACAAGAGAGTGGGATGATATTAAGACTTCATGGTGATACCGCAAAATTGTGTGGAAAGTAAATGGCTATTACTTACCACTATGCTCAATCTTTCTCCCAGAAAAGGCAAGGATATGAACGTGTGCTGAACAAAAGCAAGGATTGCAAGATGTTTTTAGGGGTATAGTAACGTTGATTATTTTACTATAAGCACACACAAAATGCTTTCAGATTATGCAAATAATCTAGAAGCAAATGACGGCAATGATCTAGATTGGGTTGTGTACTTTAGAGCCATTGATATGCTTCTGATGCAATGCAATCTAGGAATCAGTTGAAAGGAATTGGGTGGAGTGTAGTCATATCATGCATTGCCAGATTGAACAATAAGAAGAGATATACCAAATGCTCGTCTACTGAAATATATCTTTTTTCCAGGACACAAAGTGATATACAACTGTTATTAACCTCAAAGTGATTTTGTTTTCACATAAATCATTGTGAATGGTAAGTATATATCATAATAACAGTAAGAGTAAGACTGCTAGTTGAAGATAATGCCTGAATGTGTTCCTTTTTATCTATGTTTAGTAGTCAATATCAAATGTTGGCTGTTTTTGGGAATTTGTAATGGTTTTATATGATTTAATATAAAACTGCTACTTTTCAAGGCCAGATTTTTATCAAAAGTGTTTGGGTAAATGCAGCAGTAAATCTGAAGTTATTAAATCATAAGTCGGCGGTTATGTTTTGTAAGGGAGACAAAAACATACAGGGGCACGTCCAATTCTGGAACAGTCAACATGAATTTACATTCCTTTCAAGCAAGACTTTGTGCAGAAGGGATTACAGTAAATTTCGAAATATTTGCAGTGGTTTTATGTTGCAAATATTGCAGTAAGCCCATAAACTTGCAAACTCATCATACTGTATTCCATTGTCATTGTGTTGCTATGGTCCCAACAAACTTAACTCCATTTGCAGTAAACTAGTTTTTGCAGACATAAGTAAACACACATTTGGAGAGAATAAAGCATTGCAACAAGGATGCCTACATACAGGGGCTTTCAGTAGTGGTGCTTTCAAGTCATTTATCAGACATTGGATGGAAGTGCATGGAATAAGTTGTATGCTGTGGAAACAGTCCTCGCAACTCAAAAAATTGCAACTGATAAGTTGTCCAAGTCTTTATGGATTTCATATGGACTCCCATGAAATCCTTTGTTGTATTACTGTAGTACAGTTATTACAGCATTTTTGCTTGGAGGCCATTGGTGGGCAATTGCAATATGTTGTCAAACTGTTACATAACTTTACGTTTTAGGTTGTATTTTCTTAAAGTTATGCCCCTGCTCCAGCACTTTTGAGATTATTGTGAAATAAGCACCAGATGATGCTTGTATTTGTAATTCTAATTGTATTCTGCATTGTCCATATAGTATTTTGTTAGTCTTTACAGTAATTGTACATGTATGAAATAGGAGATTTTTCTTCAAAGAGCCACACCTATTTGATTTTTTGCTGCCTGTTTTTTTGTGTACTAGAAAATTGATGGGAAGGGCAGGCAAATTAGAAGAAAAGACAGGCATTGAGGCATAATGATAGACTCCAGAGTTTATAGTGCTGACATGATGTTAACGTTATATATAATTTACATCTATTGCTAATAGGTAGATTCTTGTTGTTCCATACACCCATGAAATAGATATTCAAACAACCCAGCAAGTGATTTGATTAATTATCTGCCCCTCGAGTATTTTTCAAAATAAAGCATGAGGATTAACCAAACATTGAGATTGATATTTTATAATCCCTCGTTCAGGTGACGGACCTGGTAATTGCATTTTGAAGCGTGCTTGTGGATTTAATCCCCACATGAATGTCAAAGGTGACACAGTTAATCTCTTAAAGCCTGCATTTGCAAGCATTTATTGTAGCCCTATAGTGTTGACAATGAATAAAGCAGTTGGTAAGTAGGGAAAAGCTTATTCTGAAAAGAGGCCATAGTACTTCCTGCCATTGAAAATGAATTCAAAGGAAACTGCATTAGAATACATCCCAAGGGTATGAACCTTATAAGGTAAATAAGCAAAAATAGCCTTATTGCTCAACTTTCCATTGGTGTTTTGAAAGTTTCATAATGTTTTCAACCGCATATTTTTTTAAGGAGGAAACCATATTTTTGAAATTTAAATTTTACAACAAAAAGATATTATCTCGAACAGATTTGAATGTTGGTTGGCAGGTTAAGACATATGCCTCATAAGATAAAGATAAATTTACAATTGACTATCATTAAAGATGTAATGTGTAATTACCTTCGCCGAGAAGGTTATGCAGAGGGTAGCGTTTGTATGTGTGTGTGTGTGTGTGTGTAATGTACAGCATAACTGGAGAAGGCTTAGATGGATTGTCTTGATATTTGGTAGGTGGGTAGGTCTTGATGAGACTAGGAAATGATTAGATTTTGGGTCCCCTAGCGGCTTGTTACGGTACTGCAGCGGAACTTCCTGTTTCAATATCTCGTGTTCTGGACAAGCTATGGAACTGATTTTTGAGTGGTAGATAGCTCTTTGGACAGAGAGTAAGTGGTATAGGTTTTGGCCCCCTAGCGGCTTTTTTGGAACTGCAGGAGCAGGTTTTGGTTCAGACTTTGAAAGGGAATAACTCAAGAAGGGCTTGATGGATGGTTATAATTTTTGGTAAGTAGTTAGCTTGAGTGATGATGTACATGATTAGATACTTATTATGCAAATCAGTATCTAATTTGCATAATTGATGAGGAAAGTTTATACATCGGCCAAATTCCACGACAGGACTCTCAAACATGTGACATATGTAACTGAAGAAGAGAGAAATATTAATAGATATCAATTATGCAAATGAATACCTAATTTGCATAATTAATGAGAAAATACTATAACTCAAGATGGGCTTGATGGATGGTAATGATTTTTGGTATGTAGATAGCTTACTTAATGCTTTGTATGATTGGACGATAATTATGCAAATCAGATTTTAATTTGCATAATTAATGAGACAACTTTAAAAACCCGCTGTATTCCATGATATGACTATTGACATATGTGACATTTGTTACTGAGGAATTTTGATAGATAAAAAATATGCAAATGTAGGCCTAATTTGCATAATTAATGAGAAACTACTATAAAACCATACAGGTAAAGGATGGCAATTTCATACTTGTGTCATTTGGAAGTTATGTGAATGTGAACATTGTTGAATCAAATTATGGTAATAAGGACCCCATTTGCATAATTCATGATAAATGTTACTTTGTTAGCATAACCTTCTTTGTTACGCTCATACTTTTGTTTTTTGGGTGAAGAAGATCAACTGGTATGATTTATAATTGATGACAAACACCCCTGATATGTCAGTCATAAAGGTTAAAATCATATGGCGAAGGTAGGTCGTGGAACTCTAGTTGTTATTATTATTGTAGCGAATAGTATGCTTTGAAGAAAGAGCAATTTTCCGTTCATGCATGGATGTCTTACAACAAGGCCATGGTAGTTTAGTTCCTACTGCTTTACTCCGACCACTTTAAACAATCTTTGCAATGCGTGAGTGGGCTTAAAGTAAGAAACATGCCCTCAGAGACACTTTCTCTGCGGTAAAAGACATGCTTTTAGTTGGCCATTCCAGAGGCATTTGAGAAATGGGTGGTAAAAGTGGGGGCCTCGGTGATTGATAGGGTAGAAAATGTGTGAGCACTCTCTGTGTAGGGTGTAACTGCCAACCCATTTCAGCATGGATGCTCTCACTTGCATTCTGATTGACGTTGCCTACCTCGGGAGACCTCACTCTTGGAGCCTTTTCACTTTAGTCCATGCTCGTCTGTGGAAGTACATCTTTTTGATCCCAGCTTCTTTCTGTCAGGACTAATTAGTGTTGCATAGATCAGATCTTGGACAAAGTCCAAAGAGTGTAATGTTCTACAATCTCCCTCAGTCTATGAAAAGAACTGATTTTTTTGGTGTGTGTGAGGGGGGGGGGGGGTGATTTTCAAGAAAGTCTGAGGGAAAAAAATTGACCTAAAAATGTCCTTTCCTCAGATTTTTTACGTATTCCTCAAGGTCGTTTTATAGGCAAGCATGGGTGATTTGGCAGACGGAGACTGTTATGCACAGTTGCAGTTATGTGTGAACCATAGAAAGATTTGGCAGGTAATGTTTTGGAACATCTTCCCCTGGATGACGAAGCAGTGTAGATCTAACCTATATCTCAACCATGAAGGGGAATGCTTGGAGATTCCCAGGAAATTGCAAGCATTATTCCCCGACCCATTCGTGGGAGCAAATCAATAGGGTATATTATGGAAGTTGAGGGTCTAATTTGTGAATCCCCACACCCTATTCTGCTCACAGTCCACTGAAGCCGATGGTTGCCCATTACAGACTATATCACACCAGGGTGTATTGACCCTGTCCCTGGTGCTGAACATAAAGTCATTGTGCCTTGTCATCTCAACGCATAACTGGTGAAAAGTATTGGCTTAACCTATTGTATTCAGAAAATACAGCGGGTCCGACATTTTGCTGGACGCGCCTTATCGGAGAGCAGGGCAAAGTCATTCTCGAATGTCATTAAGGCAGCACATCATATTGAGCTATACACAATATTCTTGGCATAGATCTTCTGCCATGTCATTTTATGGATCCAAACACGGGGCAGTCAGCTCTCTTGGGTGCACTTGGAGGGCGCCATTTTTCATGGCTGCCATCATAACTCAGCTATTTGTGTTGGCTGAACAATACTGCAAACAAGCCGTGACAGCCGGTCATTTTATGGGTGGTAGGGAATTGGCAGTGCAGTCGGTCTCGGTTGATTGAGCCACTGACCACTGCTGGCTTTACCGTCAGATTCATGAGTGTAACCTCATGAGAATCATGCTCAGTGAAATGGCAACTCAGTAGTTCACTGGCTTGGTCACTGGTTATAGTAGATGATTTAGTAACAATTTCTAAAAAAAATGGTAATTTATTTTACCAATTTCCTTAGGGTAGCTATTTATTGAATTAATGGTGCAAATTAAGAGCAAATTTAAAACTTTTTTTGCAAGCATAGAAACAAGAGTGTTGAAAAACAGACAAAATTGATTACTGGCAATCAAGGTGCAGCTTTTTGAAATTTTATTTTTTTAGATTCAAGATAAAGGTCAGTGTCTATGCCCAGCAGTCAAAACTTCATGGCTGTCAAAAGCATCTTTTATATTTAGCATAAGTGCAAAAAATATTTCTAAAGATTTGCTTGTGTTTTATTGTACGTGTACTCAGGTCAAAAACCTTGCTCCACTCTACCCATTTTTCCCACACTGCATGGAACGTATGTCAAACAGCATTCCTAATGGCTCTTATGGAGGACCTGCAGAAGCCGATAACAAAACTTTGTCTTGGGGCAGATGACCTCCTCCTAATCCCTGGAGAACTTTCCCTCAAACCACCACGGAGATTGCCTCGTCTTACAAACTCCTGAACGTGGTCCAGAAAATCCCATCTAACTCCATAATTTGTCCCGTTGTCTTGACGTCAATGGCCGTTTATCTAGCGTACGCCGTTGAAGCAGCAATGAAGACGCATCACGCTGGCCAGTAATGGCCTCTTGTTTTGGCTATCTTGTGGTGCACATTTGAATTTATAGCAGCCATTGAAGAAGTAATGACCGTTCTAGTTCTGGGGAGATCTCAGTGTAAATGAGTGTAGTGACCATGGATATCTGGACCTTCCATCTTTTGAAACCCTCGTGGCTATGTGTTCAGACCAGCGCAGGTTGTCAATCACCCAGTTGATTGTTGTACAAAAATAGGAAAAGTTTGCTTAATATGAATTCTGATATGGGCCAGAGCTATATTTCTCTGTTGCATGGTTTTTTAACCTTTGAACACCAATTCTTTTGCAAAAGTTTAAAAGTGACATGATTGAGTGTACTGTGTAAGATTTCTACAGATGCACCATGTAGTTCTATCAATCATTGATTCTATCAGCTCAAACACCTTTTCTATCATGTATATATGAATATTGTGCATGTAGAATGAAGTTCAAGGCTGAAAGCAGAGATTTACCTTCAGATTTTAAGACTCAGGAAGCCGTCTGATCCTTCAAGGTTACATTCATCTAGATTCCACCATTTTTAACTTGCAAAGTTTTGTCCCAACATGACACTTACATGTACATGTAACTTCTTTGTAGTCATCAAAGAAAACAAACATTTTGGAACCAAAACTACGACCTTCACTCTTTCGCTACGTTTCAATTGATCATAGTCACTTACAAAGCTTGCTATTGACAAACTTTTCCCTTCTCTATTGATTGGTAGGAGGAAAAAGTGGCTCTACTATCCAATAATCAGGAATGATGTACGAGTCTGGATTACTAAAGCTAGGCGTATCCGGTAACTTCCGTTAAGATGACGCACAAACTGAAGCCCTCTATCTAATACACAATGTGGGATTTCAGAGTGCCACACTTGGCAAAGGCTAGGGGTATTACCAGAGCCTTTGACACGAACAGAAACAAACGTTTCGTCTTATTCCGGGTTCTTTGTCACTTGGTGTCCTTAAAATTTTCTTAGACTAAGTTAGAGCTGTGGTAGGAAATTAAATATTAAGTACCTGTAATATTATGCTCTTACTGCATGAAAATAAAGGAAGAATTTTTTTTTTCAATGGGAATATTTTTCTTCTGGGGGATGATTGCTTTTGCAAGTGTGTTTCTTTTAGAAAACAACATGTTTTTTCAGTGTTTCAATCATGTTAAAGCTTATCTTTATACTTTCAAACATCTTCCAACCAATGACAAACAGGTAAGCAATTTGGTAGTGCCCAGTTATCTGACAGGTTGGAATTATCCCCATCATTATCTGTAGGCAGCGACAGGTAGCTCGGGGAATTTATGTGCCTTCCCTAACCTTTGCCTGCTGCATTTTCTAAATTCCTCTCCCCCAAATCTCCTGGCATTATGGTCTGAATTTGTGACCATCTGGCTGCCCATATACCATAACCACATGATGTCTCTGTCTGCCTCCATGTCTGGGAGTTTCTCAGGGCTTAATGCGGGGCAGTTAACGTGGTTATTTGTACATCTTAATTATGCATTTTATCATGTCAGCTACGTTTTTTTACATGGTTAGCAATTGGGTAGCTTCATATGTTTCCAAGTGCCATTGCAAAATGCCAGGTGAAGATTTTTCAAATGTTATTGTTAGAAGGGCTGTAAATTTTATCCCTGACTGTTTACAATCAAAAACTTTCCTCTGCTGGCTTGCAAGGATATGTTGGATATCACGGAGAGGCTGTAAGGTTCACTGCATTTTACATAAATCTGTCAATGTACATGACGGCCCGATGGTTTACAAGCCATGCTTTTAGACTGCGGGGTCTTGGGTACAAATCCCTCTCTCCATGATACTAGTTCACTGTCAAAAGCTTTCTTCTCACTAGTAGTAGTACATCCAATATTGATATAGACTTCTGCATCAAGAGTGCATCAAAACTTGATCTAAAACAATGTGAAGAGTTGGATCAGACTACAAACTTGTAACTGTCTTGTAACTTTACCTGGATGAATTTGATAGTGCAATCTTGCAAAATAATTTTTTGAACCCTTGTTTATGTGCCCATATAACCTCCATTAACATTAATCTGCCGGGTTATACACATGAACCCGCCACTTTAAAAAACATGTGTTTGAGAGATTTCTTAGTGCAGCACCCCCAGGTATGCACAGTTTAGATATACAGGCCCTCAGCGCATAAACGGGGGCCCGGGACGTTTCGTTGGAGATCTGTTTGGAAAAATATTTTCAGGGTGGCGGAATTATGTACCCTGGTAGAATTATGTTGGTATATGTAATATGTTTACGGAGCTTGAAATGTGGACAATGATTCAGGCATTATTTCCTTTTTCTCTTTTTATTGGATATAAGGAATGTACACCTTACTGCTAGAGGTAACGTGTAAATATGAAATACAACATTATTGAGACCAATCTCAAGAGACAGTCTAGATTTGAATCTTAATGACTGGATCAATAACTTCTGTTGAACATAAAAACTACAACGATGATTATGGTTGTTAAACCACTAAGAGCAGTTGCTCATTTATCACATTAGGTCATGGTCAGTGGTTCTTACATAATATACTGAAGTTTTAGTGTTCCTACTTGTATAGGCTACAACACTGTAAATTCTTGGCTCACACATCTAAAGAAATGAAAAAAAGACTTGGATGTTCACCTTGTGGCTCCTGTCAGTGAATGATAGCATTTTGGTTCATTTAAGGACACCTTTGTTTTAGTTTTAATTTCCCACGCCCACGTTCCTGCAAAATTCTTAGAATAAAGAAATCAAATTGGTGTGGCCTTAGACGACCTGTGTCTAGCACGTTCAGTTGAAATTTCACTTCATTTCCAGTATTAGTTCCAAACACTCGAGGGAGGACTCCTGTGATATAAAATTTTTACATAATAGACAGGATCCTTTTCCACATCCGTCTCCTCATGCAGATACCATTAGAGATAAGTGCTAAATACGTCAGCAACAGCGATCGGATTTAGCATTAACCACAAGATGAAATGATGTGCTACTCCCAAGAGAAATGTAAAGAATGAAATGATTCGTATTTTGAATCTAAGGGATAATGTTGTTAGTAATAAAGTTCATGATTCATACAGCTACAAGTGTGCTGAAGGATATTGTAGTTTGAAAGTCAAGGACTTGAGCTTATTATGTCAGAAAGCTGGCCCAGAAAACTTGAACATGATTTATCTTTATTTGTAACATGGATTTCTGTGCATCTGGGGAAAGGCAGCCGCAGATGGCAGACACCTGCCACTGTAGCTGTCCAGGTGGCAAAAAGAGCCTAGTTCTGATCGCTATCTGGTGCTACACATCATTGATTCTCTCTTCTAATGAAGTATGAATTATGCAAATTTGTAATGGTCTACCTGCACAATGTGATGAGAAAAATTCAAGTATGGTAACAAGGGAAAAGAGTGGTTGTATTACTAAGTCATAAACTTTTGACACATCTAATTTATCACTTTGTCTGAAGCAGTCTGTCTTGTCTTGTCTTCTTCAAAATGTACATCATCATAACCACATAATTGCATGCATCATTTTACACGGTGCAAGCTATGAATATTGTATCTGAAAAAAACGAAAATCATATTTGATAAGATCACAACAACAAAAAAAACTGTTAAGAATAGTCCTCACCCCTTCAGCTTAAATTACTAATTTATTTTTATTATATGATAAGGTTTTAACCATTAACATGCAAAATGTACCAGATGAGTGTAAACTTGGCACAATTAATCATCATTCTGAAAATCATTTTCTCACCAGTATCAGGTCATATTTTTCATTTTCAGTGGCAATTTGGGTCATCAAATATCTGGTAGATAGCAAGAATTGTCTGCCTCTGGCAAGTGATATTGATGTCAAAAGCACCCTTAGAGCGGAAATTACCGATGAGAGATAACGCTACGGTCACCGTGGTGATCGTAATGTTTATGGTACCGAATACATTACCGTTCTTGTCAAACATGTCTGTTTTCCCCACACAAAACAGTTTATTTACAGTGAGTGCTTCCCTCTTTGTGGATTCCATAGGTGTAAAATGTGAAAGGTGATTACAGGGTCTAAGCTGATGTGCTCTCCTGATGGCCCTGTTTGAAAGTGGATGCCATACTGGCCAGATGGCGACGGTAATCCCTGACATGGATCCATAGGATTAGACACTGATACACAAGAGGGATCTATTGAAAGATCAAAATGGTGGCCAGGGGTGATGAGATGACAGAGATATCTAACACTCATAGATCAAAGCATTTAGCGCTATCATGTGATGGGATTTTGCCAAAATTTGAACTAAATGTAACATGTTTTGGCCCAATTTTTAAATGTAGCAAATATATTTTTGCAGGGACTTACTAGTAATTTTGTGTTAGGAGGGGAAAGGAGTCTTTCACTCTGATTTTTTTTTGCAGTTGAAAGGATTCAGTAGTTGGTTAGTATACGGTAAAGCATTATTGGAAACGCTTAATTTCATTGTCGAAAGTTCCCTGTGAAAAATGCAGAAATTAAATCAGCCCAAATATTTTAAGACTATATTCTACAGTTACTGTATTCAAAAGATGAATGACAGTGTAAGACTTAGTCTTACTTCTGACGGTTATCAACTAAATGTATTTTATTGTAGACCAAGTAACAATTTAACCGTTCTATGTTATACATTTTCACAACTACATCCCTTTGTTTTAGTTTCAAGGAACACATCTGTGACAGTCTAGTTTATAATGCATGCATAAAGTCACATTTTTTTCCCCTCAAAATTTATAAAATGGCACGCCCTTGAAAGATGTAATCTTTGCAAGGGCTGCTGGGACAGTGGTCACGATTAACAAATGCATCAATTTGCGGGAGTATGGGGTTTGACTAATTGGATTCTCGGGAGTAACAGTTCCTGCCACAGGAAGTATTAACCTCCTCCGTTTGATGGACAGCGGTATTGCACTAACAATCAATCATAATCAAGCTGATGACATCTCGACGGTCCAGGCAACCAGCACTTAGCCAAAACGGATGACATCATTTCCCACATTTTTCACACCTCTCCAACATTGGAGTGACCAATGGAAACATGTGTGACAAATACTCCTTGCTGTTTGTATCATAAAATATGAACATGAGTCCTGTTCTTATTTGTCTTTACTGTTTTTATAAGCTTCCTGACAATAATTTATTAACACGAATAGAATTTACCATTGGTTTCATTATTTTCAAATATTCTAAACAACTGTTTTCAACCTGTTATGCAAAAATATGAAGATTCTTTTAGATGTTGCAGTTGTTGTTAAAGATTAGAATGAACGATTATTTGTATAGTTTACTTTGAAGCACTGAATAAGCTACTGCGTGATGTGTGTGACATTTTCCCTCTAAAAGAACTAATGGCTGGGATAAACTACATCTTACCGCTGATGCATTTCTGCGCTTTACTTTAGCACATCTGAGAAGAAAGATAGGAAGTATTGAAGTCCCCTGGGAGAAAGTTGGTATTGTGCCAAGGATTCAGGCTCTTCTTTTCAATGGAAAGAACAGATCGGCTTACTGTTGTACTTGGCATGTTTCCAAAATGTTCAGAAGAAGTTACAAAGAATTGTGCAGAAAGCATCTTGTTATGTATAGGTGTGGCTACAAGCAGGAACTGACAGTGCATCAACATGTTCTGATGTAAATATGAAGTGCAAGATGTATGCATGAATTATGCAATAATATTTACAAAGTTAATGTTTTCATGTTGATTTACATGCAGTTGTCCTAAATTAATTCAGAGCATATATAGCCATTGTTGTAATTGGACGCAAAGCGGTTTTGAGTCCTCTAATGGAGGAGCTGGATGGTTGAGTTTGATGGAAGATCCCCCCTCCCCACATTAAGATCAATAGGATTCGGTGATTCTGACAAGGATAGATTACAGAGGATTTTCACCTAATTCCAGAAACTTGTACTGAGGAGATGGGTGACCATATGGCCTAATTCCACTGCCAAATGCCTGGCTGCAACCTGATTCCAGCTAAGAAAGAATCTATCAATGATGACCTCTTTTTTGTTTCATGTTGATGTGCCTCCTTAAGTGGTTGTTGTTAAATCTTTTTTTTTCGTCCAGTCCAATTGTAACGGGGGCCGCCCTAACCTCGCACGCGCCCGAACATCGCACGGATTTTTTACTGATCTTATTTTGCATAAGTACGCCGTGTTTGTGTCCAATGACTATGCTGATAAGGAAGGTAAATAACCCAAGTTCATGCACATAATTGTCATTTACATTCAAAACATATGTGTACATATTCATTTCTTGTTTTGTCGAAAAGTAGTATTTTGACAATGATGATGGCAACGCTGAGTAGAGGGTCACTGCGTAGCTAGACGGCCCGGCACCTAAATATACGACCTGTGCCAAGCAGATACATAAGTCACACAGCTATCATACACATAAGAAAAATAATTTCATAAAACACTAAAAATTTGGGTCTTTAAGTGTTTGTTGAGAAGAAAACCGACCAAAGAAAAACAACGTAAACATTGCTGTCGTCTGACGACGTTGTTTTCCCGCCATTTGTTTGGACCGCGATGGTGGCGGGACGATTCAACGCACAGCTTTGTTACGCTCTAACATGTGATTGGTACCGTCTATGAAAAGGAAACTGAATACAGAGATGGCGAAGATGTTTCCCAATAAGTAGACGGAGTATTGTTGATGTAAGCGGTGTCGTTTTTTCGTAATGATTTCGTAAGTCGGGCCGCATTCAATATGTACGTCGGGCCGCGTAGTAGCCTATTTCCCGTGGGAACATGAGCTGGGACGCGCTAGATATAGCCCTTCTCACATGGCGTTAGAAGTGCACACAGTCAAAATTTTCCGGTCAAAAGAAAGCTAGAATATAGCAGACTTCAAGCCTTATTTACATTTCCCAAACTTCATCACCAACTTCCGAAGAGAGCAAAATTACCAAAGCGTAGTAAGTTAGGCACACTATCTGGCGTAGCACTAAATCAGAAGGTACATTCGTGAAAATGTCTCACAGCGTCTTCCGCATGTAACGCGGAGCATGAAGGGCCCATGAACAGTATGAATACATTTCTTGTCCAAGTATGGTCTTTAGATGAATGTGTTCAAAATTCATTCATTAAAACCTGACCATTCTCTGGCAACCAGCAATGGAGCGCCGTGAGTTCCAGCGCGTAAAAAAACGTCCGATGGTTGGGCACCCCCCGTTATAAACAAAGTTTTGGCTTTAACCAATTTTGCTTCAGAATCTTCAGAAAATAACATGATCATGATTGACATTATTTCCGAATCCTTTTCCAACTTCTTTAAAATCATTACAGACAGTGTCGCGAACGTAAATTATTCTGAAGAGATCTGCATGCTTTGATTCATGGGGGGGGGGACCTTTGTAAGTTGGAGAATTGATTAAATTTTGGAGTAGATTTGACTTCTTAAGGTCTTTGCTGCTAAGAATACCCAGACTGCTGAGTGCAAAAATATTTGACAGAAAGCTGAAGAAATTTCATAGATAAGGAACAAACAATTTTATGTTTTGTGTTTTGTTCAAAATCATACTTCTACATCTTGCATCATATTTCAGGTGTTACACAAATCCAATAATTCTGGTTGCTGTACGATCGCTCAATGATTGCCATCTTGTGGAACTTTAGCTAGACCATGAGACATGCTATGAACATCTCACTTTAAATTTCTGAACATATAAAACAGGGAAAAACTGACTAATATTCAAAACTGAGTCTGCTACTGTCCTGTCAAGTTAATGTTCTTCACCTTTCTTTTGGCATCCATCATAAAAAAAGTCATCATCCGTCTTGAAACTTCATTCTGATAAAGGCATCCACACTGCCCACACAGTTTCTCTCCCACCTACCCATTATTCTAGAAATCCACTCACAGCACTTCATAAAGCTTTTACAGCCTCTGCTGCCCACGTAGAGTTTATCTGTGGGATGACATGCCACTTACAGGGCATTACAGTCTCTCTATCATTAGAATTACCAGTGGAAGGGCTGTGGTGCCCAAATGGTTGTCCATATACCAAAGGATTGAAGTCTAGTCTCTCTCATGCCTTTTGCAGTCCGCATGCATTTGTTTCTATAGCCCTTGAGCTGCACAGTTGTGCAAAGACTACAGCAAGTTGCTAGCCCAATCTGGTAATTATACCAGAGAATAGGAGATATGAGGAAGGGTAGTAAAAGATAATAATCACACTTGTTACAAACTTAAAGGAAGAATCAAATATCAAACTGTATATTAAGAGATGTATATACGAATTGTAGTTGCAGATATGACTGATTGCCTTGCCTGTTGTAATTGTTTCATATACATGAAATTCTAGTTTAGTCAACCCCAAACCCTGGGACGAGCCCCGTATGGGCTGGAAAGACCAGTTCTTGATGCCAGGACTTTGGCCCCCAGACAGTGTGGTCAGAGACATCAGTGAAAGTCAGGCCTCCAAGATTTTTTAAAATTTTTAAAAAGACTCAGGCCCATCACCACCTTCTCAAGATGCAAGAACACTAATGGCAGCTGTGAAGCACTGATTAGCCACTGAACTGGAGTACTATATGCAGAGCTTTATAGCTTTTCTTAGTAATCATCTCTATTCATGGCACTGTTCACTCCAGCATGTCATAGGGAAAAAATAGGAAGCAGAGTCTAGGGCACTGTAACATGAAGAAACCTAACTGAGGGGAGCAAGGGGCCAGCTCCTAGCCTAGGCACTTAAGGAGTAGGCAGGAAGTTTTACCAAGACCAGTGTTGTGCATACATTTCACATGAGCATTGCAAGTAATGTTACATGTTTATTACAGTGAATTTCTATTAGATGAGTATAGTACATACTTCCTGGAATCAGTAACATAACATATACAATCTTGTGCCTGAATGGATTTTCTATGCACCTATGCTACCTCATACCTGCACAAAAGATAGCAAATGCAAAAAGTAAAAAAAAAGAATGACCTAAGTGACTCTATCAATACCCGGTATTGATGAAATTATTGATGCAATTACAAAAATTGTGACCCGCCCCAATGTGATGGATAAAGATCACCCTCCGCAGACAAACGCGATAATCAAGCTAAATCTGCACTAAATTAGATTTATTTTGACTGCCAACGAGAAAAGTTTAGAATCTGCATTCTGTAGGCCCATCCAATATTCTGGCGGCAGAAAAAAGCATGGACAATCAAGAAAAATGGATGGCGCCCGGTGATCATGGTATTGAAATGGCAGCACAAAAGTGAACATATATCAACATATGTCAGCTAGCCAATACCATTTCCTGACCCCACAAATTTTGGGGATGGGAAAGTGCCAAAACCTGCAATACAGAGGAGATCAGTATACTGAAAGCCTGTTGGAATCAATGTGGCCTGCCTGACGCGTTCGATAGATGCCTCTGAGATAGCACATCTAGCAATCGTGCCCTGCGTCGGTACAGGAGTATTGTATGGGCTTGATCGTCGATATGAGGTGTCGTGATGGCTGTATCTCCAGATCAGGCGATATTGCAGATTTCCCCCCCACCTTCCCTTAATTCTTACCCCGTCTATTATGCGCGACATGCCCATATGTCACTTGATTAAGTTGGGGGAGTATTGATGTTGGGAAGCCAAGGCCAGGCCAGGGGCTGTATTGATTGTGTACGATTGTCTCGGGTTCATTAGTTTAAAAGAAATCCTTTCCTCACCTGGGAATAAGGCGGGGATATTGCAAAGGTCATACACAATTGTGTAGGCTGGGCCGCAGCCACATTTCCCAACTAATGCGCTGGTGTGTTCATCTGTGTAAAGGTAACAAGGGGGCGTCTGTGCCAGGTTTGCTTTGTGGAAGCAACCTCCGTTCTAATTCTTTGTCCGGGAAATATTCAAAACAGCCTGTGAAAACAGCAGAACTTAAATGTATGATCATATCAGTTATTGAGAAAAATAATCTTAAAGAAATAAAGTACTTGATAATGATTATTATGATTGTAATATAGTGTACCTCATTAACACAGAAATAGTTGAAAAAGAATAACAATTCAGAGAAAAATAACATCGAAGAAAGCTGTGAAAAAATGTTCCAAGTACATTGTATGCTTGTTCTAAGTTGAAAAAATATACACAGAAATGACACATAACATAATGTGAGAAAACAACCCTCCACATCTTTTTCTTAGTCCAGTCAAACTGAAATTTGAAAGATGGGACACAGCTAGTCATTAGCATACAATATAGTAGCAGGGAACTGACCCTTTGCCTCAAAGTACATCAAAGTCAGATTGAATTTCTTATCACTATCGTCCAAGAGGTGTAAC
Source organism: Branchiostoma lanceolatum (assembly GCA_035149815.1). NCBI lineage: Eukaryota > Metazoa > Chordata > Leptocardii > Amphioxiformes > Branchiostomatidae > Branchiostoma > Branchiostoma lanceolatum. The sequence continues at coordinate 26,634,349 of CM068866.1, read as the reverse complement.
TGGGGCAGGCGGTGCACTGCTCTACTGATAAGTGTGCTCTTGGGAAGGTTAAGGCAATCTTTCTTCTGTGAAGGGGACAATGCTCATGCTGTATAAGTCATCAACATCTTGTCATTTCTGTATGTTAGATATCCGTGAATAATTTCATCAGGTTGGCGAATGACTGAATAGCAACCAAGTATTTTACAAGAGCCGACGTTTCGACGACTGTCAGTCATCATCATCAGGGCAATACTGACTAGCAATACTGTTAGCAGTAACACCTACATGTATACTATAGCTTCAGTGCACTATGAACTAGTCAGTATTGCCCTGATGAAGATGACTGACAGTCGTTGAAACGTCAGCTATTGTAAAATACTTGGTTGTGAATAAAAGAACCTTGCTATTCTGTATGTTAGATGTCGTCTTTATGATTTAGAATATTAAAGCATTCATTTTCTGAGGACATCTATTTTGTTTTCTCAAATTATAATTCTTTGAAGAGGCCAACACCCATGGCATCTACATGTACATAATATTTGAATATTATAATTTCTGTATACTGTTTTAAGATTTAACAAACACTAATTTCCTTGGTGCATTGTTTTTCTTCTTTTCATGGGGGAAAGACAAATACAATGGATTTTGTTTGCTTTCAGTAATGTCTACTTTTTCTCCACATTGTAAAAGATGTGAGGGAAGTTGATCTAACCACCCTAAGAATTTCAGAAGCATATCATTTTCGTTTTCTTGAATAATGTTGCTTATTTGCTGTTAGAAATTTGTATAAGTACACAATAAGAATGGCAGTTGCTGCTGTTATTGACTATTACACATGTGGATACTTTTTCTTTCCAGTTTGGTGTTAACATGATCATTATTCTAAATATTCTGCAGTACTTCCATACCTCCTAGGAGTCACTGCTAGGAGGAATGACAAAATTTTGTGAATTTTGGTTGAGGGACGTTGCTTTTTGAAAAATATCTGAAAAAAAGTCTATCAAAAGTTAATTATGCTGGATTATAATTGCAAATGGTGTCTAATTTGACTCAGCTAAGGATATTAACTAAAGGGATCTGAGGGTTCTTTCAACATGGGGAAATACTGAGGGGATAATAACTGCTCTCTGCAATTAACTTCTAACTTTTCAAGGCTAACGGGGGGCGCCCGTACATCGCACGCGCCCTAACATCGCACGGATTTTTTACTGATCTTATTTTGCATAAGTACGCGGTGTTTGTGTCCAATGACTAAGCTGATAAGGAAGGTAAATAACCCAAGTTCATGCACATAATTGTCATTTACATTCAAAACATATGTGTACATATTCATTTCTTGTTTTGTCGAAAAGTAGTATTTTGACAATAATGATGGTAGCGCTATGTAGAGGGTCTCACTGCGTAGCTAGACGGCCCGGCACCTAAATATACGACCTGTGCCAAGCAGATACATAAGTCACACAGCTATCATATACATAAGAAAAATAACTTCATAAAACACTAAAAATTTGGGTCTTAAAGTGTTTGTTGAGAAGAAAACCGACCAAAGAAAAACAACGTAAACATTGCTGTCGTCTGACGACGTTGTTTTCCCGCCATTTTTGGGGGCCGCGATAGTGGCGGGACGATTCAACGCACAGTTTTGTTACGCTCTAACATGTGATTGGTACCGTCTATGAAAAGGAAACTGAATACAGAGATGGCGAATATATTTCCCAATAAGTAGACGGAGTATTGTTGATGTAAGCGGTGTCGTTTTTTCGTAATGATTTCGTAAGTCGGGCCGCATTCAATATGTACGTCGGGCCGCGTAGTAGCCTATTTCCCGTGGAAACATGAGCTTGGATGAGCTAGATATAGCCCTTCTCACATGACGTGAGAAGTGCACACAGTCAAAATTTTCCGGTCAAAAGAAAGCTAGAATATAGCAGACTTCAAGCCTTATTTACATTTCCCAAACTTCATCACCAACTTCCGAAGAGAGCAAAATTACCAAAGCGTAGTAAGTTTGGCACACTATCTGGCGTAGCACTAAATCAGAAGGTACATTCGTGAAAACGTCTCACAGCATCTTCCGCATGTAACGCGGAGCATAAAGGGCCCATGAACAGCATAAGTACATTTCTTGTCCAAGTATGGTCTTCAGATGAATGTGTTCAAAATTCATTCATTAAAACATGACCATTCTCTGGCAACCAGCAATGGAGCGCCGTGAGTTCCAGCGCGTAAAAAAACGTCCGATGGTTGGGCACCCCCCGTTATATCTTATGAATGGAGCACTATGGGGGACCATTTTTGTCAGGATAAACTTGGCATTTTGGTAGGTTTCTTAATGCATTGACCTGTTTATACACATTTATACAGCTTTGACCAAACATTTTTCACAGCTTTTCTATAGTATTAACCTTTACGTTAACATCAATATAGCTTTCAAGCCCTCATGTTTCACATATGAAAGCAGCTTTAGCTGTTAAAAACAGGACTCTGTGAAGGGTTGAAACGATAAGACTTAAGTCCCATACAATATCTAATGTCAATATGTCTAGTGCGTTATGATACAAATATACATTATATTGTGTGACAATACCCTATTTTTCACCTTTTTCAAAGCATATTTGTTTGAATGCATTGTTCTTTTGAGGCACCAGTAAACTTTTTGACCATCTTTCTTCTGTCCAATTTCAAACTGATATTGTTGCTCTTTTTTCTTCCTTTTTCCTCTGTATCTATGAAGACAGTACGCAGTCTTAGTTTACAAATATTTCCATCTGATTGGAAATATTTATGACATGTCAGAGCAATTCCTTCCCCTGAAGTATTCCCGACTTGATGCATGACGAGCCTCGCTACTGGCATTCATTTCAAGTCACTGAGCACCCTGTACCATTCGATACATCCCATTTTCCATTTGAACTTGCTTTTGTCCCAGAAGGCCATTACCGAACCATGACGTTCACGATAACCATGAGATGGGCACCTCTGGGCAGGTACATAGATTTTTTCCATGCTTTAATGCTCACCCGAGGTGACCCATTATTCTATCCAGCATCCGATTACGACTCCATGTGCTATTCATGTCCAAAAACGGTACAAAAGTGCTGTATTTTTGTCGTCCTCAAAAATCAGCCCGGGAGCGATTCCTCTCGGACGGAACCGTCCTAAATGATTGTGATTTGTTACACCACTGATAGGTTGCCTTGTTACTTTGTAAAATTCTGTCATCTTTCAGAGCAATTCAATAAACATAATCAACGCCATCTTACAGGTAACCATGATTTATCTCACTGTGATTCGAACCATATCCACTTTCACATTAGGGATCCAATTCAGAGTTATAATATGTTTATGATTTCATTTTCGGCGTGTTTATCATCAGTTTCAACTGTCGTGTGGAGGCTAATGAATATATGAGCTTGGTCACCGAGTGCTCTTTCAAACCATATTCATCACCGGGAAGGAAACAACTATATGTAGTTTGTCTTCCACGCAGGGTGTCAAGTTTCATTTATCATAGATTAGCATGACGTACCACGGTCGCTAATCCCGATGAGTTACGGTCTCAGATGTGGTAATTACTTTCCATGCAGCACGGGTGTAAATTTCAGGTCATCAATAATTGTGGATGACGTTAGCATTTATTGACATTAACGTGTAGTCACAAATAACCTGTTTTCGGTAAATTTTTTTATCAATTAGCAAAATGTGCCTGGGATTTGTTTCACAATCCATCAGATACAAGTCACTTTTGCGATACAGTAATTGTTTTATTTATGGGGGCTTGATTTTGCGGAAGGGGAAAGGAGGTAATTTCACTGTGTTTTTAGATCATGGCTAAATTAATTTCGTATAAAACATTACCGTGGAGAGGTCACTGCAAAAATCGCAAAAATGAAATCTTGAATATTTTACACTTAACAGTGTAAAGTTTAACTTCCCTGTCTTAATACATGTACACGTACGCTTGGTTTTATAAATTGTTTCGCGTTTAGTTTTCCAATGCAAGATACCTGTACTTGAAGCTGCTTAAAGAACTTTTCTTCCCACGGTTAAGTTTTATGTGAAAGTTACGGTCAAAGCAGAGAATTGCTCATTAAGTGCTTTGCACCATTGCCAAGGGTGGTCTATAACATTATGATTCTGCTTGAGAGATAGTGAATCTGTAGTGTGAGAATCTTGGCGGCTCTTCCCACGACCTTCATAGCCTAAAGTCATTCCCACTCTGCTTTTATGTGACTCTGTTATGGTCCTTGTGGACCTGTTTCTGGCTCCTATGCTCATGTTCCTGGAACAAGCCCTTTAAGCCATTTTTTTCATCGAAATAGCTGCTCCTTATGTAATATACATTGCTTGAGGAAGACCACACTTAATAGCATTGAATTCACAGAATTCTGATGTTTTTCCCACAATTTTGATGTCCGACCACTGTATTTCTAGCATTCATGAATCACTTGTAATGGACAGACACTTAAGCCTAGCTTTCCCTTCCGATTTTCCACATCTCTACTCCTATAGAGTGGGACAAAGTAGATGGCATTTTCCTTTGGCTAGTGCTTCTCTACTCATCCGCTTTGCTCAAAATGGCGGTCTCCCGGCCACAATACCCCTCCAAGAAAACTAATCGGAAAGTTTCCGTTGCTCACAAACTTTATTGCACCCCCAGACTAATACCCATCATGAACTACACAAAGATTAATTTCATTAACGGTCTGCCTTTGGCAGAATCATTGCGGAGACAGAGGGTTAGGGCAGCGTTCCACACTTCCAGCAACATGCCCTAAACTGAAAAAACGGCCTTCCCTGGAAGTTTCATCTTTGCTACAATCCATCATTTTGCTGGGAGCATTTCTATCAAAATTACCGGGTATGGTTTTCTTCATATTCACTTTGCCATGAAATGTAACTGCTGCAAAATTAAACAAAATCAAAGTATTTACACAAGGAAAGACATCTACATGTGGGAAAAACTTAAATGATATGATATTATGCTGGAAGCAAAAAAAGGCTTACAAAATGTACTTTGACTTTGCCTTTCTCTGCAGAACAACCAGCATCAACAAGTGCAGTGAAATTTGAGTACTTCAAAATTTAACTAGGTTTAAGTGTGTATACTACACAATGAAAGACCTTAGGTCTGAAACACATAAATGGTATACGATCATTCTGGAGCAAAACAAATGAAAAAACGTCTTGCAAAATGTGCTCTGAAGAACGACCAGCAGCCAGCAGCAACAAGTACAGCAACAGTCAGCGTATACCCATTAATCCTATTGCACGATATCCATGCTGGTATAATCAAGTCCTTAATGAAGCAGTATTTTTCCTTGGTCTGATTTCTAAGACACCGTTGATTTCTGGTAGTCATGGAAGATGTAATTGTTAAAGAAGTCCACTTTTTTTCCGCACACTGATGCATTTTCTTGACTAATATTTCATAGTTAAGAATTCAACAACGGGACACAGTTCAAAATAGAAAACAAATCTTGAATCTTACTATTTATTACATTTCCTATCTAAAATCCCCTTATCTACATGGTAGTGACATCTCTTAATATGTTATCTACACATTACTGAAGCAGTATTTTTCTTTGGTTTGATTTCTAAGACAATGAGTGCTATCGGGCAATTTCTGGTAGCCTTCCACAATGATGTCATGGAAGATGTAAATAGAGGAAGTCCACTTTTTTTTCCACACACAGATGTATTTTCTTTGTTCTCTAATATTTTTAAGTAAGAATTCAACAATGGGACAAAATTCAAGACAGCCGCCTGAAAACAAATCTTGAATCTTACAATTCATTACCTTCCATATCTAAAATCCCCTTATCTACATGGTAGTGAATCTCTTATGCTGGCCTGGCCTTGGAACACAGTTATCTACACATTGCTGAATCCAATATCATCCTGCAGAGACGACTATTCTGAGAATTACGGCAATTTTTCAGTTCCATCCAGTGCCTTTGGGATGTTTTTATGTTGGCAGAGAGAAAAGCCGTATCTTCCTGTGGAGTGGTTTGTGCAATAAAAATGGCCTTTAAGAGTTTCACAACGGTGGTAAATTGTCATTCTCTAGCTGTTAAAGCCTACTTTCATTCAAACATAACATAAATCAGCATGACTGTGAATATATTCTTGTTCAAGGAATGCAGAAGTTGATTTTCAAACTATATACACTACCAAAAATATATTTTCTTATTTTTCTTGTTTCTCCTTATACACAGAAGAAGAAGAAAATTTTCTGTATTTAAGAAACACAGTTTGTCCACGAGTTAAGAATTTTTTTCTCAGAAAATTTGTCTTGAAGTAAGATTATTCAAGAAAGGGGAGAGAAAAATTCTAATATTTTCTTGAACATAACAAGAAAAATAATCTTGAAGTCAATCAAAACAAGAAATTTAGACTTGAATTTCTAGAAGTTCTTGAGGATGAAAATCTTGTAGAGAAATAGTTTCTTAACTTCAGAGAATTAGGAAAGTGTTTCTTGTTGCGAGAGTTTCCATGGAAAGAATCAGACTAATTCTTCCATTTCTCTTCCCTATTCATTCTTGAAATTCTTAATATAAGAAAATTTGTCCCCGAGTTAAGAAGAACTAGAAAAACTAGAAAAGCAATAAAAATTAGTTATGCTAGTGTATTGTATCCCCCTGTGTCTGTAATATTATCAAGCAATGAAACTTTGCAATATTTAATTTCATGCATTTTAGTGCATCATCAGATGATTGAAAAAAATCAAACATAACTTACAATGTAGTGGCAGGGAAAACAAGATGCAATGATAGATGAAATATCAAAATTTACTCTGAGTATTTCATTTAATTTTTAAACTTTACTTTCAAGTTTTCAATATATCAAAAAACACTTCAGTCATCTTTTTTTCCACAACCAATCATACATGGCATGTCACAGTACAGGTTTCTTCAGCATACCAGGTTTTGTCACCTCATTTTAATTTATCAGTGACCTAAATTTCCTTTTCTGCCTTTGAAGCACCATCACCACTTCAGGGTTTAAATTCTTATATTAAGGTTCAAAACTTCCCATTATCTTCAGGAGTATGATCGAGTCCTGTCCTTGGAGGACTCTGTCCCTAAGGATATTGTGGGGTGAAAATATCAATAGCACGTCTCCTTGGTATTGATCTGCACCGAGGAAAGTCGGCAAATTGTGGCGGCATTTTGCATAATCCCTGTCATGCATCGCTGAAATGAACTTTCCGGCGAAAGGACAGGAAGGCTTTGGGGGTCTTACGTGACGCTTTATTGAAAGATAAGACTGCTCTTGTTTTGTAATTGAGCAGCACAAATGTGTTTCGAGATGGTGATTTGTTGGTATCATTTACAAAACGTGTTATAGGTTCCTTGGATGAAGAGTTGATAGTCCTGGCGATTGGTGAAGAATATCAGCTACAATCGCTCAGTCAGTGATAAAAGCACAAAACTTGGCATGCTGAAGCTCAACATTTTTATGGGTGGGGGCCATTGCCAAAAGCACGTTTCTTAGCAACTGTTGCTAGGGAACAAATTTACACTTGTCTAGCAACTAACTTTTCATGATCATTTCACTCCCTATAGGCAATACGAATGGGAATATTCTTGTAGGCAGCTTTCTTTATAGTTTTTATGGTACATTAAGTTTATTATAGATGGTCATGTTTCCTTCTTTGCTTTTGATAGCCTTGTGTGCATACCTGGTGTGCTATTGTCAAAACTTAAGTTCTCAAGTCACTGGCTAGCCATCAGTAACATTTTGTTAGTCAAACAACCTTAATGAGAGACTTTGATGCATGTTAGTGGAACTAATGAAAATTAAAGTAGAATTGTGTCTCCCGTTTTGCTAACCCACCATTGGTCAAGCTCACCCTCCCCATCTGGTAGTCACAATCCAAGTGATCCAATTACGGTCAATGTTAAAGTGCTACATTTATGGCATTGTTTAAATCATTGCCCTGCCCATGCAAAGCACACACCAGCCAAGAAATAGCTCTGTTACAAAAAAATGGGAGAAAATTCCAGCACAGTTTTCCTTGATTGACCGACAGTCAATGATTTATTCAACATGCTTAGAAGTTTTAATGGAAAACAGCGAGCTGTGATCCTTAAGGCTAAATATGTACCTTAAGGCCTGTCGACAGCTATCAGGATAATCTCTGATCAGTATCTAGTCGTCCTGAATTATACGGGGCAAGACATGTCCACAGTTACTGTTGATTATTGCATTTCTCAAAGGCCATCAGCCCTGCACAATGACTGTTTTTTGCCCTCTTGTCCGTTTATTGAATATTTTAAAGGGTGTCGACCTTTTTAGAGTTTCCTGGCAAGTTATTCTTATCGGAGCCCCTCTCAGTCAAGATGCTTTCAGCAGTTAAGGCAGCAGTAATGTCTGCCCTCAGAAGGGACATTGTATTGATCACTTCTTTAGCCCTGTATCTGGTATCCCACCTGACGTGACATGGCAATATGTCATGTCATGAACAACATTGTTCAAAATACAGTCCTGTTTAAGAAAGCTATTAGTCTCATTTTCAATGACGTGACAATAGGTTAGTTCTTTGCCTTGCATGGTACTTTTAGCTTTAGCCTACAGAAGGGATCGTATTTCAAGAATGTTGCTTTCTTTGACTTTGGTTGAAGCAAGTATTGATTTTTGGAAATGGTAGGTGGTCTACTCTGTAGATGTCCACCTACAATTGCATTGTAAGCTACAGTGTCGAGTTTTATTATATTAGATCTGGTTTGAAATTCAACAACGCTGATCTACTCATCCACACTGACCTACTAACCTGTACTGACCTACTAATCTGACTCATTTTGAAGACAATTTGATTTAATCTAGTGCATACTTACCCCTTTTTCTTCCCCCATGCTTATTTGATGGGTGGGCATGGTCAATTTTCTCTGATTGGTCACTTGTTAAGTTCAGTCTTAATCAAATTTCTGCTGTGTGGTCTCTAATTGCTGCTTTGCACATGTAGCAGGTCAAATGCCACTTGCTCAATAGTTCACTATGTTTCATACTTGTCACATGACTATAAAATGGAGAAAGCTAGTCTAAGTACATTACTTCTTTGTGTCCACCTATTTGTAAGTTGTGCCCTTGATTGTAAAAGTTGGATATACTGTTGTAAAATGCTGAAAACCCAGTTGTTCTTTTTGAAATATGATAAACCATTTTATACCAATCTGTTGAGTACCTGTCCTTGGTGCTGAAAGTAGATATGTTATTGTAGAATGCATGAAAATCTGGGTCATCTTTTTCATGTGAAATATGATCTCCTTTTGTTGATATTCATTTGAAAATTACCTCGGTGATTACTAAGATAACCTCTTATGTAGTTAAAGCAGAGAATAGCATTACGGTCCTGTCCATGGTTCTGATCTTTGCTCTTTTGATGTATTTTGTTGACTGCTGCTGCTATGATCTGATTTCTCAAACAGCATGGATCACCTTGCAAAATGTATCTCTCGTTTTACTTTACACAGTTGTATGTAAATATTGTATCTCCCCAGGACTGACCTAGAAGCATGGCATTCCTTATGGCACATATTAATCTGCGCTGTCAGAAAGAATACACAGGATTTTACTCAAGAGCCCACTCAAGACATAAAGAGACAACACTTAAGGCATGATCTGACACAGGGTCATCGTGTTTAGTGCTTTCCCCAGTACTAGATGGCACTCTTGTATCTCCCGGGGGAAAAAGGTGCCAAAAAAGCCCATTACTGATAGAAGTTTGACACAATTTCTCGCGGCAAATGGAAAATAGACGATTTCATTATGGCCGCAAAGTCTCTAGTAGTTAAACAAAGTGTTGGAAAGAGTCGTCAGCGGTAAGTGCAGTTTTACTTGTTCTGCATCGATCACTTTGCAGTAGTTAAGCTGCGGTGGTAACTTCTCATTTGACCCCTTTGAGCTTGAATGTGCCATTAGTTTGTTTTTGAATCATGCTTTATGCCGTGTGACGAGTTGGGGGAGCGTAGAATGGAAACCATTATAGGACTTGACATATACGGGTTGGCAGACAGAGAAGAGCGTGACATTTTTGTTGGCAGGACATAATGTATTGCCCAATATCAGTGGAATAACCCATAGTCTGGTAGATGAAGCATCTGTGCCATTCTATACTAAGGCAATAAAAAGTCATGCAAAAGCTGTCGTAATTCTAAACCAGTGAGAATACAATGGCAACGACCTGCAAACAGGTGTTGATGGTATAGAGCTGCAGGGGAGAAGTTGTTGTTTGAGGACAATAAAGGACAGTTCAAGTCTTAAACCACACTTGAAGCTTGGTTACTAGTACTTGGATACTTTTTGCATATCTCACATGTAATATATATATGCTGTCAAAAATCCTAATAAGAATTTTCCTCATGTTTGGAAAGCTTATCAGATAAATCATCAAGGGGTGAGGAGAAATGCAAACTCCTGTTATCCAGTCAAGTTGCATAATATCAAAGATGATAAAATGGAAAACAATGGAAAGAATGATAAAAAAAGCAGCAGCAGAAAATCTAAGAAACTGTTGATTTGAATAAAGCTACTCCAAAACTTTCTTACATGGTTGTTTATCTATTGAAAGTAGCCATAGACATGGCTGATTATTCTTTATATTCCTTTCAGTAGTATATGAATTTTAAGTGCAAGAACTTAGTGTTTTATCCCCTGGATAGCATTCATCCTACTTGATGGACACATGACACTGTCATTGTTATTTGTAGTATGCATGCACTCGTTTTGCCCACCACTAGTGAAAGATGAAAGTTACACAAACAAACACTTTGTAGAGATAGAAATGATAGCAGTCATTAGAAGAGCGCTATAATGTCTATTGTGTGTTACATGATCCATTCTGTGATTGATCTTGAAAATTGTACATATTACACAAAATCAGTTTTCAAAAGACCAGACAGATTTAACTTCAGAAAATTTTTGTCCCTTAATTTTTGCAGAAAGTTGATTATTCCTGCAGGTCAAATAAAGATGTAAATGTAAGACATTCTGTGACTGACCCTGATGTTTTTTGAATGTGCAGAAACCTTTGATGTATGAATAAAACCTTGGAACAGAATATTAAAATAACAGCTTACAGTTCAACACTTGAACAACTAGCTAGGAAGGCAATGACTATGTCTACTGTTGGTGTCAAAATGCATTTAATTTGATATAGAATTTCATGACATATATATGTCGTTTACATTTGACCTTTTTTTCTCAAATCATAAAACAAATGAACCAGTAATTTTCTATATCCCACTTTGCAAATGGTAATAATCTTTATGTCTAGTCACTCATTTTTACTCTCGAGTTGGCTGTATTTCCGCTATCACAGCACGTCATAAGTAGTATGTACTTAGGGCGGTATTGATCACTTTGTTGAGTTGTTAGATGTTGTTTTATGCCTACGAGCTGTAATATTCTGATGTTGGGAGATGTCTTTGAGGTGTCAGCACCTCTGCTATTGATTTGGGCCCGTTGTCCCTTGATGTTGCTCAGCCTTGTGAGTTTTATTGCACATCTGACCTACTTGAAGATTAATTGCTTGTCTGTGCCAAAATGTTACTGCAGTGTAGATGACTACTGGTTCCAAATGATATAAAAGAAAGATGGTGGAATTGTGCCTTGGTTTAAAGCCTATAATTGAAATGTGCTCACTGGCCTGTACCTAGGGCCATTAAAAAAGACGTTAAGAAAAGTCAAGTATTGTAGAATTTTCTCACAAAAAATTGAAATGTTCTCCAGAACAAAAATGTAGCTTATTTTTTCCAATTAGAACAACTTCTTAAACATTTTTGTCATCCTATCACATTTAATTGTATATCTATGGCAAAAAGATGACCATTACATTATGTGTTGTGTTAGTCTGGTACTCTGGACTAAACCAAAGCCAATGTGTAAACAAATTGCAGGGTCCCTTACTTTTTGCAGGTCCACATGTCATGTATGATATGAGGAAGTATTTTTCAAATGTCTAGCAAGTACAAATGTTCCTTTTCATACTTTTTAATCTGTAATACAACGTATGAAAACATAGTATCACTGCCTGAAACCAAGAAATTTGATTTCTGTATTTTATATAGGTCTACATTGTTGAGTGGTAGCTAGTCATTTGACTGTATATGGCTGCAAAAAGGTCTCCAAGTCTGGCTCCTCGAAGGTTTGTGCCCTTTCAGACGTATGCAGTGTTTTCGATGGGACTGAGAGTATATACATGTATGTAGCCCTTCAGCATTGCTGACCTGTACAACAGGCCAATATGTCTGGTAGACAGTGTGTCTGCACTCTCTGACACGTGCATTCAACAGGTCACTAGTACAGTCTGCACGGACAATGGCAGCACGCTTTCAAATTTCTACCGGAAAAAGTCCGGATGGACTTTGATTAAGAAGGAAATGACAGGGTTCGATTTTACTTGTGGATGTTGGGTTCAAGTTTTACTTGTGGATGTTGGATTAAAGTTTACTTGTGGATGTTGGGCTTAAGGGAAAATTAAGCATGTTTATCAATTTTTATGCCAGGGTGACTCATCATCAGTGTCTATAGTCACAGCTTTTCAGTGAGGCCCTGTTGAGACGTGAGTGTACACATTGTCCAATGATTAAAGATCCTGCTTTTGATGTTTGAGGGTTCGATCCCATGTTGTTGTCTCTTATATGACTTACATATTACCTGAGAGAGTTTCAGTCATTTTTGATGTTGGTATGAGAAGAGAAACATTGAGCCCACAACAAGATCAAAGTAGCATAGAGTTGTCCTCAGTATCACAAAGTTTTCTTCTAATTTTCCTTCTCACAATGCCTTTGAAAAAAAATTTCTTACTGCTTCTCTATATAAAGTTGATATTTTCTGCTGCAGTTTGGCCACACCCTGGGATCTAGCTCCAACAGGGAACTGCATCAGCCTGCTAGAAACATTTCCCACTCAGCTGCCTCATGAGTAGCTTTGTCAGAAGTCTGGCTTAGATTCACATGGCTACCCTCGGCAATGCCATTTTCAAAACTGCAAACCCCGAGTCACATACACGTAATCTAAGATGCCATCACCACTCGGCACTGCTTGAGTGTCTTTACTTTACCGGCTACCATCTCAAGGGTGCAGATCCAAATGTCAGGAGTTCTCCTCATAATTGCAGCAAACAGGATGAAAGCATTCAGACTATTAACACTGATATTGGAGGGACGGATTTGACAGGAAACTGTGATGTATTTTTCAGGGCTACATTGCCCCAAAGGCACTTTGTTAATTAATGAGAATGCGCCGTGATCTGTGCAGCAATCTGAGGGGAATTTCGCCCCCTACTGCTGTATCATGATCAAAGCTTGCTGGAATTTCCAAGCGATTAAAGACAAGGGGCATTGGATGCCATTTAGTGCCAGATGCTAGTCTACTTTTAAGTGCTTGAAATGGAACATATACTGTGAATGGTTATTGTGACATTAGATTTTGGGGCTATTTTGCATGATTTTTGATGACAGGTTACAAAGTTGGTCTCTCCACATAGGACTTTTTAACAAATGTAAAGTACAGTCAACCCTGTATTAGCGGTCACCTTTGCATAGCGGCCACCTACCCATAGTGGTCACTTTTTGTCGGTCCCTTGGATTTTTCCCATTGACATAAGCATTAAGAATTAGGCTATAGCGGCCACCTGTCCAACGCGGTCGCGGCCAGACGATTCTCGGTCCCGCGAGTACAGTAACACTGCAGATAACGGTCACGGCGCGCCGGTAGAAGCCGCATCGCCACCGCACGCCGGGTTCAAAATCTTCATTTTTTCACGCACTAATCAAATTTATGTGGACTCAACTGGATAGGATTATAATAAAGAAAACCAGAATGTTTTATCTTTGTTAGAAAATCCGTGGTTTGACGCGAAGTCAAGTATAATTTTCTTCACATGGCTTGCGTTTGTACATCGCAGCAAAATTGACCATTTCTGTGCATTTCGACCGGACAAATCTTACGGCAGCTTTTTGGGAAAAAAACGCGCATGTAGCTGATGCGGTAAGTTCGCGAAATGTTTGAATGTCGGCCCTATTTCTGTTTTCCCCGGGAATTCAACCAAAATTGAGCTCAAAACGTGTTTCGCGCGATGTTCAAAATGGCGCTGATAGTCACCAGCATAAATGTCAACGGAAGACACCACTGTTACGGAGGTATAATATGCTAAATTTATTTTGCTGCAAAGTATCACTGAGGATGATTACTTTACCAAAAGCTTCAAAATAAATATAAATAATATTAATATGATGTAAAATTTGGGCTATTGCAATTTTCTGAAAAGAAAAAAAAAAGCCATCAAAAGTTAGAGCTACCTTCTTCTGAGTACCTATTAGCATAATGGTAGAAGCTGATAAACAACAACAGACTAAGGGAAACTGTCGCCGCGATTTTATGTTTGAAAACGGTCGAAAACGAACAGTAACTGGCAACTGAGCAACATGTATTTTGTTCTTAACTAACTAGGTGGTATTTAGCTGCGAAGGACTTTGTTTCATATAATTAAAACTCGTTGGTGACGCGTGTGCCGGCAGCGAAGCAGTCGCGAAGGATCAAGAGTAGTCGATGCTGGTCTGTTCAGACATGAAGCTCGAGCAAGCCATTGGTTTTGGACTTGGAAGATACAATACTTCTTCTTTTTTTCAAGCCAATAATAGAAGTAAAAGAACAACAAACGAACTTCTAAAATGTGACTTACCTATGCAATGTTTACATGTGTACTGTGCGGTGAATAAATGTATCTCAGTTGGTACTGAAAACATGTGTCCCTCGAGGCCAATTAATTGACCTTTTCTCCATAGCGGCCACCTGTACATAGTGGCCAGTTTTCGCCAGTCCCTTGAGTGACCGCTATAGACAGGTTTGACTGTATGTAATAGTAGTTCAAATTATTCTTAGATTTTTGGAGTTTCAAGTGAAACAAATTTGTCACAGTTGTATGATGCCAAAACAAAGTCTCCAAAATACATGACTTTGGGTTTTGAACCTTAACCTTACCTACCATGCATGTCAAACTACAGCTGGTTTGGTTTAACCAAAACAAGCTGTCGTTGTTGTATGGCTAGGAGAAAGATGTGTTGGCTTAAGCATGCTTTGGTGTAGTGGCAAGAAATTCACTTCAGAGCCATACTGTAACTTGTTCTTATCTCGGTCTAACCACCATTAACAATTAATCTGCCATATGATAATAAATCTGCCACTTTGAAAAACAGTGGATTTGAGAGATCTCTAGTGCAGCACCTCTTAGGTATTCACAGTTTAGATATGCATGTCCTGGAGTGCATTATACTGGGGATGTTGGGTTTCAGATCTGTTTGGGCACATCTTTTCAGGGTGGCGGAATTACATGTATGTACCTTGGTGGAATATGTTTAACTTAGTAGATGTTAGCTGTTCCTGTTCAAGATTGCAATTCGCATGGTTCTGGTAGGGGTTTCAGTGTCTCACAGATGATAAGCTGACAGTCCTTTTTTAGGACAGCCATCTTCAGCATGTTAAAGTTGCCTCCACACTCATCTGTAAGATTAGGAGTATGCCTCGGTGTAAAAAGGTTAATCCGATCAGTTTTTCATGCAGCTTGTTCTTTTGTCATACACGGTAAGTCAGTTTTCCTGTTATGCAATACTGTTACAGATTACAAAAGCCATGGGGAATTAAAAGACAGTTATCTACAAATTTCATCTGGCATTACTCTTGCAAGACGTTGGTTTACACTTTATCTGTTATTTGATCCAAAATACAAACAGGGCTTGACATACCACTAGCATACATGGGTTCGTGCAGTTAAAATTAGGGTTGTTCAAGCATTTCTGATGTCTGCCTGCACCATACCAGCACCAGTCCGTGTACTGGGTTTAAAAACAAGAAGTGCATTGTGGATTTTGGTTTGTCCCCTGTGAAATGACAAAGAATTGAAGTGGTTTCTAAACAGAATCCGATGTGATTTATAATTCCTGAAATCGTTCCCTGGCATCGGCATTTCAACAAAGCCAGGGGAAAAATAGATGAAAAGGTTTTGAAACTTGTTGGTGCAGGTAGACTTTGTCTGGTGCAGATAATTTTGTGCAATAAAAGAAGGGAAAAAAAGGATTTCACTCCCTGACAAATCTTATGGTTTGTTGTAAAATTTATCTCAGGTATCTCACTATTCAGACATGCTGATGCAGCATAAGTGGAAATTAGAGCTCGCTGAAGCATAAAATAGTCAATATTCTGAGGCCAAGTCAGTTACAGGGAAACATACAATATGTAACAGGCTCGGTGTTCACACCTGCGACGAAGAATAATCGTACATAATTTGCTGACAGGGATCATAACCTCACCTTGGAAATAAAATCTTCACACTTTATATTCTTACCTTTCTCGTTGAATGGACTTGTAGCACTCTGGGACTTGCACTTGTAGCTATATGCTGTGGAATAAAACATTGACATCCCAATTGGATTGATGTGACTGTCGGCTTTTTTGTATCAATGAACAGGCATACAATTATTACAAAGCTTTGTTTGCTTGTGCCGAGTGCAGGTTTTCTTCCTCCACAAACCATCATGGTTGACCAAGAGCTCCAGTCCTCCCTAGGCTGACAGTGTGTTGCATCTGTGGTGTCTCTTTTTAGTACTTCCATGTACATGGTTGTAGGTTAGTTGTGGTCTCCCAGCCTTTCTTCTCCCATCTGCTGGTGTCCATAATACCAGGACACAATTCTTTAAACCATTTATTTTACTGATGTATAACCATTCAAGCTCTAAAGTTTTGACTTTGGCCTTTTTTTGTTGTTGAGAACACCTTGACCATATAACAGGAAATTATTGCATCCTATGCTGAGTGTTTTTTTAAATATATTCTCTGTTAAGCTTGCACTTGTAGTGAATGGTACCAATTATTACCTTCCATGATCTTAAATGAATTTCTGTTGTTGTAGTTGTTCTTGTTGTGCATGGAAATCTTACTGACATAAACTGCAAAACTCTTTTAACTTCTTGGCTTCTAGATGATGACTGTCTTTTTTTAGAGATGTAACTATCTGTCCACTGCCCAGAACATTTGAATACTTGGTGGGACTTTTGCAACTGCAATAGCTGCACTGTGTGTATACATGTATTTTCATAGCAAGTTATTGCCTCATGTATAGAGTTTCGCATATTTGATTCCTTGAGTTTGCTATCAGGGACGTTTCTGGGGCGATTTTGCATGGCATTGTCACATTTCAGTAAGCAAATTGAATCCATGATGTGCGCAATATTAAGGAAATAAAGACCCCTTGTCAAGGCCATAGAATGTGTTATTGACCCAAGAAACAAGCATGGCCTGTCGCAAACTAGATAGCCAATTTTGCGCCAAAATCCATAGTACTTTATGAGGCCCCGGCAAGGGGGTCCACATCGTAACATTCGCTTTTAAAAATCTGCTTAATCCATGGTTGTCCACCACATTTGATCAGTACATACATGTACAGTCATTATTAGAATTTATCTTTAATTCCACTTGTGATGTGCTAAAAATGAAGAATACACCAATAGTGAGATAACAATGGCCCCGCCCTCTTCTGCTGAAATATAGAATTGTAAAACAAAAACGTGGAAATTTGCAAATTTGACAGGCCTGTATCCACTCTCTTGCTGCTAATTTTGATGGACAGACGGGATCAGTCAACTATGTAGGGCCTGTTGGATAGTATTTTTTTTTTCAAATAGTAGCCTGCATCCTGCTATAGATGGCATAAGATGCTTCACAGCTGTGTACAAGATAGTTCTCATGAAGAGCTCATATTTCTCATATGGTTATGTTAGACTGTAATTTATTGTCTTCAGTTCCTGTATATTTTCTTCATTATGGCGGCTGTGCTTCCAACCCATTTCCCTGTAGGTGATGTTCAATTAACAATATTGGAGTCACGCTGTGGGAAGCCATCATTCTCAAACATGTTGTGGAGCAACATATGAATTACTCACCTCGCATTAGCAACATGTGTTTATAACATTGTCATGTTTATTATGATATGTATTATCTATATTCCCCTGACCAAGTCATACCTAAAACTTTAAGAATAGTACTGCTTTGCTGCTTAGAACTCAACTATCATGGGAAAGTGTATGGAAGTGGAACTCACAGTGCTACCAACCCGCTTCTGTAGTTTTATCTTTACTAAGTCTTGTACAACTGTGTGGCACAAGGGCTTAAGGAAACAGAGATGAGTACAGCCCTTTGTACCATATAGTGTTGGAAGGACTTATATTTATCATTTGATATGTCTTCATTTTTGAAATAACCAAATTTCATCACAAATCTTTGTGAAGATTCACTAGGTTTAAAAAACATATCTAAATGGTATGATATAGAGTTATCTCTTCCTTTGCTGTTAAATATAATTTTTATGGCCTTGGTGAGACAGTGAAGCCTGCACTCTTCTTTTCATCATTGTTAGGACATTAGGATTACATTGAAATGATGTCTCTTTGTCAACTTTCCACAACTAACTGACCCTAGCTAGCAGTATGGCTAACAGAAATGTCAAATGCATTCTTCCAACATATGCAAGTGTTCCTTTCTCAACTTTACCCTTTTTAAGCTGAAATGTCTTAGAACCAGAGTCTTAATGTGACTTTAATCCATCTATTCCAAACCAGCATCAATAGAATGCATTAGTGCAGAAGATGTGCTCATCGTAACATAAAATTTCTTATCAGACATAGGAATATTTGATCCATATTCATTAAGAAGTCAGAAAGACAAAAAAAATGATGAACACGGACATTGATGTGAATATCTTGAAGCATTTTAAAGCTCATACCAATGTCTATTTTATGATAGTCAATGGCTTTGATAGGAAAAGCTTTAATACCTAGCAATCTAGAAATCAGCACCAAGGAAAGGACCATGATGCTTTCTTTGGATCTTGTGCAGGCTTTATGGGATCATCTTTAGTGGAGCCTGACATTGATAGGTGTTTGGTTGGTATTGTAATAAAGAAAGTTTTGTATGGATAAGCATCTTTAGTGTATATTATCAAATGTTTATTTGGTATTGTAATAAAGAGAGTTTTTATTGATAACCATCAGCAAAAGGGGGGGGGGGGGAATCAAGCAACTGCAATAACACGCCATGGCTCAGCACCAAGGACAGATACCAAAATTTGAAATAGAATACGAAGTAAAATGATTACATCAGAAACATTACCAGACCTTGTGTTTTTTTAGTTGAAATACACGCTGCAGAGATTGCAAAATCCTTGCGGTGAAAGGGAAGCAGTTGTCTGTAAAATATCCGGCTTACCATGCTTTCCCATCAGTATACCATCCCCACAATGCAATTACGCCGAACTTTTCTGCCCCAGTGCTTCTGGCTTGTATGCCCTGCAGCAATGTGGTACTGGAAATGAAGGTAGTACATCTTGTTGGCCAATATTAACCGCAGAGAGGTCGCTGACTTCACCAATTCTTACGCTCGGGCGGGTGACAGGATTTTAGATAACTGACTTTGCCAGTGAAGTCTGACTTCTTCAGATTTCCACTAGCAATTATACAGGGTTCTGTTACGCATAAGGTACAGTTGATATTCTCTCTCCAGTTGAAACAGTTTTAGCATAATATGTCTTGCAACTAGAATAGAATGGAACGTAGATTAGATTTACATTTGCTCCACAGGGAGTGGTCTATTTATTTCCAATAATTACTCTTTTTGCTTTGCACTGTAGGATCATCTTTGCTGTATTTCAATGTAGATGTCTGTTCTAACATTAAAAGTGCATTCTTTTGGAAACTGATCTTGAAATATGATATTATTTCCAATATTCCAACCTTTGTTTTATAAGATAAGAAAGTTCCCGGATTGATACCTATTGATGTATTATTGAGCCTCCGTAACTCAGAATTCAGTCTGTCATATTTCATTTACGACCTCTTGGAACTGTTAGTGATTTCTGTATATTAGATAACAATGTGTTGACCTTGAAGAAAGGTTAAAGGAATGGTGCATGTAATTGTAGTGTACACTTTGATGAATGTGCGTTGCACCTTTTTTTGTTCTTTTGACTGAGTGTAGTGCTTCTTCAATCTCTGTCCCAAATAATCAATAATCCCTCACAGCCATTTTGGGAAAATCGACAAAAGGGAGGGGGGAGAGGAGACACTGTAGAAACACACCCAGAACTACATGTAGAGGATGTCTGGTTGCCTGATGACTATTACTTTTTGCTTTCACACCACTTCCCTCTGGCTATTGATAGAGGTGCCCCCCCCCCCCACTGGGTGTGTCTAAAACTGGCCTTAACAAGAGGAAGAATACAGACTCCTTTACCAGCGGCTGAAGTGCTCGGCCATCAGTTTTACATCCCTCTATTTGCTGTGCATATGATATCCCCCAAGATCCATTAGGTAAAGACATAGAAATTCAAATGGATCAAAGTTGCGGCTCATTAGGAATACGTCGTTGATTCTCAAGGTCAGAAAACCCATTTCCCGCCCACTAATTACCTTTTGGTTGAGGAGACAGACGGTTGTTACATTTCGGGGATTACATTTTCGACGTCATTGAAATCAAATGACTTATTCATTCAGCTCTTTTAAGACTTATCTGAAATGGATACTAAGGCCACACCAACTTGATTCTCATATGATATCTGCAAATGCATTGATTTTGACCTGTTTTCCAACTTCAACAAAAACAGATAGGCCTTGATTTGTGTAGATGGTCGAAAATGCTGCAAAGTCAAAAGATGCCCAAGGTAACAACTAGTAAAAAAACGTTTTCCTTTTTGTCTGGTACAAATAAATTATAATCCTTATTTACAAATTCATGCAAATTCAGGATAATTTCAAGAGAATAAGTAAATACTACTATTAGTGTATATCAGAGGAAATAAAAATGTCTAGTCCACAATAAGACTCTTCATTCATTATTGTCTGTAGGGTTTGACATCTTCTTTAATGACTGGTCTATGAAATGTCCCCCTAACTTTGAAAGTGTACTGTGTGATTTAGTAGTGTAGCTTTTTTCGTTTTTTTCCCCATTATTTTCTATCATGTGCTATATTCTGTCGAAGATTCTGGTACGTCATTATTTGAGAATAGTTTATCCTATTATATACTGTTAAAATTCTGTAACAGCTTTGTCATCTCTCTATTTTGATAGTTGAGCATCTAACATTTCTTTTGATACAAACTTTGTTTTTTTGTACACCCACATCATATTTGGGGTCTCCAGAGTATTTCATCCATAAAACCCAGTGTGTGTATCCTTCCTATGATGTCGTCATTAGTGAACAGTAATTGCTATGGTAATTGAGTGGTGTTGCCATCTGTGTGGAGCCACTGATTTGATTACCAACAGACAGAACCTAAACAAGGTGACAGTAATGCATCTGAATAGGCATCTTCTTTTTTTGCCATGCCCGGAGGTTAATGTCTCCATACATTATACTAGTATCAAATGTAAAAGATTCTGTATCTTGATTGTATCAATTCTGATCAGTACAAATTTGTGCAATGGTGCTTAACAGGATGTGATCAGTTCCACTATTTTGATTCTGAACCACAAAAATGTATTATGTAATCCAATGACTGGTCTAAATCAGATTTGAATTGATAGAATGAGATTTTATGCAGAAAGTAAAGATTACCAGAGACAAGCATGCATTGATGAATTCTTTACCGGGAGTGCACTTTGAGCTAAAAATGAGTCAAAAGTGAAACTTGATACAGCTTTAAGTACAACTTTATTGTCAAAATCTGCTAATGTTCTAGAGACCACGTTTAGGCAAATATAATTATAAGGGCTTGAATATAGCATATATCAGGAGTGCTATTTTACTGAGGACTTGACAGATATGAGGTTCTTATGATCCTCTGTTCTACCTTTGCTCTATAAAAGTCTCACAACCATTTGCTATTCAGTGTACAGGGTCCTATAAGCAATCACTGGTAGTGACCGATAACTCTCCCAAATAGAATCCAACAGGATATGGGGGCTGGAATCAGCTCCAAGATCTCACTTCCTGTTTGGGGAGAGACCCGTGGCGGGGGGAAATCGGGAGAGCTGTCGGCTACCTTTGAGGTTTCGACACCAGGTGCGCCAGTGGGCGCGGGAATGGGGCTGATCAATGTCCGGGGTGCATTGGGAAAATTGGTTGGCATTCAGGGAGGCCTGCCAAATGGGCCCCAATCAGCTCCGTCCATCACTCGGTCGGCAGCGATATCTGACGATCTCATGCATCTGTCCTGTCTGTTTACTTCAGTGGGACTTCTCATTTTGTCCAGGAATCAAAAACCAAGACATTCACTACAAAGCCACCCTGTATTTGGGGTGTTTAGGGATGCTTTGCTGTAGCTCTCCATAGAAAATGATATCTCATGTAAAAATCGATGGTAACTATATGAAGAGAATCTTCCATGTTGATAACGAGCCTGGCTTTCCTGTTATATTCTAGTAACCTAACTTTCAGCAACAGTAAAGATACATTGCTTGAACTGCATATTCATGCTGGTCTTGAAAATGGCTGTTCGTCAAGCATATTTATGCCTAGTATTGTCGTTGCATACTAATGAGGGCTTGCCTCTGGCAACTTCCATCCATCAGTTCACAGCATCCGGAGACTAATTCCTTGCTCTGCATATTCAATGATTGAGCCACATGAGCAATATCTTAGGGATAGCTGCTTTAATTGAGGCTGAAATGACAGTGATTTATCACACGTTCTACCAACACTTAGACCATATGAGATGGAACTATCAGGGCAGAAATACGTATGGCACATGACTCCATTCCATGCAAACTCCATTACCTTATGTAAATAATGTTCGTTTTCGACTAATGAAAAAGTACCCATGTACCTTATTCAGCAATAATTTTCTTCTGTCATGCTATCTTTAGCTCCATCTTGTCGATGAAAAATGTTATTTTCCCCTCTCCGCTCAAGTGTTTAAATTCTGCTAATGAAGATAATGTCCCCTCTGATGATTCCATGTGGTTACGATTTAATATTTCAGGTAGGAGCCGCAGCAGACCTTCTGGGGTGGAAGACAGCAGACAGTCTTGTCTCAGAACATACATTTGGCATTTGGCACTCTCCACTCGTCTGGAATGCAATAAAGGAAATCCATATTTCCCAACTGTGCGCCATTCCCAACGTATCCGTCCCAGCGAATATATCAGCTCGCTTACAGCACTAACCATGCAAGATATGCAATAACCTAGATGATGCGTACTGACAAAGTTCCCATCACTGCCTGCAGTCAATGTATGATTCGGTCTCTTTTATTAAGAACAATTTTTCAAATTCGTCATATATAGCTTTTACTCTCATTACTCCTATGCACAGGTGGAAGTAAATGGCTTATGCCAAATACCTTAGTCGTCGCCATATTGAACAACCCCAAAAATGGAGGCAGATGAAGACCAATATTGCTACCCATAGCAGATTTCTAAGTCACCTCCAGTTGATCTTTATCCCTGGCGGAATTATTCATAAGATACAAGGAGAATTTCAACGTGCATTTCTGGCACAACAACACAGCAGTTAAGTGCATGAAATGGTACTTGAAGGATTGAAATTCAAAGAGCTTCCGCATGCTCCTAATAGCTGTGAGAAAAGGTAGAATACATGCTCGTGCAGTTACAAGGGTTGCTCTCTGCTTGATCTATTGTGATGTGAATAACTTTGTATCAAAGAGGCTCAAACAAGGCTCAAGGGTTAGTGTTACAGGGACTACGCAAGGCTGAGTGAAAGGTGTGATTTTGGCTATAGCAGTGCCTTCGCATCAAAAGCTGACATGACCTACAACAGTGGAGCTTTCATTATAACATGGCCTCCATTGATAGTCATAAAAATCGAGTACTATTACTAGTATAGTGTTAGATATCTACATGTTTGAAAACAAAGGATTTTACATCTCTCTCTTCCAAGATATTCTCCTGCTCAGGTTTTAGCTTATCAGTTTTGCTTGTATATAACTAACCTACAGTGGAAGAGAAGCCTCTTATTTTTTAGGATGGAGGACTGAGGTGCACTGAGTAATATACTCAAACGTACACTTACCTCACAAACAATAAGTACCCACTCGCAGAAACAACAATGTCTTTTTCATTACCCAATATATGGCATCTCAGTGATATACAACAGGAAAAAGTGTTTTGTTTTTACATTGTTAGATTTCGGATTTTTTGTGTGGCTTTGTCACTTTCAAAGATGGCACATATAAAGCTGCAACAGTTTTCTGACAGTAACATCCTTCTGGTATTGTTTTTAGAGAATACTCTCGACAAGATAAAACAGGAAGATCAGACATTTTGATAAGGGTATTTATCTGTTTAGAGGTAAATGTATAACTTTGTACCATCCTACCCCAACATAGCTATTTTACATAGTCTACCCGAGAGAGTTTTAAGGCCTCACAGTGTTTCTTCATAGTCAACTTGTTTCTCTTTTTTTTTTTAAACGACTACTACTACATGTTTTACCTATGCTAGACAACAGTGTGATGAGACTGTGGTATACCTCCATTTGCAAGTTCGGAGTTGACTGGGATCGTCATGTACAAGTCCTTGGATGATCCGTTGAAGTCCGTCATTGGGATTGAATAGGGCTGGTTACATGTGGCAGTTCTGGAATTGTTGGCTAGTATCACTCGGTGGTTTTCGTGTGGTTGTGTCACAGCACACGCCTGTTGGTGTTGGCGCCGTCGGCGTCTCCAAGAGCAGTATGCAGCGATGACTATGATGAGGAAGATGGCTATCCCAAGGGATATGTTAACTACAAGCAGGGTGTAGTATGGAGATGGAGGGTTGTTTGTGGGGCTGGCGTTGAGTGATGGGGAGGGAGTTACTGTAGTGGCGGAAAAGTTTGCGGGGAGAGGGGGAGGAGAGCTCCATCTCGAGGTGGTACAGGGCCAGAAGGGGGAGCTGGGATCTAAGGTTGTGGGAGGTCCTGCACTAGGGTCCATAGGCACAGGGGTGGATATTGTGGTTGATGGGTTTGGTGTAGCTGTAGTGGTTGGGGAGACAGTGGTTATTGTGTCACGCACCTGGATCAAAATCGTGGCAGAGTCGTTTCCAGATATGTTTTCCACATAGCACGTGTAGTTTCCCGAATCGCCATAGCTGGCGTTGGTGATGGCCAACGAGTTGTCGTACTGTACAAAGACGCGGGAAAAGTACGATCCTGCCTGCAGAATAGCACCGTCAGGAGTCGTCCAATTGGTGGTTATGTTGCCCTCCCCAGTGGCGTTACACACAAGCGACATATTCTGACCGACCAGCACACTCTGACTCGGGGTGTTGTACGTGATTGTTGCCGGGCAGGAGAAGTCCTCCACACGCAAACTGTACATTGCACGTCCGGCAACCCTGGGGGGAGCCCTACAGGTAAGTTCGTACTTCAAATTGTAATGCTGATACGAGGAGTTGTCCGTCATCTGCTTCAACCAGCGCAAGTTGCAATCACATGTCCAGGGGTTGCCAGAGAGGTAGAGGAAGTTTAGTTTGTCCAGTCCCTTGAAAATCCCATTTGGAAGGTTGATCAGACTGCATTTTTGTAGATCGAGCAGCTCGAGGTTAATCAAACCGAGGAAAACTCCGGGAACCAGACATATCAGCTTTTTGTTATTCTCCAAGTACAGGTTCTTCAAGTTAGAGAGCCCGAGGAATGCATATCTGTCGATGAACGTCAGGTTTGTGAGATTGTTGAGATGAAGTGTTTGCAGGTTACTCAGGTATTGAAAAGCATAGTTTTGAATGTATTCAATGGGATTTCTATCTACAATAAGTTCTCTCAAGTTTGGGGCGTTTTGAAGTGCTTTGGACGGGATGAAGTTGAATTTATTGTTGCTCAAGTCCAAAGTGCGCACACTAAACTGGAACACCTTATCAGGAACGTCCGACAAAAGGTTCCCACTGAGTGATACTGTCAAGGATTGCGCATTCTGAAGGTTTCGGAAAGCTCCACGCCTGATACTCTTAATCCTGTTGTTAGTTAAGCTCAGATGAAACAAGCAACGCATATCAGGGAACGCATTACGCCGAATGGAGGTAATTTGGTTGGAGCTAAGTTGCAGGTTACATGTACGCTTTGGTAACTTTTCTGGAATCCGCGTTATTCTGTTGTTCTGTAGGTAGATGGTGATGTCCGACTCAAGTCCTTCAAAGCTACTTTTGTAAGTGTATGCCAACTGGTTGTTATCAAGGGTTAAGATGCCTAGGTTGCGAAGCCCCTTGAATGCTCCAATGGGAAGTTCAGTTAGGTTGTTATAGCTCAAATGTAAGTAGTAGAGAACACCCAAATCCATGAACACTCCTCCCTTTATGCTTGACGTGTTCAGCTGACATGCATTTAGGGATAGGGTCCGTAGCTTGTACAGCCCATTGAATATATCTCGTATGTTCAGTCCGGGATTGTTATCCAAGTACAGCTCTGTAAGGTTGGGAGGCATTCGCTCCTTGATATCACCGATGCAATTGAAGGATAGGTCCAAGTTTCTCAGCCTACCTAATCCGCTGAGTGCTCCAACAGAAACATTCCGTATCAGGTTTTGATGAAGGTCCAGCCTCCGAAGGTTTGGCAGACTTGTAAACGTATTCGGCGGAATGACTTCAATTCGATTTCTGTCCAAGAACAGGGTTGTCGTGGTGTTGTCAATACCAGATGGCACTCTGGTTAGATCCCTTTTCCGGCACTCCACCACATTGCCATCGTTTGTATCCGTGTAGCATCTGCATTTGCTAGGACACCCTGCGGCTCCAGGCCTAGCCAGTGACAGCAAGAGGACAAGGAGCATTGCCTGTTGCTTCTCTGCTGGTAATCCCCACATTGCGATGACAGCGGTAACCTTGATTCACATCACTGACTCTAAATGCGCACTCTGCATCGGCACACACCATGGTACGTAACGCGGTAAGAACAAGGCCCGACAGGCCGTGGCCACCTCATCACTGCTGTGCCAACGTTGAGGCGGGGAATTCTGCGGAATTTGTCCGTGGCGAGTGCAGATCCCTCCTGCCATGCCGCGTCGGAGAGACAAGGTCAATTAGTTGGCTGGCTTCTCGTCGATCGAAAGAGGTCATCTGCTGCTGACACAACCCGAAATAAATGCCTTGGCCAGCGTCCCATGAGGGTGGAGCGAGCAAGAGGTGTGCGGAGTCAGAATGATTTTCTGGGAAAGAGCTCAACTGCGGCAAAGTCCAGTCAATGGGAAGATGGATCAGCAACAGCCCATATACAGCGTATCTGTGGGTGAAAAAAACAACAAGAGAAACCTGTGTCAGAGAATCAGTGCAGACAGCTGATGACGGACCAAGTTTTTAATGTAGAGGAACGGCCATATTTCACTAGTACCTTTGACCTCTCACTGCCCACCCCAAACAGGGCCTATGACAGGAGTGAGTTACGACACGCTGCCAAGCGTTGACACTGCTCAAATTAAAGGTCCAATCAAGTATGGTTAATATATGGCCCCGGCCGCCGCATTTAGATTCCAAGCTGTACTCAGTGGCAGGGCAGGGGGCATTCGAATATTTGCGCTGGGTTCAATATTCCCCAGATAGGTTCTGGCCACCCTTGTCACCTCAGACGTTTTTGTGGATAGAGGTATTGATGCGGAGGTATCTACCGGAGCGATGGTTTTATGGTGGGCGTAATTCCTGCCGGCATATTGAGACCAAATTGGATTTTGGTCAAATGAAATCATGGCCGCAAGATTGAATCTTCATGTTTAGAGAACATGCTCCAGAATTTTTAAATAAATTAGTAGGCAATTATGGGGTGCAGGAAAGTGGCAAGCGCGGCCAAATGGGGGATTAAAGGATAGAATGCATAATTTTCGAGCCAGTATCACAGTGAACACCATTGGGTGGTGATAGATGCCCTACCGGGAAGAATTACAAAGGTGTTTTAACCATTCCGGAGGGAGTCTCGTCCAATCCTAGCACCCTCAGAGGACTCAGCCTGAGAGCTGTTAGAATGATGGAGGCTAGCTATCGTTTGGTCACTCACAGGCCCATTGGGATCTCTGAAAATGTGGAGTACAATTGCCACTCCGCAGAAGTATGCTAGCCTACCAAAGTCAATTCAACTCTTAAGTTTTCTGGGAATTGTTTAAAAATTGATTGCATCGTGATTTCATTACAATTCACTCTTACTAAGATTTTAGGTGATATCTTTGGCAGAATGAAATTGTTTATAAATAGTTGTGCTAGAATTGTACGTTTTAAGGCAAGTTCTTAGTGAACATTAAAACATTCTAAAAGAATTGATTGCAGGTAGATTATATTTATTGAATAGACTCTCTGGCTTGGGGCTATATCTTAAGATGACATGAATATTTTCTCCTGGCAAATTGCACAAATTGTGGGCAACTGCTTTTTGTTGCTTCAACATAAAATAATCAACATTTGATATATTTCAGCTTAACACTTGAACAAAGGCATAGAAATATACATCAGTTACTGTTCTTATCAGAATCTCTTATAGAAATTTCAAAGAGATGCAGCCATGGTACATCTTTGTTGTACAATGTACTATGTATACAGTATGTATTACAGTATATGATTGTACGATGTCCACATCACAGTAGGAAACACCTATTCCATGAAGTCCACAAGGTACCACAACTCAGCCACATGGATTAGTCTTTGAAATGCTGTAGCAGTTAATCCCTCTCAAGTCACGCTCATCTTACGATCGCCAAAAATAGCTTGTCACTTCTATGTGTTAAATGTCCGGTCCCGGCAGATATCGATACGCCCCGAGGAACAAGCATTGGTGGCTTGTACGTGGCCAACATTTTCCTAAGAGCTATGCCATGCGTAGAAATGCCATCCTTGTCCTGCTGCAGCTATATAAGGAAACACTCCCCAGACCCAATAGTGTGAGCTTTCTCAGCTTACTATTGATCATGGCCATCATTTTGTGCTGTATCATATGTGAGAGGCCATTTGTCTGCAAAGTCCCACATTAACCATGCTATATATACAATTTCATCTAGAAAATATGCCAAAATTGGGTGCTCGTGTCAAAATAAAATCGCAATCAGAACAGCACCCAGCTGTGCCAAGTTATGATTTAAAGAATTTAAGATAGAATGTATTGATATAGACGGCTAAATTGCTGTGGACACCCTGTGTCGGGGATTGTTACCTGGCCATAAACCAGCATTAAGCATCGCATGTCTGTCTATGTATCGAGTTTAAGGTGGTATGGTAAGAATTGTAATCGCTAGAGATGAACTAAGCAAACAGGAAGGAGAGAACTCACCACAATAGGGGCCCCAAGGATAAAAAGGAGCTGCATGTATATTGTTGCCAATAGTCTCAACTTCTCACCCGCTTTGCATATTCAAGGCCCAACCCAGCTGGACAGTCCCTGATTGGTCACTTGATTTGTAAGCAGAGGCCAATTGGTCGGAAGAGCAAGAGGGAAGAATTATAGCAATGCTTTGATTTTCGGACGCTGGAATTCGAAGTATAATTGAACGCAGGGCTGAAATGAAGTGCCAATGTTTCAGGCAGGTGCTCCCCACCCAATACACATCACTCAATGTTATTGCACACACAGGGGAATTTCCCGATATTCGCACCTATATATCCCCAACTATTCATTTAGGGCGATAAGATCAAAAAGGGATTATGTGGTGCGCCGCCATGGTATACCCAAACTTGCAAATTCCCCTTCATTCTGGATTCGTCTGCGCAGTCTGCTGATGGCATGAATGTGATTGGACACGAATCTTAATCACTTGAAGTCTTTCATGTATCAAACGGTTATTTGTTTCTGCAGCTACGTCTTTGCCATGCCTTGAATACGTAATGTGGTGTTTTCTTTTTTTGATCAATTGTCTCCACACGCACACAAAAAACAGGCAACCACCTCTTGCTTGAGATACTGCTGTGGCCGCATTACTACATGTACAAAGCGAAGCTTTCTGGAGTGAGCAGGTGTTGCCACAGCTAAGTGGTAGTCTCCGTACTAATTTCATTATGCAGCCTCACCCTTGGGCAGAAATTGCTGTCACACCAGAGCCCCCAATTCTATTAGCGACCTACGACCCCAACGTTCCCACTAGCAGGTGTTGCCGCCTCAGCGCTGGCGCGGCTTCTAACAGGATGGGTAAATGGATTTCAAAAAGAGCGGAGCCTTTCCATTGCATTCCCTGGGAAATTTATCATTTTCTGCAGTGTCTTCATACCTTAATGTCAGTGTAAGAGGGATGCAGTTTCGTCTGACCCCATGTTACATTGTCAGTGATACGGGCGCCTGTCCACGTCAGACCCAATGTAAGGAACATAATTCTGCCATAACGGAGTGCTTCAGCTGATGCATGTAGAATATGGAAAGTGAGTTGTTCTGCAAGCACTCTCCCCCCCCCCCTCTCTCCCTCTCTCTTGAGACTTATGGTAGCCCCAACGAATCAAGACACAGAGTCATGGGAAATAAGCAAATTTTCAGGGACTCCTATCTGGAAATAGCCTAGGCTTGTCATCCAGTCTCGCCTGCTTCACTTCAAGCTGATGTTAGCGAGAGATAAATGTAGTCATTTCCTGGGAATGAAGGGTGCGGAGAGGCACTTCCTTCCCTGTGGAAATTTCAGTTGCATAAAGATTCCGTTTTCTCTTAAACAGAAACGTGGTCATTAACTCTGCATTTCAGGACCTGCCAGAAAGTCTGGGAATGGTCAGATTGGGTTGCGGTGATAGATTCATGCACTCGGGTAAAATGCTCATCAAAGGACTCCCCCGTGGACAAGACAGACCTCCATGGGCTTACATTTTGCGTCTGGTTTTCATGCCTGACAGAAGGAGCGATGCTTACTGTGAAGGGAAGCGTAAGCACCAGACAAAAGAGATTGCCATTTTCCCACAGCTCAGTCAACCCTAGAAATGAAACTGTGTAAGCTAGAGACCATCAAGTAGCGCTGACTCGAAACACATTCCGTCTCATGCATGGTTGGGTGCCTGTTAAGGGCTTTTCCTTGTCCAAGTAATCATTTTGCCACCAGTTCTCTTACCATTTATTTGTCAATATGCAGTGTGAATTCACACAACAACTGTAAGATATAACAGAGAAACAAAACCTGTTATTATATATCAAAAGAGAGGGACTTTGGAAATGAAAGTCAAAGGTTTGTAGATCATATTTCACAGAATGATTTGCATGTTGCCACAACAGCTGTACATTCAGAATAAAATGTGTTTATTTTCCTAGTCTCTAGGGTATTTTATTATGTTCATTTCTCATCCAACTCGAATCAGAACCCTTTGCAAATTGAGTGAAAATGCCTCTGGTGGTGCAGTGTTTCCGCTTAATTTTTAATTTAGCTAATTGGTTTGTTGATAGGACAGTTCATCATAATGTGCCTGCTTGCAGTCAGTAAATATATTGACAGAGCTCTTACTATTATTACAATCAATCAACAATCTTTACCAAAACGTATGTACTTGACAACTTTCTTTCATTTTACACTTTTTATAGTAGTAGATTGCCAACATCTGTGTATAATATGAGTTATTGCAAGAATTTAAATTCACAATTTTGTTACCTGTCTTTACCTGTTTTTCAAAAGGTTCTTGCTACAATTTACGTCGTTTCAAGAAGGCAGCATTGTCAAATTATTCATAGATTGTGAAGTATTGAAGTCTTGGTTATGTTGCTACAATTATAGCATATTGGGTCTTGAAGAATAGTCACCTTTTGCTAGCTGAGTCACTTCTTCACTTCCTTGGGAAGCCAATTATACTTTAATTGCTACCATATCTACAAACGCTACCAAGGGACTGTGCGCTATTGGCAGGCCCTAATATTATGCATGGATTGCGTAGACAGAGCCATTAGGATTCTACTGCATGACAGACAATTACAAATGTTGTCCTCACACGTCTAAATACCTGAGGAATGGTCAGGTGCGCCTTGTAATCTTAAGTGTGGCGGAGTCCCAGGAAGTTTTCCAAATAGCGTTTCCCTCTCAGCGAAAGTCATTCATCAGAATTAATTACTGGCTTGGAGTTTTGCAGGGCTCATCTGTAATGCATTCTGCACCTCTGGGTTGTTCAGCTTAAAGCCAAGCTTGTTACAGATTATAGGGATGTCACTACATAGTACATACTATGTTAACTCCATCCTAGTTCATTATCATGATACATATTCTTCAGGAAAAAATTAATACTTTAACCTCTGACACACCTATAACAAAATCTGTAAATTTAGCAGAAAAGTCTGGAGAGATTTTAAAATCAGATGTGTGAGATTTTGATTATCAAAAACAAGTACAGTGGGACAGAAAATTCATATTTTTCTATATTTCTCCCTCATTTTGCAATATTAATCTTATTTCTGATAGGCTTCGTAATCCTCTTGTCGTGATCATAATCTATCCCTCTCTTCATAATTGCATTACAATCCTCTTATTTCTTTTTAATATGATATCCAGCTTACTAGCCATTTTATATCTGTCATATCTATTCTGTTTCAAAATGAGATGACCCTGAAAGTTGATTGAAACGAAAGTGCTTTCTTTCCTTTCTGTTCCACCGTGTCCAAGCAAGATAAGGCATTCTAATGGCATTTTCATGTTCTTGCATTTCCTGTTGACCATATGTTCAAATAGCCTGCTACCGAGAGCCACAATTCTGTAAGGTCCACCCTTAAAACTCAAACCACTTAAGAAATGCATTCAGTTTCTAAGGCTGACCTTCAGAACTTCCCAAGAAAGATAAAGGCTAAGAAATGTACAAATGTACCACTGGGGAATATATGACAGGAGTGACATATGAGAAGAAATGTGCAGAAAAACAACAATTTTGAAACTTAGCAATTTGAATTCATCTTGTAGACATTCATTTTCTTTGAAATTATCAAGGAGTGCAATCCTTTATACTACCTCTATTATTTTATACAAACTGTTATTATTTCGATGATGACAGGAGAGGCATCGGATGTGACTTTTGTTGCTTTCAGGAAATAGACTTCAGTACAGTCATCATCAAATCACCTGTCTTCCCTTCTCTTTCTTTAAAAAGCCCTAAATAATCCTTTTAGGTTTTTAGCTAGAATGTCGTGCACAGACATACTCGCTTATGGTAACAGTAAAAGTGAAGATCACATAAGATCTGCTACAGAGTCAATAACTCACGGCTGAGGTACAAGTGGCTGCCCCTTTAGGTGCCCCTATGGTATAATAATTCACCCTTTTGCATCAGGGTTGGACGTTTTCCGCTATCTTCTCCGTCATCTCAACTCTGCTAACCGCCTGCTCACATATCAGCGGCATACTGATAGGGTTTTTTTCAAACCATGTTGCCCAAGGGCAGATAGGCTGGCAGATAAGCATATCGTTAAGACTTCTTTGCATCCTTGAATGGAGCCAAGTTGCAGGCTTGTGCGTCTCCCTCCCTGTTGGCTTCTTGAACTCTATCAAGCGAGTTGCCCCAAAGTTGGAACTCTGAAGAAAAATGTTACCACTTCAAAAGATTTTAGCTGAATGGGAAGGCTTGAAGGTAGCATTCACCCTGTGAGTTCCCTTTTGAAAAGCTTTTGACAGCTTTTGAAGGCTAGAGGGTAAGAGTCTCCCTACAAGTCCATCTCCGTCATGTTAGAATTGTACAGCACAAGTACATCTGAAGGAACTGAATAAGAGATTGATTGGTAACGTTGGTGGTATTATGTAATAACATTTATCATATAGTAAAAATGGTTTTCTATAAGGCACAGTGCTCGAAATGTAGAAGTTAAAGATGTACCAGGTATGAATACTATCTTGTTTGGCTATAGAATGTGGTAGAAAGCAACAAGAAATAAAATGTTGTTCAGAGTCTTTATCTTTTATGTTTGATGATATTTTGCTCAAATATCAATGTTATCATCAGCAATATGGTTGAATTGACTTGATAAAGAGTATCCATTTCTAGGACACTGTTTGTATGTACACAGTGTACATGCATGCATAATCTGGTCTAGTGGTTATTATAATCATGTATGTCATTATTTCAAATATATGGATTTCAAATTATATCATTTGCATTCATTGATTTTAAAATTCATTACTTTGCAATAAATTCCGAGTCATTCAAGTCAGATTGGTGAATATGAAATTGCCTATTGAATATAAAAAAAAGTCAATGTAATACAATTGGATTTCACTAAAATAACTAAAGACAATTTAATTCATTACTTTCCTGCTGACTTTTAGCCAGTATACTTCTGATATTAGTGCCAGAATAATGTAGGGTTAAACTCATAGATGCTGGTGATAATTTAAACTGTATATATGTGCTACAGGCATGGTCATTGTAATAAATTCCCTTAATCCAACTCCCTCAAGTTTGTAAGACTGTCTCTGCAAATTAGATTGATAGAACCCCCCCCCCCCAAGCTGTCAAATATATCTCAGATCTACATGTATATAGTTCTTGATGGATTTAACCACACCTTCAGGATACATGAAATTATTGCAGAAACTTATTCTTATTGATATGTCAAGGTTATGAAAGCATACGGAGTATGATGTTGCATACTTAATCGTCGCTCAACATACAGGTCTTCTCTCATAAACTTCACATCAACTTTATGATGATGCTGTAAAATGGGCCATTAAATGGGTTTTGAGCCCGGAAAAAAGTTCCTAAGGAATTTTCACATCAACATGTTGATGTCAATTGCCAGTGAGGCATGGTGTTGGCGGCAGCAAGACTACCCTAGGGTTAAGTTAATAGCCTGGTGGAAAGGAGTGATGGTCTCTTAGTTCCACCTCATGGTTGCGTTATGAGAAAGAGTGACGTAAAAAGTCGTACTTTTCGCCATTACGTGTACATCACATGGAAGAAATAATCGTTCTTTGTAAAT
Organism: Branchiostoma lanceolatum; assembly: GCA_035149815.1. Lineage (NCBI taxonomy): Eukaryota > Metazoa > Chordata > Leptocardii > Amphioxiformes > Branchiostomatidae > Branchiostoma > Branchiostoma lanceolatum. The sequence continues at coordinate 26,599,557 of CM068866.1, read as the reverse complement.
TTCAATAAATCTTCCAGGTTTCTTTATTAGAGTGTGGCGAAGTTTGCAGACAAGATTTTGGTTTCATTAGTTGTGACATCAATGTGTGGAAGATGTATAACTATTGCTCTTCAGCCAGCAGAACTGTAGGAAGTATATATAAGCAATGAAGAGAAAGAGCAAGACAGTTAAGTCAGTGAATAATAGACTGGCCCCATGTCTATATCTCAACATGCATGTTCTTCATCTGTGGTCAATGCATAATTCTGGAGACGAAATGAAATATCAGTAGCTGATAGTGCATATTGATTCAGTCTGTCATCAATTTCTTAAGTAAGGAAGTTACCTCAAGAAAAGTAAGCAGTCCTGCTTTAGGATCTTTTGTCTGAATAGTATGCATTTTTCATAGGATGCTGCAACTATAATGTTTGTCATTCTAACGGTAACCTTTCCAGAAATTTGCACTGTATAAATGTATATTTCAGTACCTGCTGATTGTGAGGTTCACAAGACTAGACTACACAAAGATCATAATTGCATCAAGAGCGGGAGAAGCCTCTCATTAAAACATCAACCCTCTCTTAATGGGTTAGGATATTGGTGATGGATTATTGTTATACGACATGTTTATTGTGGCCACAGGCTCGGGAAATTACAAGGACCGACGGGTAACATAGTTATTACTTGTTCATTAATGGCAAATCATGCTCCTGTTGGAAGAAGATATGCTATCAGCGGGCCCCACTTTGGATGACTTATGCTGATTTCTATCCATAGGTGCCAGGGACTTAAGGATATCTTAAAGAGAACAACTGATGGAAAATGCTGACTTTCGGAGCCACTGTATCTGCATGGTGCCTCTTATCGTGTTTTAATCCATTTAAATGTGAGAGCAACATTGCTGAAAAATCAAGCCAACAGACAAAAAATCTTTTAGATACTGTCATAGTAATACATTACATATAGTCCCTTCCAAGAAATGCTGCTTCTATATGATCATGTGAATCTGTGAATCATGTCTTAGATGAAAAAAAGCCTTTCCAAGAATACTGCTTTTGTCACACTAAATTGTTCAGTTGACAATGTGCTCTCCAAAAATTGCAATGTAAATATTATCAAATTCCATGTTTGGTGTTGAAAGTCTTCATTTTGAATCTGTTGCTTAGGTTTCCCAGCATGTAACACATCTTGACGTTGTGTTGTTGAATGAACATAATGGCCTAGACAGTCTTTGAAATGCGATTAAACATTCAGCCCGGATGGATGGGGAGGTGCCATGGTGGTTACATTTGGATCTCTTTGTCGCCATCTGGGGCTTACTTCTAGCATACAATCCAATTAGGTCAGCCTTGATCAAATAAATGAGAGCTACATGGAACAATTTGACCCTGCTAACCACTGAATTACCTCAGTATACTATTCTCTTGCACAGAAAGGTCAGAAGCTAAACTCATGATCATGAGGGATGCTAATGACCTGCTGAGAAAAACAAGCTAGGAATGATCTGATTCAGTCATACATGTGAAATACAGTCACCATACTTAACAAGCAAGGACCTTCTAGCTCCATGTACATATGGCTGATAATGTCCTGAGCTGTGAAAAGGCACTGCAATGATGTTTTAGTACAGTAGGCTTTGGTTCATGAATTATTATAACCATTGAAAGGAAAGTGAAAAATACAACCCATACCGGTAGAAGATGACAAACTCCAGCTGCCTCCACAGCCCTCTCGACTTCCTTTTACTCTAATCTTCAGTGCAAGACACATCAAGCAAGGAGAAGTGCATCTAAACCCGCAGCTTTGTTGAGTTGTAGAAGCCCTAGAGTGAAACGCATTTTACATGGCCTTGAAAATGAAGATAACACGTAAATATAATCCTGGTACATCCTGTCTGAGTTATGGCTGTGTGAATAATAACGGGAATTTACAGCAGCTCCCAGGGGTGGATGAAATTGTACTTCCCCGATTCTGATCAGTAATTAATGGGGATGACATTTGCTAGGAAATGCAAAATGGTTCCCTATGCAATTTTTTCCTGGAGCGCTTTCCTCAGTGCTTAAAGCTACGTTAGGTTAAAATGGCGGCATCATTTTAACCTTCATCCTACCGTATATAGCAACTTAAGTGATTATGATTTGATCCCCAAAACAGAAAGAGGCAGTTGGGTCAAAACGGTAACTCTGATGTTTATTATTAATTCACTATTAAGTTCACAACATTTTTATCCTGCCCAAAATGCGACAAAACTTGCATGTATGAGGCTTTGTATAACAAACATGTATGTGACGTCGGCGTGGCGTAACGGTTAGAGCGTTGAACTCGGAATCCGTAGGTCCCGAGTTCGATACTCACCATGCCCCGACGGTGTGCCCTTGGGAAAGGCACTTTACACTACCTTCCCGGACGGTGGAGTGACACCCACCGAGCCTACTCGGCTAATCTGTCGAACTGGGTGCCAAAAACACCCTACGGATTTGGTTGCCGATGTGCCAACATCTAGCACATTTGCCACTGAGAACCGTTTAAAAAAAAAAAAATAACAAACAAATTAAAACGATTAAGTATGATAATCATTGTTGAGATGAAATTGAGGAAGGAAATCATTTCAGCATTGCTTTAAATACAAAGATAGTAATCTAATATTGCTTTATTTGTTAGCCTAGTGTTCGGATGACCTTATTGATTATAAGATTACCAAGATTTACATAAGGTGGTAGTCCTTTCCTGACCTTTGCAATAGTTTAAAGTCATTGATGACACCTAGCTTTAGGCAATGCCCCACTGTCACCAGAATAATCTGAGTCATCAATATCAGACTTCACTTGACCTTTAACCTTTTTAAAGCCTGTTACCCTCCCTCTCACATTCCTCCACAAGTAACCCTGCACTGTTAGCGCTCTGATAACCTTTTGGGCTGTGCCAAAGTGAAAAGGGGATTCTTATTCACCCTTTTTGGGTTGTGTGTGACATCTCACAGGATCGAAGCTCCCCTTGCAGTAATCTAGCTATCGATAATGTTCGTCCGCAGGATTAGTGTGATGTGTGCCGCATCAGAACTGCCCTTGGGGAAAGGGCAGACCATGCTCTCCTGACCTTTTGGGTAAAACCACTTGATTCAACCCCAAATCCGCACGTAGGAGATGTACCCTGCCTGCGTAGATCCGTATGATAACACATCTCACCTACTGTGCTTAACAAACTTTTTGTCTTCACACTTGGTCTTTGTATTTCTTTGGGTCATACCCCTTCACAATATGAGCCATTTCTTATAAAGCTTAGTCTAGTTACACCTAATCCAAACCACCAGTGTATGGATCTGCCCAACATGAAAGAAATGTATTTCTGTCATTCAGTGATGCAAATGATTTTTTTTTTCACAAATGAAACTTTAAGGTGTTCTGTTTAGTCAGAGGAAAGTCCTCACTTTATTTCTCACATGTTGTGTAACTGGTACTATGAGGTCATGTCCTGTTCTAAGCTTTATGGATATAACTGAAAATCAATTATTTTGCAGTTCATTATTTCACCCTAGTGTACAAAACAGAGGAAATCACCTTCCTAAGGTTTGGTCGCAGCTGTTTAATAAACACTCTCAGTCAGGGATGTCCCAACAAGTTACTAATACACATATCTGACATCATTTGAATGGGGAAAGGGAGAGCATAATGAATATCATCCAAAGCCTCTTGATCGTCTCATGTTTGTCACTGTACCATACATATAAAATTGATCTCTAGTGAACAGATTAATGAAAATACTTATAAACAGCTTTAAGGCTTTCAATTTGAATTGTAAAGAGGTACATTTGTGGTGATGTGATCCAAACCCTGAAGCAAAGTGAATTCAGTGTCTAAGAAGGAGTAGGGTTGTAATACAGCTTGACGATTTTGTTCAGACTATTTGTCAATGATGTCAAAGGTCTCGATGATCAGGAACCATTCATCAGGGACCACTTGGTGACATTTGTCCTTGATATTTTGTTTAAAGCTTAAAAGCATAAGCTATATAAGCGAATTGACTTGTAGATGTTGCATCTTGTATGTCAGCCCCCAAAAGGGTCAGCTACTAGAGAGTGGTGCACATAGTAACCTTATTACTTTGCTGAGAAAACGAATGAAATATCCAGTTGCACGCAGCAAAATAACCAGCATCATTTTTGGAATTGCTTTTAACCTTACATGTATGTTCAAGAAAGAGAACATGTTTTGATCTTGTTCGTAAAGATTTTTTTACCTTTAACGTGGTATATTTGCATGCAGTTAGGACAATGCCAAGGGCTGCTGTAGCTTACTGTTGTAAGCCGGCTGCTACTTTATGACTAATATGGCGTGTTTCCTCCCTATTTCACCATGAATGGTACACCCACAGCTACATCTTTTTGATTGTGGGCCACAACTGTGATTATTGGAAACTGGGGCCTGACCCATCTAGTAACAACACAACAAATCTCCCCTGTTTGCCCGATGGCACTTGCATAAAGGGGTGGATTTTATCCCTGTGCTGATCATTCGGTTCGGTCTCATTTAGCGCTTGTTGCTGTTCATGTCTCCCATGGGGACTTCTCTGAACCCCGGAACTGTAAATCTGCGGATGTGGTAGTATTAGGTTGCGTGGATAGGAGAGGATGGACAGCTGAGGAGAATCCAACATCTAAGAAGGGACGTAAACCGTGAGCGCCTGTGTGGCCCAGCCGATTGATTTGAGCAATGGCCGTCTTCAGTGAAAATGTGGAGAGGCAGGAGAAATCCATCATGAAGCGGCCGTAATGACACAACAAAAGCGCCTGCAGCGGTGTGTGATTGCATGCCAAAGGGGCAGCCGGAATTTAGGGGATCTTCCTGGCACAATTTACCAATCTTGACATTTAAGCCAATGCAGCTCTTTGTTCAATGACTCAATAAAACAAGCCTTTTGTAATGAAAGGGTTTGGTCTATTAAATGCCATTGACAAAACATGCATACAATTTCAAGGCAGGTGTACGCCCTGTGCATTATTTTTTAAGCTGAAGGCCTTTTCCGTCATCTTTTCATTTTTGCAACAGAGCCTGCAAACACAGCTATCAAATACGGGTTTGTTTCCACGTGCTTGACTTTGCAGCGAAAGTGACCCTCCCCCCTCTTAGTGACGCATTGTAATCCAGATTGTCACATTCTGCACGTCCACCCATCTACCAGCCCAGCAAGACATATGGACACAGGCTTATGTCCAGGCCATTTCCCAGCATTGCCATCAAGCAGCCTAGTGTGCGGTGTTGACGGCATCTCGCATTTCAATTGCTTACGAAACAGTCTCATTTGTTCCGTAACCTGCATCACAAAGCCATTCGTCACCAGCTCAAGACTATTCATCACAACACCTGACTTATCCAAGTATCATTACTAATTATCCCATGTATGAATTATTAAGAGTGGTCATTTGGAAGGGCTCTGACTCTATCCAATGTTTGGGGCACGGTGTGCCCACTTCCCCACAAAGCATGTCCAAGGCACTGTTTTAAGATGCAGCCCTCATTTCTCATGCCATATTGAATATTGGAAGCTATTGCTGGGAGTCGATGAAGATGATGAATCTGCAGTTTCCCCCACACAAAGGGTGGAAGGGCCCGGCGTTGCTTTCGTCTTATATTTAGCAGCGTGTCCGTCATTACAGGCTTAGTGTAAATAGTGGAAGGTCTGTATCGAAGCAGATAAGTTCTTAGATTCTTACATACTGATAACACATTTGGATCAGCAAAATTTGGTAGTTCTGTCACACAAGGTGCTGCATGGAGCAAGGCAGCAGAACTGATGCGGGGCAAAGGCTCTCAGTATTACACTCAAATTGTTGCTTAATTTTGCAAGAAGTGTGCTGGGTCAGCCTATTTATGGCCTGCCATAGGAACCGTCTGACCTTTCCTGACCAACCTGCTTAACATGCATGGGATTTTCTCTACCTACACACATGGTTAACTGGAGAAGGCCCATGCTAGGGTTTTACCACAGCTACTGTAGTTTCAGCACCCTACACAGGTACAACCAGGTTCTAACCCACAAGCCGAGGAGAAGAATGTGTACTTACAAAATGCAGTCACATTTAGTCTGCTGCTGCCTCGTCAATAGGTCATTAAGCCCAAGATAGGATTGCAAAGCCTAGCCAGGCCAATCCTGGCTGTCCTTATGAATGCTCCGGTACTTAAGTGGTCTAGACCGCCACCTTGTGAGTTAACAACGTCTCCTTCTCACACGAGGTGTCGTCGGTACGGACTCGGGGTAGCTTTCCTGATGGGAGGGGTAGAGCTGCACCGTGCAGCACATGCGACAAACGATGCACCGCTCCTTTCTCGTTGCTGCTGCACCATCTAGGGTCATCACATGGTTGGCTAGCTGGAGCAAAGTGCGTGTCTACGGCTCCTCCCACCGAGTGGTCCACTCAATGTTTTTCTTGATTACAGAAGCCCTTGGTTTCCTCTTGGGGCATTCCACATAGCTGATACCGGCCTACTCATTACCATCCACCCCCATTCTGTCCTTTTATCCGGCTCTGAATTGACAAGGCTTTATCTGCTCGGAACATATTTCCCCCCGAGTCGTTAGAGCATCAACGATGGTGTGTCACACGGCACAAGTGCGAACGGCTTTATCCAGACGCCCTCGCCTGTTGCTGGAGCATATTGGTTGGGAAACCACTAAATCTTAATTTGACTTCCTTTGTGACAGGGAAAATTGTGCCGAGGGGCAAGCTATTTCGACATGTATCACAGCATTATGAGTTCCTTGCATCAAGATCCAAAACATCTCTAAGCCAGACTCAAAATTCTAGCCATGTTCATAAAAGATCCTCGTTGCTCATCCTACCTGACAAGCGAGTAAAAGCTTCTAAGTTGCCCACCCCTTCTCTTACGTGGTCTCACCCTATCCAGTGTTGATCCTCCCCCATGGTTTATTGCATGAATAATTTCTGTAGTTAAACGACAACCATTCAGATGGAAAGACATCACGGTAAGAAATGGATGGCGACGCAGGGCAATTTCTGATAATATACCTTCAGGACGTGTATTTGTTCCCCCTCATTGTTGCATGCATTCGCGTTTACATTTGATGAGTATTGATCTGGGCATACTTTGAGCCATGCAAAGCAGCCCTGTCAAGATCTCCAGTAATGAAAATTCAGGGCTGCCTGTATTGTTTTCTGCTCTATTCTCAACAGGCTTTCTGGTGTAATTCCCACTTGGCATTAATTTTATGTGTCAGTTGGTGCCTTTTCTACACATACCATCACCGTATCTCCGTGGCATATATAAATGAAGGAAAAAAGTGGTAAATGGCAATGCTTCAGTTCTTGCCATTCAAAATATCTGCATTTTGAAGAATTTTATCCCAGAGAGTTTAGACTAGTAAAACTTGCATATTACTTTCCCTTCTTGGTAGGAAATTGCTTATGTAGAGCCTGCTGGAGCCAGGGCTGGGCTGGATGTGCAAACTAACAAGGAAGCTCTAATCAATATTGCTTTCGCCACTCTGTATAATATATACTATTTGTGTGCTAATGGGGGGCCTGCACCACTGTGCACATTCAACCATTTATTGGGTAATCTTTGACCAGCCAGGAGGAATTTTAAGGACTCGCCGCAGCAATTTTGGCCTGGCTGCAATTGCAAGATGTCGCAATCCATGAATGCCGCAGCGCAAACTTGGGTAGATTAAGTTGATGCCATGAAGGTTTACCTTGGTTGTGTCTGCGGTGGGCTCAAGTCCCCTAATTGGCATCTGTGTCGTATGTTGCCTACAGTGCGGCAATACCACGGGTGAGGTCATGCATGCCAATTTCATGAGGCGCCTTGGGCCGAAGTACTTTCCATCCAAGACCCACCAATATTCCAATAATGCTAATGCATAGGCATTTCCCACATTGGCAGTGCCCAGATGGATATCATTTCCATAACTGAAATTATGGGTAAGATATAGATTGCTAGCTTATTTGATCAGCAGGAGTGCTGTCTGCCAGAGAGGGTAGGAGTGTGTAGGAGTGGAATATTCACCACTCTGAATCAGCAATAGATGTTCACCCGACGTAATTATGAAAGTGGCAACAATTTACAATCATTCTAACTACCATCTCCATCAATCTTGTAAAGTGAGACGTAAAAAATGTTGTTTTTCCAATACTTGGGACTAATTCTATTGCAATTGCGCTGTATTTATTGGTGAGTTCAGCTGAAAATAGGTTTTAAAAATGGAATGAAAGGCCAATCTCTGAGGAAGCTCAATTTGAAATACAGCCAGGAAAATGGCTGTCTTGACTTTTAAGGCCCACATTGGAACTCTCACTGATACTAATTTTCCCAACAAACCTGCCCCCCCCCCATTTTTTCCCCCTATCCGGACTGACGTTTGTCCTACAAATGATTTGCAAGTATATGCCCAGCTATTTGTTTTAACTTTTTTCAAGGTAGGAAAATACTGTCCTCACATTTCCCTACCATCCACATGTATAATATTATGTAGCTGCAATATACTGTAGATTCCACCTGCCATCTTATAAGCAACTGTCCTGCATTATCTTTGGTGCTGCACATGTATTTTGGTTGATACACAAACATAGATGATAAACGATAGTAACATCTAGAGGTATGATGAGTACAATGTGAGAATGAGTATTAACTAACAGAAAACATCTAATAAGATATACTGTATGACTGTTTCAAATCATATGTTGATATGCGTGCATTTATGCATAATTGCTTTGTGGTTTGTGGGTTAGAGCCTGGTTGTACCTGCCCAGGGTGCTGAAACTACAGCTGTTCTTTATTGTACATCTATTTTGTGTATAGATCTCTAATTTAAAAAGCAGCAGAAAACAGGCATTTGCAGTGGTGACAAGACTGCTCAGAGGAAACAAATTTCGTTTAAGACTATCCAGTTGTGAAGAAAAAGTTCTTGACATAGTATTACCCTTCAGAACCACGTAGTGAATTTTGCAGTGTGTCTGCATGTTGTTCATTTATTGCAGGGGCATTTTCCATCAAGTTTCAAACTTTGCCAATCCTTAGCAGCATGGAAAGAAATGGATCTGGGTTAATGATTCTAAATCTTAACAAATCTTCCTTTCATTTGGTATTCAAAATTCCCACAAACATACCAAACAAAATACTAATAGAAAGCACATTAGGCCCAGTCAGAATTATTTTCAAAACTAATATAGAAGGGCACATTTCAAAAAATAGAATCTCTTACCCATCCCTCTTTGTTTTAAAAAGTGCCTTTATTGGTTTCTCTTTTCCTTCCCAAATTAGATGAAATGCTGAAGGGGAAGATATTCTGAACGACTTAGTGACGGCATGTTATGATTGGATGTACATCTTTCATTGTCTAATCTATAGTTCTATTACCAGATCCCCCAAATCTGCCCATGGGCCAGTTCAGTATATTCAATATATCATCCTTCCCTTTGTAAAGATTGATTGATTGACAACTAGAGCAGGACACATTATTCCATTTTTTCAATATGCTTGATTGTACCATTCTGATGAAGGGGAAAATTTTAATGTAGGTTGTGAATATGGGATAGGAAAAAAAGGAAAGTGTTTGCAAACTCCAAATAAGGCTAGGCATGCACTTTGAACAAAATCTAATCCTTTTTGGATTTATAACATTGCATGATTCCATGTTAAACTTTTTTTAGCAAGAATCGTGATATAATACAAATTAAAGTAAAAACTGCTCCTTAGTTCAAGTCATAGACAGATGCCAGTAAAAGTGCTTAAGACAACACGCATCTCACCACGTCCTCCCTCCCACTGTGGTCCTATTTCATTTCATTTCTTTTGTAACAATCCCGTTGAATTCTTGTCAGCAGTAAAAACTTGAAAAAATTTTTTTGGCTGTTGTTCTGTTGTTTGTCAGTTATAAATTCCCTTTTTCTGAGCTGACACAGCATTTTTCCAAGTTAAAGAATAGTACATAATCTGATGAAAAATAAACCTATAAAAGGAGACCAGTCTCCCACTTGTATTGAATCTGCATTTGTGTTGCAATGACAAGGTGCTGCATGTGTTTACTAACACCCTGACGGAAGTCACTTCAAGAAAAGAACTATCGATGCCAGAATTGTCCTGATGACTGAAAGTGGAGACCTGTTGGGTATTCAATACCATTCCCCGCTGTGGCCATACTAGGGATCATGCGCTCCTCAACAACATATCAATTAGGGCACTTTAAGGTCCCTGCTGGTGAAATTGCATTACGGCTATTCCGGGGTATTTGCTGGACTTAACATTACCCCTCAGTGTTGATAAAGGTGGCTGTTCGTGTTTGGAATGTAAGCGGAGTTCATTGTTGCGTCGCAGTAGGTGCTATTTTATTCACTCTTCAAAAATACTATAAGTCTCTTAATGATTACAGTTGACAAATTGTATCAGGCTAGGGTAAATAGTGGAGAGCAAACTTAACACCATGCAGTGAATTTAGAAACCGGATGTTATTATTACCTCTAATTGAATGTTGTAGGATGTTCTTTTTTTTTTGTTTCCTAGGAGTAAATGTAACCTAAATTTTTGTGGCAATCTGGAGCTAACCAGATCTGGCCATCCATTAGCATTGTGTCTCTTTCTAAAGATAAGGCATCTGTGTTTTAGCCACATGGTAGATTGGAAGTGAAATATCAGTTGGCTCATCAGGGCTTAACTATCCCTCCGAGGGTGTCATTACGCAGTAATGAAGCCTGTGGGAATGGCTTGTACGTCCCAACGGAGGAACATTTGCCGTATCAGGCTGCCGCAATCCTGCCTGCTGTCCCGGCGCTCAATCATCGTGACACTACAAGCTCGCGCACAAAGCAGACTTATGAACTCTGTGTAGTCCTCTTATTGGACCGGACGTTTATGCTCATGCAAGTCGGCAGATTGGCCAGACTGAGGTCGGGGAAATACACTTCCTGGCTCTTATTTTAGGGCAAAGTAATTTCTGCTACTAATGGAAAAGGGTATAGAAGGTGGCACTTATGGCTCAGTCGGAAGTATGACCCAGGTATCATTGATTGGGGGTGGGGGGTGAAGATGATGTTAAGAAGGATCAACTGAGTTCCTTTGTTGTCTTTCTAGACCTCTTTTTATGTTTTATTTGATTGTATAGAGCTGTGCCATCTACATTTCTATTATACAGCCCTTGGGCTACACAGTTGGGCAATCGCAATACAGCAGGGGTTTAGTCTACTGGCTGCTTTCTAATGTGATGTAACATTATTAGACGCTTGACAAAAAGACATCTAGACTGATTGTAAATATCAGAAAATGGCAAAATATTACACTTGTTTGGTGATGTTTTCCAAATAAGTCAATGCTTTGATGAGATGTTTGAATGTGTGGGTTTGTTTTTCATAGATGTATGTGAATCATTATAAAGCCAACAGTGCAAATCAGAATGTTAATAGAATTTGATGTATTTTCACACCATAGCAAAAGACTCCTAAATAGACCTGGATTGGGCTGTGGGATTTCTCTTGCATTTCCGACAAATTGTTCTAATTTATCACTATGTTGGCTTCCACTTTGATGAAAAACAATTGCCCAATCTTATCGCTTCATATAAATCAAGCGCAAAATAAAGCATTCTATTCTAACTTTGTTCAAGTAATGAGAAATTCCTAAGGGATCCAGTTTTAGTTCATAATAGCTTTTCTTAATATATACCACAAATGTACCTCATATGTCTTATACTTATCAACTTTGGTAAACTAGTTTAACATACTATGAAATGACTAAATGTAATTCCGAGGCTAATAGGGTACACATACTTTATTAATGACAGTCACTGCTCTCTGTTTTTTTTTCACATCTAATTTGTTTGTCATATTAGATATATAAAAAGTCAATGATAATTTGTTCCAATTAGAATGAGTGCATTTCTAGCTCACTAGATGGATATAAATTATACCAAAGGTAGAAAACTTAGTAGCAGTAGCTTACCAATGTAGTTGAATGAACTCCTTTGTTCAGGATGAACAGTATAATATAACTTGTTGCTGCAGCAAGAGGAATTGACTGGCATAGATTTAAGAATTATGATTACAGCCAAATCTTGGGGTAGAGTAAATGGAAGTCGGAAGCCGACCACATGACTGCGCCACAGGAATCCCATTAATTTTCTGTCAGTCGAACTGCTCAAAGATTACTTTTTCATCCTTCTGTAATTGGATACTAATCTGCTTAATTTTGGCACCAAATTGCAGATTTCAATATGATTTCACATTGTCCGCAACATGGCTTTAGAGCTTCTGTTCTTACATGGGTGAAAGAATTATGACCTGGGGTGTTTAACTTAACGTTATTGGATGATATGCAATACGTATAAAATCTTCGAGAAGTTTTTTATGTCAATGTTGATATATGAATATTAATAGATTTATAAAATGAATTTCCTAAAATGAGATTATATCACTTTCCTAGAACTGATAATGTGGTACAAAGATACGAAATACATTTTTTGTGACTTATACTTAATGGTTCTCTTACTAATATTTTTGAACTAATATCATATAGAGGATTTTTGTGAATGTCTTTGTTCAAAGTGTTCTAAAGACTTGTAGATTTTAGTTGTGGGAAGTGAAAACTTGATTTACACAAAGGTCTTTCATGACAATGTTTTCTTTGATTGATTTGCTAATGCTATATTAACTATTTTGATAACTAACCAAAAATTACTTTTGAAAGAATGCCATCCACTTTCTGTTAAAGATAAATGCTGCACACTCAGTACCAGTTTGTCCTAATTCACAGTTACATGTAGATCATGAATAATGTAAAACTTACCCACCCCCTTGATAGCATATCATTATTCAAAATTGCTGTACAGAGTCAGACGCATAAGGTAACCTTAACCAAACTTACTAAAAGTCCAGGGTCAATGCCCCAAGTCTGGGCATGACGTCCTGACCCTGAGACATTTTCACTAGACTATTGGATGTTAGCATGTCAGACAAAAAGATTCCACACTGCCCTACGTCGGTGCCATCTGCCGATCACACTCATCTCACTGCTTAATACTTTCTCGCCCCAGGAAGCTTCGCCAAAAGGGCAGCATCTTAAACCTCCCACTCATAACTACTGATCTTGAGATACCAAATATCCCTCCTTCAACCCAGGCTCCACACAAAGGTTACCCTGTTTCTACTTGCTAAGTCAACGAACTCAAGTACACCTACGTTGCACACCATCTGCATGAAGATAAGAGACTGGACCGTCAGATGCTATAGTTGGGAAAATTGAAGAGAATGGGCTCTGGCACCCTTCCACTTATACGTATACCCTTAACTGGGTGTTAACCATTATGGTGGTCAGTAAAGAAAAGTGGTAAATGGGGTAACTGAGCCTTCAAGGGAATTCAATGATTACTAATGACGTATCTGGAGCAAACTATAAAAAGGCAGTTATACACTCTAGATTTCAGGAAAGCTTGTCAGGGGGAGGGAGTGAGTATACACACATAGCTGTGTTGCTTTGACTTGCCATAATTCACATGACTTGTCTATTATGTTTGCTTGAAAACAAAAAAGTTTAATTCATATAATAGATAGTGCTTATGACAACCACAAAATGAAAGTTTCTAGCTCTAAAATAATGGCAGGATTGTGTCTAAACTTGCAGAGAATTGATACAATGTTAAGTTTATTGTCCATTTCAAAATTTAAAAAATCAAATTCTTTAACTTAATGACTTGAGGAAAAAATGCCTCTTTACAGAGACTTGAGTAGCAGCATTTTAGAAGTACTAAGTCTTTCCTTTGTTTTCCTGATTGGTAACTTTATTCATTGTTAGTACTTTGATAAGAAATTTTCATTTGTCCTTGTGCATGTCACTTTGATTTTAAGCTGTCAAAACATTCCTTGAACCTTTCATTGCACCCAGTTTTATGACAAATGGCTGAGGTACATCACAGCCTTTTGATGGGAATATTTTACAAGCAGTGCTTTCAAAAATGTAAATTCCAATTGCCCCATTCACTCCAAAGGGTGTTGTAAAAATGTCACAGGCAACAATCTGTACATTTAGAGACCATTAAAACTGGGTCAGAGAACTGATATTTCAAGGACATTTAGCACCTTTTTAAAAGGTAATCCATTACAATGGGGAATTGAAACAGTTAAGCGGAAGTCACAGAATATATTATTCAGAAGGTATGTAATGTGCATGTGGTAGAACGATGGTGAAGTGATAGATCATGATGTACACTAATGACTAATGTATGTATAGATTTGTGAAAAAATATTTTTAATGTATTTGATAAGCTAGGTTTTATTTCCACCTAGCTTTCTGTTAACATATTGAGTTAGAAAATGTAGATTTTCAAACCTACTTCAAATCTGAAATTGGTGTGACTTTTGTGCTTGCGGAAAACCTCTACGTACTGTGCGGTTGTGGATTGAATGTCATCAGGATTTACTCCTGATATTCTAGGAATTGAAAGAGTTTCATTCAGGGCAGGCCTTTCTCCTTGATGCATTGAAATCAGCCGCACTGAGGCCAAGACAAGCCACGAAAAAGTCAAAGGTCATGTTGAAGTGTAACCTTCAATGTAACACCATCGCCAAATGTAAATCCCATGGGCAAGGAAGAGCTTTCGGGCTGCGTGCAGAGGGTATGATGTGTAATTTGAAATAAGTCTGTTTGAAACTCCGGCTGACTATCTGCAGAATGCTTAGAATTTGATAACAGTTTCTGTAGTTGTATGGGCGATGGTAATTGGCTTTGAATTGCCACTAGGAAATTGAAATTGAAAATTCTCTGTAATCCATGGTGGAAGTTTTTGAGCTCAACTGATTGAGCTGCATATCAAGTCAGAGACTGCAAATTGTCATGTACTCTGCGTCGAAACTTGCAAACATTCATATGTTACTGTGAAATGATAACTGTTGCATCTTTATCCAATGAACATTCGTCAGTAAATAAATAGCCTCTGCTCATCTTTTATGTTTATGTGTTCTTTTTGCTACCAGGAAGTGCATTGCATCATTTACTTATCCCCCACACCCCCACACCCTGGCCTTCCTGTTCACATACATTACTACATTACCCTGATCTGTGTTCATCTCGTAAAGGACTTTATGATGTCAGCCATGGTCAAATGTCATCGTCAAAGCAGCCAAATTGTTCCACTCATCCTGCCTTGACAAGTTTTTATGGACTGAATTACCACGTTTATTATACCCGGGCTATAAGACTGATAAGAAAAGGCAGAATAGGTATGTTACGACTGGTATTGAATTCGGTGAGGTTTCCTCTTGTTTATGGTAATGAACATGAAGACAGTCCCTACAATAGTCATCCGTCGGGTGATTTTCAACATGCTGTAAGCTGGCTGCAGTAAAACTAGAATCACTTTACTGGACTGCAGAATTGACGAGGCCAGCGCTGGGGTTATTATGTGAGATTTCATTAACTCAGGGAACCATCAATGATAGGGAGGTCTTTCTGTATGTAGAACACAACGGCATCAATTCAGTCAGTTTCTCCACAACAGTTCTATATGTGCTGCCTGCATGATCACTGATAGGAAACCAATCAGTACAAAAAAGGGTTGTAGGCTGAGTTTGTTGCCCAGTTTTGTTCTTTTAAAGAGTTTTAACCTACTGTATATGCCCTCTCGTAATCTCCAAGAAAATGTAAGGATCCGGCAAATTTTCAGTGTTTTAGATAATGTTTTGCAACATCCAGTACACTTTTCTAGTATTGACCTTTTTAACAATTTGCCTCGGACTACATAGAAAAGTGATGATTTATGCCATTGCAAAATTTCAGGGTCGCTCATGAGTAGATTTAAACAGCAGCATTTTCCGTGAAATAGGACAAGGCTTTAAGATAGTGCTTAATTGCAATTCAGATGTAAAATGTTATAAAAGTCTTAATATTTTTCATGAATTTTTATTTAGTGTTATATATGTTGGAGATCAAAAGTAAAACTTCAAGTATCAAATTTTGTCCAACTTTGTTTTCTTCTACCTTTGGTATAATTTATATCCATCACTGAACATGGTAGTACAAAGGATGGACAAAGTCCACTGTGATGTTACAGTTAGCACCTTTGTAGCTCTCAACAAGGATAACAAACCATAAAGTATTAAGTGTTTTGCAAAGTGGACAGATATCCACCATGCTATATTTTAGATTATTGTGATCTTGCATGTCCATCAAAAAGTCATTATAGAAACATTAGGAAAATGTTCTAAAGGTCCCACTACGACCTGGAAGCTCACAACACACTGTAAGTTTCATTTTTATGAGCCCTACTATCTTAAGTTGGTCTTTGGGTCTCAAAAAGCGATTGCCCATTAAACTTGTGTGAGCCCATCTGCAACTGACGGAATGGTGTTCTGTATCTGTATCAGATATAGCAGGTATAACCGCCCATCGACGTAACACACCAGCTTTGCAGGCATGCGGCGTGACAGCAGCTGGTTACATTACACTGAACGACCTGTCACATCCAACCTTTGCATATCTAACTGCATGCATTGTTTAAAGCTATCTAATGAGGATGCCTCTACGACTACAGTACTTGGTTCCAATCTATGATTGTTTTAGGAAAATACTAATTTTTGAACACATCAATCCTAGGTTGATAAGTCTGGTACTTGAAGGCATGGCTATTTCTTGTACTTTTCTGAGCTTGTATTAGATACTTATCAGTCTGTGCGTCCACCTGTTTATTAGTCATTTTGTACATCATGCATAGTTTGGACATTTTTCTTCTGTCTTAGAGTGTGGTTGAAAAATGCAGCAAAATTTCGAAGGTTAAAGCCTACTCTGTACCCACAAAATGTAACCAAAAATGTATGTCTTTTGACCCCAATAGTTTTTGAAGAGCTTAAGTTGGAAAATGAGTAAATTGAGCAATTTTTTCATAAGTCTTAATAATTTTGAAATATCTAGTATGATTTGTGTGTTATGAAGTATCTAATTTGTCTCTTGTTGTTGTTTTTTGCATGCGACCCTTGAACTTGTTGCTGGCTTGCCAACCTTTCTACACCCTTTGAATGGACCTTCAAACTGTGCTCTAAATTGTGGACATTTTATAGGTATGTGAACTTCTTCCTTAAGATGTTATCATGCTTCATAGACTTGTGACTTTTAATGACTTTTTTTCTCCAGGTATCCATGTTGTATCTATGCTTGTCAGTCAATGGCAATTTCAGTTTCATGTAGGATATATGACACTTTTATTGGTTGTCAAAACATCTGGTAGAAATTGCCTTTGAAAGTCAATGATACTTATAATCAACTAGGTCACTCTTCTAATCTTCAAAATTTCATTGAAGAATAGAATGTATGCCTGTTAATCCTGTCAATTGTCATCAAATGATTGCCATGGTGAACACAGTAAAACTGGTATTGGCACATTGGTATAATAATAGCCAGATTAGTGCCATGTTTGCTGCAGCATGTCACATCAATTTGTATTGATTTTTGCCAATATCAAGTGTCAAATTTAATGTGTATTTCATTAGGTCTGATTAGGTTTACCTTCTGTCATCCCAAATTGTGCATGTTTATGAAAGGTGGTACAATATTGCTTTATAGATTGGAGTTTTCTATAGGCCTGTCTGGTTCGTATGCCAATTTGTGCTAATAAGAATTACTTTCAAGGCTTCTATTTTGTGTAGGTGGAAAGGGTTAGCAGCACTTAAAAAGAGTAGAGCCAAAGGGCATGCATTTATTTGGTGCTTATTGCTACTTCGAAACAATATATTCAATTTGTCATTTTCTTGACATCAGACACTTAGAAGAGATATTGTTGGTCTTCTTTTCCTTTGTCATTAAGTGCAGATGGAAGTGGAGAAGTTAAAGAAAGTAGATTTGCTTTTAAAACATGGCACTGATTTTTGTTCCAAACCATGTTCGTGTATAATTTTATGCATTAAGAAAAAAATGCATGGGATTTTCCAACACTCTCATGTTGTCATTGAAGAGAGATGCTTATCAAACACTCTTTCCCAGAATGTCAAAGGAAATGAGGATCAGAAGTCCAAAAAGCAAATTGCATGCAGATCTCGGTACAGGAAATGACTCGGATGAAATTTGTTCTGTCATTGTCACTATACCTTAAAGTCAGGTAGAGACATCTCGCTTATACATTGGAGCAGAATCTAGAAGTGTAAGAGCTGTTTGCTTTCAGTACAGCCTTCACGTTTGCACAATCGGTCTGCAATGATGGTACGGAAAGGTCACAAAGGAGGATCTCAAGCTCATAACTGCTCTAAAATGATTTAGTCCCACTTTAATTTGCAATTTTCATGCATAACCCCACAAGTTAAGGCACCTAAGTGGTTTTGAAGATGATTGGATTTTGACTACATAGAATTTTACGACATTTTTTTGTGGACTGTTATCGCACTATGATGACCCGTTTGCACCACTGACTCAAGAAATAGCTCAAATAATGGCTTTGGAATATTGAGTGATGGAGTTTTTGCCAGGTAAAGAGTGTTGTTAAGGTCACAGATTTTTTCCGTTCACCTTTGAATGAATTTAATTTTGTCTCAATTGAAGTTTTATTGATTCAGGTGATAGTAGAGTTTGACTAAAAGGTCTTTTTGAAAGTTAAAAGTCAGTGGAAGAATACACCCTAAAGGTAAACTTTTAGAAATGTGCATTTAAATTTATTTCTGTATACTAATGTTGAAATCATGACCATTCAGTTCATTTGGAAAATACATATGTTGGAAATAGTAGGGGAGGGGGCATACAGCATATAACATTCTGCATGTATTTGATTGAGATGAAGTTATCAAGAATTCAGAATTATTGGTCAGATGCATTTTTTCAGTTTTGAAGATACACTTTGTGTCTTTAGATCCTGTTTCTTTGCACTCATGCACTGAGCCATTTGAACACTTTGAACAGCTATGATTTACCATACTTGAATTTCTGTCTTTCACTTTGTCCCATATGACTGGTGAAATATTCTTGACTCTGTTCATGATTACATATTGCATAACTATTACCTTAGTATATAGAAAATAAATGTCTTGTCAGGGCTATTTTGAAGGCGATCTGTTTTTCATGCAAACTTATAGAATAAGTTTAGGATTGATGAAATGTTTTTTATCATCGCTGACAGTGGAAACAACTCTGTTGAGGCCTGGACAACAAACCCAATGTTGTTGCATCAAGATGACGAAATGGATTGTATTTTGATTTCTGTAGGAGACTTACTTATTTCTTAGACACAGACAGAGAAAAATAGACAATAGCAATGTTAGAAACTGCCTCTTCCTTTCTCAAGTTTTGTAGAACCCTTCCTGATGGCTTAAAAGATCGTTCTTAGGTTTGCCTTTGCTGTTGTAGTAGGGAAAAATCAGCCTGAGAACCATGACTGCTTTCAATTAATTGTTACATATTTTATTTTATTTCATTTTACAGCAATGATAAACAGAGCAAAGCCTCCTCCAATCATACACACTCACATATGCACACATTTGAATATATTTTCACAAGCAATTTATTATATCATTGCATTTTACTGCTGAGATTTTAACAGCCATCCCAATAGCATCTAATATCTGGCTGCGCCTTAAAGTTCATATCACACAAGGGATTCTATGAAACTTTCATGTAGAGATATAACAGAAATGTGTTATGTAACAGGGAGTTTGCGTCAGACTTTTTGATAGAGATAGATGTTTGCACCTAATGAAAATAGGTAACTTTGGAACTGCTATGGATTGGATGCTTATGAAAAATTGAATGAAGTACCAAATGACTGAGCTGTGTTTTTATTGTTACTATGTCTGCTAGCTATGAAGCATATAACAAAATATATTTCAGACTTGTTTGGTTCTTGGTGTTGCTGTTACTGTTACAGTAATAGTAACAGATCATTTTCTACAGTATTTTTGTTCATTATGCAAATTTGCCATTCTTGTCTTTCCATAACACTTTCCAGTTACCAAATCACTGCAAGCCATTGTACAATCTACTGCAAACAAATTTAGGGTAAATTCTATTGAATTTGTGACCCCACATTGTCATGATGTCCTTGCATATGAGTAGTGGTTGTGGTACATAATTTGGAAGATGATTTTGGTCTGTTGATGGAAATTACGAAAGCCCAAGAGATCACTCTATCAAGACTGTCACAGTAATGATAACAACATTTCAAAATATCCCTATCAGTTACCCATTCCAGATGAAATTAGAGGTTATGGAATTGTGTTGATGTGTTCTCTTTGCTACACAGAAGAACTGCAACATTTTGGACATTAACAGTCATTTATTTTCAAAAATTATTACTCGAGGTAGATTTTATTGCCTCAGAATTTGATTGAACCTACATTGCTGCATTTTATGTGGTAGTAAATATTTTAATTAATTTCTATATTTTTAAAGAGCAGTTGAGGTTGTTTAGGTACCATCAAATACAGAAAGTTTTATTTGGAGCCAATGAATCATAGTTGTGTAATGTTTCTTCAAGTTAGTTGAAATATGGTTACAGTGTGGCATACAAATGAATAAGAGCTACTGTTAATAAGAATGTAGCTGACATATGCTAACTAATGGGGTGACAGGAATGGGTCAAAGTAAAATGCCCTGTTCCAAGTTTACTACCGTTTTTATGGCGTGCAACCACCAGTTCTATGATGCGGTGTCCTGGTTATGTGGTAATTCACATGATGTCTGCGATTCAGTCATATTTTACCCGCCACTGCAGTTCAGTAACTATGCTTTGCTCACATCAGTAATCATTATAACAGGAACAGTTAAAAGCAGATTTATCCACAGGATCAGTGATTTATTTTCCAACAAGGTAAAACTTGCAGTGTTTTCATTGAGTGTGTTTTCAGTATTGCTAACACTGATAGTGAGATGGGCATATTGCCAGGTATGTCGTTACAAGCCCCTCCGACTAGTTGCTGCTTTGTGCTTCATCGCATGCATAAATATTGCTTCACTTGATTTCTCATTTGGTCTATTCCTGTCACACATTTCTTGTCTCCTGATGTTTGAGGCCCTGATTCAATATCATTCTGCATTTTTGTTATTCTTTTATGATTCTGTACAGTCGCTCCTACATGGATCATTGTACGCAGCCTGTTTGTGGTTTCGACTCACGTCTTGCACTTGGACATCATCCATTTGGTTTGTACAGCCAGTGGTTCTGAGTTACGCCAGACTCCTGGGGGCTGCACATGGCTCCGTCAATCCTTATCCACTTAATCACTTACGCAGCCAGGCACTCTGGGATAGCCATGGGAATATTCCTATGCGCTACCAAGTGTCCACTCGTATATGCCGTGACAGGAAGGGTTTCGGAAAAGTAGCCTTTGAATAACATTCCTTGGCTCCAAACTCACAACATTGCATTATGGAAATGCTTGTCACTTACAGCCCCCCCCCCTCAAGTTAAATTTGATTAAGTACAGTACAATATGACCCCTACACTGTTGAGTATTATGTCGTATAATTGCTGATATTCAAACTACATAATTTTTTCAAAATATTTAACTCTATAAGGATTTCTGTACGTTTAATACAGCTGGAATTTTTATTCATGTCATTGCACAATACTTCTAGTCTACAAGCATGCATGCACAGTCCATGTTGTTTAGATAAAAGTCTGACCTTTTTCTTTATTGTAGTAAGACAAAGTTACTGTTGAAAAGAAACTGAGCAAATTAGGAAGAAATGAAGGGGTTTTGTAAAGTTGAAATGTACCATTATAGACACTAATGATATCACTCACTTTCTGCCCCTTCTTTCCCCTACTGGTACCATCTAATGTATGGCATCCATTAAGAATTAAACACAAAAGACGCCCATTTGAGCTAGCAGCTGTATACACTTCCATTTGCAGCTTTCTTCCACATCTTGGGCAATTACGTACAAAGGGTCTTTTGTGTGGCTGTGCTTGATGTCTGCGTGTTATTGTCAGTGTCACTTGGTCCTTTTCTACACCTGTTAATCCCTAGGATTTATCCCCATTCTCCCTCGGGTCATGATGCCTACATCTGGCGTATCATCTGATCAGTTTCAACGTTAGCATTATCATACTTCATCACCTGTCCGCCGACACTTGAAAGCCTCATCTCCGGCTGTTTCTCCTCGGGGAGCGTATCTTAACACGAGCTGTCCAAGCGTCACTTCACACCGGTCGCAAGGTTTCCGCCACTCTTCGTCACAGCGGGGAAGATGTAGTCTGCATGATTGAGTCATAAATTTGGTCGCCCTTCCAAAGGCAAATGTCAATACAGTTGCCTGCAACTCTGAGGGTTTCTGAGAAAAGTGCTTTAGTGTGTCAAACTAGATTGAAAGTTGAATTTCTCCCTTGATGCCACCATCTAAGAAATCTGGGAAATATTTTCCAAGTATGTTTATCATGATAATAAAGTATTCAAACAAAAAATGCAATTTTGGAATGAAACAAATTTTTTTATTTTGCACTGGCACATGTATTCCTAAAGCAAATAGTTCCCTCCTGAAAACTTGCTGTAGGGTTGAAATTGCTTTCCTCGTGTTAAGATTGTAGTGAGAGATGGTTATAACAACCACCCTACATTCAGCACCAAGGTGGTCACCTTGTGTTATTGAATGTGTCTTTCTTCAGGGCTGTACTTTGCAGTTCTGTCATCATATGTGACAGTGAACGGGTCTGTGTTCTCTTTGAATATGCCTACACCAGTCCTGTACAGTTATATTACTACTGAATGATGGGCCTCAGTATAACTTTAAAAGAATTCACTTCTCGAGTATCGCAAAGTTTTGCATTGAAACATTTCTCAAAATGTGCAAGCCATATGATGCCAGGTAGATTTACATATGGAGCACCCAGTCTTATTTATCTCAAAGGTAAAGTTGAATAGAGAGTATCATTGATAATTATGGATTCTTTTATGATAGTTGCAAAATAACAAATGCATGTAACAAGCTTCTAACAGCTTCTTGATTAATCAATTTTCATAAAATGATATCAGGGGCTGGAAACAGTTCTTATTTGATACCGCTCTTATGGACTGTTCCTAGAAAACAGCATGATAGCAGTATCGGTAAAAACACTTCAAATATATGGACTGCTTTAGGAAAGTGAAGTGTGTGGGAGGACACTTACATGAGATATGCACCTACATGCACTCACTACCATGCTGGATTTTTAATGACCAATTGCAGCAACCTACAGATCTTTCATAGATCAGGGATTCTCCACCCCCATCCATACAGCTCTCAAATAAATCTACCCACACACATGACAATTTGATGAAGTCACCACACCACCAACAGCTCTTCACAGCAATTTGACTCTTACATGGAAAATTATGATAAACAGCCTCCCACATGCCCAATTTACCCCAACAGCCCTTATCTTTGGAAAGCAGATCATCAGAGAGATTTCCAAGAATACACCTCAAGCAATTAAAGGTTCTCTTGTTTTGGCCCTTAAACCCTTGTCAGCTTAGCAACAGAGCCTAGAGATATAGTTAAAGAACACAATTCATTAACAAACTGAAAATACATGTTGCCTCACAGTTTAACCAAATGCGGCTAAAATTGCTAAGATGTTTGGTTTCTCCAGAATTATCAAAAGGAAGATAAGCAAAGCACTGTTACAGTATAAAACAACATAATTGCTCTAGAAAGTTGTAAAATATTACGTAAAATCTTGCTACCATGACTAGCATATTGAAAATTGAATACTTCAGCAGGGCAACACGTTATTACAAACATGTACACCTCATGATGTTATATGTTTCTGTTGAATGCTATGAGTATGAAGCAGCTAGAATAAATTGATTATTGTTGCCACACCCTTCTTCGTAATGCCAACTATAGAGTATAGGTCCACTATCACAACTTGAACAGATATCCTCTTCAGCTAGTATTTGAACATGAATTTCAAAATGTGCTAAACATGAAAAATGATGCAAAACGTAGCTGATTAACGCTTAAAATGGTAGCATCCGCAAGATCCAGTCTCGAAGGTTTAGTGAGATTTGATTCGGCAGAAATTCTCCCTGCTGTCGTCCAACCCTATCATATCAATCCATCATACCTCTGTATCCAACATTCTTGATGGGTCCACCTTAATTCAGCCAGACTGATCAGGTAATCTCAGTATAAGCCCTGCATTTTGCTTTGTCGGCTAATGTATCAGCATAGTAATCGAATCGGCAACACCCATTATGGCTAATGCTCTTGTATACACTCCTTTTGGCATCAGGACAACAACAGCCAAGAAAGCTTACCTGAAAATCCCGATGAAACCGTAGAAATGTGCTCAGTGATTTCTAGCGCGGCAGGCAGTGAAAGCGAGATTGGAAGCTAGCTGTAAGTGCGGGGACCGCCGACACCGTGGTCCTCCTGCCGTAAAGTCCTTTACCCGGGAAGATGAATGATGTTATTAGCATTGTATGCAACCAGGAGGTGACATGGACCATCAGTCATGTCCAAACCATGGACTGGAACTCGCAAAAGGCAGGGGAGATCATAGGGGATCAACTGCAGGAAATCAACAAGGATTTATACGTCTTATCGCTCAACCAAATTTGGATGTGCGGGGAGTCTCACGAGACGTGAGATAGGCTGGCGGAAAGACAGATGACCCCTCCCCACGGGCACCTGGCGACACCTGAGCATTAGTGTCCCCTGAACTGTGAGAGCCACGACAAACTTTCACGTCCCTTGGAATGTGACAAGGCCTCTAGGGAGTAAGAGTCATTTCTAAGTACTGAGAGTAGCAGTGATTATACATGTGCGATGGAACTGAATAATCTACATTCTTTCTTCTTCTCATATACTGTTATGTAGTATAACGCATTTAAAATGTTCACCAGTCTATGTCTTTGGGTTGTAAACCACAGCAGGGTGTCACAGCCATTTTAAGGGCAGAGTAGCAGAGTATCAGACTTTAGCAGTAATTACAAATTTACATGTTACAATGAAACTTCTTTTCATAATGATAAAATACATTATGTTTGAGCATTAGGAACGTTCACTAGTCTACATCTTTGGGTTGTAAAATACAGTATATTTTCGTAGATTACACTTATGAAAACCTTCAAAAGCACTGCACTGTGCATCTAGAACCTAACTTGAATGTTCACCTTAATATGCATAATCTATATCCTCCCATATCTTAGATCTTAGAGGACTTCAACATCATTGACTTCCCCCTTCCCCTAAAAGTCCTTCCAGATTTTCATCATTAATAATCAATTGCAAAACTTGACTGACTTTTATGTTTCCCCAACATCATACATACTAGATTGTCTTTCCATCAGGTCACAGGTCAAATATAAAGGATCATTACCCCTTGTAATGAAGAAGACACAGGGATCAAGTACAAGGTAGTAAAGCCCCAAATTTAGAACAACTTGTCCAAAAGCACTGATCGGGTGCAAATTGAAATCCTCCTGGTCCAGACTTAAGTCAAAGGTTTGCTCCTTTATCACCTTTAACACTAAGCTGAGAAAGCCTTGAGTCACGGTAGGTTCTCTCTTCTTCTCATTATACCACCTCTTCCTAACGTTCCCCCTGCCAAGGCGGTAATTTGGAGATAGGGGAGCTTGGGTTTATGAGCTGCAGTTTCGATTTTTTTCAGCCCAGGCCAGTATATCTTAATTTGACCATAACTTGGAAGTCGAATTGAACTTTTTAGCCATGACACCAGTTGCCCATGGATACCATTTCTACACCAGTGCTTTTGACGTGAGAAGAATAAGGAGTGCTTGGCTTGGGGGTAACCACTCGCCATGCATGACTGGACGACGACTGTGAAGACCTGGAAGCTTATGCAGTGCAGCCAAGCAACACCACTGTCTTGTCCCGTACGAAGTCCTCAATGCTCTTTTTATAAAAACTCTTATTTTGAAAAATTTTAAACGGAATCATTCATTTGAATGAAAGTTTTGAAACTGGTCACTGATTTCCGTACTTGATAGTAAAAAAATTATTGTTGGTACAGATATGTTTGCAATATTCAACACATTCAGGGTCACTGTATTTCCAATTATGTCTTAGTTTTTGTTATCATCATAATGGTACTATAAATTTATTTACGTGTACAGAGACTTAATTTTGCAGCAGAAGGAGAATGGGGGTTTGCGTATTGTTTTATGTTTGCAGCTGAAACAATTCTAACAGTAAGTGGATAACAAAATGAATACTTGCGGTGTCATAATTTCACAAGGTCGTCCTCAAAACCTTGAAAATAGAATATTTTGAAATCTGCAGCATCTACACGGTGAATTGTGATCATCCGTCTTCACTAATTGTGCAAACTTTGTCTAGAACTGCTACTTCACTGAGGCAGAGGTAGCTTGCCTGACAGGATGCTTGAAAGGGCTGTCTTCTCCATCAACCACCCAATTATTGATAAACGGCCTTTTAATGTTCCTTGCTGCGTCAGGGTGTCTGGCTGCATGCTCTGCTGAAGAAAACACTTCACACTTATTCATCTTCTCAGCCATCAGTCAACCCGATTTCATACTGTAGTCCTGGAACTGGGGTGCCCATTATATTATCATACACATTTCCGATGTTTACGATGGTGATTTTCACGCACGTTAAGCTTTTACGTCTGGAATATTTTAGATATGTATTTGTAACACGGTATTTTATGGGAAATGGACATTCTGGGGTGCTTTATATGTTGGTTTGAGAGAAAAGAGTAACTTTGTTGGGTTTCCATTATGGCATGTCCAGAAGGTCATAAGTAGGAGGGGGCCCACAAAACATTTGGAAGAAAGAGAGCCTACCAATTAGTTCGGAGCCATGTCTAAGGGCAATATACATGTACAAGTTACATTCTGTCCAGCACCTCGTGGTCTGATCTGACTGATTATTCAGGCTCCTAGCAATCTTCCAAATGGAACAGTATTACATTGTCGATGATATCAGATTTTGGGTCTATCTAACGTTACTTGTTCTGATGATGAAGGCTGTGTCATTGAAAATGCCACCACAACTTTTCAATAGTATGATATGAGTTCTAACCATATCATTGTTAGTTTTTATCATGGCGGACCACACACCTGTATTTTGGCATAAGTTGATGTAGTACACGTACACAATATAAAGCTGGTGACCCATTGTCTACCCCTTCAGCTTTTATCATGACAATTATTTGTGCTTAAATCATTTTCGAAAGTAATATATTCGCCCACAAATGTCAACTTGTATTACGCAAACCCGTAAAAGACTACCCAGAGGTGCTCTGATGATCACTGCCTGCTTTACATGCCATATGGCACGTAGTGTACGTCAATGCTCTACTGTTGTTCCCTCCCTCTCTTGACCATGACCTTGCAAGCATGTCTGGACTGTAATCTTTTCAGAAAAAGAACATTGCTATTAGGCCTAGGAAAATTAATGTTGCATTTCAAATAATTACGGTCCTGAAGAAATTAGGGTCTGTTTGTATGGATTCTCTTTTTTTTTTTCCCAAAGTGTCCAAACTGATCCAACAAATACAGTTGAAATTGTGGTTTTAGATGCCAACATAAGGGTATGGCAGGTAGCCCTTCCTTAGAATATTGTTGCCTGCTTTCAGTAGAATCCACCAGTAAGTCCATGTAATCTACAAAAGAAGTAGTCAAAGACAGCAGCAATTTTATGGCCATTTCCTGGAAGGGAAACGGGTGAAAAAAAATAATCACGGTCTACGCTGTAACTATTCTTAAGGCTTTGAACCTGTGATTGGTTGGCTTTAAAACCTGCAAATGTGCTTTCTGACCTATGATTGGTCAACATGCTACCATGGCAACCAGTTTTTATGATAGATCATCATTGTGAGAACTATAGACATGGAGAAAGCATTCACCTTTCCAGCACATGGGTGAATAGTGGAGCCGATTTTGCCATTTACCAAACTTATTCCTGGAATTATTGATTAGTGTGTGGGTGGTTGGAATCTTCAGTGCGAGATTCTCTCCCCCTGCCTTTATTGAAAGCCATAAAAAGACTAGATGGATGGGATAAGAGTAATTTCACATCTCTCTCAGAGTTGACATTTTGATGTCAACTGGACGTCAGTGGGACACGGTAACAGTTTTATTGTCAATAATCTTGATATTAAGTATAACTCGGGGCCATTCGGAGACCATATAAAATGTGAGAGTGGTGAGACAGCAGTTTGAATCCTAATATGTGTGCTATGTGCCTCATTTGTCACTATTTCAACGCATATGACCCAAAATTACATTGGCTAGCATATTGAGCTAGTACGCTGTGTGTAGGATATTGGAGAAAGAAGTCATTTTCTCTATTGCAATCTTGATCTCAATCAACTAAGATGTATGTTTGGAGAGTGTGGGGTAAGACAGAACTATGTTTGGAGACTATGATAAACTTTGTATCTGACTATTGTCTTAGTTACACTTACAGCATTCAATTTGGACATTGTAAAAGTCTCAAATCAATATTAAACAATTCCTGGAATGCCAATCAAGCATTGCAGTCATGTCATGGCTTACTCCTTGTATCAGTATTTTACATGGATGAATATCTTTTGACTGTCTTCTTAATATGTATTTTGTTTCTTAACTTAATACATCTAAAAGATCCATTTTCGAAGAAGAAAAAAAAAAAAGCAAAACGGCTCTTAATGATATTAGTTAATGAGTATAATTCTCAATTTTGGCAATAAAACAATACAATACCGGAAACGCTTGAGTAACAGCATAATCATGTATAGTATGTATCATATCAATGCATTCTAAATGTGTTAGGGACGTCTATATTTTGGCTGGACATTTTGAGACAGATTATTGCGGTATGTACAAGTTGTCCGTTGTTTACGGCTTAGTAAACAGGGCAGGAGCCTATTTTCCACACCTGGCCTAGATTTACAGATTGTTTCTGCTGATGAATTGGTCCATCTGCTATATTGGGGTCAGCAAGGCCCAGTCAATAGTAAGTCGTTTAAAACGAACTGGGTGTGTGCCATAACTTTAGCCCCCATAATGCCATGTATCAAGCAATCCCTATCCCCCGGGGGTGGGTGCTAACTTTGGCAAGAAGAGCTGACATGACGTTTTGCGTGTACTTTTTTCGACACTACCATGACCTCGGAGTCAAACAATATTCGCTCTCATCACTTCCTGAACTAGATGTGTCGCTGGGCTGTAATGGAAGTTTGCGACAGCACATGATTGTGTTAAAGTTGAGTCAGCTCGCTATGACTCTTATTCCACAAGACCAGTTTTATCTGTCAATAATTTCAAGATTCAATTTGATTCGTGCCCCAAGGGCCTCTTCTCCAACCCCACGCCTCCAAGCTATGGACTATTCCATCTTTAAAGTGGAGGGACTATGACGTTACTTCCTCACTTTCTGCTTTTATTTCTGACAATCTTTCGTCTTTTTATGACGGCCATTACTTCGTTTTGATTACACTTCAAATTGCAGTGTTAAAGTTTTGCATTGGACAGCTCTATATGCTGGTTTAGTGTGCAGAGGAAAACGAGACATCTGCGTCTTCTCTTTTACAGGACATTTTAATGCAAATTGACATCAAGCCCTGGTCATTCTCACTGTGTGGCCACAACAAAGCAATCTATTAGAAGTCAAATTTTAATGGTCATATATTGCCGTAATGGCCATACATCAGTGATTGATATCACCCGAGAAATCTAATTCTACAAAGATGTCAATATCGATCATGTCTGGCAAGTTATGTAAGGAGTTGCTGAGTAGATTTCCCTGGTGGAAAAGACCGGAGATGACGTCATGATTTCAGCAAAAGTCTTTCATCATTTGAGCAGGAAGTAGATTTTACTGGACAAGGTCCAAGGTTCTCATGTTGGGCCAGGCATATTTCCAATATGTGGTGAGGGCAAGAAAGATGCACATTCTTAAACTATGTTAGAAGCCCTTTTTTTGCAGCCAAAATACTGAAGAAAGGGAGGGTGAAATTTAAAGTACACTGTAGCAAGATGCAAGAAAGATACCCGGTAGTTGTAATTAGCAACAGAAAGAAAAGCTGAACAACAGAACCAAAAGTTTGCACAAAGTCTCCACCTAAATTAAGGGCTCTGTCTAGTTTTTCCAATGTCTAGATATATCTTATGTATTTAAGTCACCAGAAATCTGATGATGAGCTCTGTGACTTAAGCAAGTGTTGAAAATAAGATCAATGATGAACACATGATGGTTTGCTTTTATCTTGATGTTTCACATGACATGTACATTGCTCAATGATCAGTTTAGAGCCACATTCTTTCGAGCAGAAGACTCATTAATGTGATGTTGAGATTAGTTCTTAAAATAGCCCTTTCTTTCGTCACGATTTCCTCATAGGCCGAAAATTTAAAAGCCTTTCATTTTCCCAGGTATTCCTACAGGGCTTAAAATGGTCTGAACAATTTCCAGCATAATCAAAATGCCTTAGCCTTGAAGCTGTTTTCTCCCGATCAAAGAAAATTAAAGTTGACCCCTGGGCTCTAATGTGGGGAAACTACAGGGGCATGTGTGTGGTATCATAAGTCGTTTTCACCCTCATTTTAGGTTTTAATCTCTTTTTGGTTTGTCAAATGCCAATCAAAATGGCTCTCTGAGGGCAATGTGGTACAAGATAATGTTCTCTAATCTGGTTTCGTGGTGACTTCCTAACTTCCTAGTGTTGCCAAAGAGGCAAAAATTATGGCACATACAGCGTGAGTTTTTCCCTTGAGTTTTGACAGTTTCTAGGTTATGTCAATGACCTGTAATGCCCCAGAATGATGACACCTGAAATCCTTCAACAAAATGTAATTTCAATTGGAATTTATTACATTTCCAATGAATACGAATTGTCAGTATTCAGTTTGATCTGTCAATTCCTATGGCCTATATATTGACATCTCTCATCCTTGTACCGTACTAGAATATGTTCTGATTCTGTCTTGCAATAAATTTCTGCTTCCATCCAGTAAGCTCTCCTTCTCAATGTTTACTTGAAATGGCTTGCCTTTTTCCCTTCTTCACAATCTTATGTTTTAGATCTCATATCCCTTTGGCAACCTTATATGGCAGTATGTCACTTATCTTTAATTGATTTTTCTTACCTGTCGACATTGTTAACATTGGAACTCTTCCACCTCTTCTGTGATGACTATCAGTACAGATTGTAATCTTATTGTCCCTAGTAAAATCTAATGCAGTCATTTTGATGTTTTTTTGCCCTTTATGACAGCAGCTATATATATTCTCTGCCCCAAAAATTAACAGTAAGTGTTGTAACACAGCTAACTCAGAACTTTACAGTTAGATATCACTTTGCCAATTTGTTGAACACAGTTTGAGTTTTATCTATAGAATATTCCAAATATATGCATTTTATTTCATATTCAAAAAAGAGGAAACATAGTTAATTTGATCAAGTAGGTTAGATAGAGAACACCTTTGATTAGATGCACTTAATTACTGTAACATGTGGCACATTTATATTTGTTAAAGTTGATAACTGACTGTGATGTACACAGTGTGATGTTGAAATTGATTTGAATCATAAGTCCAATATACCTTGAAGTTAAAAAGAAAAAAGGCCTGCAAATCTTATTTTGCTTTTAAAGGCCCAAAATCAAGCTTCCAGTGTTGGATTACGGTTCAATTCAGTGCAGCAATTTATAAAACATTTTAGGACGACTACAATGTTTGTAAATTGCATGCTAGAAAGCCCTGTGAGGGTCAGAAAATCCTGCAATTGCCATTAGAGCTGAAAGCTTTCAAAAGGGACATGTTATGATTGCATTGCAGATATTGGTATGAAGTAGCTATAAGAAGGAAAGTGCTGAAAGTTTTTCCATGAAAGTTGGAATTGAATAAGAATTATATCTAAATTTTAAATCCTTATTTCAAATTGTCAGCAGGAAGACTGAAAACATGCTTGATTTAACACAGGAATCAATCATTCTATCCATCGAAATTGTATTTAAGGTAACCGTACCTAACTCTAATATTAGGTAAGATAACACATAATGATGCAAGATTGCAGTTTGATACTTAGACTAAGTCTATTAGATACTTTTTTCATTAAATTTAACTGTATCTACATGACTTGCATGTGGTTTGAATTTTATCTCTTCAACAATTACAGCTTTCATCATGTTAATGTTAGGCCAGGATCCATGGATGGTATTCATGTATAAAGTTAAGCGAAACGCCCCTTGCTGTTTGTATTTAATGATTGCAAACCCTTTGTATTCTGTCTGTAATCTTTCATGCAAATTAGCAACTGTAGCACAGAGCCCCCTAGTTTACATGGTACCTGCTTGTATAACGTATGGTAGCTGCATGTTTGTTGATAATCTATAATTTTGCTCTAGAACCAAGGTCTAAGACATTGATAAATTTCTTTGCGTCTTATTATTACAAATACCCTGGTAGACCTCCCCTCCGGCTACTAGCTACAGCATTTGTCTTCACAGTGTGACGTTGCTGAACTTTGATATCACTCGCATACCTTATACCTGAGGGGATTCTTATCAGATGCATCTTGGGTAAGAGATGCATCATGTGCCCAGGTAAATTCATTACTTCCTCTATGCTGTAATTCCAACCTTTGAAGCTGCAGATAAACACGATTGGTCCAAGAATTGAGATGTGGCTTTCCTTCCAGTGACATTTTCAACTGGGGCAGATCTAAATAAGTTGTTGTCAGAAAGAAGTTTGAGTTATTTGGAAATCCTAAGGTATGTGGGAGATGGGATGGAGGTAATTCCAAGTCAATGCATACATCATAGTAGTTATCCCTTCTCCATATCATTTTCTTGGTAACAATTGATTTTGTGTGTGAGGCTGTAGATTTAGTGGCATAGGCAGAAAAAAACGGTTACGGTCACAGTGACAGTCTTCTTTTGGGCGGTTATTCAAGAAAAATTACTCCAAAGATTATATGGAGCGATACATATTCCACAGGTCTGTCTTAAGTTTTCATAGTCCTCCTTACTATATATTTTCATCTTATGAAAATGAATACCTTAAGAACGGAATTTCACAACAGGTTACTGCTTTAAAGGTATTGTGATATCATTATACATTAAAGGAGATTTAATTTTCATATCGGTGTGTAGAAAAACGTTTTTCCAATCAGTTAGGATGCTATGTCCAATGATGAATGGCATCGAAATAATTGATACACAACATAGACTACAAAATGTAATTATTGGGATTGGGTTGCAAAATAATGGATCAATTATTGTGATTTGGTTGTCAAATATGTTTTCGCAGTTGTCATTGATATTAATGTGGACAAATATTGCATTTAGGAAAGGCAGTTGTGTTGAAAAAACACTCTTATCTGTTTTTTTAGCAAATAGAAAAAATTATGAATTTGTCATTGACAAGATCCACTTGTACCTGTGAAGTTGGCATCCAAAAGTTGGAAAACTTTGTCAAAACAAGACAATACCTTTATATGCCTAGCACATTAAATCTTTGGTATTAATTTGCAGCCTTAAGTGTTTAAAACAATTAGACAATCATACTCTATTCATACTTTTACTACATCTTTGGCCTTTCCATTTTATTCAGCACTAATCTACATGCACAGAGACTTGTTAATTTGTGCTGTCATTTTTCACCCTTTTGCCTGCATCCCATGGTCATCACAATGCATTACATCTGTATGGTCATACTGGGATTTGCGAAAGCTTCCAATTCGAATGCAAGTGCAACTGAATGGCCTCTCTGCCGAAACTTGTCATGCTGAGGAATCTAGATAGTAAGTATGGACTCCCCAAGGCTTTTATGGGCTTTGAATGGGAAAGGTGAATTGGTATAGGTGAAGTGTGCTTTAAGCACAGTGGCATAGCCCATAATACTGATGCTCGTGGTATTCACATTTGAGCAAAATGGGTCCCTTTGGATAGACCGCGAGGCTAGCGCGGAATCTTATAAAGACACTGTCGCTGGTTAGATCACGGAAATTGCGTGTGCATCTGCATAAAATGTCATCAGTTTGCAGAGAGACTGGTAGGAATTATTATTATTAATAGTTTTTGAGCAAAAACAAAATATGCAAGCTTTGGACTGCCAATTGAAACTAATATACATACTGTCATGCATGTAAATGAAATTTAAAGCAACAGTTACTGCAGTAGGGTGTACATGTAATAAGTTATGTCTAAAACATTAGTTGCTGTTTAGTGGAAAGCAATGCTGTATCAAGATCACAAAGTTACACATTGGACTTTTAATGTCAATTTACATATCATGCGCATGTTTGCTGGTTCTCAGTTTTACTAGTAAGAGTTAAATAGGAAAC
Organism: Branchiostoma lanceolatum; assembly: GCA_035149815.1. Taxonomy (NCBI): domain Eukaryota; kingdom Metazoa; phylum Chordata; class Leptocardii; order Amphioxiformes; family Branchiostomatidae; genus Branchiostoma; species Branchiostoma lanceolatum. The sequence continues at coordinate 26,565,372 of CM068866.1, read as the reverse complement.
CCATAAATTTGTTGCGAAGTTGGATTGGTTGACCTCTTATAACCAACACTTGACGTAGGCATGTTCATGAGCGTTCTTTATGGTGCTAAGGCCACCTTTAGTAGTGGTAGTTTCCACCATCATTATGTATACGATGATTGATGTCATATTTTGACCCTCTCAGATGTTCATTACTGCCAGGCATGGCGTCTAAATGATTTTTATTATGTTTCCGCTGTAGTCAAAATGTTTCGCTGCAGTCAAAATGATTAACTAATGGCTCAGTTGCTTTCCCATAAATCTTCCAAACATTTTATGCCACAAATACAATTTAACCCTTCTACTCCCACCCCAGCTACTTCTTATGTATAACATCCTGATGTGGTGAAGTGTAGTGCTAGGTGTTCCCCATGGAATAGTACTGGGACCATTCTCCTGTCATTCATTCATACTTTGAAACCAAATATGTCTTCAAACTTATAAATTTCTAATGTAAACCTATGGTTGGCATTACTAGAGCCTCAACTGTGTTAGTTTGTCAACAGACAAATGTCATACAACTTGTATATAATATGTTTATAACATGTACATTGTATATATATATATACAGCAGAAAAATACATTTTAATAAGTTTGTGGTGATATAATTTCAAAATAGGGAAAAGATGGTCAGGAGTGTTTGTGTTGGTTTTTAGTTGGCCTTGAAACAAGGTGGTCAGCAGTCAGAGAATAAAACGAGCAGTTTTGTGGTGGTTTTAAGTTTATTGTGAAAAGGTTACTGTGAAAACTGCAAACATCAAATCACTGCAATCTTAAACGCAATTACCAGTAGATTTAAACCCACAATGTGAACCAGTAAACAAAGATGTATCTCTTAGTCAAATGAATTGAAAAATGGATTGAAAAAAATGCATGAGATTCCTCAGGTTCACCTCGGGTCTCCCATACATTTGCAGCATGACTTGACTACCGGGTCCTTAGTGAATCCCACACAATTTTCTGCAACATTTGACATCTGTTTGTTATGGTGCTCCCTTAGGAAGTGGAACCATCAATCTTATTGCAACACAAAGCCAAAGGTCCGCCTCAGCGCCACACCCTTTGCTTCCATCTCGTGGTATCGCATCACATCAGAGGGAATGCTCCTCTCTCGGGAGAACGATTTCCCGATATTTGAATGTGATATTCACTGAGCTAACGCAGTTGTTTGCTGCATGTGCACATAGCAGTCCTCTAAAACCACCCATATATGAGTTAGTGCAGATAAAGTTGAAGCTCTGAAGCTATTTCTGATATCTACTTAACATTGTCATATACTGGACCATGTAATGGGCATATGAATGTATGAATGTTTATAGTATCATGTGGAGTTTTGTTTGCTGTATACTTATTGTTGCCATCAGTGAAATTCATAACAAACAGTTTCCACTATGACCTACGTTTCCTGCAATCTAGCGATATTTCTTTGATTGGATGAAAAGAAAAGAAAAGAAAAGACAGAATTGATAGTGCATGTAGTATTTAATGTCACCTGTGCTGGTGCAGGTATGCACAAAAGATATTTTTTAAGCCCTGTACTGATATGTGACATTGCTGCTAATGTAGAAGAATGTAGCGGACTGTATTACCTTGACTCCAATATACAGCGTACCACATGATGCATGATCCTGGCATTTGGTTCTGACTTTAAGAGACCTTGAGAGCCTACCATTTGGCTCCCAGGAAATGTCACACAGAGTCTATCTCAAGTCACAAAGAAGAGATGGAAAGATCCACCCTTCTGCCCAATATTCTTGCACCTGGCCTTCCTGAAACACTCTGTCGTCTGAGTTATCATCGTTGCACAGGTGTGTTTACTAATTTCTGAGATTCTCACAATAGCATAATTATGTTTTTAGGCAGCAACCAAGAGGATTGCAATTCCAGGACAGTAAAAAAGCAATCCGAGTAAAAAAAAGAAATCTGCACATATAGTAAACACTGTCAGCTTATTAGCTATGTTCTACCTGTAGGACTAACTGTTGTTAGTAGGCATTTTAGGGTCAGAATACAGATGGTTGAAAGAGCGAGGATTCCAACTCCCATCCTTGTGGTGCAGTAGCAGGATTGCTAACCTCTGAACCACTTCATAGAACCTACAAGTGTTAAGTCTGGTCAGAAGTACATCAGTGGCTATTTGCAGTAAATTGTTCAATTGACGTGTTTGAAGATGATAATAGTTGTTTTACATTAAGGACATGACCGTATTAAGTGGAATACCATAAAATAGTCAATTTATTGTTGATTTTTTTTAAACTTTATAATTCATTATATTGAGTTGTTGTGAATCAATTTTGCAGAATTTTGCAGTTTGCAATTTGAATCCAATAGCTCCAGTCTGTCAACAATTCTAATATAACAAAACAAAAGTTATGGCCTTCCTAAGACTATATTTTTGATTGATCATCAAACGTGTTCTAATCTCTATTTGATATTAATGTATTGATAAACATGCACATCAGACGATATATGTGTTGGGATGTTTACTAGACAGGACTCGACAAAGAAAATAGATTAAAGATGTGACATCAATTAGTGCATAAACAACAACACATCCATCAAAACTCATGTTTTACCCAAAGGATGTATGTCTAGATAAAGTAAATGCCTGATTGATTACTTTTAGTGATTTGGAAATGAAATCAAATAAATCCAATGCATTAGTAATATAATTATAACAATATGTGAATCAAATGTGACCATTAATTGATAAAGCACTGTTTTGTTTACATTTCGTATATTCTAATTGTTAGGGTAATGGGGTATAATTTATTCAGAGGTAAATTGTAAGTGATAAACTTAGATTACTCTAGACTAGTTTATATGGAAATAATGTGTTGTCGCTATGAACATACTATTGTACATGGCACATGCACTTACAAATTTTCTGTCGTACAAACTGGGAATCACAAGTTAGAGCTGCTTAAATTGGGTTTGAAAATACTTTTCTTAACAAATTAGCAAGATTTTTCTTCCTGGCAATCACATAAAAATGCTAGTCTATATTTTAGCCAATGGGTGTCTTGTTGTCCAAATTATGTAAAACAGTCTGATCCAGTAACATTCTGCGGAGCATAATATATTTAACATCTCAGTTCAAACTCTATAGAGCAACGTGCACAATTTAGAGTATGGGTCACCCTGTAAAGCTGAAACAGGATACTCGATTACCCTATGACCACATGAATTATGTAGGCAAACCTATAAAGCAGTGTTTTGTAACTGATAATGTGGTAATTATACATATTTAATGTGAACGACATCAACCATTAGCTGCTATTCCATCTTGTACTAGAAAAGCAGTCAGGAAGTACAAATCACTACTGATGAAGAAAACTGCATGTTGGTACTACGGTATATGTTTCTTAGCCATGTGGATTTTGCAGCCATCAACATTTGTCCTGGCTCTCACAGTGCTTCATCTTGGGTAATGTAAATCCATATAAGTTCAGAGTGCTTAAATTTTGGGGCACTGTGAAAAGAAGGAGTCTGCAGTATCTATGAGTTCACTGTTGACACAATAGTAGCAACACAATGGAAGACAGAACAGATGTTTGCTATTGTGATGAGTTTGCCGTGAGAGGCCATTACGAAAACTGCAAACTCAAAAACATTGCAAAGATTTCAGAATATGCAGTAACTCATTTCAGAAACAACTAAATAGCATGGACTGGGCTACCTGCCTATACTTCAAGCCTATCAAGTTACATGGACCCAGGCTTCTGTCCCTTCAATCTCCCAATGGTCAAGACTGATCAGATATACATCCACATACCATAAGACCCAATGACTGTGAATCTTTGTTAATGATTTCTAAAGGATTTAGCCAAGACATATCCCAAATTTGGATGTTCTTCCTCTGTATCATGAAGTAAATGAAAATTTGTTCATATCTATAATCTACCTCATGTGTGTTCCAGTCCACATACAAATCAGCAGCACAATATGGTGTTGGAAAAGCAAAACCCTTACACAAATGGTAATCAACATAATTAAGCAGGTAAAGGCTGGTCATGAAAAATGTACCCCTGGTTATTATTGGTAGCACAATGCCAAGGTCATTCTAACTACTAGGAAAGCAGGATGAAAAGAGCCATGAAAAGAATCATAGATATCTTCCATACACAATCTGTGCTGTTGATATACATGTACAGCTCTAGAATGTAAATATCCCTTCTTCTAGGGCATATCCGCAATTACCTCACTCCTTGAAGCGGTGTAATTTGCTTACGTTTCGCAAAATAGACTACATGATGAAATTCATGTTAACCCGAGCAAGGATATGTACTGCGTGCACTGCTGTGCATACAAATGGTACCTTTGACTGGAAATACTTGTCTCACGCCAGGAGGGTACTGCGGTTCGACTGTTACGCTCTTCTAGATACGGTGTTAGATGCTGATGTGCCTCTTAATGCCATCGAAAAACTGCTGACAATTTTCCCCCAAAGTGCCCCAGCCTGCATGCATACACTGTTGGCATCCCTTTCTCCCCATCCACCCACCACCCGTTAGAGCCATTAACTCAAGTACTCCCTGTATTGGAGATCACATAACCTTTCCCCCCGGAAAATACATCAATCTTGCTTGTATGTCCAACTGTATACGTTTGAAGCATCTTTCGCGAGATCTCTTTATGTCACAAATTAGAAGCTTACACCTGCATGTTGTAATACAGACTGCATCTACACATGTGATTTGTATTGAGCCAGCCGCAACACTCTCATTGTGCACAATTTAAATACAACAAAAACTGAATGCACAGGTATTGTTTAAAGCATACAAGTCATATACAATTGTTTCAAATATAAATTCACAACAGTGTTGCCACCCTTAGCCCCACACACTTGAATTTTCTATTATTTTTTGCACATCTTTATATATCAAAGAAAGCATCCTGAAATATTGAATATCCAATTGGACACAGCTGCTCATCCATGCATTGATTTTTTCACCTCAACAAGATATGTCGGTCGATGAGGAAAGCTAGCTCCTAAATCCTAGCAATGTTGACATGGAAATAATTGACATTTTCTTTCCCAGTACTTGCTGACACAGCCAGAATTCATCCACAAGGCTGTAGCTAGTCATTTCCCATGAAAAGTCCTCCCAACGATTTTTTGCCAATTAAAACCAAGCTATACCTACCTCTCAAGGACCCCCTCTACCTGTGGTGTGGGAGCTGTGATAGACGCTTTCCCCCATCGTTAAGCTCCCCTGTCTCGTTACCTTATGACAGAGATGGCAATGTCTTCACTCGGATGTTTATTATTCCCACAAGTAAAGCGGGCTTCTTCTGCTGTGGCCCGAAATCTAATTTTGCGCTGGCATCCAAGCTGGGAGAGTGAATTATTCAAGGATTCAATATACATAGGACGGGTATCACGTGTCCACCTGCCATGCCTGCTACAGTAATGGGGTAATAGGCTATCTAATGGGTTTAGATGTCATTGAAATTTTCCATGTTCCAGAAAATCTGCCTCAAAATTATATTTCCTCAAAAGTGGCAGATCTTTAATCACAAGGAAGACAGATTTGAATTGTTTTTTTCCTAAGCATAATTCTGTCACCTAACTGCATTTTTTCCAATTATATTCTACTTTGATGATTAAAATCTTCCATTAGCATGTATGGAAGTAGTCTTTAACTAGCTGGGATTGTCATTCAAGACCTCTGTAATGATATCAGTTATATAATTATAAGAACATTGTCATGCTGGGGAGGAACATAATGTTGACAAGGTGGAGGCCATTGGCCTTTTGTGGCTGTGACTCAGTAATGTTATTAGCTCTGTAATGATATTAGGTATATTTGCGGATCTGCAATGATATTAGATCTATTTGTAATAACATTCTTTTGCAACTGAAGTACACAATGTTGACAGGGTTGAGGTCATGGGGCTCAGATTGTTATAATATAAATCAGTTATGATGCATATTCGATGTGACTACAATGTGTTTTGCAGCTATGGGAGGCTTAGGTTGCAATGAAAAGAAAGATAAATGACTTTGTTGAATATCAGAAATAATATTATATTTCCAGAAATAGTTACATCGTATATTGTATGTTTAATCTCTATGTAGTCTGATAAAGTAACAAGTTACTTTGATTCAACAATTATCACAGTGCCACTGTAGTTTAACTTAGGTAGAAAACCTAATGAGAACATCCGCATTGATAGCAACCTCTTGTGTATAGCTGGATTGACAGGAAGTCAAACCTAATTATTCTGGAATTTACAGCTGCACTAGTCTTTATCTTCATTGAGCTCTAAGGGATAGTCACAGTTAGGATAGAGGTTGTGTACCCTAAAGTGTCCAATATATTTTTACTGTTTCCCCAGGAAAAAAACACATATTTTGTATCCAAATACCATGCTGTAATTTATGATGTTAATTATTTTAATTTACTTTAATTGAAACCTCATGGCCATGGAATGTTTGACCATCAGAAAATATAGAAATTCGTTTTGAGTGTATTTTCTGGTTGTTCTGTCAGTTATGCAACTTGTTATTTTGGGTTGGGATCAAATGTTGCGATGGATTTTCGTCACCAGTTGTGCAACAGTGATGCAAGCGGTGCGGATGTGATCAGCATGGGGTGCCTAAGGGTTTCCATCCGGCAAATGAAGCCTGGAATATGCGGAGGATTTCCCATCACGTTTGTTATGCACGCTTGATATGCAGCGATGGGGGCATGTCGTGGAATGCAGGCACCATTACGTGGTAACACCTGAGTGGAGGAAACAATAATCTTGTCAAATGGCAAGGATTTAGAACAGCAGATGTTTCAGCACTTGGACAGCGCCAGGGTGCGGTGCAGGCAACTTTTAAGGGGAAGAATAATTCATAACCAAATAAAACTTGAGAGACATTCAAGTGGAATGTGAAAGAAAATCTCATGTCAGTTCATTGACCTTTCAAGCATTTTATTTGAATGTAATACTATCAACTTTGAAGTTATTCAAGCAACTGTTAAAAAAGACACATTGAAAAAAATGTCAATCTCATTCTGCTACAGAGAAAATCTTCATGAAAGAATATTTGATTCAGAAGTGAATTCATATATAACATTATGTATTGAATAGTGTATACTGTATACTATGAAGCAGAAGAGGATTCTTTGCATCCCCAAACAGCCGTTCACAGTACTTTATCATATCACTGCTGAATGGCACACCTAGTATGAATGCTTTGGTTGTTCACATGGATATTGCCTTCCTTTGCTGTGGTGGTGAATGAAAACATAGGAAAGTACTGGCCAAACTTTAGACAACTCTTCTGGGCATAAGGTTGTTCTAAGACACAGAATATTCCAATGCTTTTAGTGCTTGTGATGATGAATACCAAAACATGATACATTTCCTTTTGAATTGCCAAATCCATATTGGTTTGGATGCCTGGGATGTAGAGTGCATCAGATTTATGTTACATTCATGCAACATAACTCCGCATGAAGAATGTGTTTCTAAGTGCATTTTTGACAGTGCATTTTGCAAAAGAGGACGTATTATGCAAGAAAGTGTGAAGACGTTCTCTCTTTATAGCTGGGGGGACCAAGGGGATGATATTATGGTCAGTTTCTCACCATTGGATGTCGATATCCTACATAGACAATTTATAGCATGGATTAGGGCCATCAATGGCTGAGCAGGAAGTGCAAAATCTGGCTGTCAGATAATCTGTATCTTTTCAGGCAATGCCCCACAGCTAGTCAGGTGGTAACTGGTGGCCCCCTTGCCTACATTTTTCAGTGTCAAACCTTTGACCACTGCTTTTGGGAGTAGATCCAAATTTTGGAGAAATTGTAGAAGTGGCCTGTTAAAGGGGCATATTGTAGAATCTGGTGGGCAAAAACTACAAATAGTAAGAATTTGAAAGATCTACACTAAGATTCACATTTTTAACTTATTTGTTACTTATTTCCAACATATTCCCATCATTTTGTCACATTTCCACCATTAATAAATAACGAAAAACGCCAAACGTGTAAAATCTGGGGCATTTAGAACGCTACGAAAAATCCGAATCGACCGTTATGGTCGGAGTTCGAACGTCACAGGAAAATCACCACAAGTAAACAAACTTCAGAACGTCGGGCGTTCGATCGCGTGTTCCGTGGTTCGTCGGAATGTTGGACAAGATGGCGGCCAATTCAAGCGGCAGCGGGGATGGCGTATGTAATTTTTTTCAAGACGTTCGCACGACACTACAAAGTCGCATCCTTACGTGATGAATATTGCTGTGCAGTGTAATAAGGTAGATTCAACTAATGATGTAGAAAAATAATCAAAACCAAAGAATTTTGTTTTATGTTCATGTCGCAATATGCCCCTTTAAGGAATAATTGTTTAAGTTATATTTGGCTGTTAAGTAAATATCTCACAAGATGAGTATCTTTTACATCAGAGTCTGTGAAGTAAATAGTCACTCTATATTCTAGGTGCCAAACATCTTGTTTTTGTCCCTTTCACTCAATTGGTATATGCCAAATGTATTGTGATTTGAAAACATAGAAGGTTAGAATACATCAGTAAGAAATTGTCTTTCCTGTTCGTGATTGATAGCTTCTACCAGGGTTTTAGCCAACACCATCATTTGACAGAATTTTGTTGCATATGATGGAAACATTTTAGACCATTCCGTCAACCTTGACGGACAAAATCCCAGAGGTAAGATGTAAAAATGTCCAAATTTGAATAAATTGATAGAAGTTTGCACAAGGTGACAGAAAAAAGAAGACTCTTTGTAGGATCTTTCCGTCAATGGGCATTGGGATGATAGAAAAAAAATCAAGCTATCTAGAACCCTGGATTCTACCATTAATGTTTTTAATTGTCCTTTTATGAAAGCTATCTTGTTATGAATATTAACCTCCTACCCTGTATGACAGGCTGTTGACTGTTAAGTTGCATTGTTTGTAGCGCTCTGTAGCTGAGAAATGGTTGATCGGTTCAAGTCAGTCTATTTCTTCTTTTACCGACCATCCCATAGTGCTTCCTTTAGAATGCTTTCTTCTTTCTCTGTAATCTAACCATGGGTGAATTATTTTTATCACGGTCCCCTTTCGCCTCACACCGCGTAGATCTGGCCATTTGTTCCTATCACCCGGATGTAGAGTAGATGAGATCTGGCGGCAGACGATATGTAATAATGCTTGTGTCAACCGTGATGAATTCTCAGGTGTTAGAATCTCCCCATCGTGACCATGGAGCGACAGAGCAGTCCTTGGGTCACTTCCCAAGCAGAGTTTTGCAGCAATACCAGGAGTTTTTAGTTACTAGGTAGTATTTCACAGTCATAGTGTTGGATTGTCTAAAGCCTAAATAATGATACATCATACAGTGCCCCTGGACACTTAACAAGACATTTTTAGTCCAATATTTGTTAGCTGGAATAGCAACATGAATGTGTTTTAAAATTTAAAGTCAATTTTGAACACAGCTTCTGAAATATCATGCATTAGCTGTCATCATCCATCAAAAGATTTTAGTTCTGAGTATAAAGAAAACTGTATGTCCAGGCTTTTGTTGAGACATATGTCACAGTATTTGGATCAGGGTAGAAATCCCTTTCTGTTGTGAACTAATATTTGAATTTGTGTTTGAATATGAAGGCAAAATCCCGTCCCAGGGGCAATTCCGTCTATGGCACCAGTGGTATTGATTTTGACTAATATGATACCATCAAAGTGATTGCATGCCTCTAAAGTTGTCATATCTTCTATATGGTTCTCCAATAATACCAACGGCTCATCAATACAAGGGATAGAGCCTGGTGGGGAACCATTGATTATTTTGCACAATTGTTCACAATCCTTTTTCTGCAAGGATGACTACTCCAGTGTAAATACATCTGCTATTTTTCTTGCTGATGATTTACTAACTGTATGTACTCTTGGGTTGTATCAAACAACCTATTAGTGAATATTGTCTTTGTAATTCTCCAGCAGATGTAGTATCTAGTCTGGAAAGTTGTAACTAAAAGTAGTTCAGATTTCAGAACCAAGGCCAGGGTTTTGTTTTGTTACACTGCCATTTGCGTTTTTACAATTCAGTTACTCTCTTAAACGGGAAGGTTTACATTTTCCAGACAGTTGATATGTACAATGTGAAGATGCTGGCTGACTGCAGGCCTTCTTTTAGAATGCTTTGATTCTGTTTGCCGCTGTTATTTTTAGTCAGTCTCAGATTGTATCAACTTGTTTCAGTGGTAATTGACTGAGGAAAAGTCTGTACCTATTTGTGAGGCACGAATGAATAGATTTCCCCGGATTTCCAGCCATTTGCAGATTACTTTCATTGTTCATGCCCAACAGGTAATGGGAGCTTTGTGTCGCTGCTGTTGAGTAATTAGGATTGCGTCTCGTGTGCGTAGGGACTTGTGTCGAACAATACAGCCTGTAGCGCAGTGTTGGCGTGTCATGGCCTCCTGATCCGGACCTTTGATAGATCTTCAAGCAATGATGTATGTGCTCAATAGTCACATGTGGCATAGGTCATACCAAAGGGGCCACTTGCTTTATTGTAGTTGGGAATTGCATTAGGGATGAGTACAACATTGTAGCTGTTGTCGCAGAATCAGTCTGAATTCGTTTGAACATAAACCGATTTCTGCCGAGTACCTGAGTTTCCTGGACGTAGCGTCTTGAATACAGAAGTTAGCGGTAAACACCAGCTGGTAATGAACTTGGGTCAGATGTCCTTCATCGGTCTTTGGATTTGAATTTCGAGTACAACAGCTCCTCTGTCTGCCGCCAAGGCCGTGATTTATCTTCAACGATGCAAGTCAAATTGAAGTGCCATTTTGACTGGCATTTTCATCATGCGTAATATGGGGCCTTGTGTGGGTGTGTTTGGGTGCAGCCACCGCAAATGATTTCCCAGGAAGCCGCTTTGTTCTGGACAGACGTCATCGTGTTGTCTGACACTTCACGGCCCCGCCCACACCCACTCAGTTCGTGTCAATAACCTTTCAACTGTCACACATAACCACTGTCACAAGTAAGACTTGACACAATGTTGGAACAGAAAAAAGTCTTCCAGTTCTGGCAACTCTTTTAGTTCTCCACCAAATTGACATGGTAGTCATTGACTTCCTTGGTTAGCAATATTATTACATTGTTGCTGCACATGTTAAGCCTTTTTAATCATAATAAACTCTTTTCTTTCATTCATACTATAATTCATTACGATTACTGTGCATCTGAAAAAAAACTTGCAACAAAAATACAAGTTTGAAGGTTTCTTCAAGATTTTAATGCTAACAGCTAAAGGAATGCCTTGTACACTTTTCTAACAGTGATAATGTTATGATTTATTTTTGGCTGCAGTAGTGATACATGATTTTGAATCCTTGAACTGAAATCTCTCAGTTTTTCATTTTGGCATGTGCCCTAAATTGTGCAGCTCTCATACTCTATCTTGAGATAAAACTGAGAAATTAGACTGATCATGCATTTGCTACCAGTCTGTTTGGAATACTTTCTAGGACCTGTAGAAACATTGGTACAGTCATGTATGCCCTTTCAGGAGGCCTTAGAATGCCCAATTTTCACATGAGATTTTCAACAACTCCTCCTTGCAGAAGGCTGAATACTCAACTTCTGCCATCACTTCATTCTGTCCCTATACTTTATAAATGAATAAAAAAAATGCTGTTGTGTCAACTAGCCTGGGTGCCAGCCTTTCTAGCTTCACTCGTCTCTGTCGGTCACTTCTGCAGCAGAGTAACGCTAAAAAGGGTACGCCCCCAGGCTATGTGTTGACGTGGTAGTCCCCTGCTGACGGCTCTGCTGCAGATCTCTGCAGCACCAGTAGTGACTAACAGAACCTTCTGCTGCAGTCCCCACACCTCCCCGCTGTACAGATGGTCACACACTCAGGGGGCTGCACGTGATCCCATCCAACTTCACCTCACATCCATTCTCTAGTCAGGGTATTCCATTGGGGGGAAAGTCAGGGGGCAGTCAAGATATTTCTTTTTTACATAAAGGGTATGGGGATTGGGGAAAAGGCAGGGGGAGTGTTTGGCAGTTAAGATATTTTTTTTTACGTGAAGAATATGTCTTTGTGATCAAATTCAAAGCCTTTTTTCGTCTCAATGGCTTTTTTGACCAGCTTATGGCTGCTTTTTATTTCAACAATGTGGAGTAGAGGTAATCGACAGCTTACAGATGTAACTGTTATAGTCATTTTGGATTCTAGTAAGACTCTAGTAAGTCTTTCTATACATGTATAAGTTTAAAGATGACTCTCCAATATTCTTGAACTCAAGTTACTTGCTATCGAGTTCCATGACCTCATACCTTAGCTAGCAATTATTTTCTATACTACTGAGGCACTAATTTGAATAAGTCACATGCAATGATCTCTGCTCAGGTTTCATATGTCATAACTGTATGATTTAACCCTCTCCCTGCTTCCTAACACTATGACCAACGCAAACTTGGTGTCAAGTTGCTATCTTAGCAGGCGGGAGGTTAAAGCAGATATTATCACAAGAAAGACTCACATTGTAAGCTGGTACTCAATTTGAAGGGCTGTTCTATTCTATGTTTAATGTTTGCAGGCTTTGTCTTCACAAATTCTGATTAAATTGTTCAGATTCTACTACATATGCCTGTTAGGTACATGCAGTATACCATTTTATAATTAGATCATTAGCATATCACTGCATGGGTGCTCCATGTGTAAGGATGAAGAATGTCACCTAAAGTGCAACATGTCAAATGAGAGTTGATTGCAGGTGACCTAAAGTACCCCCCTCCCCACGTCAAGCACATTCATTACTTCACCTCTCTCCCTCTCTCAAGACATCCAACACATCACGCTGTCCTTGGATATAAAGTCTGTCTGTCACGGGTCACTGGAGCGGCGTTTTGTGCATTCAGGACTGAGAGGGTTCATTGATTTGTACCGCAAAGTCTTGGATGGGACCTGGTGAAAAATGACGCTTCTCATGCCCTGCCTCAATCTCAATACATTTGTCACATGGTCTGTATTTGTCAGTGTCCTGTCTTATATTGATTCCGATAACAGGTCCTTCTGGCCACCTTAGCCCCCGTGTATGCTTCAAGACATGGCATAACTTCTTCAGGAGCCCCTTAGGTCTTGAACTACCACAAATCTTCGGCCTCTCTGCAAATTGTTCATTAATAATGGAGAAAGATATGGTATGCGGCATAAGATCTGGTCTTTGGGCCGCACCAATTCATTTCCCAGATTCTTGGATTTTTGTTGTTGAAAATAAGCAAGATGGAAAAATGGCGTCGGCAAGAAAAGTTGTATCCATGTATTTTGTATATTCTAATTTGCATTCTGCTCAGCTATCAAAAAATGCATTCCCTTCCAATTTTTTCTGCTCAACATTCATCCAAGAATACCAGATTTATTACAGAAAATTAAAGATTACAATTTATACAGTCACATATCCAATTTTCATTCAAAGTACATAATGTCTCAATTTAATCTCCTAGATTATAGCATTGATAGCATTGCATCTACAAATCTAGTCATGGTTCCCATTTTGACCAACCACTGCCCACGGTCTAACAAAGAGACGACGTTGTGGTATCCGGTAAATTTAGACAGAGCCTAGCACATGATTTACGACGGTGTAGTCTCAAAGTGACAGAGCTGCCAAACGTCATAGTGAGAAAATTTGATGAAAGCAGCAGGGAGGATTCTTCGGTCCGTTCTTAGAGAGATTTCCAGTACATCACAGCACTCTGAGGACCAATAACGCTCACCCCGTAGAGTGCTTAACTACCTCTTTTTTGTCAACTAGTGCATATTTTCCCAGTAAATTGATGCCACGCTTTTGTTAGAGTCGCAACAAATTTGTGGCGCCAAGAAACCAATACGACAATTTTCTGGGCTCCCGGTATCAGTCTTTAACCCTGGGGGAGTGGATCCAGTGTCGCGGTCTGGAAAAATGTTTCACTTCTCATCTCAGATGCATGTCTGATTTATTGTGTTCCAAAGTTAATTTAACATTCTGATGGCTCTTTCCATTATTCACTCAGAGCCGCGGACGCTAATGAACCAAGGATGCAAGCTTCATGGTCACTGTAGGAAAAATCCATTAGCCGCCTGCAAAGTGCCTTCTAGCAGAATCATAGCACTGGCTTGTTTTTGTTGGAGTGGCGTATGCTGCTCACTTGTCTTAGACGTTTCTTTTCAAAATAACGTAATTACATATTCCCTCAGGAAATAAAAGTTATCATAGTTAAGTTGTGTCAACTGCAATGGACAAAATATGGTTTGAAAGCTTTTAAATCAGAATCTGATCATTTTCAATTACATTTGATTCCCACTAAATAACCCCAGTCAAACAGGTTACAAATATCAGATATGATTAGTTATACCCTTTTGGTCCTGGAAAACAACAGCCTAATTGTATATAGTTTATCTATCTTGTTAGATGTGTAGAAAAATTGTTTAGCAAGTGGTCATTAGGCCATACGGATTAGATAATTTGGTTCACAGATTTTAGACTTCAGAAATAATGCTGAGAGACTCACCTAGAATATCATTGCAACAAAAGAGTCTGATGGGAAGCCTGTACTTGTGCACACACAGTTTCAGGGAATGGATATTGTCATCTGCAAGTTTTCCTCACCATAGTTTGTTTATTTATTTATTGGTTCGGCATGCACACATGAACAGCCAGGGTTGCCAACTACCGGTTCAGTTCTCATCTTGTCCTCTTGCTTTTTTCAGTTGTATAATGATTTGCATCCAGTAAAGATGTTGAGTATGATATTGTTTTTCTCAGAGGTGTGCAATGGTTGGTGGTCATGGCAAAACATGTTATTTTCAGTCCCACCACTGACAACAGAATTTCCCTGAAATTACCCATGGTCATCACTGTACTCACTTGTAGGATAAGGGTATAGGTTCATCAAACATTGGTAATGGGATAATTATGTTCTAGCATTGGAGGGCATATGGTACACTTGACTGTGATTTGTGCATTGTCAAAAGCTAAAAAGCATCTTTTAATGATACAATGTATATTCAATAAAGGTATTTTGTGGGTTTTGCTTGCTTTTGGTATCTTCTTAAGATGAGGGTCAATGTCCACTTTGGGCCTCCTATCAATTTTCCTCGATACTGCATGAGACTTCATTTTTGTATAGTCTGGACATGCTACGGTCTTATTTGAGAAATGTTACAAATGCCTTTATTTTCACACAAAAAATCCATTGTAATATGTTGTACTTTTCAAACTGTACTGATTCCAGACCATTCAAGTTATGGTTGGATGTCTTTGAGGTTCAAGCTACATTTTTCTTATTCTAATAGAAAACTTTATTGGTTTTGCAGTGATGAACATCCAGATATGCAACTTTGAACACTGGTATATTGTGTTTCTGCTTTCTTACCTTTCATATTAGAAACCAGCTATATATAAGTAAATCACATGTAAAAGTAGTAGTTATGCGTGAAATATTACATTGACAAGTTGTTTTCAATTATTCATATTAATAAAGCCCATAGTGGCAGACAAGAAATATAGACCATAGTGATGTATGTACTTTCTTTCAATTTCATGCTTCAGACTCTGAGCATATTGTATGTGCACAAGAAATTGTCAAAAGCTGTTTGGACAAGTATATAATTTAGATGTGCTTGGCAGTGAACATGTAGAAAAAAGATTACAAAGAAATTTAAAGAAAAAATGATACCTTGAATAAAGAAACACCCTTAGGCATTCTCACACATAATCTTTCTTATCAAGTAATACGGCCTTAAATTGCCTTTTTTCAAGTATTTTTTAGAATCTGTTACATTCAAGACCTTGCTGACATTAAGTATTCCGTGCTCTTTCCACAGCAATTAGATGACTCATAAAGCTTTCATGCTAATCCTTTACTTAGTATACAGGGCGATGTGTTTGTTCTGAGCAGCTCGTGCATCAAGTATTAGCGCAGAGCCTTGTCAACAGAGCAAGCTGGGGGGATTAATGCCGATGCCTTCAGACAAGCCGGGAGTGCGGGCAGATACTCCACGGAGATGCCCTGCTGTGGGAAGTAGAACAACTCCTGCGAGACTCATTCATTACCGTCCTGTGTGCTGTAGACTGTCAATTATTTTGTAACTTTTCATTTTGGTGGTCTTTTGCGTCTGAAATGGCTGACAAATGGCAAAAGTACCCCACACTTATTGATTACAGTGGCTTTTAATCAATTAGCCCGGAATGACTGTGAAAGTGTTCTGAAAGATAGCACTAGAAGTATCCATCAGGATGGCAGTACAAATGTACTTCTAAAAGCTGTTTTTTTGGCAGTCATTCAAAGGCTGGATGTTTCAAAGCTGCCTTGACCTCTTAGCAATGCTGCGGTGCGCCATGAGGATTGCCAGGCCTTAATTGACTGTGAACAAATGTCTAGAATATGCCATATAAATCATCTTTTCAACTTCATACAAGTCATGTACTTTTAGAAAGCCTTTGTTTCAATCTTTGTTCACAGGATTGAACATGCCATTTTAGGAGCTTTGATATATTCAATCAATACAGCTAAGGTCTAGATCTTTTAAGTCCAATCCCAGAAATCATTACAATATTTGAAATATACAATCCCAACCTTAACACTCACATCTTCTACCTTTTGCTGTAAAATGTTCTTATGTGAGACACAGTGAAAGTAGGTGGAGCCACACTTGACCTTAACCCACAAGCCTCAAGCTCATGACAGTGTGTGTTCCTTAAAGAGGAGGGTAACAAAATCTGATTTCGTGCCTTTCAATTCAGTCCCAAATCCTATTTACTTTAGGTCATAAAATTATCCCCTGGTAGATCTGGATCAGATTTAGAAAGCTGGGACTAAAGTCTGCCTGGCAGGGTCATGACATCATAGGAGGAAATTGGCTGCAAGCAAGTTTAACCTTCTACCTGCTGCTTAACCCAGTAACCAATACAAGGAAACATGCTACACTGGATGGGGAAAGGTAGTCCCATAGACTTTTTTAGGCTGTAGGGGCAGTGGGTTGTTGTTCACTGTGTCTAGGGTATGGTATTGGAAAGCAAAGCCCAACCCTCTCCTTCCACTGCCATTTACCTCCCCAACCAAAGTCAGGTACCCATTTTCACACCTGGATGCAGTGAGGAAACTCGTGTTAAGTCCCCTTCCCAAGGGCACAACATCAGTTGTATCTCAGGGATTGGAATCAAGGTCCTCTTAGTTCTGGGCCAAACACTCTAACTGTTGCGCCAATACAATGCCACAATAAATACACTGAATAACATGAATATTGCCTCTTTTTATGAGACAAAAAAATAGTTTCTGTTGGTAATGCTAGGGATCACGACTAGCTTCTATGTCAATAGAGGTCTCCATAGAGACTGTATCAAAGTCTACAGCAACAGGATTCTCACCCCTCTCTCTAGGATTCCCAGTAAAATTTAAATACCCCAAAAATTGGATTTCACTGCTTCCCCTTTCACCCTGGGTCGTAAAAGGATTTGTGCTTTACATGGAGGCGCTCAGCCTCTAGAATCCTCCATGACCACCTGCCCTGTCTGGGGACCTGTAAGTGGGAACCAGTAAGCTGCCCTGACAATTGTAGGTCAATCAATTAGGACTGGTATCAACCAATTTGTCTACACTATGATTTGGTGGGCAGGAGGGTTATAGGGTAGGTCTTAGTTCAAAAGGACAAATTATGTACAAGATTCAAGTGCATGTCTATCACTGGCAAGTTCTGTCTGACATCATGTTTTAAAACCTCTTAATCTTAAAAGCTATGTTTGTTATACTGTTTGTAGCGATGTTCATGGTGCTGATTGTTGTTGTAATGAACTTCCATTGTATGTCCCCATATTTCTGATTGTCTTTCTTATTTATTTCTTTGTAAAAGGGAACAAACTTTCTGCTTTTAAATAGACCCCAAACTTTTAGTAATATGATTCAAATATTGAAGGTACCTTCCTATTTTGAGGCAGCCATGATAGTGGTAAATTTCAGGGGTGTTAGCAGGCCAACCACAGTGTGCAAATCAACCCCCCTTCAAGCCAACTTTGAACTGACTGGTTGAAAATCAGCTTCCTTTGGGAAAGGAATGGACCAACTGCATGCCAAGTACTTCCCTGCAATCCCAGGAGACATAATTATCGGTCTACAGCAAAATGCAAGAAAGGCCTCTTATTGGCTGAAATATGTGACTGGATCATTTCTAGATGGCATTCCGATTGCATTTTTACAGTTCTGTGTGCAAAGTTATCTCAAAGTAAGTTTGATACCTTTGTCAGTGTTTCTCATAACTGTATCAAAACCTATAGATCACGCCTGACAGACTTGCGGGTTTTAGTTCCCGGGGGTGCGGATTATGGGAGTGCTTTAATCTAGCAGCTATCCAATCACTTCGTTGGCATGTTTTGATGCTAATTGTGATTAATGGTCCCAAGCTATTGTCTTCCTCCTGGCGCATTACTGAAATCACAAACAGCATTAATTGGAATAGTAGTCGAGAATGGATAGAGATGAAGTGCTGATAATTGGAATAAGAAGAGAATATTCAGTACAGAACACTTTGAAAAGTTTGTTGGCAAATGGAAGCCATAATACGGTTAGTGTCTCTATTGAGAATAATTAGTACTACTTCCATTGCATTCTTAGTAATCTTACATATTGATTATCATTGAGGTATTGGATGTATTGTATTGTGTTTATAACCAATCAATACATCTATGCTGAAATGAATCTAGAAACAAATTTAAAGGGTGGCATATATTTTTTTATCTTAGCAAACTTTAACGTTATACCTAGGACAAAGTTCAGGTACACAAATGATTGCAGTTATAATTGTAATCATCACTCTTTACTTATCCTCGCAACAAATGAAAATTAGTACACATTTTGCTGGCTAACCTTTCAGTTCACAAGTACAGCATCTTAACTTAGATTGTTAAAGCAGCTATATATCCAAAACCTGTCATGATAAATGCTGGAATGAATTAAAAGCAACAGCTTTTAACAAATCACTTCCTTTTCACATGTAAAGCCAAGCTTTATTCCTAAATGCACTGCAAAACAAGCTGTTCCCACCAGATAGAAATTGTTAATCCATGAAGAATAGCTGAAGTTTCTTCAGAATTCTGGCGGAATGGAACTATTGGAAATACATACCTGGACACCATGTCAAGGCAAAATATCAGTTTTGCAGTAAGAATTGTCTGAGCTAGTTGCTTGAAGTTTGCCCTGAATTCCATGCTCTTGAATTATTCAAGATAGATGTGTTTAAAGTACAACATATATGAGAAAGAATCTGTATATATTAAGAGCTGCAATTAGTACTACTTTAATAACAATGCATCTGAAAAAAGAAACCTGTGAATAGATGTAGCAGTAGCATGAATTTGTTGGGATATCGTATCATTTCATGAGGTGAAAAATGCTTATGGATATCTAAAAACATTTTCAACTTAGATGACTAATTAGATGATTAACTGGAATATCTAAGATGATTATTTTCCATTAGTTGAAACAAGAATCTTCAGATTTAATAGAAGAGCTTTTTGCACAGTGTGTTATAATCTATATTCCTTACTCAAGGTTAAAAGAAATAAGGTAGCTGCACTGATTATTCATGATCTCTAGACCAATAGTCATAGGCAGTATGACAACACAAAATTAGGCCATTTCGATTCAATTATATGAATGTCATCCATGCGCGCATTAATTTCTGTCCGTTTTAAAAAGATATTTGGCTATAGTGTAAATTGTACAAAACAGCTGCAAAATGAGCAAATATATGCCGTACATAGCAAAACAAATATCGGAAAGCGGATACAAATGTGGTGGAATGTCAAATTTAATTCCAAAGTCAAAAAAAAATGTAAAAGAACAAAAAGGAAGACTCTAATACCATAATACATGTACCATAATCTGTGTGTGTAGTCATTTGTTCAACCTTTCTGACCTCTTAGATTTCATATTGAAGGGAACTTTTTTGTGTGCCAAACTTTATTGCCCGCTCGCATCAATTTTGTGGTTCCCAGAGGATGTCATCCATACAATCAAATCTACATGGCCTTAGTAGCAGAACTTGTTTTTTTAGAGATGCAATTACCAGTTACTGTTACAGTAGATCTTGCTTCAAAGGTCATTGCCCTACACATGACGAGGTGTCATCCCTACCTGCAAGTTTATCAATTTGTTAGGAGTCTCAGATTATTGCTAAACCCTTTATGAATAATCTTGAGCTTTGCGAGGTTTGGGTGTTCAGAGAGGCGTGTGACGCGTACAAACTGCCGTCACTGGAGCATGTGAGCCGTCTCCGGTACCTCCCAGTGCAACCCCTGTACTCGCCCTTTATCTTGGCCCTTGCAGTTAGCTTCTGGTCATCAATCACTTTCCTCTAGCCATACGCTGATTTAAGATGAGTCAACAAGTTCCAAGGAGCCAATCAGTTCTGGCTGCATTGTTCAGTCCCTGTGCGATGTCTACCGCTACAAATTACCTTAGTTTGTCCTGCAGTCAACTTCTTCTTCCCACATTCACTCGGTCATTCACCCATTTATTCATCCATTTTCATTGATTTTCTCATTCACTCACTCATGTACGTGTCCGTCGCAGGACATTTCCAGAACGGCACGGACGTTTATGCGTGATGTCTTGCAAACTCGTAGCGGACGTTTACGTGTGATATCTTGCGTACCCGTGGTAACGAAAATCTGTCCCCGGTGTGCGTGGCTGTCTTCAGGCATGTCCAAATGCGTCCAATCTGGCTTAAAATGTACCTCTCCACAAACCGCCCCATGGTCGTTTATCAACCTGGCGGGCCGTGTCTTCATATGCACCGCTTGTACGAGGGCAGACCAGTAGTGTATTAGGGGGCAACTCAACATTACAGATGCTATTTGTCAAATATAGTTTTCTCTCTGAAAGAGGGTGTTTGAGGTCAAACCTTGTTTTCCCATGGTACCGATAAGCCCATGTTTGTGTCATGAGACTCGCTCAACTTTCTGCAGTGAAAAAGACAGAAATTGCAAATGATAGATCTAACATAATTTTAACATTCTGACAAATTCATGGTGGTTACCAGTGTTCCCACCAGATTCTACAGTGTATTTTTGTTCATCACGGAGGGATAAAACCATCTAAAGTAGCAAGAAATCGGGGGGTGTATATGCTCCCCTGGGGAATGTCAAAGTTTCTAAGGCTCTGAAACACTGTTTCCCACATTGTTAGAAAAAAATTTAAACAAAACTATTTAAACAAAGAGAATGTTGGATACAATTGAAGACATCCATTGCAAAAAGGGTGTATCGAAAGAGAGGGCTTTATTTTCGTTAAGTATCATTCTTAAGTCTGCATTATAGTTTCAATTTCTTCAAACCCTGAAATTCATGTATTTATCCATTTCAATGCTTTCTCAGTTCAGAGGTGGTCAGAGGTTTTATACACTGCGAGGTTGTGGATTCAAGTCTAATCCCAGTCTACTGACAGTTAGCGTTCTTGTTGTTATTCCAAGGTCTCGCAGCAGCTTGGGAGAACATGCCACTGACATTCATAAAGTGTCATTTTGACTTTCTAGATAAAGTAAACTGGGGACTTCTGGGATCATAGTTAAGTGTCCTTCAATAAAGGTTTTGATAAACAATGTCTCTCAGAATTCAAGGTAAGATTGTTGTTCAGCAGGAAGAGAGGAAATCAACAGAGAGTACCATGGGGAGTCCATGTTTTTGTGGTGACATTAAGAAAGGCAACAAAGGAGGTACATTGTACTTCATTAAGATATTTCAAATCAACCAGGAAAGACAGCATATTCTCAGGGAGCAAGCATAAAGTATGAAAGGGGAGGAAGTTTACCAAAACTGATCAATGGTTTGTTGTGCCTGTGAAAACAAACTAGATTACAAATTAAAGCTAATTGTTGAAGAAAAATTCCACTAGAAGAGAACTCAGAGCTTTCCATAATCAGATGGATTTTAAAATAAAATGCTCAGCTTCTATATTTCATATGCATGGTATATATCCTATATCAATCTATATTTTTGTCATATGCTTTTAACATTATTGCTTTAGGTTGAATTTTCATGTGTTAGCAAGATCTGGGTTTTGAAAAATGTATCAGTTTGAATTACAGATTATCAAGATTGTTAGGTTAGACAGACGTAATGTTATGTGTAACTCTCACAGGTGATGTTGTCATTACAGCCTTTAAACCAGGGGAAACAGCATCTCTCCAGTCTATTAAGCATTATGTTCCTCTGCCCCTAGGCAGTATCTGCCTGCTTTGAATTGTCATCCAGAATCAAATAAAACCTACGTAGGAAAGCTTCGGGAAATGTGCTATCTGTATTGATATACTTTACAGGATCTTGGCCAAGTTGATACAATACAGTACTTGACTGTCCAAAAAATCAGGCACTAAAAATATATATTCCAAGTTTGCAGCCTTTCTCCTTACATTCCTGCAGTACTAGTGGCATTTATTTGACATAATAATATATGATCAATGAGAACAAATGGTTGATTTTGCATATTCTAAAGAAGGCTTTTTTCTTCTTTCAATATCCATTTAGTAGACCAATTGAAATAGATACCATCATGTCCTAATTAAAATCCTAATGTGACATAACTATTTGACAACATTTACAAGCTAATGCAGAATATTTCCCTCCCCATTTTTCTAATATAGCACTATGTACATAATGTGTCCTAAAATGGATTTTTAAAAAGGATAAAACAAGAAAATTAGATTGAAGAAAAAAGGAAAGCAACATATTTTTCTTTTCTCCAAAGAAGAGGGAGTTTACTTAGTCTTGTAAAAACAAGTCTCAAGGAAGGCTTGGGGTGATAATAACGTCAACTGTTCCATTTGACTAGCTATTACTGATAGAAATTAATCAAATTGTGACTGACGTCAGGTTTTCATAACATTGCCGTTGGAGCGCATTCAACATTCAACAGAAATATTGGTTTTGAGCACACAAAGTGCTTGCCATGCAGCATGCCACAGTCCTTTACACTGTGTCAAGCAGTTTATTGTGTAGTCTGTGATTGTGCTTCTTTGCTTCACTCACCAAAGGCAATCTATCAGTTGCCATTGCCTCCAGGAAAAAGGCGATACTGAACCCCCAGGGCACATGCTTGTAGCAAACCCATCCATTTTGGCATAATGTCGGTTGGAAGCCGTCAAAAACAAGAAGAAATGCCATTTGTTATGGGGACTTTTATTAAGAATTTCATATGACGCCGTCATAATTTGTCCCGGTGCAGGTCATAAATTAGGCCTTTCATTTAACTTAGGGGTAACTAAGGGGAATGGTGATAATTCATGTCGCCAGGTTCTGAGACACCTCGGTTTCCAAGTGGCAGCCACATAATGTTCCATTGTATCTGCACCTTTTAGCAGGTCGTAGCTGTGTCCATTAACATTAGCAGCTCCGGTGCTGTTGACAAGTCCTGGTGTACATGATACCCTGAAGGAATCAAATCATTCTGTCTCTTGTCAAGATGGAGTTACTGCTCCAAAAAGACCGAAGCAGAATAATAGGACTGCAGAGGGAGGATTGCAGATTGAGGAAAACGTGTTCCGTCTTCTGTTATCATTTCTCCCAAGATGCCTACGCCTTAGGAGTGTTTGTCGCTGGGGAGGGCAGCGGCCACAGAATGTAAATTGTCATGCGACTGATCATCCCTATTTTTCAAGTGTTTCCCCTTGGATGCCACCATACTGCATAGCGATATCTAGGGAACATCATTTCTGCATAAAGATGTTAAGCAACAGAAAGAAGACTATCTCTGCAGAAAATAAAGTATAAAATGACACCATATAGTTATGTAATTTGTATCCAACTCCTCACAAGATGTTCACAGTTAGGAAATTTAGTCAGCTACGTACCAACAAATCAACTGTGAAACACCTCTGAGTCTGTTCTGTCAAGTGAAATAACAATTCAAATGGTAACATTTTTATTACTTTATTTTACTGAGGATGAATGCTTTTGACATTTCTAGAAGGGACGTAGGACTATAATGGCATTAACTGAGAGATTACATTTTATGATACAGCCAGTCCTATGAAGCCATCTGCAACAGTTTTCATTTCATAAGAACACATTTTTATCAGCAACTATACTGCAATGTAGTAGTCAAGACTACCTCTCTCTATATATTTGTGGGAGCATATGTCCAGTTGCTGATCTACTGTAAAATAAAACAATAGAAATGCCCCATCCCATTCATCTTATTTCTTAAGCACAGTTGTCTATGTTGTTGAAGTACTAATTAAGTGACTACTATAGTAATATCAGGGTCAAAACCCCTCCTACCATAAGCATGGATAAAGAAATACAAAATATGAAAATTGCTATTCAAAACTGTTATGATTTTTTCTAACAATCAAGTCAGTGAAGTTCAGTAACTGATCTCTAGCATACTAGCCTCAGGTAAATATCTGCTCCCTTATATCCCATTCATCCAACTTGGACAGACTTTTTGAAAGATAAGTTGCCAGACATATTTTGAAGGACAAATGAATTAACTACCAGATTGCAGCAAGCAAGGTCATGCTTTTCCCAAACCTGACATAATGGTTTTATAATGCTACATTTACATTAGGCCCCATGACTCTAATCCCTTCAGGGGAAGAACCAAAGCCATTACCAGCAGAATTGTCCTCAACTGTTAGGTCAAGGTTGGACTAAAAACTGAAAAGGTCACTCAGATTACAAGTTTGCTATGAAAATGCTGCACTGTAGATTCTACTAGCTTTCTTGTTGGCATGTATATCATTATTATATAATATTACTTTGGATGTGTGGTTCGTCAATCTGACGAAGACCGCTGCACGTCATCCATCATTTGGTTGGGTTGCATGTGTCCTCATGTGGCTGTAGAGTTCATATCACTTTGACAGGAAGTAGTCCAGGGTACTGAAATCATAGCTGTTGTTTTAGCAGTACAGTAACTGTGGTTCAACTTATCAACTCTCAAAAGGTGATCTTTGACAAGGAACACTTGTTCCGCCATACCTCCCACTGTGTTGGAGAAACATGATAAATGAATGAATAAATAGATTGTTCTGCCAGGTACCTTAAAACCACCACCTTGAAAAATGACTTAAAAGAGGTCTTAGACTTGTAATGCAGCACCAGTTATCCTCAAGGTATGCACAACTCAGATATCATGTTGTTCAAACCATTCTTCAGAAGGCCTCGATAACACAATCTTTTTTAATATACTCTGGAATTCCCTCCCAGCCCACTGCTTTCCCCCCAAATACTACCTACAAACCTTCAAAACAAACACACACCGCTGTCCCTCACCTATACCACATTAGTTCAATTAGTTCACTGCCGAGAAGTGGCCTCTTACGGCCTTGAATTGAGCGAGATCGTTAAAAAAAAAGACTGGTCAAAGAGAACCCAGTGGAATTATGTGGGTCGAAGTTACCTTTTCGGGCATACCTTTGATCCTTGGAAGTTAAACTTTTCAAGCCATTATCTAGACTAGACAAGCTCATGCTTCCACTGTTGGAGTAAGACCTGTGTTACGTCCTTCAAAAACTTTTCATGACATTATGTTACATGCTGAAGGGCTAGACTCAGACAGGGTTCGTTTCTATTCTGAGAAGACTAGATAACAATTTTCTCATAAGTGTGGAATGATGTTACTCCAACATGTGACATCCTCGTGTCAGTGTAGTGCTTCAGATTTGATCCCCAATATCAGTCATATCAACCATTTCATTCCATTAAGAAGGACGTAAATCACCAGGACTTTATCCTGAAAATCCCATGAAATTCACATAGTGTGTATCTGTGTAGAAATCACCAGAGAACAGCCACGTGCCTCGTAGCAATGCTTTACATATGTATGCTGCCAATTTTACATCTATTGTACCATCAATTCCAACAGAATCTGGTTATTTGTCAAAAGGACACAGAAATAGGAAAATAATGTTACTACAAAACATTTTTCCATCTTTTTTATTGTTTGTATTTTCAGATCTCCAGAGTTGAATTGAGGAGAGAATCATGAGTCTTATGCAGAAACTTTTAAAATAGATTTATATGTCAGTCAACACTATATATTTTATGTCTTCAAATATGAGTGTTACTTTCAGTGACACTTATCTGGATCCTTTTTTAGTTACAGTGAAGGCATGATGAAATATGATCCCTGAAAAGTGCTGCAGTGCATGAAAGACTTAGAATCCAGATGAGACATCTTAAAATACAGACAAGACATCTTAGAGTACAGACAAGACATCATTCATACAATGATTTTCGCTCACTTCCCTGATATTAAAACTTACTGGGGGAATGTTCTTGTACTCTTTTATGACTGCATTTGCAAGGACTAGAGAGATCTGTAGTGGAGTTACACTTTTGTGAGTTTTTTTTATTGAAATTGATTCAGAAGCATGCTACTGTACACAAAAGGAGCCATTGTCATGGAAGCAGTAACTGTTTTTGCAACATTACTAAGTTAACAGTCAGAAATAATATCAAGAGATCTGATACTTTACAGTTGTGTAGAGTACTAAATTTATGTACAGCTGTTCTTATCTTATGCAAGCTTGTCACCTTTTGACAGACACTGAGACACAAGTAAAGTTAAGGAAGCTATTCATCATTTCCCTGTCCAAAGATGATAGACAGATTTTGAGTAGACTTAGAGATACCACAATAGCCTGAAGTTAGATCTTTTGACATCACAATTATATGTTATCTTCTTTCCTAAGGCAGTCTTCATGATTGAAGGGATTCATGATACTGCAGTGACAGAACAAAAGATGTGCCGCTTCAGAGAGATGCTTTGATGCCAGCGTCTCTCAACAGTATCAAAGGGAGGCTCAATGTTCAGTAGATAATCTATATTGCATAGAGTTTAAAGTCTCTTTTGACATTTGGAAAGCATACAGAACCCAGTAGACATACACTGGTGAAAGTCATAGACAAATGGGGACTGCACATCACCAACCATTCTGTGTAAAAAATGAGTGATCTGTGATCATATAGTGTTTTGCTATTGTCAACAAGAGTTTGAAATATTTCTGTTAAAAATTTAGAGCAGTTGTATATTTTTTGTTTCATTGCAAGTTTCTGTTTGAATATTCCTCATTAGTTATGCAAATAACATCCATATCTATATAATCTATGTATGATGATGGTCACCTCTGATTAAGTTACATATGCCATAATGATGATGTCCCTTCATTAAGGAATAAAGTACTTTCTGATCAATTGAGCACATGAGGTATTTGCATAATTGATATCTAGTGATGTTCTGCTGACCCTACATTACATGTATGTAAAAAAAAAAGTATAAAATTCCTATAATGACTAATACTGGAATTATAAACTTCGTTGATTATGCAAATTACATCTGATTTTCTGCATCTCAACATGAACTATCATGAAAATCCATTTGTTCTTTCTTTTATTCTCCTTCAATTTTTTTTGGGGACAAATGTCATGCAGTTCCTATTTTTAAGTAATGGTAAGCATCTCTTAAAAAGCATTTTCCATCGGCGTTGATAGTTAAGAAACTTGAAGACAGGAAAGAGATAACCTTTGATCTTCTGGGACCTTTGACTTAAACTTCATGTCAGGGTCCCATGCAACTTCCTGTCACTCTGTGGTGAGATGTGTCTAGCATATGGAAATTATTGCGGAAACACCAGACAAACACACTGAACAAAATATCACCATTCATGGAGGTGAAAAGAGTACAGCCACTCAAAGGTTTTGAACATATTTCAGGCAATTAATCCTCTAAGTGTCACACACATTTCTATCCTATTAACCCTGTTATTATTGTCACCAATTGGAAGTAGGTTTCCTAATTCAAGCATGAATCTAGGAGGGTTAACAATGTGTAAGTACAGCTAGGACCTACCCCCCTCCCACCTCATTACCATCCCAAAGTTTTAAAAGCAGCATAACTGCCTCATCTTGGGACTTCATATCACACAATTACCAGGTGCCCCAATTAGCTATGACAGTAAATCTATCTTAATCACCCTTTAGTATCATGATTGATCACCAATTGTGTTAGCTTTGGGGCAGATGTCTGATTTCTCAATCACTTCGTCCTAAACAGCACAAAAACTCGCAAGCGATCAATAAAGTGAAAATCCTCAGAGGACAAAGGGACCGAGCAAGGTTGATAAAGCCTTATTGTGTCATATCAGTTGTGAAATACTGTCAGGATGAGGAGAGTTTACCATTCAAATTTCAAGTTCAGGGCCAATTACATTGAGTCTTGTTTTGTTACTCAAATTTTTAAATTACAATTGATTAATATATACATTCATTTGTCTCTTCCAGTATACAGTTACTGTGGCTATACCAGCATTTATGTCATACATGAGACGTGATAACGTTCCATATAAATATTCCAGACTGGGTGATACTGGGTGATATTTTGGATTATCACACGGGCTAGATATATCACTCGGGCTTACGTTGAATAACTTTCACGTTCGCCGTGTGTGCTGCTGTCAAATATTTGAAAACGGGATTCAGATTTTGGATTTGATGTTTGTTTGAGGACACCAGATTTTCTCAACTTCTGGTGCATTTTGCATTGAAATTTGTGGGTTTTTGGTTCGGTATGACATATGAAATACAACAAAGTGTATCCAACTCACCCGAGGTACCAGCCCGACCACAGGTCATATCGCCCAACAGCTGAATATATATGATATGTTAACATCAACTCTCATAATTCTGTAGGTTACCCTAAGAGCATCACTCACTCACTCACTCACTATCCGGTTTAACGTCTTCTTTTCCCCATCATCTGGGGGGGTTGACGTGCTTGCATGCTGATGGGGGAGCTTGGTGGCCGCTCGCCAGGTGCCTCTGTCCTGTGGATTTACATTGTGTAGGTTGAGGTGGAGGAGGTCCTCCTTGGTCCTCCTCACCACATGATAAGAATGGTGATATCAAGACCCTCTCAAGAATGTCATGAATGTCTGGCTATCTGAAATGTGGAAAACTCTGGAATTACTGAATTCTCCAATAGATCTTTTTAGATTCACCATTTGTTTTTTAATGTTGTGGTCTTTAGATACCCTGTGAAATTATTACATTTTGGCATAGCTACAGCACTTATTTTCATGTGCAAATGCCAGACATTTGAGCAGAGATGCATTGAAACCAGAAAGGTTAGAAAGGATATTGACAAGGAAAGTAATGGAGTAGATGTCCCAGTTCTGTTCAGATCAGTCAGAAGTTGTAATTAGGTCAACATATCAGTTTATCTTTCGGTATAACACAGACTGTCCTGGTCTGGTCTTTAATTTGCCTGGAGTTAGCCAGGACATTTTAATCAACTTGGAAAAGTAGACAAATAGTTATAAACGATAATATAAATGGAAATGATAAAGCCAAACAAAGAAGGAAGCTGAAACAAAGAAGCATTTTTCTCTACCAGATCACTCACAAGCGTGACCATATGCTGTTATTAAAATATCTGTAACATGTAAATGACATCCGTATCAGATTATTCTATCTTGTTGATTCATGAACATTCTGACCTCATTCCCTAATGCTTTTCTTTTCACCCTCTGAACTTTTCGAAGTTATTCGTCTCAGCAGAAATATAGGCCAAAGTGCCAGAATCTGATGATTCTTTTTAAAACAACGTCATTTCCTGCTCCGACCACTCGCCTTTTCCCTGTTTTGTCATGGACGGTCTTGTTCATCAAAGCTGCACTGGTAACTGCATGTATGAGATAAGGTCAACAAATTAAAGATGCTCAATGTAGAGATTTTTGCAGCAATGATGAAAATGTTTCAGATAATGAAATTTGATACAATGCAATGACATTGTAAATGTGTATGCACTCCCTGATATTGTTAATTCAACTTAGTGATTACAAGGAAATGACTAAAAAATTGTTGAACATCATCCTTACGTTGCATTTTGTACCTTTAAGGGACCAGATCAGACAATGCTCCTAATGTTAACCCTGACCTTACTCTGAATCTAGTAGAAGGAATTCCCTCAGAAAATCATGTATCAAAATACCAGCAGGCATTTGTTGTTTGATGTCTACTGTCAGTAGTATTCCAAGACTTTATTTGATCTGGTATGGGAAGACAGATACATTGATTTTATATCTTTGTTTTTTCAAGATGAGGATCCTTTGTACAGTGAGGAATCAGGTCATCCCAAAGCATTTTACCCTAAAATAGAAGATACATGTTAGCAGTAACCATGACTGCCAGGTTCGAGATAGCCCCTGCTATCAGGTTATTAACCTCTGGTCCTCTCCTCCTGTTACTAGACATGTCTCTGCCCCTTTGGCCTTTTTTAAACTACTTTCACAAGCAGATTCTTGTATAGTTAGATATACAAAAAATTACTTTGAATTTCTAAATGGATTTTGAATGTTGTGGGATTTTCAGTCTGAGGAATTTTGATGATTGTTAAAGTCTGACGTAGTCATCTATAACTTCTTTCATGAGCAGATCCAAATCTGATAATTGTTGAATTCTGATGTTGTGATCTTTCAGTGCCTCAAGAACTCACTAAGATTATTTGTCGTAGCAGACTACTGGCTGCTTTTCAGAATGAGTCCTGTGAAACAATTTGTGCATTTAACTGTTTTTATTTCACAGCATAAGCTTTTATCCTTGTATAGCTTGTCCACCATATGATTAAAACAAGACGGTCTTGTTCTTTTCCAGCTTGAATAACTTGCTCTTGATTAACCTGTACATCTACATGAAGTGTTGTATTTCCAAACAAATAGCATAAACATTAACATATATACTGGTAGAATTTTTTTCAATACATTTTGTGGCAGATGTGGCTTCGTGGTCACTTTGCTTTTTCATAGAGTTGCTGCCCTTGGTGCTGATATTTTTAGTGTTGTACCTCTGTATTTGTTTTGTGGCAGATGTGGCTTCCTGGTCACTTTACTTTTTCATAGAGTTGCTGTCCTTGGTGCTGATAGTTTAGTGTTGTACCTCTGTATTTGAATTTCTTGATTTCAGTGATGTCATTGTATTCATTATCCGCTGCATCTGCTTAGATTCCTTGCCTTAATGATACATCTAAGTTACAAGCTGTAGACAATTTGTGTAATGGACTTCTAATGGTGTTAGATACTGTAGATTTAGTTGAGTTTGCAGGGACTTAATTCCATGGTAAAGGGGGAAAGGAAGCATTCGTGGTGTTTTAAGTTTGCAGTGAAGCAATGGGGATGTGATGAAACAGAAGACCAAATATATGTTTGCAGTATGTTTATATTACAGTGGAGAGGTCACTACAAAAACTGCAAGCATTAAACCAATGCAATTATTTTATGACTTATAGTAGCTGAATGTGGCAACATCATTTTCTATCCTAGGAAATTAATACATGCAACTTTTGAAGCAGTGGTGGTCCTTAGAATCCTTGCATGAGAGATGGGGGATTCTTATCACTAAAGAAATTATGTGCTTTGTCGTACAACCCAGCAGTTTTAATTACAAGGAAATGCATGTTTTCCATTAAGACAATCAACTTCTCACAGGGGAGAAGGCAGCTTGTCGTCATCAAGACTCCAATCTATTGATGAATTAATCATCAGGAAGCCTGTTTGACACATTTTGCTGAAAAATTGGTCATTTTAGGCATCTAAAGTTATATATTGCAGGATAACTTAATTAGGACACAACAATTTTTTTCTTTGTTTTCAAATTCACCACTATATTTTTTTGTCTAGAAAACGGACAATTTAATAGGTTATGAATCAACATCAACCTTGATATTTTTGAACTAACAGTTAAAGAAAGTCCTTGTCCTCGTTGATATGATTTCTCCATTCACCAATCGTTGTACACTATAGATACTGGTACTGCTCTTAACCCTAATCTTTTGGACCTGGCCTATCCAAACATTTATCTTTTCAAGTGCTAATTATACCCATCACATGCTTTTCCCATGTCAGTGACTGCCACAGTGATTGTTTCACATGACTTTCTCTTATCACCAAATATAATGTGCCTCTTCATTTTGTTTATAGAGACAGTAGCTGTAAAAGCATTGTTATTCTCCGAACTATGATAATTATTTTGTTGGAAAATGCTGATGCATCTTCTGTGGATAGCCAATTAATGCCATACAGGTTTACTGATATTATATTCTTGAAAGGCAATTCAGAATGCAGTTTTTCGGGTTACGATTTAAACAATTGAGAATTTGGCAAATTTTATTGAGGCTAATACTGAGACTAGTACCATATTTCAGGTTACTGATGATAGAAAAGGTCTCAAGTTGTAAAGCATAATCTTAAAGGTATCCAGATCATTTTATGAGGCTTGAAACTTGAATAAACAAGAGTTCCACGACCTCATGAACAATTCTATTCACGCAAATGACTTACACATTTGCATAATATATGCTTGGTCATAGACACCTTTATCTAACTTACACATGTTGCAATTTTCCAATTAGATGAATTATGGTGTTTTTGCATTAATTATGCAAATTAGGAATTTATTTGCATAATTGGTATCTGTTGATGATTCACTTTCCATAAACTACATAAATTACATTTTTTTGAGTCTGATTATGGAAAACACTTTCCTCATTAGCTATGCAAATTAATTCCTAATTAACATAATTTGCACTTCATTGTGTACATCTCTGTCTAAATATGTATACTAAATATCATGGAAATCCGTCGTTCCTTTGTGACAGTTATTATCCTTAGAAGATTTTCACGATAACGCCCCTGCAGTTCCAGAGCAAGCTGCTAGGGGGCACAAACCCACACCACATCTTCATTACACCACAAGCTATCTGCCACCAAAAAATCAAGACCATAGCACGTCCAGGTCAAGAGATACAAAAATGGAATTTCTGCTGCAGTACCAAGGTCACATACCAGGGGGCCCAAAATCGACCTTGAATTTTGGCTTCATAACACCTGCCCACATACCAAATATCATCGTAATCCATCAAGAGGTTCTTGAGTTATGCTGACTACATTAGTCCGGAAACACAAACAAACAGACAGACAGACAAACAAGCAGACAGACACACAGACACACCCAAAACAATATCTCCATTTTTCATAGAGATAAACAACTCAAATTTCTAGTCATGCCTACCCGTAGTACATTTCAATAACACTATACCATTACATATTGACATTAAAGGAGCAAAGATACAAATGTTGTTGTGTGATGAGAACTGATAGAAAATCCAAGCCCTAATAGACTGATCCTGACTGTCCATCATAATTAGCGGTTCGACCAATGAGATAGTGACTGCATATCCGTCAAATATTTCCATTTGCATGTTTTGATTTTGCATTTCTACGTTTTGACGGAGGTGGGCGGGGCTATGGTATCGGTCTATTTACACTAGGCGCGTGAAACTAAAAGATCACCATGTATAGCTTATTTTTGTGCCACTTTTGAGCACTTTTGATAAGAAATCCGCACGCAAATGTGGTAAACAGTGTCATTAATGTCAATTTCATACAAATTACAGCAACTAGACTATTTCCAATTTTCAAGCCTCATAAAATGCTCTGGGTGCCTTTAAGTTCTTCTTTTTTTAAATTGCACAGTGTACCTCCCTTCCTGTATTACACAGATGCATCCAAAACATGGTTGTTGTGTTCTGGTCATATCCCAGGCCTGACATTAAGTACATTTGAAGAAAAACCTATAAACAATGTAAACGTCTGATGGAAAGAAGCAATGAAAGTGCCATTTTTGTTACAACCCCATTGGGGTTCAACATTGGTATAGCCAGCTTTTACACCCATATTGGGATGCTAGGCTGGTATATCCAAGCTTATGTGCCTTGTGTGCATCTCCTCTTACATGTGAGCCTCACTAGAACATGGTGTAATTGTAGATTTGTTACTTTACCAACATGGGAGTGAGGTATTGTTTTCGACAAGTCTATGTGTCTGCCAGTGTGTGTATGTGTGTGTGTGTGTGTATGTGTGTTTGTGTCTGTCTGTCTATCTGTCTGTTTGTTTGTTTTACAATATATAGAATGCCATACAATTTTAGTGCTCTTAATTTCATCCGTGGGACTAAAAGGATTGCACAGCAGTAAGGGTAAGTTAGTGAAGTCTGTCATCTCTGACTACCATTTTTTGCTTGTGCTGAAGTTGTCGCGATAGTGACTCATCAGAAGCCTTGTGGATCCTAGCAATCTCTTGCATATAAGTATACATGTATGGCTCGTATGTGATGAAAGTACTGCCAGTCAATATTTGAGTTAGGCCTCCTGATAACAGTGACTGTCCAAGAATACCAGAAGTTGCTGATAAATATGCTTTCAGTTTTTGTAACTTGAAATGCCATGCACAGGCAGTAATACTAATGGTCTTGCATATTGATTTTACCAAGAAAAAGGAGGTTAAAGTCATTTCAAGGCCACCCCAGGCATGGCCTTACGTGGCCCTAAGGGCTGAGGCTTATCCTAGTTTCTGTAGCATAAAGTGACAGATCACAAGCTTCTCCCTTGGCAAGCCTCTAGTCCACCACCGCAAATATCAATAGCAGCAGCATCTTACCTAAAAAAGCTAGATTTTCAGTTTTCATTATGCATACTCCACAGATTTCAGGCAAAGATGCTTGTTCTTTCTTGTAGTCTTGACATATCTCTTGGAGGCATGCCAGGAGCTTTCAAACTGTGGTAGATGCAAGAGACTCCGTGAAGAATTCATATAATACATGTGGATCTATTCCAAGTCAGCAAGACTTGCTCGGGGAGGCAGAGAGAGTGAGGGAAAGATCGACCCTGTCTCTGCCGGGCTGCCATTCGTCATGTGCGGTGAATAGAGGTGCCTACAGATGGGCAGCTTCGATTGGAGTTGTCGTATTTCTCTGCCGGAGAGGGCCGTGTGATGAAGGAGCACCATTATGCGGGTTGAAGCTTCCGCCGGCTGAACTAGGTGTGAGTGAGGGGTAGAGTCCCTCGTGTTCTGATATAGATAAGATAAGGCAGAGATTTGGCAAAGTCGTAGGCATTTGTTACAAGGCCTCCCTGCCCTCCCAAAGTGTAAAACTTTGACACATGAAGGCTTCAAAGACAGAAAATGAAGAACGCGAGGAAGAGTCATGCTTTGTACTTGACAGGGAGAGATACTGAGGTAGTATCAGTCCTGTACACGGGAATTGGAGTCATTTAGAAGCTTGAAAGACTTGGGAGAAGACAGAATTTTGAAAAATGGTACATTGTAAAGTTACCCATTGCCATATTGTTTGAAAACTTACTAACGAACTTGAACAAGAGTTTCCTTCACAAGCCTTTGATACAATAAACTAATCGCCAAAATTCAGTGGATTTTATTTCGGTGACCAATAATCAATATCATAATGATAATAGATAAGCAGGTCAGAATGATGCTTAAGAGGCTCGTGCAAATATCACAATATAAAGACCAGGTCATGAAGATAATGGAATGCAATGAAAATTTAATTCACATTGTTTCATCTCAACATTGAAGTCTTTTTTTCCCTAAGAATGAGAAGGCTTCGTCTTTTCTTCATTTGTACAGCTTGTATAATATATCATACCATCAAAGGTTCTACTTTAATGTCAGCATTTTGTCTGGGAGGATTTATGTCAGATCAGACATATTACATGAAGTTCACAGTGTGACATAAATAATGTTAACCCAGATAGCATAACTGGGTCAGCAATTTCATCTCAGAGTCTGAGGTTATTGCTACGTGTACATTTTGCACATGCCCAAGGGCAAACATTGACTTTGATGGATACTTAAACAAATATGAGAAATAATACCGGCTAGTTCATCCCATACATTGAGAGATGGAACAGATTCATCTTGACCAGATGGAAGTGCGGTATCCTATGATCGAATCTGTATCTTACAGAGTGGCATTTGTAATTAGAATCTGGCTAAATTGATAGTTCAGGGAGGGAGGGCAAGCTTCGTGACTTAGTCTTCTAAACAGTAAAAGAAAAAATTGGTCAGGTGTTTGACAAACTACATTTGTACATTTTATACCTAATGATCTTGGACCTTTTTGAATCCTTAATTCCTCTAGATTGTATAAGGATGTTTTGCGCCTTTTTTATGTCACATTTCTGTAGTCAAGATCTTAGATTACAAATTTAGAAACTTTATAGGGATATAGATAGTAATGATTATAAGTTGTTAGATGTTAGGCATTATGACAGTGGAAGAAGCCTTGGTTAAGGACATACCTCAGCTAGGACGTTAAATGGAGGTTCTATGGTTGAGGAGAGCCACTCCTCAAGCATGTAAACCTACCACACTTGTCGAAAAGAGTAGGGATCCTTCCTGGTGGGATAGGATCAAATATATCTGTCCTGATATGCAGGTTGTACTCTTCAGTTCAAACCTGTGTGTTGCACAATTTTTCAGTTTACTGGGTATTCAATACAAACAAACAATTCTTCCACATGTAACACTAAATGTGAAGGGATTGATTCAGAACATATTGGACATTTACAAGGAAGCTAGACTGCATCATTGTAGTTACATGACAAGGCTGCTGCAGTACCAATTGTAATCACATGGTGGCACCTGCTGCTGCTGTTGCAGGACAAGCATCTGGTCCCTATCAATTATCACTTACACTGCTAGAACAATGCCAACTTTCACATGCGTTGTATGAAAAGCCTTGAGAACTGACTATGTGTAATGCTTGTGCAATCATTGTCATGTTATGAGAGTTATATTTCATATACATGAAGATAGAAAACTGTTTAGTATGTATTCCATGTTCATACAATGTACATGTATGTGCATCTAAATATTAGGTACTGCAGAATCTTGGTAATCATTGTCTGTTTTTTGTTCTCCAGTCTTGGCGGGTATCCTCCCTTCACAGATGAGCGGAAGGACATGAAGTTAGAAGAGCAGATCATCCGTGGTTCATACCAGCTACACGAGAAGTACTGGAGAGGCATCTCCGATGATGGTAAGTACATGTACAGTGTATGTCACAATTCGGCTTACAGTTATTGTGTTACACCCCCATTCTACTAGGGTGGCAACTTGGCTGTAAACGTGCTGCAAGTGTGACCAAAAATGTGACAGGGCATTCGACAAGTTTCAAAGATAAAAACAAATCTTTTTATGCTTTGCGTGTTTTGTTGTATTTTCAGTCATACTTTCATACACATTTTGCATGACATACCAACTGCAAAGTCAAGGGTTACACAAATCCAATTTCGGTCGCAGCGCAATTGCCATTCAGTGGAATCCTTTACTGATCATGAGGGACACGTTTATGATCAATTCACATCAGATTCTTTAAAGCCAGTAACTTGACATATGTTTTCAAAAGGGTTTGGATTTTAATAGAAAGTATATTGTAAAGTTTAAGTGCATTTGATTTTGTTTTGTATCGTGAAAAATTGGATAACAATAATTTTATTGATTTGATTTAACAGTGTTTCTAGATGAAAATTAGACGATGCCAATAGGGTACAAAGGATGGACTGAACAGGGCATTCAAACGTTCTCTGGGGCAAAACATGGGTCAGACATAGAGTGCATCCTAACATTCTAAGAGCACCAGTCATTGTTTGTTGTTGTTGTTGACTTGTTGTACATGTACATGTACACCCTAGTAAGCCTTCTTTGCAAGAAAGTTCATTTAAATTTTGATATAATGGTGTATATTAGTTTGTACAATATGGGCTAAAAAGTCTCTAATTATGTGTTTTTTGGATGATACGTGTACATTTAGGCCTGATTGAAAAGCCCATGCACAGGACTTTGTATCTATTTGCCCAGTCAAAGAAATTTCCTTGTACAGTAAGATTTGTATTATAAATGTGTATCTCAGCCAAAGACCTCATCAAAAAGCTGCTGACAGTTGATCCCAAGAAGAGATTCACCGTGACTCAGGCACTCAACCACCCATGGCTCAAGGTGGGGAAAGGATAGTCATTTTTAATCATTTTCTAACGAAGACGCCGTTCACACCCAAAAAAACGGATCCAATTAAACATTTATCCCGATAGAATTAAACCGATCACGATTGATTTTTGCGTTCACACTGCTCTTCGCCAAGTGGATTAAAGTATGCCGTGATTCGAGTCCAATTGAAGCACGCTGCGTTTCACAGAGGTATACTATGTAACGCTTGTTAAAGGTCATAGATTGAGGTTAAAGATTGACGGCATCGCCTCGCCACAAAATGGCGGGAGTCCAACAATTTTTGATGATTTTGTATCTCTGGAGAATGTTCTGTAGCAGTGGAAGGGAATGCAATCGGCGAGCTATGATCGCGAGAATTAAGGCGTGAACGACAAAGGCTTTAAAATTTGTATATTGCCCTAGCTGTAGTACAGGTAATGAACGCGGCAAGAGTTGTAGACAGGACAATCTGGAAGCGTTTTCGGCTGGTTCCGAATGTTGTCCCAACATTCGGAACCAGCCGAAATCTCCGGCGATCCAATCGTGGTTTGCGTTCACACTCGATATTCGATAGGATTGGATTGGATTGGATTAATCTTCCAAAAAAAACGGGAGGTGGATTCAACCAGATTGAACCCAAACCAGGAAAAATCAATTGCGATTGGAGCGTTCACACTGCAAAAATCAATTGCTATCGAAATCAATTCTATCGGAGTGAATATGTTTAATCCGATTCAATTTTTTTAGTGCGAACGGGGTCTTAGAGTATAGAATAAGTTACATGGAATGTTTGCATGTGTTTTCCCAATACCAATGTAGGTATTGTCTGATCGACATTTGTACAAGTCATGTACATGAACATGTGTATGTATGCCTTATGAACGGCTGCAGTGAATGATTGTAATGATGGACAAACTTCTGGAGTTTTTTTACTTCATAAACAGCACAGAATAAAATTATGTAAAACATATACAATGTAGGTTTAATAACTCCAAGGAGATCCACATGTTGTATAGTATTACATATACAATAGACGTTATGTTAATCAGTTCTTGTTATCAATTCTAGGACCAGGAAATGACAGCCAAGGCAAACAAACTGATGTTCCCTGCAGCTGCAGGAATGCCTCCACCGCTTTCCGCCGTATGTTTCTTTCTTCTGATCATTAGTGTCAATCTTTAAGTATTGTCACATATTACTAGGGGTAAAAAATACTTAAAGAGTAGATGATTTTACAATTTAGATATAGATCTTGGTTCATGAGTCATAAAATTTTCCATGATGGTTTTAAGAAAAAATATGTATTTTTGTCTGTACATGATGAGAGAGGCTGCTGGTTATTGATGTAGGCCAAACTGTATATTCATTTCATGGATGACATCGATTTACCTATCAATTTTTGCCAGATTTTTAAAAAAAAGGGAAGTATGCCTCTCAGAACTACAGGCAAATATTTGCAACATTGAAGTAACTGACATGTATCTCATGAAAAACACACACAGGATTTAATGTTTGTTTACGATGATCTACTGTTCAATTATTTCTAGAACCTTCATGAATTTCTGTACTCACTGGCATCTTTTTCCCATCATTTTTATTTCGTTTGATATGCATCAACGTCGGGGTGTCACAAGGTTGTTATCCTTGCAATCAAGTCAGTGTGGCTTTAAAGTGGGAGTCGGTGTACCTTCCAATTGCATACCCTTTTCTCACCGAGTCACAGGAAATATCAAACCTTCAGCAAGTTGCAAACTAGACCCCATCTGTATGCAATGCCCTCCAACAACATGATGGTATCAGCCACTCCGGCAGGCAGCCTGGAATTAGAGGCTTGGAAATGAAATGAAAGGGCCTTCTTGGACTTTGAGGAATAACATGAGCTTGAAAATTGATTGATACGGAATTTGATCTCAAGCAGCTGGAATCTTACCATCTGAAAGGAACGCGGTAACAAGCACGGCTGGATTTCAAGTTACTGATTGGCCATGGGGTTAAAAGGAAAGGAGTGCAGAAAGTTTTTTAGACGTTGTACATAGATGTGTACTTGGTTACGAGTCACTAAGTCACTTGTCTGCAGAAGAGACCAATGGCCTAAGAAAACAAGGTGCCCTTGAAGTTATTGCTTGAGTGCAGATTGTCCAAATGGTATAATCCATTCTCTGGCAGTCCAGTCTGATGAGGTAATACATGATACTGTAGAGACAATAGTTATTAGAGAGTCTTGGACTTTTGTGAAAAGCTCAATAATTTTAAATTAGAATTCTGAAAATATTATATGATATCAGCTATGATTCTGAGTTTTGATATGGCCTTGAGATCCATTTTGCTTTATACATCATGTTACATTCCCATGCTGACAAGAACATACATGTGCATGTAGGTCCAACCATCCAACTGTTTTGATTGGACTGTACTAGTATAATACTTAAGGCCAGTCAAACCTTGCCTAAAAAAGGACAATGGGCAAAAGCGATAATGATTGATTAAAAAAATATGCCTGGCAAGAATACCATCATGATAACATTTCCTGGTTATCTTACATTCACTATATATACATCCTTTTCTGGCAAACAACTTTCCTAAACAAAGAGTAAATTAAAGTATTACTAAGTTGAATTTCCGGATGAAAGATGATGATGAGGGATGATGAATTTCAAAAAAGTGGGGTAGCCAGAAATCATCCCAAAAATTTGCATACCATATATCATTAACTGATTGTAACTGTTGTTGCTTGACCTGCAAATGTAAAGCTGCTTGTTGTTGTTTTCACAGGCAAGCAGAAAGAGGCCCCACCCTGGCCAGGAGGAAGGCCACGACCCCAGGACCCCCTCCCCCAGCACCCCGACCCTTTCCACCCCTCCACCGCCAAAGCGCCGGGTAGGCGACGAAAGCTCTAGTAGTGGGAGCGGATCATCCACATCTACATCCGCCATGTCCGTGGACTCGACGTCCTTGTCGCACACCGGAGTCTCTGACGGTGTGCAAGAAATGATCTTGTGCAAGAAATAGATTGGGTGGCAAGATGTCTAAATACGAAGTCACTAGGCCACAACTTTTGAGTAATAGATTTTTCCTTATTTGCATGTCTACTGCTCTGTCTTCAGATACTTGTAGTTACAGGGTAGAATACACTCTGCAGGAAATGTTTGTACCAATGCACTTAATAGTCTGATGCTGTCTTTTTCTATCTAGGGTGTATGATCCAGTAGTTGGACCTGACTTAAGTGTTTCTGAAAAATTAAAAGTAAGACTGTGTTGTTTTCGTCTCTCCCTCTTACTTGCTACCTAGGTTAGACCAAGGGACCAGCGGCTTATGGAGGTACACTTGTAAAGGCCTGCCAACAATAACAACCATCCATCAGTCAACAGATCAGCAGACTCAGGGCCATAGACAGGGAACTTCCCTCCAACCTCATCATCTTCTGCCAGCATGCATGGCGGAGACTCTATCCTTTTCCTCTGCAACACTGCCAATGTCAATGATTTTAGCCATCTCTCAATCTGTGCTTCCAAAAAATTCATGCATATGCTTTGGTAGAGATACATGTACATGTAGATTGCTACACCGCTTTCCTGTAGGGCTGAACCATTTTACTTGGACGGAATCGCAAAATGAGAAAAAACTTTGCAGTCTGTTCTTCTTCTGGTAATTTATCCGTTTAACTGCAGCTGAGCTCTCTAGCTCTCTGTACTTGCACTCTGGTTACTTCTTTACAATCTGGCTATATAAGAAAGCATTACCCCTTGCACTTGTGTGGTGTAAGTTTCCATATTGATGTGGTAGACACCAACTTCTGACTCCTAGCAGCTCCCATAGAGCCATGAAGGTCATTGCAAAGGGTGCACTCTATCGAAAACATGGGCACATCATCACCTTGGTGATGGATTGTGAATGGAGAGCTCACGGCAAAAGTGGCAACTTGTTGAGAGGGAGCGGGGCTTTAATGTTTTTCATCTGAAAGGCGGAATAGATGGTGCAAGGACGTGTTTATGATGTTGGGAGGGGGGTCAATGTCCTTGAGCTGAGAGAAATACTGTATACAAACGGGGCTTTAATGTTTCTGCCTCATCTGAGAGGTGGAATAAATTGTGCCAGGACTTGTTTATGATGTAGGAAGGGGGGTGTTATTGAGCCGAGTAGGAATAGTGGCTGAAATATTGTATAGAAGTACTTAGGATAGCAAATCAAAGACACAGGCAATGTTTGAAATGTTAGCTTCTTGTATAATGGGATAAATATCTGACTACATGTACTTGCAAAGAGACATTCCTATACACATGTAGTTTCTAGGTATCTACATTGTATTATGCCACAAATACATAGAAAATTACTTCTACAAGCACTCTGGAACTGTACAGTATATACAATGAGATGAAAGATTCACATTGGGAAACAGGCATACTATCATGTGCCATCCTTAGCAGTAAATATCTTAATACGATGGTATAACATTACTTAAAATGGAAACGTCTTAGTCTTTGACATGAGCTAACTTTGAGAAGTATGATACTGTCAAAGGAAGGGATTCTGAATGAAATATCGTATGGTGTATAACTATTGTTCCATTTTAGAAGTAGATGTTGTAGACCTGTTATAGCACTATTAGCTTATTGCCAATAACCCAATGTTGCTCACAGAAAATGATAGACTAAGTGTAGCACTTTTATTAGACAAAGTATACCACAATCATGATAAATTATGCCCCAACACTGCTACACTATTTGCCATCAAATATTAACTTGGATTGTACGAACGTTGTAGGAAGTTACACACAGTGATCACTAAAATGTTTTATGAAAGTATGAAATATATAGAATACTCTGTATCTATGAACTAGCAGCTACATTTTATTTTGTATGATCTTAACGTTACCTAGTACTTAACCAGTGCAGAGCGAAATAAACTGTGAAAGCTGCCAACCAGTTGACTTCTTTGGCTCTTTAATGGCACATTCAGACTACATGTATGTGTACAGTGTACATGACTGGAATCTTTATCACATAAATCATATGTGTAATGCATAATGTAATCCACAATCTGCCATGCAACCAAATGTGTACCGAGGAAGGTACATGACTATGTACCAAGGAAGGTACATGACTTATGTATATCAATGTACTATACATAATACATGTATATCAAATCAACCTAATTGGTTAGATGTGAGTCATATATCACCATTTTGACTACATCCCACACAAAAACTTCAGGATGATTTTGATATTTTCGTAGCAAACTACATTTCGTACAAAAGAATAATCTTATGATCCTCCTTCAAGTCTCATTTTTCTTCCTTGTTTCTGTGCTGTCATCTGAAGTCAGGATGTCAAGCCAAAGCACAGAAGATTTCCCTGTAGAAAAGGGAGAGATGGAAAATAATGTCTCTTCATTTTATGTTTTTACATCAAACTGC
The DNA here is from genome assembly GCA_035149815.1 of Branchiostoma lanceolatum. NCBI lineage: Eukaryota > Metazoa > Chordata > Leptocardii > Amphioxiformes > Branchiostomatidae > Branchiostoma > Branchiostoma lanceolatum. The sequence continues at coordinate 26,522,095 of CM068866.1, read as the reverse complement.
TGTCTCCCTGTTATGCCATTCAATGACAGGCTAAGCAATGAATGTACATTACAATCATTAATATAATAAACAATGGGGGAAAGTTATGAAAATATCATAAAAGGCATTATTGTTTGGTTTTCAGTTGCTTTACATTATATTACTTTATATTGTTATTTTGGATAAGGGTCTGATTTTGGATCACCATAGTCTCACACTGGATTAAAAGAGTACTTGGCAATGCAAAGAACTAAAACAAGAGCTTTTAAAAAAAGCTGGCGTTTCGGCTACGTTTATGAGTGTGAATTGTCTTTTCCCTTTACTTGAAGTAAAATCTGCCAGAGGAAGTCACTCAAGGGCTGTTCAGTCTATAAGAAAAATTGTCATTTTGGGAAATGAGTACTGTTTTAATAGAGAAAGGCAGATTGGGGAAAGCAATTTTGAAGTTACGTCACTTTTGAAAAAGCTGGTCTTGGCCTACAACTTGTACTTATTTGTAAAATGTACAATAGGCTCATTATAAAAGCTATCAATGTAATTATGTACATGGCACGCAATAAAACATAAAATTTGAAAAAAGCACCATTGAATCATCAGCACTATGGTAATTAAGTGAAATAGAAGTTCATAACAGCTAAGGTTCTATCTAAAATGACTACCAAATGTCAAACAAATCAACAGCTACCTCATCCGTATTATTCTGGTTTCCGCATTTACAACATTTCTTCCTTATTTTCCTGGGTAATTTTGCTAAAATTCATGAAAATTCCCATAGTTTTGTGCCGAGCGGCGCCACTTTCCACGTCCGTGTTGTCTGAATGAAGTCGATACTGAACAATGGAGCATTTGCTACTGTAACAAAGGATCGCTGTTTTGCAAACAACATCAAGAGCCTCTGTTTACATCGGGGATAGAAGTTTAGTGGCGAGTGTTTTGCAAGAATCATCTTACCGCGCATAGGAGCCGCTGCACGGTATTTTCCATTACAATGAACAGAAAAATTCGAATGCCGGGTTTGGAATCTATGAAGTCCTGTTCATAAGACAAAGGCCTTGTATATATTAAATGAATATTTAAAAGTAACAAATATAAAATATTTCTTTATTTATTAATGAAAAAATGATATTCATAAATATGATATTGATAGATTAATATAATATCAATATATATTTTTGATATTCAATATCTAAAAAGAAAAAAAAAATCCATGCACGGACACGAACCCGGATCTTCTGGGTCCGAAGTGCTTCGCGTTGCCAGATGGGCTAAGCTGCGGTACGTAACCCGTCCCTCTGTACGTAATGCTATAACCTCACTATATGGTATCATTTATGCCGATTTTTGGTCGTTTTCTTGACGAAATCATTTTTTTTCTTCTGCAATCTTGTGGAATAGATGTAATATGGTCATTTTTCAGGATATCAAAGTCCGAAACCACAATGCAATGCAGTTACATGCGGTCGCCCTCCTGTGTGACATGCAAATCTAGCCTGCCTGCCTTTTCGTGCTCCCTTGCCATATAAGGCAACGGCTATACAAGGATTTGGGAACGTATTGCCATATAAGGTCTTCTGGTGTGCGACACAGTGTTGAACCAAACAGCATGCAAGCATGCATCCAAGCAGCATCGAAGGTAAAAGCCAGGACATTGCGTTCCGGCGCGAAAGCGCCGAAACGCAAAAAAGACTTGGGAGTTATTGTTGGACATCCAAGAATATTATATTAAATACAAGTGGGTTAGACCAAGAAACAATAAATAATTATGGTTTTGATTACTCACCTTGATAATGGTGTCCACTGTCTTGCTAGGTAGGCCAGGGATTGTTTTCAAATCTTCAACCTGAAACAGTTTATGGCTTTTGTTTAAACAGTTTTGTATCATTTTGACAACATTGATAAGCTGTTCCCTTGCTGGTGTAATTATGTTAGTAGAAGTTATATGAGTTAGCTATTATTTCTCTGAGGCACCAGCTTAACCATCCTAAAATAATGATAGGTGAGCACTGGACACATTCCAGTTTGTTTGATTGACATCTTGTTGGTCCTATTTCATACAGGACATAATTATACATGAGTCAGCTATAATTCTTCCGAGGCACCGGTGCTGATGTATTTATAGCTGCTGACCCAGATAGCCATAACCCTGGTCCGAGAGGTCCCTGCTTGGACTGACCGCCATCAGCTGGTCATTAGCAGCGGCAGTCAGTGATTGGTACAGACCGCCTGTGGTGCGGTGCTTCATTACTGTTTACACTGCCTGTGGCTGATATTCCATCCAGTCCTGTCAGACTCTCTCAGGATTTAACTGACCCAATCTCCGTACCAGCGGGCCCCATTAGGGACAGCTAGGCAGTGTTTATAAGTGGACACTTCGTTAAGGACTCAGGCCGTGATGTGACATCTCACTAGTAAGAGTAGAAGTTGCAGACTACCCCAGAGTCCTGAGAACTTAAGGGGCTGTGAACATACACGTAACACCAGGTACTGCATGCATGGTACAGGTGTTTACGTGTTGGTGTCTGTCCTGGGAACTTAAGCTAGGGGCTGTGCTCCTACATGTAAGATCAGGTACAGGTACAGTTGTTCACATGTACATGTAGGTATCGGACCTGTACCTGAACACTTTGACAAAATAGCCAATCCTGTGGTCTTCATCATTTGAAGTTCATGACGGAATAAAATAGACATAACTTATATTTGGATCTCAAATGAAATTCGTTACTGATTTCTAATGCCCATACCCCAGGGTTATGTACCAGAAACAATGCTACTTATCCTGTGCCCAAACACTCGCTAAAAAATATATGTATTACTTGCCATCCTGTCAAGTCTCAGAACACAGTAAATTATTCAGAAAAGCTTTTAAAAGTTTAGCAAATGGTTTAAAACATCCACATTTCTACTAAGAGAGTAATTAATGCAATAGTTTTGCTACATTTTACCTTTGGTAGCATAAAGGGGGGGGGGACATGCATACTAGACAGTACTCAGTTGCAAACCTTGTGGTTCTACAATATACTACTCAATGACACAGTCTAGCTGATTGATGACCATCTGATCCCCAGTCTGTTCAACACAGATGGCGTGTCAGCACTTATCACAGTCAGCAGTGCAGAACCCAAGTCTTTAAAAGTTTGATGAAACCATTAGGGATTTCTTAGATGCCAAAAATCAGTGCTGAACCTCCTTGTATGATTCTTCAGACCGTGACTAATTGTGACTGCCTAGCCGTCTCTAATAGCACTGTGTGCTCAGTGGTTTGGGAAGTGGGTCTAGTTGTAATTGATCTTTTACCAATGTTTGTTTTATCTATTGCAAGGGACCTTCTCTAATCTAAAGCTTGGAATTTCTTCCCACAAATCTCTGTGCCACTTTTTAGTTTCATTGTTATGATTAGCATGAGAATCTAGAATTCCTTTGTAAATCTCTAAAAACACCTGTACAATTAGATTCTACCCTGTCCAACTGCTGAATTGTCATACTTATATTTGAAGAATGCTTGTTTTGTATACTTGTTTTGTAGACAATTTTTCTAAGTCTCTTCTACTTGAAGCTGTTGATTGAATTGCTACAACTTTACAACTAAAGGCAATCAGTGCTGGAGGCTTTTACAAGCCTTTTGCGATTTCTCCCACGCCAATAAGGTTCCAACATACTACATACATGTAACAGTCACTGTAAATAACTCCAGTCTTAGACATTGTTAATGTTTTTAAACAAGCTCATGAAGACTTAGTAAATACTGTAAATGTATTTAAGTTTGCGTGGTTTTTATTTCGCGGAAGGGAGAAAATGGAATGTTCGCAGTGGTTTTAAGGTCACGTTTGAAACAATACCAGTGCTACATAGGTGGGCAAAACGTTTCGAGGTGGTTTTAAGAAACCGTAAACATAAAATCACTGCAAAGATTTCTGCATTTACAGTAGTATGTCTATTAGAGTTATGATACCTGTTTGAAGGGACCGTTCATTTGCCACCAGCCCAGGATGAGTCTGGCCCTCTTGTCTCCAACACACTGTAGGGACGTCAACTTCTTCAGCTTACCGCTGTTCAACACCTCCAGCACACCAGCAGCTGCGGAAATTCAACATGCATGAAATATCAACAGTGAAACTACAATCCAGCTGCAGTGTGTTACATCAGAGATTTACTGTTTGAAGTAATAGCAGTTGATGATGACAATGATGTACATTTGTATGACTGAGCCTTTGCAGCTACAAACGTTAATGATAATAGCAAAGCTCAATCTTGTAGGATTTTGCTTGACTAAAGCCTAATGATCTATCACATTGGGATTATCAAACACTGGGGTAACTCTAGGGCAGTGCATCATTCATACATAATTTTTAATGTCATACCTGGGCTTGGATAAAGGTTGAATATGCGTGCATCAACATTTACATTCAGAAACATTGTGTTCTTGTCTAATACCATTCCTCATTCACAATGTCATAAGCTATACACTAACTGTTGACAAAGGTTATACATCCAGGTAATAAGATATGCCAACTGACAGCTATTCAAGCAAATGGATACAATTTTTGAAACAGATGTTTTAGACAGCATCCTGTCTTTCATCAGTGACTAAAGGGAAGAACTGGAGAACTAGATTTTATACCAAAAGCAAATTGATATATTGAAGATAAACTCTGATATACATTAACTGAAATAAAATAAAAACTTCCATGATTTATTTTAGGACTGGTCTGGAATAACACAAAGGTCTTAGAAGCCATTGTTGCTGAAAGCTGTACCAGAAGACATACGTTTGCTTGCAGCAAGTCATTCCTTTTCAAAGGGACTTGGCTCAGAAATTCAATTTACTGTGTGACATTGTGTTCAGGCCCCTGGTAATAAGGCATCACCAAATTATATCCTCTAACATTTTAAACTGAAAATATAGTAAGACAAGACATCATTAAAAGAAGAGGTCTGTGAGAAAAACTTGAATCTGACTATCAAATTTCACATCCTAAATCCACTAAGGTACAAACCTGGCCCTAAAGCTCTGTTTTTTTCCAGTTTAGCAATATCTTTTTATCTGAGAACCAAACAATTGAATTGGTGTGTCCTAAGGTCTTCTCAGGTGTGTGCAATGATGATGCCAAAGGCCAGCCATCCTGGCCAATAAACAATGGCTTTGTTTGGGGCTGAAGAAAGGCTTTGTGACATCTAGCCTGCAGAGCTGTCTATCTATCATGTGATGCCCTTGCAGGCTGTCACAGAGAGAACACAACAAGTGGTGAATAGCAAGGTATGGGGTGGGAGGGTGTTGTTTTTACTGTTTTAAGAGATAGAAATGTGTCTGAAGGGTCAACTTTTGACTGCTTTCCCTCCCTACTCCTTACTGGTAGTTCAACTGAAGATAACCATTCAGGCTTTAAAGTGCAAGTCTTACATGCAAGACTTACTGAAACCTGGAACTAATTGTAAGTCTGTTGTAAGGCAAGTTTGGGAAGAAATGAAGACCGAATAGAGCCTAGTGCATGTACATAAATAGAGTTACTGTAGTGTAATTAAAGCAGTGCAGGTTAGCTGCAGTTACAACTTTATCTGTGCAGCTCCAATTTTATCTGCACTAACCTGCATCTGCAGGTAGTAATTCAGGCCATAATGGTGCATATACCATGACAGATGAATATTGCAGCGACCTTCTCTCCAGATCTTCTCTGACAGATGAATGTAGAGGAACATAAATAAGGCAAAGTCAAGGCTGTTTACCACCCGGTGGTCTGACTGATCTGCCATCCACATGTCAAGCTTGACGAAGAGTAAAGAGATACTCAGTTTGTAACTGTTTTAACTTTTGAGAATACTACTAACCAAAGTAACATTACAAATGATGCTGACAAAGTTTCGTATGTCATGTATGCAGACACACACACACACACACAGCAACACACACAGAAACATGCACACACACAGAAACATGCACACACACACACACAGAAACACACACAGAAACATGCACACACACACACACAGAAACACACACAGACAGAAACACAATGAATTGAAGATAGACATACTGGTATTAATATAAAGTCTTTAGTCATTCCATTTTGTATGTTATATTATCTTACAATTGGGAATTATTTTTTTTGTAGGGTTTTACAAAATTATACATGTGAGCAATTTCGTTTTCAAAAATTAAAAAAAGAGATAGATAAAATGTAATTAAAAGATGAAATTGAAGGAAGAAAATTAATACTTTTTCAACTTGATAGGTAAAGGGTGAAGATAAGTGACTGACATATATGCAAAGACTTTTGAATGTCCAACGATATTTTTAATCAACATGCTACACAATTTTGCAATTATCAACTACCGGTACCCTCACCTCTACCCTATCTAGGAACAAAAATGTCGATATCAGACTTTTCCAATTTCCTATACAAGGACCTGCCTTGATCTTTTTCATGAATAAATCATACTATAATCAATAAATGTGATCAAACATTAGCATGTTGTAAGACAAGTGCATAGTCAGCAGGCTATCGAGTGTGGTCTTATGGGAGTTGACATATAAGAACAGACAGTCTTTTGAAAAGATTGTATGTCAAATTTGTAGTATGGATTGTGTCTAAACCTCCAAACACAGACGTAGCAAAACAATGTAATTTATAGAAGCGTAAGAGACAGTCGCAAATGGAAGGTATTATTACAACTACATTGCTGGCACCTAAAAAGTGATTAGGGCTTTTCTACAACAAATTGTTGGGCCAGGGGGATTTAAACATTTCTGATGAGCAGCAAAGAATGGAAGGAAACTACATGTAATTGACTGAATTTCTGCAAAATGATTGAACACTGATTAACTTATAGTCTAAATGATTGACAGCGAGGCTATTCCATTCAGGAAGATTGGTTGCCAGCTAGATTTTTTCAGGAGGAAAGATGAGAAAGTAAATATGTTATGAAAAGCAGCATTCCCGGCAGACTCAACTGTAGAGGGCAGGGTGTTCATCGTGGTGTGGAAAAACCAAAGAAGTAAGCGTAGGCTATAGAGGCATGAGAAATCTAACTTTCTAAATCTGAAGTCATTATGCTTTTTCCTGCATTTTCAGAGGCAAAGTTTAACTCAAAACGCACCATGTAGATCATATTCATGAACCTTGGGCACATTTTTTGAAGTTGAGATAATGATGACGCTGAAAAAAAATGTACATGATGCCATGGACACAGCTTAAAGCATCCACCACAAAAAAGGAATGCTCAAAGATGACTGGCAGGAACACTGCTTGAAAGTTTACTAGTATAATTTATCACTCAAAACTGCGGTGTAGTCTATTGTGTGTACTCACCATGTTTCTCCTGTAGCTCTGGATTTTTCTCCAATTGCCACTTGCCTTCTTCCTTAATGGCTCTCTTAGTTTTCACCTGTTAGAAACCATAACAAACATGATTACATCTATAAGGTAAAGCCAACAACAACACACAGTTGTTTGGCATCAAGTTGTACCTGTTAGACCGGGACTCTGTCCAGCTCAAAATTTCCATCCATCCTCTCAGCTTGATAAAAACCTAAAAAACTAAATTTCAACCCTGAAAAGCTATATTTTGAATACAAATTTGAACCATGAAAAGCTACATCACACATTTGAAGGGATAAATTTCAAATGACTTCATTTTGAGTTTGAGGAAGTTCTTACCATGTCTTTGGGTTTGATGATCCTGACAAACTGAACATCAGGTGACTCCTGGTCCAAATTCAGTGGTTTCAATGGGCCACCTGAAAACAGCAGGGGATAGTAGGTCAACAACAACAATAGATGCATGCTATGAAAAAATACTTTTTATCACTTCAAGCACCTTTGTCAATAATCCTCATACCATTCCGTAATCATAGTACTCTTACATGTGTAGTAACAACACAAATAACTAGTAGTAGTACATTCTAGATAATCATATTCTATTTGTCGAACGATGTACTAGTAGATTATAATAGAACACAAATCAGTACCATGTACAGAACCAGTTAGCACCAGAGAACAAAGCGCATACATGTATGCTGTAGAGTTAGTCTAGATAAAAACACACATTACATGTGTTCTATTTGTCACGCAGTGCAGTATCACAACAGGACACAAATCAGTACCATGGGCAGAACCAGATAATGCTCCAACATGCATTCAAAAGTTATATATATCTGGGATAAACAACACTTTCACTAGGGAAACGTAACGCTTTAAGAGTTGAATGGTCAGTTATTGGTAAAACAATTTCCTTTGTTGTGATAAAAGTAACAAAAGAGAAAGTAGCTGAGACAAGAATGATAAAAGTAACACAAGCTAAATTTTCTGAGAAGACAACATCTTAGTTTTACCTCGCACAGGTGAGACCACAGCCTTGGGTTTCATACTTTCAGCAGCTTTCTTCCTGCGGATAAAAGAGGTGCTGTACTTGAACAGGACATCGCTGGTCAGCGTCTGAGACAGCGGCTGCTCGTTCTCTTTTGCTGTCTCCACAACAACCTTTTGCTGTTCCTGCTGTGCCTTTAATTCCTGAAAGTGAGAAAAATGCAGATTTGAATTTTCAGAATGATGGCTGATACAGGTACATTACTGACCTTACAAATGAAATGAAAACTTGACAATTAAAATTTTGATACTTTCATACTTAATCTGTTCTTAACGGTTTCAAATGTTTGACGATAACTAAATAAATGCTTGTGACTGCTATATCTTGCAAAGTATTGTATTTGTTTCCGCAGAGGTAAGGTTAGTAAATTCAAAAGCAAAAATGGTTTATTTACAATTACGTGCAACTTTTCTGGGCTTTAGGTAAAGATTAGGTCCAAGATGGTCAAAATCCTCTTTTTGATTTGTAATGCTCTCTTCCCCAATTGTTCCATACTAGTACTACACATCCTGTATAATTGAACTGCTGGTACTGTTTCTAATGAGTCGGTACTGTCTGGTTCTACGCTGCCATTTGAAACTTTTACAGTTCTCTCGAACATGTGCTCCTGCCCCCCTCCCCCATTCCCCCAAGGTCGTTAGGTCGTGAAACACAATAAAGCATCTAGAGTGATTATCCAGTGGTAATATACATGTAAATGTAGTCAAAGAAAGTCATCAGCTGGCACGAAAGGAAATCTAAGTACTATCTAAATCTCTCTTTTTTTAGCTGTAGAAAGACATCATGGCCCTGTCAGTGTTATATCTTCACATGAAAACGTTTATCTTCATTGAATGATCCCCTAGTTTAAGTGGGCGCTCTTGTTATTGATCTTATTGGAGTAGCTAAAGCCCATGTAATACTGTAAGCCCTCTAAGTGCACATTCTCTCCGTGGAAGGCTTGGACACTGGCCACGAGAGGGTTGAATTAAGGGCAATCCGATGAGTTGGCGGATAATTGGATTTCAAGTCATTCCTGCCCACCATTAGGTAAGAGAAGCCAGGTTTGGAATTAGTTTACTGTGAGAACCAAGCCCAAGAAATGGGCCTATTATTTTTCCAACATAGAACTTATCAGTATTTTAGTCATCCTATTCCTTCCCTAGGGTATCTTACTTTTGTTGGAGAGGTACAAAGGTGCATGTGGTGGATAGAGGGATGCATAAGCGGATTACAGCCCTCTGCCCTTATATCCTCAAAAATGCTATGGGACCTTCACCTTTTTTCAAAGCCGTCCTACATTGTTTGTACTCACTAAGCTTAAGAAACCAAGCAACAATCCAGCCAAGAAACCTCATTGGTCGAGGTTAAAAGTCTGAAGAGAAGAACTTCAATTTTGATGAAAAAAGCTTGACATATCAACCCCCAGGCTTGTTCTCCATACCTAGACTTGTACGAGGCTTGTATGCTGACAGTAACAAAGAATTGTACATTCCCGTGACCTCTATGAAGAAACAAATATGACCTCTATTTCAATGTTACTAAGATTCGACAAAGCGTACAGCTTTGTGAATAAAACATGTGTTTTCAATATTCGGCATTAGGACATTGACCGAGCATGCGCCTGTAACAATGCCCTTCAGTGGGTGTCACATCAAATTATCTCGCTCCTTTCTAAGCCCGAGCTCAAGTGTACGCTTTTGTCCGTTAAGTGGCCTCGTGAGTAAATCCACAAATGTGGGATAATGGATCGTGCTTCGGTCATTAAGGAAAGTCGGACGTCGACTGCTCGATGTCTACCCAGCCAAGGTCAAAGTCAGGATGGTGCAGGGTGTGACCTCTGTGCTTCCGCAGTATTATGGGATCAGACGCTGACGCATTAAAGTTTGATGACTGACTCTGATTCTTGAGGAGAATGGGCCGTATCCTGCCCGAGCAAGATCGCACGTGGTTCCACTGCACTTTCCATCAGAGATAGTGAAAGTGTAGGATAAAGCCCACTCAAAACTATGGTTCACAATACTTATCAGGGCTTTTTCTGAAGAGGGGAACAAGGGTGCAGCGCCCCAAGCCCTGACCATGTGCCCCCTTAACCTGGGGAGCAGGTCCTCTGCTGACAAGTATAAAATTCTGATTGACCAGGGATGCTAGTTAAGTAACTACTATCATGTCAAATTTGGCTCCTCAGGAAGCTTTAGAATTCCTAATTTTAACTTAACATTCTTTAAAGATCCACACAGTAGACTCCTTTTGGAAGTCTTAGAGTGACTGGTTTTAATACCCAAGCTAGATTTGGGATACTAGTACTCTAAGCCACATGTCAAACTCAAAGCCCTGACTTCTGCACACACACACACACACACACACACACACACACACACACACACACACACACACACACACACACACACACACACACATACAAACACATGTATCTCTTACTGTATGTCATAATAATTTCAACTTCTCAACAACCATTTAAATAGACAGTCTCTTATGTTCACAAGGCGACATACCCACTTACTGAATCAGGTAATTTATCTTTGACCTATGTGGTCCTGGTTTGACCTTTGCTGCAGATGAGTGATGAATCACATGCTTCATGAAAACAGGTGGTTCCCCTGCAGTACCAAGGAAAGCTGCCAGGAGTTTAAAATCTATTCCTTTCTATGATAGGTCAAGATATGACCAAGTACCAAACTTCTTGACGAGGATAATAAACATTTAGATTGGCTGGCAGTCACCCATGTGCTACTACTGACTGGCAATAGCATAATAACTCACCCGGAGTTGTTTTCTGCTGTCCTCTAGTTTCTGCAGCAGTACCTCGCGGCTCTGCCCAGGGGTACCGCAGACCGATGCTCGGTTACCTGTCGTCAGGACAGACTCGCGCCGCATCCGTGCCAAGATGGCGGTCTCCAGCTTCTCCAGACGATCAACCATGCTGGTTTCAAACTTGTCCTGTCTCCTCAGCAAGGGGCTGCTCATGACATTTTACAAACATAATTAGGTCTGTTATATTTTGTACTTTTGACAAAACTACTGCTTATAAAAAATTCATGCAAAACATGGCTTGTTTTGATTGGACTTACTAATAGCTTGTATATCATTTCTTTACAAAAAATCTCTTTTGGCTAATTCGTATTAATATTAAACTTGCAATTACTAATGTTACCATTTTTTGTATCAGTCAGAAATTGATACCGGTCAGCAATTTGAATAGACGAAATGTATCAAACAAGTTGTCAGTGCACCTGTTATTCAAAATGAAAAGTTAACAGGCTGAACATATAAAGCCCTATCCTCATGCTACCTACTAGTAGTATAAATTCCCTAATGACAAGAATGGTATGGTCCACACACCTGAGGAAAGGTGCTGGGGGTTTGGCAGGGGTCTGTACCACTGCAGGCGTGGTGGGGGTGCAGGGCTCCTCTATCCTCACCCTCTTGTTCGCAGCATCTGTAGCAGAATCAGCTGGCCTCTTCAGCACCTCACGGGGTCTCACTGTTTTATGTGACAAAGATTAACAAAACCGTTACCATACATGCAGTTTTATTTAGTGTCACTAGAAGGAGCTTTTGCCATGTTGCTGTTACACTATTACCAATGAACCATTCATGTGCATGTTGGAGCAACAAATTCAGCAAATGTCTATAACAAGTTTAGATGATAATATCTTGTTCTAAAATGGCCTTTTTTTTTATAACACAATTGGTCTGAATTTTTCTATATGCTTCATTAGATTATGTAAGAGATTCATTAATATAGGTGTGATTATACAAATTTGGTAAAACATATTTCCTGCAATGTGGAAGCCTTTATGCACAATCTATAAAATGTTTGATTTCACTGTAAGGGAAGTTTTATAGCTTTAGCTTAATACTGAAAACCACATGTCTTTACCCATGCTTTCCCTTGTGAATGGCCTGTTGACAATCTGCTTGGACTTGGCTGCAAAGTTGAGTGTGGTGTAGGTATCAGTGTAGAAGGACTCTTCTGGAGCAAGGTTCACAATCATACAGGCATGGCTCGTTCCACCAACAGAGTCCTGGGGAAAGACAAACATTCAAAGTTAGCCCAACTGTACATAATTTCAAAATGATTTAATGAAGAGTTTAACCAATAGGAAAATGGATTTGTGCTGAGCTTTTTTTAATTGGTAAGTTTTGTAGTAAGGGGCCTTGGGATTGGTACACTCTACAATGTAGTGCTTCAGTGCCTCAAGAACCTGAGCTAAATTAATCATTTGCAGATCAACCTAAGCGTCAAACGGACTTACCTGAAGCAGACGTGTCAGCTTGCTGTCACGGTACGGGATTCGAGCCTGGAACAAACACAGAAATATGCCTAGATTGAAACAGTGCCGAAAAATCAAGGGTGTTTCAACCCATTCTAGATAGATTATGAAGTGCATTGATACTTGACAACTTCAGATTAAAGGTTGCAGCGCTGCCCCCTACCTGTCCTGAATTTAGTGCATCTACCACCTGCCCTAGCACAAACAGTGATGTGTTGATGGCTCCGCTCTCCTTCAACCTGAAATGGACACATAAGATGACATTAGTCAAATAATAGTAGCGAGCAACACTAATGCCTGTAAAATATGTTCATAACTCTGTAGATTTAGATGGAATATAGCACAATGTTGCTTTTCTTTTACTTCATGTTACCTAATGCATTTAGCGCATGTTGGGCATGAGTATGCAATAAAGTTCATTGTCATTGTCATTATCAGTAAGACTAATAAAATACAATATACAAGCAAACATTACGCATTTTCCCACCAATAAATACTGATTCCCAAAAAATATACTATTCTGTTTCCAAATATCAATCTTATCTTCTAATTCCAAAACAATAACATCAAGAAGTGTAAAACTTTTGAATGCTGTTACAATGATGGCCACCACTCCCCCAACAGCTGTTATAATAATCATCACCACTCCCCATACCTGATGCCCTGGTTGCCAGTCTTGCGGTTGTCCTCTGACCCCGCCAGGTCGATCAGGTACAGTTTACCTGTCAGCTGTCTGTAGGGTTGCACCTGCTGTGTCTTTACCACCTGGAAAACAAACCACAACAGTTGTTGACAAACACAATAAACATGAATCTGAATGTATTGTTTCATGTTACTCAGAAAAAAATGTCTCAAATTCTGTACCTGCATCTGCATGGTGGTGTAAAAAACACATTTAAAATGTAACACAACAGCTCAATTGAATTGATACTGAATGATAAAAGGTTTGAATAGGTTTGTATGAAAATAAGATGTACTTGACAGCAGTAACAGGTACATTTAGTAGATTTTTTTTATATAGCATAACTAAGTAAACCCAAAACACACAAGACCAGACTGATAGGGTTGAACCATTCACATCGGGATGAACCCTACCCTTATCAATAACGTTGTTGAGTACAATTGCTCGGGTGTGCTAACCATAAGGCCACACAATAACACAATTTAAGTGAAAACTTACCTTCAGCAGTAGTATGGAGTGGCTTCTGCTGGATCTACTGTTCAACTTTGTAGATGCTGTCGTCCTAGACAAAGAAAGGAAAGAAAACACATACTAATCTGGCCACAAGAACTCCTGAGTTTGGGCTCTTTACCCGGAAATTTTCACAGGTAGACCTGTAGATACAGCAGTTAAAGAAGGTACAGGTCTGGACCTAAAAAAACTTGACGAATTATCAGTTTGCAACTCTTATTTTCTCTAAGCCGATCTTATTTGCTTGTTTTCATTGTTGATTTCAGATCCCCACAAACCACAAAGTCAAGGCTGTTTAGCCTCTGGATACAACCATGAATCTTTGGTACACTTACCTGTTCTGGCTGGCAGGCACAAAATGTTTCTCAAACTGTTGGAAGTCAGTGATGGTTTTCTGTAAGAAGACAGGTTTGTCATCAGTAATACGTGTACTACTGGTGTGTATAAGGAAATCGTGATGTTGATGATGATGGTACGTCGATCAAACATGTGTTCTCATCAATCTCAATACAGTGCTGTTATTACATGAGCTTTGGCGACTATCATGTTGAAGAGGATTTTGACAAGTTAAAAGTGCATGTAGTCGGTTCACAACCTGGATTCTACCTTATTCTAGCTCCAGTCCGCTCCTACGATTGCTTCCGTCCGCAGAATATTTAAGCATCTGTGCCTGATCAAATTCTTGGCCCCTATGTCACTATCTATTTCAGGTATGGAATATTTCTCAGAAGCAGTGTAATTGTAACAGGGATCAATCTTCAAAACACCTGTTCGATGACCATACAATTACAGAGGACTGTGTGACTCAGAGCCAATCTGAGCTGAGCTTTTGCTTTCATTAAAATTTAAATGGAAATTTTCCCATGCGAAATGATCGCCTATCAACCAGTGCCAGACTATTCTGTATGGCCGTGATAAGAGAATCAGAGTGGAGCTAAAATAGGATGGATTCCATACTGGACGGACCAGGTAGCTAGAAGTTACAAGAATTCCATGTCAGTACCTCAGACAACCCAGGAATGAAGATATTCCTCTCTCTGTCTTCACGTATCTGTAGGTCGTGGTTCTTTGTCTCAAGGAGGTCATACACCTGTCAAAGATAAGGAGTATTATATCAAAGCTGTGTATATTTTTACATGCACCACATACCAGTAGTCTTAATAACTTTACAGTTTAGTGTACACTGCAGCAAAAGTGTTGGGGCAACAGGATGCTGGTAGGGTTCTAGATAACATGTGTTACCGGTACTTGTGTAATACTATTTTGTGAATCATGATGGATGTACAGACACAGTAATGTAACTTCATGATATTTCTTTTTCAAAAAAATTGAGCTTGCTTCATATTCCAGTGCAGTCTTCAATAAGAAGAAGCCTGGGTCGTACGTGGGAACGAGTACTGTAAATTTTCTGATTTCTGTCTGTGCTTTTTTTTTAATTCACCATTCTTGCATGTGGTGACCTCTTATTAAGTTATTGCAAACTCTTCATATGCTCTGATTTACATTGTACTGCTACTTTTACATCAACTCAGAGATGAGCTGTTGCAAACTCATTGACATTCCCTGTGCCTTGAAATATATAATTTTCAACTGCTTCAGCCTGGAAACTTAAAGGAATCTATGAATAAGTATGATACCTTTTCCTGGTAAATCTCCAGGTAGGAGATACCGATGGTGTATGTCCACTCTCCATCTCCAGCCCCTCTCTCCTTGGCAACGGCGTTCAGCACACCGTGTACGCTCCGAGGGATGACACCCGGATCCTCAGAGGTTCCCACCATGGTGTGGGTCTTCCCTGGATGTTGAGAATGAGAGCAATTGGTTGCCAAAATGTTCACTTAGAACTTGTCTGTTTTCTGTAACTGGTTATTCATTGGTTGATTGATTGATTGGTTATTCATAGTACAAAGTCTGAGTGTGTTCTTTCAGCTGGCTAGTTTCTTAAAACTTTTATTTCTGCAAGAATTTTCTCAGATTGCATGTGGGTTTTCCCAGCTTTCATCGTGTGATGAAGCCAGGGGATATATAATGTGTATTGTGCTTGGATGTCATGCTTTTGTACAGTACACTGACTTGCAAATTGCAATAGTATATAAGTACACTCAATCACAACTTACCTGCTCCTGTTGGTCCATAGGCAAACACGCTTGCGTTTTGACCGTGCAGTGTGTGCTCCAGAAGGTTCTGGACAGAGGACTTGAATACATTGTCCTGATTGGTGTCTTCATCATAAAATGCATCAAATCTGCAATGAAACAAAGACTTTAACCACTGGCCGATATATGTAGTATTTCATAATGCATGGGACCGGTCCTGAGTTCGGCCCTTTTTTTTCACTAAAATAAAATCAGAATCTTTGCCGTACAGTGTTGAAAATAATATTATTTGAGAAAAATAAAGTGGCAACCTCATGGCACAGTGGCGAACTTGAGGCATGTCCTGTTACACACTACACAGCTAGCAAAATTTGGTCCCTTTTAGCCTCTTGACTTGATACCTTTTAAGATAATAATTCTTTTTTGGCAGATTATGTTTCATAATTTTTCTGATTCTTGTTTGGTCCCAAATCTATTAAGATTATTACACTGTGCTCGGGGAGGTCGGATATATGTCGTGTTGGTAACGGAATTATACCAGATTTGTGTCGGTTTTTCCCTGCAGCTTTTACCGATGTTGAACCCGATACAGATCCAGAAATCAGGCTAAATCAATGGAGTTCGCCCCTTGCTTTCCCGATAGCCTTCCTATATATTACCGACGAATGTCGGGCATGTATCGGTTTTCACGCAAAAGGTCACTCGCGGTCATGATGGGTGTCAGGTCCCGATTTCTACGATATTGTAGCAATATCTCGTCGGACGAGTTAGACATTTTTTTCCATTGTTTTCTAATTACCGTAAATTTTGCCTTTAGACGAAAAGTTTTCGTCTAAAGGCAAACCAGGTCATTGAATTATTACCGTGTTGGTAGATAATTTTGTTTGTTTGTTTGTTTGTTTGTTTGTTTGGGGTCCTTTTTTTCAAAACTCCGCCGCTATTGTTATTCGTGGATAGTTGACCACTACATTATGCTGTTTATAGCTACATCTCATGTATTCCATATTCGTCTTTTCAGATTCGTGACAACCGGTGGGCCAGTTGTACCGGCCGTGCTTGAGGATGGGGACGGACTTTCCGGACACATCGATTCATTTTAATAAAAAGACAATTGTTCATTAATTTATTCGTTTTGTTCCCGTTCAGTTTGCTTTCGTATTGATCTGTTTGTTTGTTTGTTTGTTTGCTTCGGTGTTGTTTTTTTCTAACTGTTTGTTTCATGTCACTAACACTAACACCTGACGTTCCCCGGAACTAACAAGTTCGGAAAGCTAACGTGAACTCACATAAAATTTTTACAAATTATATTCTATTAACAAAATAACAGTAATCACACTTGACACGGTCACAATAGATATGTAAAATCTGTTAAAAGCACGCTTACCATTGTCACATTAGATATATATAATCTTGTTGGCGATCATCGTGCAAATACTAAGCTAAAACATTAACAGATCATTGTTGTATCAATTTTAGACTTCTGGGGAAGAAGGCCTGTTCGTGCCTCTTCGTACGGCTCAACGGTACTTTGTTGGCTGAAGTTTGTCTTAGATCGTACTTAGTGTCTCCGGATTTCACAAGGAAGTGCCGGCAGGGGTGTGTTTCGTCCGCCACCACCCTACCGAACTCACGCACGGATGCCTCGCGTCTCCGCTTCTCCAGGGTTGGCAGCTGGTCGGAGGGGATTCCAATAATCCTGCAGCAGGTTTTCTGTACCTTCTCGACCTCGTCAGACAGCCCACGAGGCAGTCCTCCCCACACCGGTAGCCGTACTCTAACACAGGTCGAATTAATGTTGTGTAGATCTGAAGGAACTTGAAGTTGGTCCACAGGAGTTCAAGCATCGAGACGGATTAAGCACCATCGGCTGCATTTTTCGGGACCACGGTAATTTAGTACGCTGTATGTAGAGGAGGACAACCTTCCCAGTAATCTTCGAGAGCGAAGAAGCTACCATCACATGTGAACAACAGAAGAAATACTGAAATAATATGATAATGTAAATTGCTGAAATAAATCAGGAAATACAATCAAACTACGAAATGAAAGTTGCAAACATTAAGAGAGATAACGAACTTTGTCGATGCAACTCAGTTGTCCAGCATCCGTAGCTTTCGTCTTGCCCGTATAAATTTCTTGTCACCGACGGCAAACGAAGGACTACTGAGAAACGAATGACTACTGAGAAGAAAAGTACTAGTACTCCTAGATGGTAACCGGGGTGTTATGATGGTCATATCAATGAGGTTTTATCAAACATTCCATTACTTTTACTGAATCTCGCACTGGATAAGCGACTTTATTTGTAACGTTCAAAACATGCCGCGACTTGACTAGTGAGTACGGGATTCGGAATTATATTGTCAATTTATTTTCATGTAACGAATATGATTATGGAATATTGAAATATTCCTCCCAGTTTTACTGCTGATTCTTGCCACAGTTCAACCAAACACTACGTAGCGCAAAAATCAACGCTTCTTCCCGCGCGAAGTACAGCGATTTGGGCCATTAGAAGTTGACGGCTCCACGAACAATTAAAAAAGAACGTTTGTTCACAAACTGTTGGGATGTTTTCTAGTTTCAATAAAAATGCATCGCCATTGTTTCCAATTGTAAGTAACAACCAATTTTCTTTTTCTTTTCCAGTGTCCCAACCAGGCTAGGAAAGATATCTGATAATGGCTCACGTGCTTTCTTAGCGTTGGCAAAGACGCCGTCAGAACAAAAGGACGTATCAATTAGTAGAAGTGCAAAGACAACACCCAGAGACCTTCATCAAGGAGCAGAGGTTGATTTAAAAAAATAAAGAATAACAAAGATTTAAACATGATAATATATACATAAGATGATGAAAGATAAAGAATAAATTAAAGTAATGTTGACTGTAACAGAGAAAAATAAAACATAAAAAGGATCGTTGGGATCGAACCTGCACACATTGCCTGCTTCGGATTGATGGACAACAACACTACCAGCTGAGCTATCAGCGCTGGTTACAATAACGCTCGTAATTTTACGTATATGATATGGGCACTTGTCGTCTGTTAAAATGAAATCGCGTCAATTCTTTATATTATCACTTTGTTAGCGAACGACGACCAACTAATATTTATTAATGAAACGAAATGAGTGACAGAAACACGTAACGTTCGACCGTAGAACAATGCAAGTATAGTCATTACGGACTGCAGCTGCGGAACCCCACGTGATGGGCCGTTTGTACTAAAGTGGTTTGAAGGTATTGTTACCCCGCCGCAATATTTAGCTCACCGCGATACGCCGCTTGCGTTTGCGAACAAATGGCTGCCGTACGGCGCCGCGTGTTGCAGGTTCGATCCCGGGTTTATGCTTCCGCGTCCTTTGACATGAATTTCCTTGGTTATTAAGAACTTATCGATGTTTCCTCGATTATAATATCTTAACCATGCTTCCATACTTGCCGATTACAGACTTCTACGGAAATATCGTTCGTTTCAATATTTTATTTTTTTGCCGGTTGTAATAAAAGCTTTATTGACACAAACAGTACAGCAAGTTCCGCACGTTCTACCGCAAACTACGTAAAAACTAAGTCTTATAATTAAACAATAAAAGTTAACATCCGTAAATATCAAATATGGTGCTGGAGAACAGCTGATCGATTATCGTCTGAAGGTTCCTTTTTATTAAGCTCCATGCCGCGACGACCATGTGCTTATCTGTCGGCTGTCAATCATGCAGTATCCATGGTAAACAGTACCGTGGCTACCCGTCAATCAACGCCGTTGCCATGGTTTCATCCAAGCCGGGGAGTCCCCTCCGCCGTGTTTGTAACTCGTTGCCTTGACGACCGGCATCGGAAGTCTGTGGGAAAAAGAAACGACGTATTACCGACAAATTTGTCGGGAAAACATGGGTTTCTTATCAGGAATTTTGAGACCATCGAAAAATTACCGTGTGTATGTCGGGAAATGTACATCGACCGATGGAACACCGATGGTGCACCGACCAGCCTAAAATGCGGAGGACAACTGTTAACGTTTCCCGATACATTCCCAGAGAATTGTGACTATGTATTCCCGACATGTTTCCAGTGTATACCCGACCTCCCCCAGCACTGTGTTATGACCCCCTATCCGATCCCTTTTTCCTTAATTAAGCAGTGACGACTGTTGCAGGGCTTTTCTTATGAATAAACTGCGAGAAAGAGAATCATAATCAACTGGGATGTTATCAAACTAACTCATATTTGAGGGATTCCTGGTCGTTTCTCCAGTTGCAGATCTCGAGTGCCTTCTCCCCGAGTCCCCTCACTGTGCTTCCCTTCTCCTGCTGATCTTTGTCCAGGAAGGGCCTGAGTCTCACGGCGACCCTCACCGGCACTGGGCCTCCATTCCTGGCGATCACAGGCCTGCAAGAAACAAATACACCATCACCATCATTGTAGCACGAAGAGAAATAATTTGCAAATAATATGTATTATTAAAGTTTCTTGCCTGATCATGGCTTTGAGTTTGAACATGTTACAACATGCTCTGTTCAGTAGTCGTTCTGATCGAATTAACGATAACGTTATGTATCGAGCAAGGTCTACGTCTTCTCTTGGTATGAAACTGTATCTCACCTGTGGCGATGGAATCCTGGAGTCGTCATACCTCTTCAATAAAGCTTCTAAACTATGATCACAGCTAATGAAGGTCAAATAAACCACGATCTCGCCACAAAAACAAAGTTGTGTACGAAAAAGATTGAATCCTTGATTGAATTTGGAGCGTCTGTTTCATCAACCAATCAGCGCTCGTAACAGGGCTCTCGTTAATTCACGTTGACATCAAATCTCGCGAGAGGATCTTCATCTCCCCTTGCGCAAGCGCAACATTTTGCCGCCATTTTGTGATTTAAAGACGAACCAACCTATTCTGTGGGTTTATGTCGCGAAAAACAGCACATTTAGCAAAGTTGGTAACGATTACTTCGTTGCGTAGGACAAGTGTACCCGTTAGAAGATAATCTGAAGAAAACTAGCTAGCCTTTCGCTTGGTAGACTGAAATTTCCGCTTATTTGGGTGAGTTTTGGGGGCATGCCCCCCTCCCACAGCCAAAATAAATAATTTTCAGCAATATTTTTACGTTCTTAACTTGAAATCGTGATGTCTGAGGACGAAGATTTTGACATCCCGGCCAGTGACGATGAGCTGGCGGCCTCAGAGAGCTGGGATGCCGAGCACAAGAACTACGTCAGCTGGGAGCCGCCGCCTGCAGACATCGCGTCTTTGTATGAGAGGTTAGAAAAGGACGGAGTTATCGAGCTCCAAATGAAGTGTCTTCCAAGGAGAGCACCCACTCCAAAGCCAGAAGAGCCGGAAACTAAGGAAGACGAGAAGGAGGAGGAAAAACCCGAAGAGACACCAAGCAAAAAGTATATTTACAATTGTTTTTATGTTTAGCCATAAGTATGGCTAAACATATTGTTTTCTCTCATGTTTCTTCTTCTTCTTCTCCTGTCAAATCTTCAAATCGATTCATCTCTGTCATTTTTTGACCAAATGACCTGAAATTTGGTACAGAGGTAATGTAGGCAAAAACCAATGTGCGTTCTTTTCCTTGTTTTGATATTGACCTTGAAAGTGATTTTATCGAGGTTTTTAAGCTATTTTTAGCATATCTTGGCCTCCTGCGCCCTGGTATTTCAACCGAATGACCTGAAATTTGCTGTATATGTGGCTTGAACAAATATTTAAAGGACTACATTCCCATTTTTGGCATACATATATTCAAAACGATTTATTTTGGGCTTTCTTGACAATATTTGAGGGACTCAGAAGATAGGTTGAATCTACTGAGGGAGGCTAGGACCTTGAAGAGCACAGATAACTTCTCAAATGTCTACATCTCACCGGACCTAACCCCATCTGAAAGGGAAAGAAACAGAAGGCTTAGGGAAGAACTAAGAGACAGGAGACAGAGAGGGGAGGATAACCTAATTATCAGGAAGGGCAGGATTGTCAAACTACATACAAACAGAAGCCAACAGGACAGAGGTGTATCTGGA
Source organism: Branchiostoma lanceolatum (assembly GCA_035149815.1). Classification (NCBI taxonomy): domain Eukaryota; kingdom Metazoa; phylum Chordata; class Leptocardii; order Amphioxiformes; family Branchiostomatidae; genus Branchiostoma; species Branchiostoma lanceolatum. The sequence continues at coordinate 26,500,156 of CM068866.1, read as the reverse complement.
CCTCCACATGCTGACATCTGACTAGAGAATGACACACGGGAGGGGGATCTGGCACATGGGGAAAAGGTTCTAAAGGTGTTCTACACAAATGTTGACCAGTTTCCAAACAAAAGGGAGGAGTTACGACTGTGGATTGCGGAGGACCCACCCGACATGATTGTGTTATGTGAAGTTATCCCTAAAGCACAGACAGCACCACTACAGTTGTGTACCTTGAGTATGGAGGGCTACGAAATGTTTTTGAACTTCGACCGTGATCAACGAAACCTCGGGGCAAGTGGGCGTAGAGGTATCCTAATCTTTGTCAAGAAATCACTAAACATGTCAGTATGTGAAATGAGTTTTGAGCAAACAGGTTTTCATGAATATCTATTCCTAGACTGTGACAAAGGTAGTAGAGATGGCTTAATTGTTGGTTGTGTTTATCGGAGTCCGTCTTCAGACCCCAAAGACAGTACCGACAAGCTATGCAAGCTTTTGACTTTGGCAAGTAGGAAGGAAGCAAAGCACCTTGTAATAATGGGAGACATTAACATCAAGGAGGTAGACTGGGAAGCAAAATGCACAACTGCTGGAAACAACCACCACAGTCAGCTGCTGTTGGACTGTCTGGACGACAACTTCATGTTTCAGCATGTCACCAGGCCTACCCGCTACAGAGTTAACCAGACACCATCCACCTTAGACTTGGTTATAACTAACGAGGAGGACACAGTAGGAGAAATACAGTACGACCCAGGGTTGGGGAAAGGGGACCACTGTTGCCTTAGCTTTAATATATGTTGTCAAGTTCAAGCACCTACCCACGATACATTGAGAAGGAACTACAACAAAGCTAGCTACACAAAGGCAAGACAGGACCTACAAGTCATTGACTGGGATGGGGAGTTAAATTGCACTGACGTATCTGAGGCATGGTCCAACTTCAGTGGAATACTGAACAACATCATTGACGAATGTGTTCCACAGTCCAGATCCAAACAGAGGCCTGACAAGTTGTACATGAATTCACAAGCCATGAAAGCCAAGAAGAAGAAAAGGAAGGCATGGGGAAGATGGAAACAAACCAAAGCACATGCTGACTTCATACGTTATGCCATTGAAAGGAACTCCCTCCGGAGCCTCACACGGGATCTGCGTAGTAAATTCGAACATAGGTTAGTGAAAGACATAAAGAACAATCCGAAATCGTTCTGGAAATACACTAAATCACGACTACATGTGAGGCAGAAAGTGGGCGCTCTAGTACGTTCAGATGGGTCTACTGCTCAGACTGACCAGGAGAAAGCCGAGGAGCTCAACAACTTCTTCGCCAGTGTTTTCACATCCGAGGACTTATCTACTATTCCCAGGGTTGATGCCAGACAGTCTGAAACCACACTGGGAAGTTTAGAGGTCACGGAGGAAGCAGTGAGGAAAAAGCTGGAGGCTTTGAATCCTAACAAGTCGGCAGGACCCGACAACATTCATCCCCGGATACTGAGGGAGCTGGCTGGAGAACTCGCCTACCCGTTAGCCATCCTCTTCAACAAGTCACTAAAGTCAGCCAAGCTGCCTGAGGAATGGAAGGTGGCGCACATAACGCCAATCCATAAAAAGGGAGCTAGAACCCAAGCAGGAAACTACAGGCCGGTGAGCCTGACTTCGGTGGTTGGGAAGACGATGGAGGCCATCATCCGGGATGCACTGGTGGGGCATATGTCTGCTGGAAACCACTTCACAGACGCGCAACATGGCTTTGTACCAGGGAGATCTTGCATGACGCAGCTTCTGGTGGTACTGGAGGAGTGGACCCAACTACTGGAAAAGGGGGAAGCTATTGACGCAATCTACTTGGATTTCAGGAAAGCCTTTGACGCCGTTCCCCATCAGCGTCTCTTATGTAAGCTGGGGTCGTACGGTGTGAAAGGAGACCTGTACAACTGGGTGAAAGACTTCCTAGCATCAAGGAAACAGAGGGTGGTGCTGAATGGAACTAGTTCCTCATGGACCCCTGTGAGGAGTGGCATCCCGCAGGGGAGTGTACTGGGCCCGGTATTGTTTGTAGTATACATTAATGACCTACCAGAGGCTGTTAGTAGCACGGTCAGAATATTTGCCGACGACAGTAAACTCTACCAGGGAGTGAAGGACAACAAAGGTCGGGTCAACTTACAGAAGGACTTAGAAGCTTTGAGGGACTGGTCTGCGTCCTGGCAGTTGCCCTTCAACGTGGGCAAGTGTAAAGTGTTGCACATGGGGAACAACAACAACAGGCAGATTTACACCTTAGGGGATCAGGTATTGGAGGAGACCACGGCAGAGAAAGACCTGGGAGTGACAGTGGACAATCACCTCAAATTCCATACGCATACGGCACAAGCGAAGAACAAGGGAAATCAGATGCTGGGGTTGATTAAAAAGTCCTTTGCCAACTTGGATGAACAAACCTTGCCAATTCTCTTTAAAACAATGGTGAGGCCACACCTGGAATACGGAAATGTAATCTGGGGACCACACTATAAGGCGGGCAAGCAAGAGTTAGAAAAGGTCCAGAGAAGGGCCACAAAAATGGTCCCTTCTCTAAGAGAGCTTCCTTATAGCACTAGACTTCAGCGACTCAAACTCCCATCCCTGGAGTATAGGAGACTGAGAGGTGATATGATACAAGTTTTTAAGATCATGAATGGAATCGATAGAATCCCGGTACAAAGTTTCTTTGCTCCAGTCGAGCAATCAGTCACTAGAGGTCACAGTCTTAAATTACAAGTTCCCCTAGCCAAGACTAGGGCGAGGAGTCAGGTCTTCAGTGTTAGAACCGTGTCGAGCTGGAACGCCCTACCTGAGTCAGTGGTTTCAGCGGATAGTGTAAACCAGTTTAAATCCAGACTTGACAAACACTGGGATTGCCAAAAGTATGTCACATGAGAGCGAAGTCAAGATCAGGACATAACAGGCGGAGCCTACTTTCCTGGACACGGTATCAAGGTATCAAGGTATATTTGCCACTTCTGTCACTTTCAATACTACATATGACCTACAGGTCGTTGACCCCGAGTGCCTTGCACCTGGCCAAGCTGGAAGTTTGCTTACGAGGAGGAAAGACCGGACATAGACATTTAACGTGATTATCGGGAAAACACCATGTTCCCTTAAACTCAGTGGTTAAATTGCAGTTTAGGAAATTTTATAACAGAAAACAAGTTAAATCAATGATTTTGTGAATGTTTATTCTAGCATTAGTTATTCCAGATATTTTCAAACTCCAAATTCTTCAACACAACACGGGAGATCGTTTCTCCTCAGACTGGCGTGACACTCCTGTCAACACGCGTCTCCCGTGATGTGTAGCGTCCACCACCAGGCCTTCCTACATGTCCTACGTACGGGCGTATGGATCGTAGAATTCGGCAAAAAAGGAATGATTAGGCCAGTAGAGTCAGTCCCCGGTAAGGTCAATGATTCGCCCCTTTGCGCTAGCTTGTAACGTTAAATGAATGTACCCTCTGGTGGCCAAACTTCACTGACAAACTTTCTCCCTATTATCATCATGAGCTTGCGTTAGTCTGGTACTAGTGACTATTATGTGCCGGGAATGTTTATCTATCGCACGCCTTGGAAGGAAGTTCAGCCATGATAAATGGTCGGCCGTTGCGAAAATTTGGAATCCCATGCTGTTGATTTTCGTGATTGAATCTGTAAGAAAATATATTTTCATGTCGTTCATGTTTTTGGGACGGACACATCCTTGGGACGGACGCCGGGACGGGGTGAATTTTTTCTATCATTTTCGTCCCGTTAGTAATGCAAATCGAATCGTGTTGCACAAGAGGCAAAACACTAAAAACGTGGGTCTTGTGGAGTGTTTTGGAGCGGGAAAATGCCGGATATTAGCGGTGCCGAACAGTGTACATCGTCGCGCGCGGGTGACGCTCCGTCAAAACAAATCCGCTGGTGGTCTAGCGCGGCCACCGAAAATAGGCAGAAACACACAGGAGGACTTAGCACCTTCGTTTATGAGGGCAATTGTGAAAATCTTTTGTTACAAATTGTTCGAACATTGAAACATTTGGATAGATGGTTTGAAACTGTTCTAAATAAAGAGATTTTTGTGTAGTTACGTTCGAAATGTTTCCAACGTATGTGAAATAAGTTCAAACATGTTATAAGTTTCAATGCTAATTGTTTGAACACTTTAGAACTATTGTGACTTAGACATTCTTTTAATCAAAATAGTTCAAACATATTACAAATATTATACTAAAACCCTCTCGGTGACTTTGAATTGACTCAAATATGTTGTTTTTGGTCATTTCCTTCGTCTCCTGTCAAATCTTCATATGTATACTATGGAAAACTTCATTCTTCCCTGGGGTTGATCTTTTTTAATTCAATTTTGAACTGGGTTGATTATGCGCAAGAGTGTAATTTTCAGCGGATATTTTTCGACTGGTTTACATGGAAATGGCACGGAATATCCCATTCTTGCAAGGGGAGGATTCTTTAATTATTTTTCAATTTTGAGCTGGAATGATTATGAAAAAGTCCATTTTTTAGCAGAAGTGTATTTGTTAATCAATTAGTGGATATGGTTGTGGACTGGTCCATATTGTGTTGAGGTGCTACTGGAAGACTCAATTTTGGACTGGGGTGATTCATTTTTTTAGTGCAAGTATTTTAGAATGGTCCATTGTTATTTTGGGAGAGTCCATTTTTTGCATGGCGAGGAGTATGGCTAAACATGCTGTATTTGCTCGCAAATGTTGCCTTTCTAGTTTTACAATGTATTATGTGATGTTAAAACTAAAATTTATGAATCATTCACCCTCTTGTAACTTTATGAATGTGATGTGCGTGTAACGTGTTACAAATATGTATACAAAATTATGATGGTTGTCTGCCATTGGATAAGATACACTGTACTAAATATTATACTAGTAATAGTTTAGAATTTTCATAAGATGATGACCAATGTTGTGTCCTTGAAACTCGGTTGAAAGGCACGTAAGTAGTCTTAACACGTCACTTCACTCAGGTATCTAACTTCAGTTAGGAATATCCCATCAGTCTCAGATGGTTTGTAAAGCCATGTGTTTTAGGAGAGGCACACCTCCAGTATGCTTAGAACTCAGGTGCACCTCAGTCCTCACTTATAAGCTAGTTCGGAGTTGCTACTACGCATGTGCAGTGTCAAAGGTGAAGGCCCCCCGGCTCGTATACAGTGCTCGCCTGGACATTGTCTAGATTTGCATAACAACTGTCTAGATTTGCATAACAACTGTCTAGATTTGCATAACAATGCCCCGACTGTCTTTGTTCACGTCTCAGGGGCCTTCACCTTTGACACTGCACATGCGTAGTAACAACTCCGAACTAGCTTAGGGACCATACGATATTTAGCGGGAGGGGAGGGGTGGTGCGTTGGGGGGGGAGAAATTTTTCGAGGTGGGGGGGAGGGTCATGGAAAAAAAATCTGGGTTGGGGGGAGGGTCATGGACTTTTTTTTACGAATCCGTTGAATTGTTGTGCATAAACATTATGCTGTGGGCCGACAAACTGACGCTGTAAATAGCCCGCTATGCATGCTGTATTTTCACCCAGCGTAGCGGCGAAAAAATTCAAAACTACCGTAGTAAACATGCGAAGCACACGTCCAGCACGCGCCTCCACTGTTTCACAGGAAGCTATCCAGCTATCAGCTCTAAGGGAGGTGCCAAATACTAAATTAGCACCCCGCCTTACCGCTCCGATCTTATCTCACAGCCCCTCCCACCCGGCTACTCTCCAAGCAGAGCATGGGTTTCGGCTGGTTTTTGACGTGTTTTTAGGCGTTTTTGTCGGGCTTTCTACTTTGTCATCGTTTTTTTTTGTCTAGACAAAGTAGAAAGCCCGGCAAAAACGCCTAAAAACACGTCAAAAACCAGCCGAAACCCATGCTCTGCTTGGAGAGTACACCCGGCCGCATCGCGCCAAACGTAAACAGTAGCCGACATGGCCGAGTACGCCTCTCTGTGACGATCAGCGGGATGGGTCCCGGACTATTAGAACAGCCGTAAATGTATCAGATTCCGGGTAACCTCCTTATTTGGAAGTTGATAGTCCGCAGTTGAGCAACACAGAAGCTGTTATTTAATGAATGAATGAATGAATGACGTAAAAGATTCCATTCTTTGTCAGCGCGGGAGAGAATTAATTTTTAACTGTATTTCTGACAAATTTCTGGAGCAAGGTTATGTCATTTTTTCATCCAGAACAGTGAATTGATGCACATAAAATTCATTTGTACCAAAGTAGGAAGATAATGTTTCAACTAAATTGATAAGCTTCGCCATGATTGGACGATTGGGCTGCTTCAAATTTGTGGCGCCGCCCACGACTTTCCTTGTTCCCAGGGCATCTAGTCTTTCTGGCGCCTTCGCCGACTGTCATCAAAGGCTGCCGACTGTCAATCAGCGGCAATTTCCTGGGAAAATACGTGAGTTGTAACTACGTGTGGCAGTCACCAGCGAACTTCTAGCCTGGTCCCAGTCTCTAGGGTCGGCTTAGTGGTGGTTTACCGGGCCAGTCAGTTTCTGATGGCCTTTCTACCTCTGGCTGCCATCCTACTTCCGCTACACCCTACTCCGCTGCCTTCCTACTTTTCCGAACTAATTAATCCAAGGCCGTAAACAACACCCCGAGCGGGCTAAGCTGTCTGGGCGGGTGAGGGTCACTCACAGTGCCGTAGAGATATCGGGGAGGCACCGAGGGTATGGATTCCAGGCTAGCGAACTTCTGGCGACCGGCGACTTTACGTTCCTTGAACTTTCAGTTCCGCGTTTTCTGTAGTAGTTACAATTTGACGCAGAACAGCGGTTTCGGAGGCTTCCTGGAACGGCGGCGTATATATTTGGGCAATCTAGGGGGGTGACACGATTTCTATTAACACGGGCCAAGGATCTCTAAATTATGCCGACAAAGGGACTTTCGCCGCAGAGAGAGTTACGTCGCCGAGGGACGACCGCCTCGGCGGCGATTTTTCTGGAAACATGTCAGCGTTTAAGCGTGGGAATACCAGGAATATCACTTCTTATTTCGCACCGAAGAGAACTTCTGACAGCGACGATATTGTAGCGCTTTGACTTCGGAGAAGACGGACACAGCAAAAAAAACGGAAAACTGGTATCGACTATTGATATTTTTGAGTAGCTAAATAAACCAGCGAGGTTAAAATCTCCTTGAATAAACTATTGATATTGTTGTTTCTGAGATTTTAGTTGTCTTTCACGGTTTCACCTAAACTTAAGTATTGTATGTCAAGGTCCTGTGGAGAATAGAAGTTGATTGACTACCATGATTATCATAAATATAACCCTCAAAACTGAAAAAGAAGCCTTCTCAATAGCCTAAAAATGCAAGAGCTTCCGGGGGGCTTCGCCCCTGGGTCATTAAACTTACTTTGTTTACCAGCAAAATTTGTTCATCAAAATTCGGGAAATAGCATTTCAATGGTTTCCTTCGGATGCATGTCGCGCCTCCCGCGGCGAAAAATATGTCGGAGGGCATCATCCCCAAAAAATCAAGCTGTTTTTCTTTTTACAATAGAGATGTCTATATATCTGCTTGGTTAACCTTAGCTTACTCTTCCAGCAAAATTTGTCTCTCATATAGCAGTTCAAAGGGTCCCGATTTCAAAATTTTCTCAACTGTCTTGCCCCCTATACAATTTGATTTCTTTTGCTATCGCCTCTGGTACCGACAACCGCTGGTTCCCGGTTCTTGTTTTATAGCATGCGTCAGCTATCCCAAGTGGACGCCCGATGTCCATATAGTCGTTGTTTTATAAATGGGGGTCGTTTTTCTACCATTTTTACACGATACCTGTAGGGGGAGGGTCATGGTAAATTTTTTCGAGGTGGGGGGGAGGGTCATGGAAAAATTTTTTTAAGTGGGGGGGAGGGTCATGGAGAAATTTTTTGACCGGACTTCCAGTGCACCACCCCTCCCCCCCCCGCTAAATATCGTATGGTCCCTTATTGATTAGAGTGGGGGTCAGCCCCATTGGACATTGGCCAAAAGCCTATCCCTGCTACGGGACTACCTACATGTAGTTGGACAGTATTGTTTCAAATCAAAACAGTGAATAGATAATATCTAATACCCTTTGCATCACCATCACCATAGCTACATGCACAAGGCCCATGGGCATCTCTCTCAAAATCAAATGTCTTTCCAACCCAGACTGCAGATGCATAACAAAACCTTGTTTAGTCAAAGTTGTAACCTTGTTTTATATGGAAAAACATTGTAAATCTGTCTACACATGTTTCATGAAGAGAGCAGACGCATGTTAACTACATGTAGAGATAGAACATAGCATAGCCTCATTATTACTCCCTTGTATCCAACTTACTGCCTTTGGCCCCAATGGGGCATGAATATGCGTGAAACTTCATTGTCATTGTCATTTATTTTTCTCAACCTTCCCAATTCAGGCCAGCTGTTCCCTCCTTTGACTTTGACGAGTTCACCATGGAGACGACACCTGCCAAGACATTCACACCAACAAGGAGAACCCCAGGTCAGTCTGAGGACAGTACAGGTGTAACATTTGTTTGTAGTAGAAGCTGATTTACATTTTATACAACTGAGCATATATGACTTGCAAAATACTAGTAGTTGAAAGTATCTAGACTTTTTCATTTCCCAGAAAGCTTAAGTGGAACTGACAAAATGAATGACAAAGTGTTTCTTTTAAAAAAGAAACTTTGTAAAAGCTTCACCTCTTTGATAAGAAAGATGATGATGATGACGATGATGATGATGATGATGAATATCAAAATAATATTTTATGACTACTACCACATTCAACTTACTGCTGTTATTTTAACACATCTTCGCTTTACCATCAATTGCTCCACAGGAAGTAGACCAACACCAAGAAGCGGTCAGCGTAGGGTGGCACGAATGGACAACATCATGTCCTCCATCATGAGACACCGCAGGCAAGAACCCGACCACACGCCGGTCAAACCATCCACCAGTAAAGACTCCGAGAAAAAAACTGATAACACTGAAGGGAAAGGAAGTAAAAGAGAAGAACAGAAAGAAGATGAAGGAAAAGAGGGAGAGAAAGAAGCACCCCCAGTTGTTAGCACTGAGAATGTAAAGCAGGAGCCTGTGGAGACACCCCCCACACCACAGAGGCCTCCCAGTAGGACCAGATCTAGAAGAACTTAACCACATGTGGAGTGACGACCTGCTCTTCACCATTCAAGCGCTATTATGTGACAGCAGTGGGCATACAAATGTAAAATCACCATCTTTTTCATGGACCATTCAATATCAAGGTTGGTAAATATATATGTAATCACATATGCCTAACCAGTAGATTAGTAGATGAGAACTTGTCATAAAGCATGTGGATATTTCTCACCAAAACGCAAAGCTTTGTCGTCATAAACATGGAATTTATGAATAAAGATATGTCCATGAGAGACCTTTTCAGCAGAAGGAGTGCTGGTGTAATAAATTTGTGGCCTGTGTGAAGGAGCATAACATGGACAGTGGCAAGAGTTTTTTTATATTCCTAAGTTTGTTTGTCACCTGTCTTGTTAGTACATGTATTACACATTTCTGGTGTCAAGACTCCTAATTGTGGAAAGGATACAATTTAAAGGAACTTGACGATTCCACAGTAAGGGCAATAGGAGCGAGGTGTTTACTGTGTTTAAGATTCACGATTGGCATACAGTGCATTTCTGAACTAATGTTCCAGAGTATGATGATACACTGGAGATGGCACCTGGAATAATTGAAGATTTGCAGTGGTTTGCATTGTTACTGTATTAATATGTTGAAGAGTGATAACCTTTGATTGTCTCTGATGTGTTATTATTATATTTTGGGTGCACAGAGGGAAAACATGGCTTTAGAAGACAAGGTTTCAGTTGTCTCTAACAATGTAAGATTGTAACCAAATGGGTACTACCCTCGCTATACAATTAGATATTCAATAGCTGTCTTTTAAATGGCGAGAATTTCTGAAGGCTGGAGGGTCAGGATCATGTCTTGGTACGATGAGTTTTACGGATTGAATACAGGCAGATCCTCTCAGCCCTCTGCTTTTATGATGTCCTCTTGCTAACTTGTCTGAGAAGTTCAGAACCAAGGAAATAGATTTGTGTGGCCTAATCCAGTGCAGCCACATCTCCATGTATGCCACCTTGCCCTTGGGGAATTCCATCAATAGTTGAAGCTGCCAAATGTGGGAATCACACACCCTTGTAAGGGAGAATCAATGCATCTAGCTCTCAATGCGCTACCTGCGCCAGCGAGTAATAGGCCACCTGTTGTCACACATCCTTCTTTCTGAACCATAACGAACGCAGACTCCATTACTGAGCATCTCAGAGGACCTTTCACAACATAAGGCTACATCTAATATCTCTCTAGGTCCCCAAGGTACCAATTTATGTGTTGCATAAGCGAATTTAGCCTTGAACCCTACTAAAAATGTCAGAGAGGTATGACCTGAGACATCATTATGAAGACATAGGTGGAAATTTTTGTGATTTTGCCAAGTTTGTGCCTTTTTCACACTCACTAACTATCTGGTTTATTGTCTGGTGTTCCCTGCCTTGTGAGGGTTAGACGTGCTTGCATTTTAGATGAAGAGATTTGATGGCAGATTGCCGACTACATGTATTTCTGTCCTTTGGGCCGTCACAGTAAATGTTGGTGTCATTGAGTTTGCTTTTTATGACTTCTAGTACTGATCTGCATACATAAACACTATACTAACCACATCCTCTTTTGATATAGGCTTCATGGGACTTACATGACCCATAAGCTCTGTGCTTTTTGTTACGGATGTGGAGATGAAATGTAAAAATCAATGTTGAAAAGATTTTCACACTTCATGAATATGGCAACTTTCCAGAGCAAGATAAACTTTGAGTGCGTTTTTCCCTTTAGGGCTATTTACAGTGACATAAAACAGCTTGAACAAGCAATTTCATTTTCATGAGAGAAGGCTTACAGCAAATCTTTCAAATAACAGTCTCAAAGGGAGTGATATAGGTGTACAATAACATTTGAAAATGCTAAGTGTGCTGAGTTTCAGCCCTTTCAAATACACCAGGGACATTAAGAGGCTAGTGCTATCAATGCTTTTATTAGTACTGATCCCTGTCAAAAATAGCCAGTAGGGAAATGTACAAGGTGGCAACCAAAACAGAGCAATATAGTGGAAATATGGAATCTGTCAGGATGGGAATTGACAATCAAAAATAATTCACTATAAAAAAAATTAATCTAAAACACTCAAATCTGGAAAGTAGTAAAATGTATTGGTTTATTATTCTCCAAATCAGCAACATACAATTGCAACCGACACCGTTTTAAACTTAAAGTCAACTGCCAACTCACAACACTACATTTGTAGACTTGCTATTGTTCTGTGTCTCAACCAGTTACAAGTGTCAAGCAGACACTTCAGTACATGTATAGTAACACAAATATCTGTGTATTGCTCCTTTGTGCATAGAAAATACAAAGTTGTAGAGGGGATCGAGGATTGCTTGATACAAAAAGTATCTACTGCATCGTGTGCTTTGTCACCTTTTTTCATCAGAATGTCTTTGCTTCAACAGCGATATATGCCACATCTTTTAAGTATGTTGTCATTGATACATATACATTTTGCCATTAGATATATGTTTCTTATAAGGTACAGTGAAATACATTAAGCATTGCCGGAAAATTGTTACAAAGCATGTGGTTTGGCTCAACTTGCCGTTTGCACATTGTGTAAAATGTAATTCACAACATTGTTACTTTCAGCTTGCAGAGCTGTAAAACAGTATTGTCCCTTGGCAAGAGGATGATTTGCTTTTCTACATTATATTGCACATACAGTAGGCTGATTTGCTCAAATATTTTAGTAAGTGTCTAACATTACAAACATGCAACACTGCATACAAATACAAACATGTAGTTTTGACAATTGGGTACAAACATCACAAAGTAGCAAACAGTTTCGCTTGCAAAAGTGGCATAAAAGGTCTGTGTATCCCATATTCATATCAATATCAGGTACATGTATATTTACATGTATACTGACGCAGTATAAAAATTGAAAACATATGATTCAAATGGTGTGTACAATAGTTTGTATTAATAATTGCCTTTTAATTTTTTCAGTTTTTCCTGAACAATTTGCGAATACAATAGCTGAATTGGCGCTATATTTTGACACATACTAGTAGCAAAATACATACACATATGTATACACATACACACACACATTAGCACCTCACTGAACACACTGTAAGACACTTGCTAGATCAGGTTTGACAAGATGTGATTTATCTTTGTTTGCTCGCTTGGTGGTTTATTTGATTGTTATAGGAACCAAGCAAGCCTTTTGTCACTACTACTACATACACCAAGAAAAAGGTGGAACATTGATGTCATCAAACATAAAAACATTACCAGATTTCTTCCTGTAAATACTTTTTGTAATAATCAAAGCTAGCTACAAATTTAGGAAAAATGCAGACAATCTAACATAATGGTATGAACCATTATTACTATTCATAAGAACCACAATTATTGGCTTGTCAATGATGTTATGGCCTCATAACATCTACTGTATTGCAGGATCCTGATTGGTTAATCCTATTCTGTTATTTGATGATAAACCACAGGTTGTCTACTAACGATCAGCACAACTTTGACACATCAAATTTCACACTGCATATCAAAGTTATTGGACCATCATGTTTCAATGCAACATGGATACAAATTGTATCACATGAGAACACTAGGCCAAGGCATGTATTGTTTATACAGTACATGCGCCATGATATACACACCTCAAATAGACAGTATAAAAGTCCAAAAATGGCAACCCTTTCAAAAAGCTGTAACTGTCAATGCCCTATCCTGCAAACAATATTCTAAACTTCACGTCGCCCTTTAAGTCTTTTCTCAATTTTCAGCTGACCTTGTTTTAAACCTGATAATTTCGAGACATATCTCGCGTTGCAAATGAAATATGTCGTCATACAGAATTTCTTGTATTCCACAGCATTTTACCAAAGGCACCGAGTATCAAAACAATGCGTTTGAGTCTGCGTTTGTGATAACCTTTAATTAACGTTGGAAAGCACTGATAAAATTGGTCTTTTAACCATGCAAGAATTACAAAAAGGAACGTCTACGTTTGCATGTGTTTATCAAAGTTACCTTGTAACAATGGCGTTAATGAGTAAACAAAAACTCATTTTGCCACTTTTCTGAGTTTTTCAGGGAATTGTGTGACAGTCGTATTTATGATAGCTTGTAGGCGTTATCTTCACCGTTTGAAGTATTCCTTATCTGTTCAAACGAACGTGTAGCGCCTCTCTTCACAGATGGGCGTCAGCGGGGCCTCTCTTGATGGAAAGTTGATGTATCTTCTTGTCACTCCCGTAGATAGCCCAGACACGAGGCGGCCGTATCAGTCTTCAGACTGGGACCCGTGGCAGTGCTCACATCTAGGGAAATATCCAGAAATATTACCTGTCAGCTCTTATATCGTCCCATCTAGATCTCGCACTGTGATAACTTAAGCTGACTCCATCACTCTTGTAGATATACGGATCAAGGGCTGGCCATTTTCTTAACATTAAGAAACATTGCAACAGCATGGTACAAGGCCGAGTAAATATCTTACTTAGAGTGTGTATTTTAGCAACGACATAGTGTGTGTACTTTTTTGTCATGGCAGTTTGTTTTTTTGCTGATGTTCCGCCATCATCAGCAACTTCTACCGGCAGATATATTGTACAGCACGCTAGATAAGACTGGTCAATAAATGTAGAAAGCGCTGAAACAGCGCTAGTAGCCACGGGCGTTTCTAAAATCTAGGTCTCTAATTATTAAGGTCAGTGACTTGATTTCGTTGATGTCATACCCTGGACACCAGAACCGATGTAAGCGCTCGAAAAAAATTATAAGCAATGAAAAATCATGCCAGAAATTTGAAATCCTTTATTCTTGATCTTTCTTAACGGGTTTCTTCTTTTAGCGATTTTGCAAATCTTTGCCTGTACTTCCGAGGAGCCACAGTTTGCAAACAATGAAAATCGATGTGCGCGTGTATGTCATCCTTAAAACCAAATCAGTGCGGCCTAATTCGTTTAACGGTTTCTAGTTCCCATTAGTCCTCTTCACAGTGGTTGGTCAATTCTGCATTACGCGCTACCAAATACAAACACTGACAAACATCAACGTCTGCAGCGCTGCATTATTTTGGGCGACGCCTTAGGAGTGGAGGCTTTTTTTCTTACCTGGACACTCTATGGCCGTATACACAGCTATCACAGCGATTGCAATGGACGTAATTCCTATCCAAACACCAGTGGCACCCTATACAATGGCTCAACTCATCTGACGAGGTCAGGCGCCCATGGCAGAATGAGTAGTACATATCCTACAAACAGTGAAGATAACGTTACATCGTAAATAGCTATCCATCGGGTTGGTAAGTCATCTGAAGGTAAGGGTCTTTCTGACACAACCAAAGTTTTTTATCTCCCCATTTTTCGACAGCTAGTCGGCTATACATTTTGTACCTTCATCGGGGTGTAATACTTACTAGAGCTCCTTCCCGCTTGGAGACGCTGCGGCGAATACAGACGAGGGTATATAAACTCAGCCACGTTTGGGACCGCAGCCTCCTTGCCGCAACGCCGCCATGCGGTAAGGAGTAGCAGAACTCATTACACCCTATAAGAAGGTGCAGAGATGGTGGCACAAGTGCAATACTTTGGCTGTGTTACAAAGAACCTTGCCCTCGAGTAAAATTAACACATAGTTCATGCATGTACTGAAAACAGCATTGATGGATCAAACTTGGTAACATACATTTTCAGCAATATCACGAGGTGGGTAAATTCCAAATGTGTGAAATGAACAGTTCAACTAATACTAGTACTGTGAGAGAGTAGATGAAAAAAGAAAGAGTACATGGCTGTAGCTGTATGTCTCCGCCATTGTGTTTTTCTACTTTTACATTTATGAATCGTGACGTACGTAAGTGTTGGAGGGGTGTACCGCGGGGTCGGTAACATGATGAAATTAACCATCTAAATAGTACGACGATGTTTACCTTGTCTGCGTTAGTATGTAGGAACTCTGCGACAGTGGCGCGGCTCTTGAGCAGGTCAATGGCACTTGTGATGTGTTTATCTCCGGCCGCCGCCTCCTCCTCGTCACTGCTGGTGGACGGCACAGTGAAGGCGTTCTGCGGAGGGAAGGATTTATTCTTTAGGATGTAAGACTCAATTTTTAAGCTCATTTTCTTATCAACAGAACTTTGCCGCGGTAAAATTTGTCTGGGCCTCCAAGGGAATGCTGTGCGAAGGAGATTTATCTAACTAAAGTCGTATAGTTTGAAGAGCCCAAATTTGTAAAAACATTCTCCCCTATATAATTCGGATAAGATCAGGCGAGATCAGGACACAACAGGCTGATAGGGCCTGGATCTATCCTGGATGCGGTATCAAGGTATCAAGGTATGTCATCATGGTATTTTGTACACCCACTCCCCATTGATCTATGCCGAATCCTCCTGATCAGTATTCCCTATTTTAAGAAAACACTGGAATTTTTATGCTCAAAATATTTCATGTAAACGAGAGGCGTAGGATGTGGAACAGAAAGAGCAATGGCCTCTTAACCCTTGTCTAACAACCCAAAATTGCAAAGTCCTTCCCATACCATATAGTGTATAGGACGTACGGCGCCCATCTCCGTTTCTTTAGCCCTTGGGCCACACAGTTGTGCAATGGCAGATAATACTACAGCCCCCAGTTCACTGGTAGTGGTGTGTGTTCAACTTCCATACTATTTCCTGAGTGCTGAGTGCTTAGTAGAGAAAAAGTGTGACTCGGTAGGGAATCGAACCCTCGACCTGCCGCAATCAAAGCTACCGCTCCGTACCTACAATTTCTTGATATAATTCCTTTATAAAAACAATATGTTGAACAACCTTCTCTGCTACATGTGCTGGGTTCCTGTTCATGGGGCAGGAGAGGACCTCCTCCATCTCGGCGCCGGTGGTGCAGTGGAAGTTGACCCACTCCCGGAAACACACGTGGTACTCCGCCGGCAGAGAGATGTAGTTGTTAACAGACCAGCGCTTTGTACCAACGTTGATATCCACTAGCTGGGATCCAGAGAATAGATTATAGTTTAGAACACGGAAAAAGATCTAGATGCACCGCGCTGGTAATATTGCGCTGTCATCAATTTAGCTTTCTTAGTAGTGATGACCCATCGTGTAAGTGCGTCAACCAGGAGTATTGCTATGTGGATATTCATAGCAACACTTAAAAGTCTACCGAAATCTGTGTTGAACTTCATACACACAAGAAGATAACACACGTGTGTCTTATTATTACCTTGGACTCTGCCTCGAACCCATGGTTCCGCAGAACATCTAGAATCTGGTCACGTCTCTGGGTGTCCTGTAGTCATGGGAGGGACAAAAACAACATTCAATACAGGCAGAGGTAAAAAAAATTAACAAGCTTTCTGTGGTTTAGAAACTTTAGGATTTAACAGTGAAGTGAATATTTAGGAATAAAAGAGCGTTGGAGCATTGTTAAACGACGTGAAGAATGTTTGAAAATCGTCTGTTTATGTTCATATCATTCGAGTCTATCAAAACAATACAGTCCTTTGCGATTCTAGTTGTGGCTTAAAGTGGTTTAAAGTTTAGTTTAAATGGTTTCCGCGTCATGTATTTCGTAGGGCATCGCCTATCTCCGTTTCGCGTATATAGCCCTTGGGCCACACAGCTATGCAACTCCAGCAGGGGGCAAGTCCACTGGTGTTTATTGCGCGGATAATTATATCAGGAGCTCATAATTGCCTGTCAAAACCTGTCAGCGCAACTTTCCATCTCACGTATCCACTCACAGGTGGCACCACACCCCGTGACTCTTTCATGCGATTTTATCTCGACGTTCCCAGCATAATTGATCGGGTTTATCTCTCAACAGTACCCATATCCGAAGACCGATAGCTTCACCACCAACTTGCACAGTCATCAAAACACACCGCTAAGTTTCCCAACATTCGTCTTGATATATACATATACAGACGATATATGGTTCTATTCTTTTCCCACCAAAGTTTGTTGATACAAAAACGCTGCAGTGCATAGTGATGAGGTATTGCAAAGGATGTAGACGAATTATACTTGCCTTTTTCAAAACTTTTGCAATAAATCAAGACAGTACTACTACTTGTAGTCATATTTAGGTTGTACATAATTATGCAGCTGCGAGATCTCAGTGTTATAAGGTGTTCTGAGTATATATGATGTACATACAGGTAAGGCCTCGGTTAGAATCTTCGTACGTACATCGTACGATCACAAAGGGCATTCTTTGGATAGCCGTGCGTAAGTCGTACAACCTTCAGTTGTCCTGTTACAAAAACGGCTGTCTATTATCCTAGTCTGCTGTTGGTTTTGTCACAGCCTGATTGAAAATCAAGTTCAACATCAAAATCGTACGACGGTTACGACGACCGCGCCGTAACATGTAATGGTTGGTGTGTATGTTCTTTTTCAGGAAACTCAAGCTAGCCCATTTTCAAGAAGTCTTAAAGGCTTAGGAAAGACTCCCCCGCTGTCTTCAGATTCCTGTGACCAGTTCGTTACCGCAAATACACCAGTCGCCGAATGATGGAGCGCTGAACGCTTCACGGGCGAGATTTATTGAACTTTCCATTCATACGGAATGAAAGCAATAACTCTCGCAGTAAGTAGTCCGTGTGATGTTTCGACCGTGAATTGGGCTTTCTTTATTAAAGTGCTATAGGAGCAGTAAAGCCGTCATATATCTAGCTACCTGTCATTGTGAATTTCTGTAGAAGAGGCAAAGGTCATTTGTATGAAGAATGTTTCACTTATAATGTGCTACCGGCTGATGTATGTGTGTTAGTTTGTCCAACGGTAGCATTTGTCTTTGTAGAAAGGTTATGGCATAATGATAGATTACCATTCGTGCATCTTGATTTCAATCTGCTGTTTGCCAGTAACGAATACACCCCTGCAGTTCTTACGGAAGTTGCTAGGAGACCAAACCTTATGCCACTTCTTTCCGAGCATAAATTCTCTGTAGCACCCAAATATCGTGACCACAGTATATTCAGAACACGAGGTACAAAAATGGAAGTTCTGCTGTAGTGCCAAGGAAAGCCGACGGGGGGGGGGGGGGGGGGCAAAAATCTTTCATAGGTCAGGATCTAACCATGTTTACCAAATTTTTTAGCAATCCGTCCATAACTTCTTGAGTTGCATGTATACTGTTCAGCCGCAAACACTGCTATAACAAATAAACAAACAAAAGCTACCATATATACCAACAACTGAAGGTGAAAACGTTGGTAAAAAAATATCTAGAATAGCTAGAAACTGAGGGATCGATCTCAAAAGGTGCCCCGGGTAAGTATAAAGAACATTCGTACCCTCCCTCCTACTACCAAACATCATTGATCTGCCAGGACCTCATCATTAACTGTGGTTTTCCCTGGCGCCGATGTGTCTTGATGTTACGGAGGCATCTCTGTTTTCAATGGGGAGGTACCAATGAAAAGTCACACAGTGTCAGATCTGTACGTGAACCTGCATGAGTAGCAATCCATAAATCAATCGTCTGTTCAGCACCGCAGCCGCAGTGATCCTTGATCCGTGTCTATATCATATTTCATACCTTATCCACTGCTGATCATGAGGTTTTTGATACAAACGACCATGAGCAAAGGAACTGCAATGCGCAAACACATTCGATGACATGCCTGAATTTGAATGTTGGCGGTATGGTGGTTTTGTTGCTGTTGATTTAAAATCTAAAGGTTCTGTGCTCGAACCCATAGCAGGTCCCAACGTTCTGGTCCCTTGGAAAAGACACTTTCTACTAATTTTCACACTGGACACAGGTGCAAATTAGTACTTATCTTCGGTTGTGGACGTTTTTTTCTGGATGGGACGTAAAGCTGGAGGCCCCATGTTTCTAGAAACTACATATCGAGCACGTTAAAGAACCCACCACACTTATTGATACGATATCGATTTCCATCCAGGTGTGAGTGGATCAACCCCATCAGTCTGGTGCTTTTCAGCTACAAGTTAAACAGATTATGCTGCATGGTACTTTCAAAGCTCAATAACAAAAATTCTCAATTTTTTAAGGGGAAAGCCATATCATGTGTACGTATGCATCATCAAGATTTTTTATCCAACTCTTAAAAACGTTAACATTTCTGGCCTGTAAACTCTACTTGTACTTATGTAACGCGGGAAGCCAATCGTTTTGATATAACCTAAAAAATCGATTGAGATGATGGAAGGCGTGCCTCGCCACCTGTGACAATGACTAACTGTAGTATTTGGAACCACTGTAACTCTACGCCCGTTTCATCAGGCGTTATTAGTGTTGTTCTGGTGTCCACGTAATTGGGGTTATATTCGGACTGGTGCAAAATTTGAAATTGTTCTTTGACAAACGGCCCTGGGATCAGGGGACGCTGGACTGAATATTGGTTGTAACAGGTAATCAGTATATGCCGGCTTCGTGTTTTACTTATTCTTAGTCAAAATGAGTCAGGCAACACTGTATGACTCAACTTTGATCATAAGGTGCTTGGGAAATAGGGCTGCGTGACTGAACCGGTACAACACAATGTAAATCATTCATGTATACAGGTACAGAATACCGGAACATTAATGTACCGGTACTATACCTGAATAGTGTTTCACTCAAGTACAAGCTTATTGCGTTACTGAGTATGTGTTATTCCTACCACAAAGATTAAAATTTACCACTGAGAATATATGACAAAATTGAAACCAGCACCATATTTCCTTTGAATAAGAATATTTCATTTTCTCGTGACAGTACGCCCTTTGTACGAGATACCCCAAGACTATCAATAGACAATCTTTTAACTGACTATTCATGTTTCTATCTCCATTGAAGACCATATGTTTCTCTGTTGAATCGTTCAGGTGCAGGTACAGCTCCGGACCTGCACAAGATGTTATGTTTAGGCACGCAGCTCCATTGGGACACCTTCAGAGTTTCATAATCTGTGTGTTATGTTTGCAATTTTCAAAAGGTGACTCAACTAGCAAACTCCTTGATGTATGTAACGTACACGCGAGCCAAGACCCTTAACGTGACCCCTAAGACGCTTGCCTTCGAGCCACCACGTCTCAAAGAAACGTCCCATAGTTTTGAGTTAAAAGGGTCAGTCAGGACGTCGCCATGATTGTAATACACCGTGCATGATAAAGTATAGAGTCACATTGTCGGTCCTAAGAGAGATGGAAGGTTATGGTTTTAACCCCAGGAGTAGAGTTTGAGTTGTACACGCGTCGTTGCACTTTGTAACTGTAATCTGTTTTACCCAGACGTACCTACAGTTGTAGGTAATGCCCTTTAGACCTCCATTGTGTACTCTATAAGAGTTGTACAGCTACAGAGACGACATGGCTAACGATCTAACGTAAAAGGGTAGCTCCTGAAACTTTTGATTTGAAACCTTTTCAGTAACATGCTAGGGAGTCACAGGGAGGAAGGATATATACGAGAGTAAAATCAAATCGAGGGTTTTGTGAAGTGTTGCAGCAGTTTAACGTAATTAATGCAACTGAGTTGTACAATACAGAGACGACATGGCTAACGATATAACGTAAACGGGCATCCCCTGAAACTTTAAATTTGAAATGTTTTCACGTATCACCAACAGGATAGGGGCGTAGCTTGGAAGGATACATGTATATGACAACATAATGTTGAGTTTTTTTTAATCATTTCAGCAGATCAACGTAATTACGTCAACTGAGTTGATATGTATTCATAATGTTTGACATGTATGAACTTTATATATGAAATTCATATATAAAGTTCGTACATATCAAAAATGAAAGTTATTTAGTACAGGAAAGCTTTTGGTTAACTGTAGCCTGTATAAGACCCCATGAAGGAGAAAAATTGGCCAGTTTCCTTTTATCTTTATGTGCTTTGAAGCTACCAAGCTGGTGTCCTAATGCATCGCTCTCGTTTGAATTTGATTTCTTCGCAATAAAATGAATTATTAATTGTCTTCTGGGCTTCTGATTCCAATTCTTTGACATCAAATGTCACTCAATGTTTTCTCCTACACAATTTTGATGATAGCATGCACATCATGCGTCAGTGAAAAATGTTATCATAACGCCTAATAAATTAATAACGAATAGATTTACGGGCTGAAAATACACCATTTCTGTCATTTTTTATGATCGACTTCGTGTTGGTTGGTCTTTTAATGCCTAACTCATTAGGAGACCCATTTTCTAGACCACAAGGGGATTATAGCTGTAGATTAATGTGGTGTGAAAACCGGGTTACTCACGCCATGAAGGGAGGCACACTTTTCCTAGTATGTAGGCTTTTAGGGCATGCAATCTTTAGAGGATAATGTAAGGAATTTGCACGGCACCACGCGATGTACGCATTCAGGGCTCAAAATATCACATGCATATGCAGGTTAGTGCAGGTAAAATTGGAGCTGTATGGGTATTTCTGATGTCTACCTGTACCTACCCTGCACTGGTTCATGATAAAACACTAGGTTTACGTAGGTCCAGTAGTATTCCATAGCAGAATGCTTGAATACAATAAATAAAATAATTGAAAATATCACTTCTGGGTATTTCGGACCCTGACTTGCTGCTGTTTCATTTGCTGCTGAAAAGATTTTCTCAGGTACTGCACATGTATATCAACATTATCGATAGAATTTGAAATCAAACGTTTCTTTCAACTATATTCTACTCTTTCACCCGAAATTCACACATCCCCTCCCACCCCCCTACCCATCAAAGAGAACAGCCCTCTGAGGGGATATGATCTAGTCTATATCAACAGTTAGTCAGTCGCGAGACAATAAATTATTCAACTATATAGTAGATGAGGGACCGAATTAGGTTCATTGACTCCCTGTCTACAGCACATTAAGTATACATACCTGTCAACGTGTTTTTAAAGGCGGGGCGTTTGTGTTTTTTATGAACGTGTACATGTACATATGTCAACTGAATAATACTTTGTTAGTTGTTATTCATCCAACCCAACTGTTAAGGCTACTTTTAGATATTTTCTTATCCACCTTTTTTATTGATTAAGAAAACCACCCTTTGCCTTAACATTCTCGTATACTCCAACCTTTTCTTACCAAAAGTCTTCACCAACCTAGCCTGCTCCTTAAAACGAAATAGCCCTGATTATAAGTTAAGACGTTTTACGCTAAAAGCGAACATTTTATGAACATACGCACCATTAGTGGTGACATCCTAATCCCCTAGGGCTCGTGGAGAGAATAAGCATTACTCATCCTACAGTCACTGGATGTACTAAAAGTATAGGTTCGACCTTTCAGGGGAAGGTTATGGTCAGCGTTCATCAGAAACTGGTGTGCAGCGAATTGGGGTCGCCGTGGTTTGACCTTTCGTAATTTTACGGGTCATAGGTCGCAGATATGATGGATTTGGAGGGCCTCCCGTGTCATAAGGCGATTAATTTCGGGAAGGCAATCGAACCCTGGGGTCAACTGAAAGCTTCATCTCAATCGTTGTTTGCAGCCACCAAATCAGCCCCATACGGGCTACAGGCAAACGGCAACACGCTGTACATGTCTGTTTTTTATTCTAAACATGGCTTTTATATTGACATACATTAGTCATGTTAGTGTATCCATCCCTTGCCTCGTTTTGGCGCCAACTCACACACTTTCTCGCCAGGCTTTGCTCTCGCGGGAGTACATATAAAAATGGCGCTCATTCTTTTGGCAATGTCTATCTATTGTGCCCGTTATGACATGTTTTAAACAAGGCACGTATACCAGACCGTAACTATAATGATGGTGTAGTGGAATATCTGGGGCTTGCCTTGATACTGCTGTCACGATGGAGATAAGGGAGGCCAGGGCAGAGAAATCAGAAGTCCTTACATTTTTTATTAACCCATAGAGTTCTAACATCACTTGTCAGTGACAGCCCAAAGGCTGAATGAAAAGAACTACATTCAAAAGCTGTATCACCGGTTTCAACGCCTAAGTGCAGATACCTTTCAAATGTATGGTCCTGAGATCATTGTATGTGTTCCAAGGTTTTAACACTGATGATTTTATGTTTGAAAACGCTGGAAATTCTCATTTTTCAACCGAATGAACAACAAAGTTTCACATGTCAACGATAGAGAATTTCCCAGTGGTTTGAATTTGGAATGAGCCATAGATCTAATCACGGATCCCACTGCATGCTGGGCAACACAGGGGACTGTGGGACACACAAATGGCAACATGGACCGGACTGTACGGCTCTGCAGGCGCGTTGTTATGATAATGATAATGATATTGTTTACATGCAGTGGGATCCGTAAAAATGTGGCATTAGAGAAGTTTAAGAAGAGAGTACCGTACATTTCCATCCAGCGTGATCTCTTCCTCTGGTGTCCTCTCCTCTTCAACGGAGGTTGCTTGATCCTCCCCTTGAGTTCCCAGATCTTCTCCCAGACTCACGGGGTCCCTTCGCTCCGCCCCCACACTGTTCTTTCTCCCCGTCCCCCTCTTTCTCCTATGGGAGCCCTTTTCTATGCTCCGGGTGGTGTATTCATCCTCTAGCCCCGCCTCTAGGGCGCCCGGAGACCTGGACAAGACACTGTTAGACACATGTCGTCTCCTGGGTAGGAACAAGTCCTCGTCTGAGGGTGAGTCGGGCGTTCTGTCTCCCTCAGATGAGATGGCGTCCTCCACGCTGAGAAAACGTCTCCTTCTCCAACTCCACGACGAGGATGGTGGATTTTCTAGATCTTCGTCCGACGAGGAGCCATTTCTGTTCGAGTTTCGGGCGGACCGTATGACCTTGCCGTTCAATAAAACTTTCGGAGACCTTCTATCGTCGGGGGAGACGGCTTTGGATATGTACTCTTCCTGAAGAAAAGCGTCTTCGTCGAAACCTCGTTCATCGTCGGGCGTTTCCGCCCACATTCGTTTCTGATCGGGTGTCCTTTGAAAGTTCTGCTCCTGCTCGGACCAGCTTCGTTCGTTGTCGGGTGTTTCGACCGGCCAGCTGTCGACATGCTCTTCGGGGGTGTCGACGTAGTGAGAGTGTACGATGGACGGTTTTGTCCACCTTGCATCGTCTTCGCTGTCTGGTGTGCCTGTGGATCGGAAAGAAAATCTGAATAGAATTCTGACTCAGAAAGACACACACACATAAAAGAAGATATGAGGAGGAAGGTACTGTGACGAATGCGAAAGGGTATCAGAAATCACCCCATAGATATAATTTCGTGGATCCGGGGGTTCCAATCCCGCTCGGACACGGTTGTGAGGGGTAGCATTCGGTTATTCGGATGGGCACGTAACGCCGGCGAACGCAAATCAATGGCGACAACCGCGAGTAGCTGAGATTGTCAAATGAAACATTGCTGCAGGCAAAACGACTACAGATGACGGCAAAATGGATTGCTTTGGCCTTCAGTTTTAATGGAGATGAATTTGTAGATCCATAAAATAGCTAGCAAAGCGTGGCGATAAAACGGATATCTTCTATAGAAGCCAATCCATGCATGCTCATTGTTTTTCGATTAGCATCTAGATAAGCTTCACTGTATGGATTATCTTGATATGAAGCGCAAATGTTTGATAAAACGAATTCAAACGGGCTTGCTTTCAAAAACCGAGCAATCCAACCGATAAAAATGTGAACAAAAGTGTTGTAGCATTTCTTTAATCACCTAACCATATGAATATTGCATCATAGCATTGGGTGGATATTACACCACTGCTTTATTCGTTCCTGATTATAAGAGATTTTGGGGTCTATTCTTTGACAGAATATAATACATTCACGTTGACACGGTTGGCCTTGAAGTAAGGCTAGGGTTGTTAACTCTGAATCCTAAATGTTCTGGGTGCCAAATAGCCAAGCCTTACGTAATATGCAGCTGGAAGTTAACGCACAGAAACGGGTGTGTTACGCCTTAAGGTGGTTTACCAGTTATGCGATGCAAATAAAATGTTGTACAGCAAATTTACAATATCACGTAACACCATCTGCCTTTATGAGTTTACCATGTTATTGTAGATCGTAAATTCTCTGGTATCCAATGTCGTTCCATTTTCCCTGTAGCGCCCATATGATAGATTCCTTGATTGCCAGGAAGGTCGTTGTAGCCGTTTCACTCCTAGCCCATTTATTTTCCTGTTAGTCTGATTGGGAATATATTGAATCAGTGATTGATGCTCCCGGGCGTGTAGCAATCTCCGGAAGTGGTGAGGTGGATGTTAAATCCTTCCGCCGTGTCATAGAATAACAGGTTTGAATTTAAAGGTAATAAAACAGGTCGAAGTGGAAACGTAATGCTTTTTTGATAGCTGGTAGTAAAATATGTGGCTTCCCTACGGCTCACGTTTTCAGCCAAGCACCTCTACTCTTCTTAATAAGAAGGTTTAGAATAATACCTCACGTGCAGATATTTGACGTCTGATGCCAACGCATGAATTTAAAGCTCCTGCATACAAGGGTTTACGGTCCCATCCGAAATAAAGAATGCAACCTTTCACAATCGTGCCCGAGCGGGGTTCGAACCTCCACCCTCTGGATCCACGAAATTATATCAGTATGCGAAGTAGCGTGCCCCTAATGTCCTATATCAAGACGCACGACTTAGTCGTTGAGATTGTAATTTACATAGCAGAACACTGCGATGTCATATTTTGGTTATACGCATGACTACTAAAACGAGCTACCGCTCTTGTGTGTTATTACATAAGGCCGTACGACAATCAATCCTGGCGGAAGTCCAATGCCAACGTACGTAGGAATGAATATTTGGCACAGTTCCCTGACATGTTTCATTTCCTGTTATGTCAGGCAATGACCCGGAAACACTTAATAGCATCCAATCAAATCCGTTTATTGCTCTCACCCCTATAGCAACAGGGAACCTGCATTCTATACTGTGATGTTGTGAAAAACATAGTCTGCATGTTTGACTAACATGATTATATACATATATTTAAAAGATATTAGGTCCAATTTTGAATAGTTAGATTCTGGCAGGCCTCCAAGCCAAGGATTCCCACCGGCCCAATTCGGCAAGTAAATCAATTCAAATTGTAGCTATAGGTGTGCATACGAGATATTACCGAATGTCGTAAGCACAGACTGCATGTCTAGACCCATAGTCTGCGCAACACTGTCCAACTGACTCAAAATGTCTTGTTATGGTTAACGATGTAGTTTTCATGAAAGGGGAAATATATCGTCAAGGGTCAATGTTGGGTTAGGGTTTGGGTATCTGATTTTTCCTTAGGATATCCTTGTCGTCAGCAAAAAGCAACAAATAAAAAACAAGTCCGAGAAAAGTCTTATAGATAATTTTCCTCCAGATAATACTGCAGTACCTGTGTGCATATGAAACTATCTAGCTTTCAAGTTTTGTGTCTGCTTTTAGATTGTGAATTGTGTGATGAAGATTATGCAAACACACATTGTCATGCTAACGTGGAAGAGGGGCAATCAGACCTATAAAACCTCCATTATTTCTATTACCCAATAGACCTTTATTGCAACAATTTAGAGATATTGGTGCAATCAAGACCCGTAATTCAAGTGCAGCAATAAAGTTGACTGCGATCGTTGCAATTTGATATTCTAGATGCAATTCGTCATGCTGCTATGGTTGCGTTCTGCAAGAAAATAACGGGACAATAGTACAATAACAACAAGAACAAAGAAATCATGATCTTGCATAGGAATGGTGATATCATAAAAGCATTACCACAAATATATTTATGCTGGTTCTCTTCTCCAGGCATTTCAGTATATGTTACATTAGTGGAAATATAACATAACCGCTTAAACCTAATTGCATACTTAATCTATCTTCAATTTCAATTGAAAGCTCAGTCAGAGATATATAACAAGGGCGTCAAGATATACAACACAAGGGCCACATAACATGACAAGCCCTTAATTCGACCTTAATTTCTATTACATTAGTGCAAAGCAGGCATGCTGCATCAGCTTTATCTGTTCAGCGTTGTAAGACAAGGCAATCACTTTTGTACAAGTTGTCCTTGGCCTATTTTTGAGCGTGTTCAGAATTCTAACAGTCTCGGACCATGGCTCTTCATATCAGTGTTTAGTGGAAATGTACGTGTGGAAGACCTTTGGAAGAGTAGACCATTTAGTAATTTGGCAATCTAAAACATCATGATATAACATATGATTAGCGCCCCCCTCCCCCATGGTCTCGAAGCAGGTCTGGACATACATGTACTTATTACTGGAATATGACTTTACGTTTATGAATGATGCGCAATTCCTATTCTGGCTACGATTAAAACAAATCTACCAAGTTTTTCATCAAAAGTTGTTATGCTGGATTTTTGCAGTTCTAATCTTCTGAATTGTTGATGTTGTGGATTTAAGTATGGAATGATTCAGTTCAGTTCCAACTCATTGCAAAACGAAAGATTATCAAATACGGTGGGCCCGGTTCTTATTGCATCGCTTCAAACGGCAGGTGGAGTTAGATATGAGCAGTTTAGGCGCGCGTGACAGGTCGTGCGGAGGGATATAGACAGCTCCCGCCACGTGCCTGTGACGCTGGTGTGTTACGCCGACGAGCAGGTATACGGACTGAGCAATTCAGATTCAGAATTTGGGCATTCAGAAGCGTCCTCAATGATTCGTCCTAAATGATAGATCCTATCCAATTGCAATCCTTTGCTTGACGTCCATTTCTCTCAATTTACGCTTTTCAGCGAACAATTAAAGTTCATAATGTTACAGTCAATGTTTAACTTATTGTTTTGTTATAGATGATTGATAGAGTTAAAACGTTAGATGACTTAAGTGATTGTTTGTTATTTATGTTTCATTCTAAGTTTGAGTTGATTCTGTCATACGTGTATAGACTAGGCCTGCTTGAAAATTAGCTTGTTCAAAGCTAAATTCTTATTCTATTAAGAAAATATAAAAAAAATCCTGAAGACCACCTTTCCCTAGGTTCTCAATGGAATGTCTCAAACTGCTTTCGGGGAAAATTAGGGGTAGTAACGGTGTGGTATAATGCAAAACTGGCCAAAACCTGTGATTATACTGCTGTATGATGGCCCATTGCCAGCAACACCTAATAAAACAAACGTTCGCCTCTTCGAATCCTTAATAATAGTCGGTATGTACAACCCGCTGTGGGGAGGGGGGCAGTGGCAAATGCGAACAAACCAGTCAAAACGATGACGAATGGTTTATAATGTGGTCGGCAAAATCCTATTATACACCAGAGCATTCAATATGTTAATGAAGTACTGGCGTAGATTGGGAATTCACCTATTGTTCTTCCGCAGTGATGTCGTCTGCATACTTAATGAATCCATTCTGACACATCGACATCCAATATTCTGACGTATCAGCGTATTTTTGATGAGCCTGATATTTTCAGATTGATATTTCATTCTATGAAGTGTTTAAACGTAAGCTGCTACGGTTTGATTTTATGATACTTGATTTTATTGGCGTTCAACCCTTTATTTGGCACTTAAAACCATGAACCTGTTTCACTGTCTTTGATGATACCGCCATGGTATAATGGGAAAACTAATTATCCGTTAACGTGTACATGATATTGCATGGGCGTTCACCATGAGCCCTGCTACTCTATTAACAACGGCACGAAAATGTAACTTGCTGTAATGATCCTCTCGCACGAGTAGGAAAAATATAACTGCCTTAAATTTTGCGCTGCCCCAAATCCCCCCGATTCCACCTCTGTAATGACCTTAAGGTGTGATTTAAGGTTGGGGATACACCTGCGCGTAGTTTGGAGCGTTGTGAGCACGTCGTCTCTGCGGGTGACCCCTTCGCCCCGGCTCCAACGTCCATATCAAATAGAAGGAACTCCCATTGATTTTCCATAAGCTGGCTATGCATCATGCAAACCGTGCCTGTGTGGAAAAAACAACCTTTGTTTCCACGAGCTGGGCGCGAACAAAGCTGTAGCGTGAATGCCGTACATACCTGCAACAACCAGCCCGAGAGCTCGTGTAGGCCGCACGCGGCCCGTGTTCAGGGGCTCTTCGGGGGAATCAGGCGTCAGGTCCAAGCGATTTGTAGCGGCGATGCGGTCGTTCCAGGAGAAACCGTCAAGATGCTGCAGTTCCTTCAGACTCGGGCGTTCTCTCTCCAACACCTGTCCCTGTTCGAATTCCCTTCGCTCGTATCCTTCCAGTCGTACCGCCATGATGTCGTCTGCAAGCCCGGCTCACGCTCCTTTGGTGACCAAAACAAGATATGTATATTTCATACAGACATGAAACAACAATAACAGACTACACAGTTGTGTACATGCTGCTGCCGTGGCTGGCGATGATGCACTGAAGGCTACACATTCTCCCAGTGCCACTCCGCAGGTTGATGGTCCGAGTTATCGTAGATCTTCACGCTTCGGCTTACAGGGGGAGATTCAGCAACAACACCAGAGACGTATATTCACGACCCTACCATACATAAAACTTGTACAGTCCCTTCTGTATATCAAGCGGCATCAGTGTACTATTGCCGCCTGGTCATCTGGCGGTGGGTTTCCGTACAGTGCACTTTCAACAAGCGTGTATCACTCTCATGTTTTAGGCCGAAAAGGCGTGCCTCCTGGCTATAACGACATGAATATTACATATACAGGCGGTCGGCTTGTATCTACCAAATCGCACACGCGACCGTGGTGGCCATGAATGTTCAATTTCACTGAATATTCAAAAGGCCCGTATTCCATCTGGTGAGTGCTATACGCGTCCTATCTTTCTCACTAACTATCGCTCATCTCACATTCCATCCTCGCAGCGTATTCTATCGGACATGCAACAGGACATGCTGAATATTCTGGGAGAAAGTCATAGCCCAATCTCTGGCGCAAATACAACAATCGAAATGAATGCCCAAGTCAGCATATGAAAGTGATGTATTTGATTTTTTTCTGGCACTCTCTTCTGTATCAATGAACATTAAAGGACCGAGTTGGAGGATGGATATGTCCAAATCTTTAATCTATGAAACGATCTCCGGTGCGAAAGCACTTTGGGTGCATCCGGTCAGATGGTGACTGCCTTGTTATAGAGCGGTGGATGGCGAAATCGAATCTAGTAACCCGTCACGATCCCACTGGGACAGAGTAACACTTAAGCATGCGTTGATAATTCAGAGCACGTGGTATGTAGCGTACATGCACAGGCTTTATAATCTTCACGGGAAGAGATAAGAAGACGGTGTCACACCAAATGATTTCACAGTCATACCTCAGGAGGTATAATCTCGAAATGTATTTCAGTTTTAAACTCACAAATTGTTCAGCACGCGTAAGATGTCGTCTAGATAGTCATCAAGAGCGAATATAATGTTGGTCATACATTGATATAAGATATCTAAAATGAAAAGGTTTTCAGTTGGAAGCGAAGTTTATTACGTACAAGATCAAGTCATGTGCATCAAGAATGAAAATAAGATTGGGAAGACAAGGTGATTGGTCGAAAGATAACCTTCTCCAAGGCGACCCAACTCTTAAGACTACAAAACAATGGTATATGCTAGCATATTAATAACAGGGACATGAAAGTCCTTGTACGCAGCTGGAACAAATTATGTACCCTATAAAGAGTAAGGTTTCTGAATTGGAAACCGTACCTTTGACATATATGCCGGTACTGCGAATGCTGTGTCGGATGGCACAATACCATTTCAATAGATTGGATCTATGAAAGTTGAATTTAATCCCTTGTATGTCGACACCCCCATAAAAGATTTATTAGATCAGGCATAATCAATAATGGGATGAAGAAAGAAAATATAGGCTGCCCGACTGGGCTGTCTACATGATCCAATCTCGATCGATTATCTTAAACAAATCAGACTTGCTGGAAAAGTAACAAGACTTGCGGTGAATCCTTGTCTTACACGTCATTAACGATGCTGTACCTATACTCCCAAAACATTGCTTGTTATCATTATCTAACTTATGTTTATATAGTTTACTGACCAATGCTGTATATGTATCTACCGGTTGATTAAATGCAGCAGTTGATGTGTCTTCCTAGACCGACCGTATAGTATAGTATAGTTTAGTAAAGTATAGTATAGCATAGTATAGTAGAGTTCAGTATAGAATAATATAGTATAGTATTTAGTATATAGTATATAGTATATAGTACAGCAGTTAACAGTCCCTGTCTATGGTGCTGAATCCTGTGTCACATCTAGGTATGTTTAGATTTAAAACAATACCAAGGGAAGTTTTACTTCTCGCCACTAGGTGGCGCTGTTGTGAAAAGAATGCGGCCCCAAACTCTCTCTAAGCTAGTTTGTATCCCCCCTCAAGTAGAACCAGTGATGAATGACCGGAAGATGGAGGCAGAAAAGCTACTGATTTGATTGAGGGTAAGGAACTTTAATACTTCATGATTTAACAATTTCAGTATGATATTGGCGAAATACCAAGGGAGTTTTATACAGGGCCTTATTGATTTGTAGGATAGGGTACCGGGTACCAGCAGATTTGGTGGAACATCTGCTTTCATTAGTAATTAACAATAGACCTCATTACCACATTTGCATTCATTGACAGTAGCATTTCAATTCCTTTTCTACTTTTTGTCCAGTTATTCTGCTTCTATTGATGATTCATCGACCTATCAATCGATCGTCTTTGCGCTGAATCCCGCGAGACCATCTCGTTAAGTCGCAGCTGAACATTTTTCCTTTCTAATCCTGTTAAACGCACGTTATATGAGGAGTAAATCTAATTCAATCAAACTACACATCAGCTGTTACAGAACCGTCGGAAGACATAAACCCTCACTCATACGCCATACCTTTGAGGTCCTAAGTAGATGAAAATGTGTTGGGATCCTTTTTGACCCGAAATAAGCAGATTAATCAGTATTGTAACATGTACTTTATTCCAATAGTAAAAATAAAAGCGTGTGATTGTGTGCAATAATCATTAGAAATTAAGCCAGAGAAATGTCAACTATATGTGACGACACGGTATTCTACCTTATTCCCAAACGTTAACTGTGGTACACTTTCCGTTGAGTGAACTTTAAGAACGTTTTTCATGCATGTGGCTTCTGAAACCAAAGCCCTGGAACAGGCAATGTCTTTTCTTATACGTACCTCAAGGTTGCTACTGCGTACCCCAGAGGGCCTTTGATCTAAATCTCTTACCAATCTTAACGATTTCTTCTTAACGTCCCAATACCAGCGAGTACTGGCAATCTCGTCCATTCACCTGATGGGATCTCGTTTCTAATTTTCCACTTCAAGTGAACATTTGGGTCAATCTCGCCAAAGTAGGCATCACGTCCCAAGAAGGAAATGGGGAGCCATTGTGCGACGAGCTGCTGGGACGTTGTCTGAACTTGCTTCAATTTTTCAAGCGATATGGGGTCCTGATAACAGTGAACTTTGAATATCTTTCTGTTCCTTGGATCAGTAGATCAAGGTGGGGGTTATAAAATCTCGCGAAGTCTCGCGATGAAGAGTGGTGAAAGCGAGGTTTGAGTGCGGAACTAGATTTTATTTACGGACGACCTAGATGTATGGCTAATGAACAAGCACTTCCAGAATGGGATCGCTGCACAATGGACTCCCCTACGATTCACCGCGCTATTATAGCTGACACGAATTTTCAGAAGTTGCCCTTGGTTTGACCGCAACGCTTTCGGGCATATCCAAGCCCACTTCCTTGTCATTTGGGAGCTGTAGATTTAGTTTACCCTCTAGCGAGGGATTTTAAAAAGTACGTCAGAGGCGCGGAAGCACATGCACCATTTAACATGGAATCTGCCTGGAAGATCTTGAGGAAATGATCGGGGAAAGCCCATCACCGAAACTACCCTTGATCTCGCTCGGAGTGCTTCTGCCACTCACACGGCTATGAATATCACTACCGCCGATCAGGAAAGTCATTTTGGAAACGACTCATAAGCTATCAGGTTAGAATGATGTGTAAAATTAAAGAACCATTCGGCAGCTCGCCCCATCCCCTGAATACTCATTTTATTTGAGTATCATGGCTACTGATTGCACGGGACTTTGATGCCACAACTCTGTACTGTGTAAGGTATATTTCTGAGCAGTAACGAAGAGATCCAACGATAATTGTGAGCACTATTTTTATCGTGCTATATGAGCCAAAGATGCATGGCAAAGAATTGAAAGGCACACTATTCTGCAGTTATACCAAGATAGTGTGAACGATAGTATCTGCAACTACATATATATTGTAAACGGGAAACGTTTATTGCCTTTGTAATGGGGCTCATTGCATGCCTTTGTAATAGAATAGCGTCATGGAAGCCTTTTACCTTGGAACTTCTAAATGTAAAGTAGGGTTTACTGCAAATTTGATATGCATGTGGTTCAACTAAGACTCTGGTGGGGGAGGGGCTATGACTGTACAATTTAAACCCTTGCTCCCTCATTCATTCATATAGTTTGCACATCAATCTTTCCCCTCCCATTTCAGCAGTTGTTACCGATTGGAATGATTAAACTCTAAAGCCTACGTTTCTTTCACTTCTTGGTTTAACGATACATAACTTTCCTCTTGGCTGCTTTAAGCTGCCATGACGAAGTGGGCTGTAAAACTACGATGAGAATTCTCCACTAGCAGATCTCAACTCCATCTTCCCTAATCTCTCCCATCTTACTCCCTAATGCTCCCAGATAACGATCTGGTCCGAAGGTGAAATCCGCCCGTGCGTTTCGTGTTGGTAGGTCAATCCCTGGTGATGGAGCTGTGCCCACACACGCGCACATTATGAATACAAGCTAATATCTGCGTGGATAGTTTAATCAGGTTGGTACATAAAGGGTTAACAGAGTTAAAAATCACCTGTGACAGACCACATTACAAGAAACAACTGTGTAATGGGAAGGGAGAAGGTCATAGACAGAGAGAACACAGTCGCTAGATTAACGAAGCCGCACGGATAGGAAAATCTACTCTAGGCATAAATCGTCATGAGGGGGGATACATACTTAGTCACGTCTGAGACCGCATTCTTCCCAGTGCAGCGACACCTAGCGGTAGTGGGCAGTAGAACCAGTCATTGTTGCCCTGAGGAAGGTAGCAGAGGGACTAATGAAACGTTGGCAGGGAATTCCTTGCGAGGAACTGTACTGTTCGAAACCAATAGCTGCTTACTTTTTTGTTCAACATGCTGTTGATTCACATCATAACCAAATAGAATAATCTGTCGAGTTTTGAAGAATTCGACTTGACTGGATTCAAAACTGATATTTCAATTACCCCCATGGTCAAAAGAATTGGCAGCAAAGATTGGATTAATAAAAACCCATTATAACAATTGCACCTGCAAGTGAAATTATGTCTCTCAAGGGAAACGCGATCTATATGACATTCCAATATCGAGTAATATAAAGGCATTCGTCAACGAACGATTGACAAGGGACAATGTAGATGCAATGATGCAGGGATTGTGTCGCCTCTCTTAAAGAGGCGAATGTTTTCACGGAGGAGGATAAATGGTCCAACACACATCAGAATCATTTGGATATAACCGTGTTTTGTGGCCAGACGAATGAGATTATCCAACAGATATAGTTATGATAGGCAGTAAATTGTAGATGTGCACCCTTCCGTAATTTGCTTTATTGGTACCATGCACATTATTTCGGGACATGACCCCCATATACCCACTAGCACCTTGCCTTGGTAACATGCTCATGATAAAGTGGTCTCACGTTGCTGTATAGGTCGCATATCACCACTGGGTTTTTGCACAGACCATTACTTGAAAATGGCATAGAAAGCTGACCGGGTCGACCAAGGACAAGGGATAAACTTGCTTTGAGAAGACGCGTCCGTTCTGTAACGACGGTCTGTCGGTCTAGAATACATCCATTAGACTTTAGCGAAGATCTGGCCTTGATCTTGAGTGGCCTAGAAGGCTGAATAAGGACAAGGATAATGTGTCACTTGAAATGACAAATCTGTATACTTAAAAAAATCAACCTTCTTCTGCTCGTGTGTACATGCTCATGAAAATTGTCCTGTGAAGATCTGAATTTTAACGAACAGTCTAACACATAACCATTGGACTTTAGCGAAGATTTTTACTTGATAATGGCCTAGAAAGCTGTATGAGGACAAGGGTAATACGTGACTTGAAATGACAAATCTGTATGGAAAAAATGCGTACATGCTCATCATTTTTTTCTTTGTAGATCTAATTTTGAACTAACAGTCTGAAATATCACCATTGGACTTTTGCAAAGATCTTTACTTGAAAATGGCCTAGAAAGCTGACCGAGGACAGTGTCAGTGGTAGTACTTACTTTGAGAAGACGAATCTGTGAAGCAAAGATCGAAGTATCTGAAACAGATCCAACACCCCACGGCTGAAAGTGATACTGTACCATAGAAAGGGCAAGGCCGGGAAAGCACGAAACCTCAATGATCTATGTTAATAGACAAGTCTATCTTCTGTAAATCTTACAATACCCCGGTAGATCTAGTAGCACCTTGGTGCCTCACACAGTGCATCATGCTCATGAAAACGTGGTCTCATGTTGCTGTACAGGAAGTATGTCAACACTGTTTTTTCTTGCAAAGATCATTACTTACTGTCAACATGACATAGAAAGTTTACAAAGCTAAAAGACAGCGGCTATATCTAAGATGATGTGTCTGTACCGTTTGCCTGTCTGTCAGAATATATCCATTGGACTCCTGTAGAGATCTTTTCTTGATAATGGCCAAGCTGCCCGAAGACAAGGGTAATACGTGACTTGAAATGACAAATCTGAAATACACTGAAATCAACCTTCTTCTGTTCGTGCGTACATGCTCATGATTTTTTTTCTGTGAAAATCTAATTTTGAACAGTCTAAAAGATCACTTTTGCTTTTGGGAAGATCTTTCCTTGGAAATGGCCTAGAATGCTGACCAACGACAGGGGCAGTACTTACTTTGAGCAAGGAGGTTTATTTGAGAAGACGAATCAGTGAAGCAAAGATCGAAATATCTGAAACAGATCCAACATCCCACGGCTGAAAGTGATGCAGGGAAAACACGAAAGCTCAATGATTTATGTTTATAGCCGGCCTATCCTCTGTAAATCTTACGTTCTGGCCGCGACATCCTTTTGTATAAGGCCAAGGTAAGTCTTATACTGTTATCCACAAAAGCCAATGAAATTGTACACAAAGCAAATATGTAGTGAAGTAAAAGAAAACAAAAATACTTCGCAAGACAATCGCATTTCATCAATCATCAATACTTGGTCAAAAATGTTGAATTGAGATATTTCCCAATCATGGTAGAGTCACATTTCCAAACCGGGCTGTTTTTTTCCCATTTCGGGTGGAATCAAATGAACTCCAATCGGATGCAAGGTTATTTTGATGCCCCTAAACTACCCGACGGGGCATCGGTTTGGAAATGTGACCGTAGTATGACTGTGAAAGCCGGTGTCCCCTCTACTTCAGAGCCCGGCCAGTGGGGCCTAAATCGGCTACACCCCACACAGGGCCCCTCGGAAATGTGACTGAGGCATTAGCTGGCAAGTGAAATATTATGTCTCTATCTATGTTTTTAAATTCTCTTTCTGTTGTCTGCCACCCCTGTCTATGTTATGTTTTGTGCACCCAAACTTCTACTACCATCTTCCGAGGTCTGAAACCTAAGGCGCCGTCCGCCTTTTCAAATGTCCGGCACTATTGAGACATATACAGAGGAAAACCCAATCACCATAACTTCAAGGTAACATCTAGCGGAAAAGTGAAGACGGATTGTTTTCCATTGCGCGGTTCGGTAATGGAGGCGGAATAGTCGCCTATTCTGTTCGCCATTTCACGGTCAATAGAGGGGAGGCAAATTGTGAAATAGCGTGCGTTGCTCAGGAAACTGATGGGAGTGATTTCACAGACGTGGGGCGTTTTCGGAATGCTAGTACCAAGGACAATGCATAGAAGCCACGGCAGGGGAGAAGGCTTAAAATTAATCCATTCCTGTCTCAAAGACTTCTATAAACTACCACCAAATGAGCGAATGCGAAATGAGATTAGACAATGCTCGATAAGATTTGATCCTTGTGAATTTGGTTAACTGACAGTTTGTACAAGTTATGGTGATTAAATCTTTTACTGTACTAGGAAGGTGACTTATTGTTAGGTTGAAGAAATCTTGAGAAGCCATATTAAATGCCGTTTAATGTTTGTTGTCGTTGACACACATGTTCGGGCTGTTGAAAAAAAAGTTTCTTCAAAATTATATGCTGACTTACGTGTAGGAATATTTCCAATCGCACAGAATTATAATTATAACGATAATCAAATTAATAGTAGCAAAAATGTCACATTAACGATAGTGAAAAGCGGTATGGTGATATCTACCCTGTAGATTAAGTAAGTTGTGCTGATATATGATATCAACGCCAACAAATGATACAATTATGAATAAATCAGCGATGGAAGTACAGCGATGGAAGCAGTGATGGAAGCACAGAATTATAATCATAACGATAATCAAATTAATAGTAGCAAAAATGTCACATTAACGATAGTGAAAAGCGGTATGGTGATATCTACCCTGTAGATTAAGTAAGTTGTGCTGATATATGATATCAACGCCAACAAATGATACAATTATGAATAAATCAGCGCTGGAAGTACAGTTTCAGCCGTTTCCGTTGAGATAGTGGCACAGTGGAGTCTGTATCCTTTCGGTGACGTCAGTAGTCGTTTGACCTATGACGTCATTCACAGGCTAACATCTTAGATTCCCTTAGTCATGCGGAAACTTTCCCGTACGAAACTCGCCCACCCTGGCGTGCTTCGCCGAAGGGCTACTGTAAATGCAGAAATGTTCGCGGTGGTTTTATGTTCGCGGTTTTCGCGGTAAGCTCTTCGGCGGGAACTTAAAACCACATTTTTTGCCCTCCTACCCTCTGGTCTACTATTGTCTCAAACGCGAACTTAAAAAAAACCCCGCGAACACTCAATTTTCTCCCTATCGCGAAATTAAAACTTAACTGCATTTACAGTACGTAGATATAGATGCACCCGCCGGGGAAACAGTGAGCGTAACATCGTGATTCATCCCACGGATTTCACCCTTCTGTCAGGACACACTACAGCGATGAGCAATCTGTCAGGCGCGTTATATTGAGTCAGCAGTGTGTGGTAATATACGTCTGGATGCATCTGACGTATATACAGTCATTGGTTACTCAGCGAACCGTTGAAAAAGTTTAGAGCCAATTTCTCTCTTTCGACATCTTTATTGATGTTGTACAAAATATCTTCACGTATTGGAAATCCAGACAAGATCTAATGCACCACGCCATTCTTAGATGCTTCAAAAGCGTACAGTTGGAGAAGTAACGCCGACGGCTCCGTGTATGAGGGAGCTTCAGGTGAAGCCTCAAACGTCAAACCTCTGCACGTAAAAGAACCATTATCGAGAAGAAAAGGGGTGACCCCCGATCTGCTTGGCTAAATATACGTGAGCCGTAGCGAAGCTACATTGCTCTACTAGCTAACGAAAGAGCGTCATGCTTCGTCCTCAGCCGACCGCTTTACCGCTTTGCAGTCAGAGAACACAGGCGGGGACGCCTGATCTATATGTTGGGATACAGCTCACTAGAGATACAGGCTCTGATGAGAGAACAGCTATCCGTACTCTTCGTAGATGATGAATCAGGGGGATAAGCCACCGTGCCATTCTGGGGAACTCTCCTCGCGTGGACTTAACCGCCTGTGAAAGGCAGCGAAAACACTTATTTGATGCCAGGGCTCTGAAGTTCAGGTTCAAAGCGTTGTCGACGTGTGACAAATTGGGCACAACTTCTCCTAATGAAGAAGACTCTGCAGAGTTATCTAGTCGCTAGGGTGGCTTTCTACGTCCTCTCCAGTAATGTCAAGCAGATGTTGGGTGGAGGATTGTAATATTTTCTGACGGCTGGGCTTCTCGGACAGCCTTCACCCTCACATACTAGTAGTCCCATCCTCAGACAGCCACCCACCCCGATATCTGCGAACAATCGGCAAGCAAACAGACAAACAAGCAAGCAAGCAAGACTGATTTGCCCTTGCTTCGAATTCATGGCTTGTTATATAAAGCCAGGCCTTTATTTCCGTACTTCACAATGGTTTCCGATTCACCGATCCTAACTTTCCACGATAGACACATAAGATAGGCGGCATTTATCAAAAGCGCATCCTAGCATTAATCTACAGAACTGCAGCACGTAGTGGTAGTTTGTCTCTATACGTGGATTTAAATTGATATCCATCTACAAGTATTTATCTACCTGTCTATCCACGAAGGATAAATGTAGATAATTAAATGGACGAATGGCTGAATAGGTGGGTGAGTGGATGAATGTATTATATAACGTACATGTGGATAGATGCCTAGATAAATGCATGTAGATACATGCAGATGAATAAAAGATTAATTAATAGATGGTTGGATTAAATGATGTATGTTTGTGTGGACGGATAGATGTATTGATCGATGAATTAGAGATATGTTATACATATATATATACAGAGAGAGGTTATAGATAGACAGATAAGTGGATTATAGATAGATAAGTACATGTAGATAGATAGTTGGATGAAGAGATATGAGTACTTTAGATAGAGAAATGGTAGATAGATTGATAGATAGATAGATACATAAGATATATATATATATATATATAGAGAGAGAGAGAGAGGGAGAGAGATAGAAAGATAGATAGATAGATGGACAGACAGATAGAGAGATAGACAGAGAGAGATAGAGAGATAGATAGATAGATAGATAGACAGATAGATAGATAGATAAACTGTTATATGGCATCCCAGTCTGATGCTATAAACGAAGTCCAGCCAACTATTGCGCTTGGCCTTATTTCATGCTCCCCCGGGAATGCTTGACATAAGGAACGTTCGTTTATTTGTTTCCCACTCGAATGGTTTTCCTTTCAAACGGAGAAAAGCAAACCCCTGTTGACCCAAACGCCCTCCGTTCTGGCACCTTAACTTGTTTCAACATTTCCCACCGATGTCGTAGTCCACTGGAAGGAAAGGGAGACATCTCCGCTTAAGATTCCAGGTCATACGGAAGTATATCTTGGCGAATGAATCCTGCATCCTGGAATTTTCCAGGGAATTGAAAGGTAAGTCAAGTTAGTATATATAGTGATCTAATGTCTGAGAGTGATCTAAGAAATAGAAAATAAAAGCTGAAAATGTGAGGAAAGCAAGCAGGGAATTCGAAGACTACACATGCGTTAATATAGATTTTATAAGTAAACAACGAAGTGTATTGTTCGAATAAAGATGTTATCTTTAAGACTGGAATCATGAACGCAAGGTCAGCATACTTGAACCAGTGCGAAATATATGGCTCCGAAATGGCATCGTCTGATGCGTCTGGAGACGGTTTGTTTATGTAAGCTCTAGCCAACAAGTCATCGGCGTGTTTTTATTGAAAACTAACTAGGGGTAAGATTTATCCCTAAGTCGGATGACTGCCTGCACCTCCACCGACCCTGATTAGAGAGATCGTGATTGGAATCACGTCCGCGGTTCAGCCCAACACGGGGAACAAGGTAGCCGCCGCGAAGGGTCAAGTCGACAAAAGGCACGGAAAGTAACAACTATCTGTTGGCAGCCACTCACAACTCTCCACGCTAATCCAATTAAGTTAACCGTCCTTCCAGACATCTCCTACGCCTCGTCTTACACACGGAAGGACGGTGCTTGAGTTAATCTGTGAAATTTGGGTCAGGAACTCTGTTGACACCAGTCGCACGATACGCCGTGATTTGTGAGGAGTGGGACCGTGGTACGCTCAGCAGAAGCCCGCCCGTCCGTCGTCTGTTACAAATTGTCTGCTCTGTGGGGACGTGGTGTCACATGTTCATCTGTCCTAATTATGTCCGACTCGTTTGGCGCGCAAACGATGTACTGACAACTCTGTGAGATAGCCAATTTACCGAAAGACTACTGTACATTACAGAAAAGAGGGGACCTGATGAAAAGGCTGAAAAGTGAAGAAGGGCGATTTATTCCTCAGGAGCGTCTTAAATATATGGATGAATAGAATTGAAGAAAAAGAAGAAAGAAAATTGTTTTCAGTTCAGCCACTGGGGTGTAAAGCAAAATGAATATGCCCTTGGTCTTATTGCCACGCCCCCATCCCCACCTCAAAACACCTTTCTGCAAAAGAACATCTCGCTTGTTTTACAAAAGATATGTGGCCCAAGGGCCAGAAATGAATAGAAACGGAGATGGGGGCTGCCGTATACACCATATGGTGTAGAAATGACTTGAACGAACTGAATAACGTGTTTTAGCACTAGCTAGAATAAAATAGATTGATTTAACGTTACAGCTAACAGCGCTAGCATAACGTTACATACAAGTTTGGATGCGTTGGCTCCAAGATGCGGTTATATCAATTATGGTGGGAAAAGGATTAACCTGATTTCTGGTGCTTGTCAGGTCTGGTCGAAATGCGGTCTATCATCGGGCGGAATAGCACCATTCAGCAGGTAAACACGGAACAGACGATATTTGTCTGTCAGAAAGCTGTCTCAGAGAACAGGCCACCCGGAAGGCGGTAACATTGGCAGCGGATATCATATAGAGGAGAGGGGTAAGGTGTTTGACACCTCGGCTGCAACCTCGAAGCCAGAATTTTGTGAGGGCTTACAAAGGCCAGCCCCATCGGCTTCGGGACAATCATGCCTCGAGGAAAATTTGCCTCAGCCCCCCCCCCCCCCTTAACACCTCCCCCCCCCCCCCTCGACGAAGATCAATAGGGCTGTTTATCGTTTTTAATGAAGGCAAAAAATCACCACCGCGTGGGCTAAGTTGTCCAGGCTGGGATTAAAGCTTACAGTGGCCGAGGAAACCGCAAAGAACTCACTTTCTCCAGCTAGCTCTTACACGACACGTTGAACATATCTTCTAATGACTTCTGATGACTTTTCTACATTGTGACTTTTTCCTCGCTACAGTTTATTTAATCTATTGCATTACATTTTTTATTATTGACTTGTAATGTGATCATAACTTTCTGATATCAGAACGGTATCTTTAACGGCAAATATTCAGCACACTGGTAACAGTCTAGTCAGCGATTATAGATTCTCGCAGAAACACTTTACTCTTGAATGTTGAGGTTCTACTATCAAAACACCGTAAATTATGCTCGTGGAATTTTTTCTCCACTTGCCAAAAATGTGAATTAATCTTCTATCAAGTAAGTTCCCCCCTTACTGTTGCCGAAATTGTTGATGTCCGGCCAAAACCTTACTCTTGCTAACGAGAAAAATCTGGAGAACTGTCGAAAGAAAAGAACCGTTCAACTTGAGATCGGTTCTTGTAATAAACCAAACCAAAAACGGGACCTTGCCATGTTCAAACTAGGTCAGTGGGATAAGGCTCTGCCCTTCGGGGTTTGGATTTGTAAACTGTATAGTCTGGAAATTAGCCTAATAGTTTGATATCCGGATAAAAGGACAGCACAGGTTCTGTCTTCCTAAAGCCTTCCACGAAATCTTCCTTAACTTAAGAAGTAGACCGAAAACTGTAGCCGGTTTCAAGGATTGTTAAGTAAATGCTTGTTCTTGGAAAGTGCGTTAATGGCGCTCACTCATGATATTTGGTGTTTGTTTGTTTTGCATAATAGGTACGTTGCCAGTTATGTAAGACAAATTCATAGGTTTGATCCACACACACACACACACACACACACACACTAGAAAGGACCCTTACTCCTATCGATCAGTCTTGTCGGGTTCTTTAACGTGTTCGAGATGTGGCTCTCCTCAAACACTTAACGTCCCTAACCAAAGATAGGTGCTAATTTTCACCTTAGTTAAAGCAAGGAGGTAAGTGATGAAATAAGTATCAGCAGCTTTCCGGCTGGCGGCACAACATCAGGACCTACCCGGGATTCGTACCCAGAACCTTTAGATTAAAAGTCAACAAGTCCGCCCCAAGGCCACCATACCGCCATAGTCTGCTCTCTGTACGTCAAAGTCGTTTAGACAGTAAAGTAACCCATAAACAAAAACTCGTGTCTTCTACCCCTAGTCTTCACATTCAGACGGCATCTGTAA
Source organism: Branchiostoma lanceolatum (assembly GCA_035149815.1). Taxonomy (NCBI): domain Eukaryota; kingdom Metazoa; phylum Chordata; class Leptocardii; order Amphioxiformes; family Branchiostomatidae; genus Branchiostoma; species Branchiostoma lanceolatum. Next base: position 26,456,938 of record CM068866.1, on the reverse strand, counting down.
CGTCTCGAGGCGGGCCAACTTTAAGTTTGAAACTTTGCCAAAGTAGTCGTTATCCAGCTAATGTGTCTGTGCCAAATACGCTAATTCTTTTAACACGAATTTGCTAGCAAGCAGATCGAATTCAACCGTTGCTGAATATAATTGCATGCCAAACGTCGAAACGATAGGAGAGCGTATATTTCCTTTTGTATGTTTCTTAAATTGTATATATCCTCCATATGTCTAGGGCTCTTTAGACAAAATTTAAAGGGACCACCTGCCAAATTGTTAATGTATACAATATCATATCATATCTAATCTAGAACTGAGTCAGATATTTCCCGTCCTTATCTTAATGTCTAATCCTAGAGGAATTCGATTCCAAAAGTAAGTGTTCTGTTTCTTCAGAGACTTCTGAATTCCCAAAAATATATTGTTTGGGCAACTTGGGATTGAGTTTGGACTAGACAGTGTGTGAGAGCAGTCTGTGAATGGGTGCCCATCAATTTGTAAACTTAATTTTCCTCATGCTTTGAGCCAAAATTGACTTGGATCTTCAGTGATTACCCCCATTGGAAGTTCCGAACCCTTGGACCTCTGGGAAGAACGGCTGAGGCCGACAGGGCCTTTTTCCAGTCTAAATAAAGGTGATTGATTGAATGATTGATTGATCGATCGATTGATTGATTGATTGATTGAAACCATACTTACGGTTTGTATCATTCTCATTATGCATCACATGGGTCTACGTGGCTATTGAGTACCCCCTCTTGCTTCTCTTGCTCCTTTGGTTTAGTCAATGGAAACATTTAAGTTCAGTCGAACCGATCACTTGCTGTATAAGTCGTCAATATATCCCTTTAGAAAACACAGCTGACAGTTTTTTGTCGAAATATTGGTACAAAGTTCACTTGACTCTTCCAAGGAAGGTTATAGATGTAAACCTAGAAGGGTTTCAATCTTTAAGATTTCATCTGCCGTGGTATGTGGTCTGTCGTCAACTGTAAGACGGGGCTTTGGCTCGTCTTCAAGACGTAAACAAAACCCAGAGAAAGAACAAATTGGTAACAGTTATATCCTCAAGAAAACTTCGGAAGGAAAGGGAACAACTTGCAGTATTAGGCATGTAGGTCTTTCCCAGTGCGAGGATTCGAAAATCAAAGTTGACTTAACATGCTTTTCTCTCTGATAACGGCAAAGGCCGATACCCTGAAAATACGTACATGTACTTTCCATGTGACGTCATTTGCACATGTTGGAGTACATTGTGCGTCTGTTACTGTTGTACACGCCGCAACAGCTGCGGCTGTACTCCAACATGGCCGCCGGAGGATTCAAATAATCATGATTTATATGACGTCAACGAAATCAAAAGCCTAGTCTATACCTTTTCCTTATTATAGAAGCTATATTGTGTAAATATATGTGCATGGAGAGAGAGTTTGACCATCTAAGCAAGGATGAATTGAATAGGGTCGCGTCGCGTCCAGGTTTGAAAGGAATGACTTATTGGTGAACACATGAATCATAGCTTTGTCGGGAGATTTATTTGGACGTGGTTTGAGTATCATGTTGAAAGAATACGTGCACGCACAAGGCTCTGTACGTAAGTGGACTCGAGAGTCGGAGCTTTAATCAATCAGCGAAGTAAATGTACAAGGACTATCTTTGACTTGCACCAACTGTACCAAGGATTGTACAGTCCAAACACATAGGACTTTTCTCCTCTTTTGTCTTTTTTTCATTTTTCTCTATTGCACATGTTTATCCTTTTCTGGACGAATGGCGAGAAAGCGAGGCAATTTTGCATGTTACATATATATTCAAAAGTAATATAATTAAAAGAAATGAAGCCTTTTCATTAAAAAAACACGCAAAGAGATCTTTGCAGCTATACACAATTTCCAATGAGGACATTAATATTCGATGAGGTTTTGTCCCTCGATAACATACCACTAAAATGTTTACATGGCACGTCATAATGTCACATAATGACACACCACACAGTGCGTTCCTGTGGTATCAAACAGGGTTGATAACGTTATGGCTTCAGGCGATACGGCATACTTGCGAACCGATCGAGTTCCCTAAACATTTTCGAGGTTTTGCGGGTAGTTCCGGTCACGGAAAACGTACCAGGACCTCCCAAAAGGCAACCTGGGTGATATTTCTGTCGTTATAGGACCATACACTCTTGTAACGGCACTGCTCTATCAAGTTCATGACGCTTAGACAGGGGTATTGTAGGCGGGTCTAGGCGTGCTTAACGTCACGGTTAAGAAGGCTGGCACGAAACTGTAGACATACATAGAGGCAGGAAGAAATGCAGTATAAACATCTTAAAGGGCAACCCGACTTTTGACCGGACAACGTCTTCTCAATGTCATGAATCATGATGTCTTCAAGTTCAAGTTCATGTTAAGTCTAGGTAAAGGAAAAAGAGAGAAGACGGCGGGGAAAACACCTTATATGAATGATTTCATTCACTGTACTTTTTACTGGCAAGAACCTGTTGCATAAAATCAATTACGTAATTCAATCGTATGGATGCGACCCTACTTTATTGATTGCTCATAAAGGTCTCAATAAATCCAACTTATCACAGTGATTGTATTTTTTTTTCTCCCCTCCATACCCAGCCCTTCTAGGTTGCAGAGCTACAGTGACTGTAATTGTAGAAATTTCGCGGTTTTCGCTGGCGCCTCTTCAACGCAAAATTAAAACCACCGCGAACACTCATGTTCTACCTACCGCGAAAGTAAATCTCCTGGAACTTAAATGCAGTTACATTGTAATATCCAGTTTCGCTATGCTTCTATGAATGCCTTCAAGCCCAAAGTTATTAACTCGAAAAAAAACCTGAAATATCAACGGAAACATCTGTTTTGGCAACCTTTTGGAATCCTTGACAAGAACCATATCGTGTGAAATGTCAAGGTGAATAATACAGGGTTTGAATTATGACCGTTTGTAATTGAAAAGGACGTACGGTTTTGTTACAGGAAGTTGTTCCATGCTCGCATGGTCGTTAAACATGAGCCAGGACAATGGATCGGATAACCGCGGCGCCGCAACTGCCGTCAGGCAATCTACAGGAAAACGACGGTACCGCTGGACAGACGCCAAAGTCAGCAAATTATACATTACTAAGGCCACAGCAAGTAAATTTTATGGATGACATCCTCCGCAGACTCCAAAATTAATGAGATAGGGCGAAAAAAAAAACAAGGCGGGCCCAAAAAAACAAGATTCCTATATTTTCAAATTTTGAGATCATAAGTCTTGTTAAACAAGAATTGAAGCGACGAAATATGATATCATGACCAACAGGTCTTTTATTCCTGTATTCAACCAATGAGGTTTCATATATAATATAAAACCTCCTTGATTTAATGTAAACATGTCCTTGTAGATATGTATGCATCTCAATAGACTTACTACAACAAATGCAGAAAAGAGCTTGTTGTACTATCATCTGAAGCAACTACACTGGGAATTTATATGCGATGAAACACCTTGTGTATACAGCTCAATTAACTAGACCCCCCCCCCCCCCGCCATCATTATCTTTATAATGTCCTTGCTAGAACAAATGCAGAAAACAGCTTGTTATTATACCATCATGGGCAGGAACAACACTGGGTACTCATATGCAATGAAACACCTTAGACTGTCAACGTTTACAACATATTTGCCAATTTTTGGCATGTTGACCACCGTCGGAGGGCAATGAAATTTCTTGTTTTTTAATTCGAAATCAGGCGAAAATTAATGAGCGCGCTGATGTCATCCATAAAAATTACTTGCTGTGGCCTAAGTAGTAATCTGTTACCTCGGTATTACTTTAACACCCGCCTTGTCGTGACTAAAAGCACGTTAGAAAAGCTATGCAAGAAGCACGCGGCGTACCTTAAGTATATAACGTGAATACTACACCGTCTTCAAGGACTAAAAGTCCCTCTGAACTTTTTGTAATCTGGTTTTCGTGCGAACATATTTCTTGCTACGTCCAGAATTGTCTAGGCTCTTCTTTGAATTGTTGCAAACTACGTGTCATACAACTGTCACATGTCAATCAATCAATCAATCAATCAATCAATCCGTCAATCAATCAATCAATCAAATCATTTTTTCTACTTTCATTTATTCATTTATTCATCCATCCATCCATCCAGTCATTCATTCATTCAGTCATTCAGCCAGTCATTCAGTCAGTCAATCATGTGAAATATTTTCTATCAAACCAAGGATGCTGCTACAGAGAAGGATGTAGATTGGAGAGTTCCATTTGTCTCGTGAGAGAAGAGCGGCTTCTTCAGAAGAAAGGTCGCCATGCCGGTGGCACGTCCCATTAGCAGAGGACGTCTGTTGAAAGCAAACACAGGCGCATCTCTCGAGACTGTTGTAAAAGCTACCTTTCTCTTGAAATCACAGAACCCACAAATACTAGAAAAAGTGGGACTTTTCGTCTTCCACTGCTTCCAAAAAAGAAGTCAAACCCAGCTAATTTAGATATAGCCAACAATTGTATATAGTACCAGTAACCTATTGTTACAGCAAAGTCAGACACAGTTTACTGACGCATGTATGTTTTTCCTATGTTTTTATCATGTATTTGCAATTAGCCCACGGGCATGAACTTGCAATAAACTTCATATATATATAACACATGTCCTTAGGTATGGGTTCTGCCATAGACAAGAGATAGACAACTATTCCGTTTGGAACACCGATAGGTATTACTTTCTTTCTCTTCTTTTTTAATTGCAAATCACGAGGGGGGGGGGACAGATCTAGAGTTGCGCAGTAGAGCCCGCCCTGGGTCAATCTTCAAGCAGATGTAAGGATCCGGACTCAGTGTTTTAGGCGTATTTGTGCAACATTTGGTACATCTTTACGTACTAAATTCTGCGTAATTCGCGTAATGCTACGGTCTCATTTCCAACGCGGGGCCCGGCCGGGCAGCTTGTGGGAAGGAAAAATCTGATACAAAAGACATAAAAATACACAAAATGTAAAAAAGATTAATCCTAACCATATCTTGTGTATTTTCTTGATATGCATTTTTTTTTATTTTTCGTTTTCGCAAACAGCCCGGCCGGGCCCCGGATTGGAAATGGGACCGTAGTATAAAACATTGAGCCGGATCTTCACATCTTATCTTTTCTTTGAGAACATTTTCTTTCGAGAAGTCGAGTTTTGTGCACAGAGCTCAGTGAACAGGTGAATTTTTTACTTCTCAAATCTGATAAAAAGTTGTGACATTTTTTTGCTCTGTAATTTCCTCCTAAATGACTTATTATTTGCTAGACTGGGCCATTGGGACAGAGAAGGTAGATCATTTTGGCCGTTATAATTACTTTTTGAAAATGTCACGGAGTCCTGAGTTACAATCCCATCAATCATTGCGGCACGCACCAGCTAACCCGTTAGAGTGACTCTAACAATTCTAACACCCACATGAGTTCCCTCAAGGCGCAGTCTTGGCTTCCATGCAGAGGGGGCTAAAACGACAGATTACAACGTTAAGTACTCATTAGCACGCGAAAACAGGCATGAAAAGATAAACAACGGACTCTTTGTCAGTTCTAAATGTTTCGTCTGGCGATTATAAATTATGAGGGAACAGGTGCTACGTTTCTGGTACGTCAGTGCTTTAGACTTATGATGTAAAAGTGTTCTTGAAAGATAAACACTGTTCAAACTCGAGACGAAAACACAAGCACGATTAATTTATCTGTTAATGAAAAGTTAATAGGTACCTCCGGCTCTATCATGTAACCAGCTTGAATGATGATCGGACTTACGGAGATATCACAATTAAAAATCAAGAGTAGACACTTTGGTCAAAATAAACAATGACTAGTTAGGTGTTGTTAGAAAGGCTAGTTTAGGTAACTTTGTATACATTTAATGAACTATCCCTAGGCCCTATATCTTGAATTTTACCCAGACACACGTCACTGTGACATATAAAACTAAGACTACTAAGAAAATGTCTAGTATAAGATATAAAATGCTAAGGCTATTAGCACTTTTCCATAGTGTTACTGAATTCCTTGCGACCATTCCCGTGAAATTCGCACACTTTCCCCTTTTCCGTTGTACAAACTTCAGCATGCGCCCACTTCATCACAGACAGAGCGCACCGTCTGTGAATGTGATACGTGTGTCCCCAGTCTCAATAGCCCGTGCTGGTTACAGCAGCCACACGGTCGCTACAAGCAAGCTCTGTTGTTCAAACTCCGTCATGGGACCGAGATTGCGTTGGGGAAATGCCAGACGCGTCAAGGAGCAGACAGGCCTCGTTTTTCAAAGCTGTCAGCTCTTAAAACAACACCAACTTGTCGACAACGTCCTCCCCATTCTTTACAGAATCGTTTCAAGATGTCAAGTGACCCGGGGTCTTTTTGGTGGCTACGACAGTGGTTAAGTGGGCATGAGAGGTCACTGACACTGGCGTTGGCCGCCATTTTGGACAGAACAAACAAGATGGCGGCCGTCTGGTCCAGAATGCACCTGACCCGGTGTTCGGTGCACCTGACTGTAATGTAGAGAAGCCCCACACGACCCTACATGCGTACCGGCCGGCTCTTGGGAATCCTGCTCTGCACTGTGTTTACAAGAACCTTCTGTCATTAAAAGCTCATGAACTCAAATCTCGAAGGAGTAGGGTTGTTTTCTTAAGATTTCTCCCGGACTTCTTTGAGGGTGCCGTCTTTACTTTGGACAGCTAGGGCATACTGTCCAGTGTAAGTCTGGCATCCCTAAAACCAACTCAAACTCTTTCCACAGCTGAAAGAGACTTCTTTAGACGTAGCAGGGCTGACAGAAAAGCTGTATGATACTGCATCACAGTTACATTCAAGGCTAAGATAAAAGAAAAGCTTTCAATCAAGATCAAAACGGCGACCTTCCATCCACCCCCTGGCTTCTGGTAACACGGTGGGTTTATTGGTTCTTGGTGACTTTCTTCACCTCTCGTTCCTTACCGAGGGAGCTCACTCGTGCCCGACCGGCCGGCATGCACATCACGTCCCGTCTCTCCCCGACCAGAGCCGCTCAAACACAGCCTTTGTGCCGGTGGCCACCACTAATTGGAGGCATTCCTAAAATAAGATTTCAGCGCCTTAAAGGCCTATTTTGCAAGGACAACTCCTTGAGACGAAAGAATTCGGGCCAGACACAGCAGAAAAGAAAAGTTGAAAAAAGGGAAGAAGAGGAAAGAAGCCCGTGATACATGATATCGTGTGTGTTTAAAACGTAATTGTTTGTACAGCATAGAATGGTGACATGGATGCCATCCTAGAACACAGACATCACGATTAATGTACACAGGAAATCAGACACTTTCCCCTGTCTAGCTCGTCTGGTAGTGACGCAATGTGTTGCTAATTAACGTCTTCATTTTGGGAGGAGTGATGCACAAATCGTAGGCAGTCTTCCCCACCCCTCCCCCACACTAGTAGGGGGGAAATCGTACCACGTTTGCCTTACGCAAACAGTGACTCAGACTAGCCCTCGGCCTCCTCCATATCTCTCGCCACCGTCGCGCGCGCTGTTTCCGAAGCCTCCCTGCATGTTTCCTCAAGACTCGGGCCTCTCTCGGGAAGTTTCCTGTTTGTAAAAGGCAGCCAGGAACACGCCTCGACTAAATATAGACGGCAGAAATAATACTTTGTCCGTGTACAAGGGTCTCGTGGAGTGAAAGGTGTTTCGGTTGTTGCAGGGGGAGCTCTTGGCACTCGCGAATCCTCGGGGGAGTATCGTATGAACTTTTCCTCAGCGGTAGAGAGGACTTTGCGGAGTCGGCGTCTTTTGTGGTAGTTTCCAGTCGGAGCGAGCGGCGCTACAGAACTTACTCCCCGAGATGGATTCTCTGTCGGCACGCGAGAACAAGTGCGCGGCCGCGCTACGGTTTCTCTTCTGCATCGCCTGTTTTATCACGACGGCTTCTTCTACATACATGTACGGTACGGAGGGATACCCAAGCGCGCAGGGGTGAGTTTTAACTTCTTCCATACTTGATAAAGTAGAACGAATTGAATGAAGACATTGTTTCTATTAGTAACAGCAGGTTTTAATGGGCAGTCATAAGGAGAACACAGTGTGTCACATTTTACAGATTTAAGGAAAGGTAAATTAGCTGTAATCATGTGGAAAATACTGATAGGGTTTCCCTGGGTGGCTTGTATCATCTTGTCCGATTGCCTGGCAGCTATTTTGGCGCCGGGTAGCGGTCAGTGTCACTTCGCACATCGCGAAGCGGCAGGCTCAAGTGCATTCAAGTTTTACGAGACATTTAGATAAGAAATGTACTTTAGTCCTCTACAACTCGTATAAGAATTGTTAAATCTATGTCGTTAAATTCCTCAGCGGCAATGTAAAATGAACAAGGCGAAATACCGCCGCGGTTGGTCACTTGTGTCAAACAAGTTGAAAGCGTGATCCCGGAAACTTCTTTAACATCAAGGCAAGGATTTGAACTTGACAGTGAACTTTCAAGTTCAAAAATGGATGATTGTCTAAGATAAAGTCTGGAGAGGAAGATTAGTATCTGAAGGGTAATCTCGAATCGGCTGCGTTTGTAACCCTCGCTACTTTCACTCCCACCGCTACAGGCTGAGACAAAACTTTTGTCCGTACACGGTTAGCAAACAAGTGTCCTGTATGACTCCTAAGGGCTACGAGTCGTACATTCAGCGCTACTTCAGAGGATGCCAACCCGGGAACATACTTTGCACCGGACCTTCAAGGTAAAGAAAAGCCTCCACCAGATAATCTCTTTGTCTAAGCCGTGGAAACGGATCATCTCATCTCAGCAGATAAACTTATCTTCGTCTCGTCACCCCCCTGTTTTGTCTTTTGTGTGCTTCGTCGCGAAAACCATCCTCCCTTCTTGCTCCACCCCTTCCTTTACAAGTTTGTCCAGTCCATACGTATATCTTTGTCCAATTTCTTCATCCGAGAGTACGATGTATGCCTTTCAAATGAGATATTGCTAGGCTATGTCGGTTACTAGTATCTCTTTGCAAGCCTCTGAAAATCCTGAGTCTTTCTTTAATAGAAAAGGGTCAGCGGGGAATTTGATAATGCATGAGACAGTGGTGTTACACAGTAGGATGTGTGCTTTCAAATTTAAGACTGCTGGGCTATGTCGGTTGGCCCTTGCTAGCCTCTGGAATACTGTAAAACTGGGAAATATTTGCGGGGATTTAATATTGTGGTAGGGAGAAATGTAGTGTTTGCAGTAATTTTAAGTTCGCGGTTGAAAGTGTCATGCAGAGTTTTACTTTAAATTAAAAGAGGAAATGTTCGCGATGGCTTTAAGTTCGCGGTGAAGAGGTCATGGTGGAAAACGCGAACATAAATCCGTCGCGAAAATCTCCTCTTTTATAGTACCTGGGGTTTTGGCCTTCGGGACTTTTCCGAGCTCTTCTTGGAAGGCCTTAAGATTTGATAGCGAGGAATACGCGAGAAAGTCTTATTACGTCTTAAAGTAAAATCTGTCTTGAAGGCGATGGGTCTAAGGATCACTGGTGTTTGCCGACGTTAGAGTTGACAGGAGTGTATAGTTAGCGCTCAGGACCACCATGCGACTTGGTAAGTGACTGTGTGGGGTCAACACGCTTGTCTGTGGCAGGGAAAGTAGATTCTGTACGGGGGACCGCGCGGTCCCTGGCCGCCCGGACGGGAGGTACAGCAGTCGTGAGAGGAAGCCCGTTGGGAACTCCTGTCAACACGGCTTGTCTTTGTATAAACAACTGGGCAGTGTTAGTGTCAACCGACTGAGCGAATATACCCCACCCCCAAGTCTAGATCAAACTCTGTTCTCAAGTCGCCACGCACACCTCACATGTGGACGTAACACTCTTCTAAAACCCGCAGAAAATAAGGTGTCTCAAATGTCGAGAGGACACCAATTTTGCAATATACACGCTACAGGGAACACAGTACTTTCAGAAGGTATTATCCAAAACTAGATTACATTCGTACATGTTCTAGGTATTACAGTTGTTAAAATCGTTATCTAATCCATCCCTCCAATATCACCAGCAAGAAAAAAACAACATGGTTCTTCAATTCAATTCTCAAGCAGATGTTGGACGGCAAAATTGTTAATTTTTTCTATAGCTCCCCGTTTCCGTTGCAAAAGGCATTCCTATATGTAAACCGCGAGCTATAAAAGGGTAACGATTTTGCCTCCTAACATCTGCTTGGAGATTACTTTCAACTCCAAGACGACTTAGAGACGTGGTTTGTGTATCAAAATAAGCAGTAACCCACACAGCGGAAGTAACCTTTTAATAATTGGATCAAATACTGTGTGGGTAGAGAACATTTTAGAAATGGTAGAATCCGTGGGCTAGTAGTGAAAGTATCGCTATTTTCTTTTGTGCCTACATTACACGTTTGTGTTTGGAATCTAAGGAATGCAATCGCGAGCTGTTAATTTGATCCTCATCAGGCAACACCTAACCACTCAGTCGTCACCTGGTTAATGGATGGGTGGGGGTGGGGGGCCTTTTCCGCTTGGGCAGGGTAGGGGAGGGGGGGGCACGTTTGAAGGGAACCGACGCTGAACGCATAAGAAGAGCCTAATTTTGTACATTACAATGAATGGCTTAGTTATTACCTTCGCCAAGAAGGTTGTGTTTTCGGGTGCGTGTGTCTGTCTGTGTGTCATAATTCGAAAAGTGGAATTCGAGAAATCTTTATCATATGTCGTATGTTGGTCTAGGGGTTGGCAAAAGGAAGAGACGATTGGATTTTAGGTCCCCTACCGACTTTCTACGGTAGTGCAATTGAACTTCCGATTTTGATATCTCGTGTTCCGGACATGCCACGGTTGAGATGTTTCATTGATAGATAGCTCTTGTATTCTTCCTGGTCTGTATGATCCTCACTATCCCGTCCCGTTTACCTTTACACAAACCCCATCGTCATCAGTCTATCATTGTCCACAGTCTCAGTGTTTGATATTCCTCATTTCCCCTTGTTACCCCCTCCCATTCGCTCGTCTTTTCCATCCACCCATCCCGTCTTCGTCCACACAAAATATCGATTATATGTAATCATGATATTAATCATATAATAATTTTCGTCGTCTTATATTAAACATGTTTCTCTTCACAAGCTGCACATTGCCAAAGAGGTAACAGGTGAGGAAAGTTATCATTTTCATTTGACGACATTGCTATACTGCACCACTTATTTATAAGAAAAAAATGAATATATTAGATTATCATCATCTTTTTTTTCTAATGACTAGTTGTTAGATTACGCTATCAATCTGTCATCTACGTAATTAACAATCATTTTACACTGTTAATATGACGTTTGAAATCAGGGATGAAATCTTCCGTTGAGAGTAACTCCCCCGGGGTTTCAAACCTCCGTTCGAAATGCTTAACATTCTCCCTCCGTTCCTTCAAAGTGGGCCATCTAGTCGTGAAATGCCCCCGAATCTCCAGACGTCTGTTCAGTTCTTTCTGGTGTGAGACGTCTGCGGCTCAGGTGGCTATCGGGGTCAGGTCGGGTCAGGCGCCCGGGAGAAGGGATGACACAGGCCCGCGGGAATTTTACCGGGTATGCGACAAATGCGTGTAGGGAACTTGAAGGGTAACATCGCACGATCTCACGCCTTGCCAACGCTAACAGGCCCGTGATTCTTCCGTCCGTGTACTTAAGGGAAAAAACGAAGGCATGTTGTCAGACCCAACATTTAGCTGTCCTATTCGTATTTAGCATAATATCTTTTATCACAATTTTGCGCTACTAATTCTGTGCTGTATTTACAATATACTGCAATTTTCATTCGTGAGTTTTTTTTGTTGAACTTGTAAGCACATGACTTATTTCTATATGAGTCCCAGAATAATCTTCGAACGAATACAGAGCTCTTTTGTTAATTTCAACGTCTTGTGTGTTTACAGACGAACAGGCTTTGGTGCTTCTGTCAACTAACCTCCACCCGCACCTGTTTAGTTTAATTAGGGAAATATCCGGGGTAGGGCTGAATAAGGGGAAATTGCACTGGGATTTGGGGTATACAAATATTTCACAAACAGTTTGTAAAAAGCCGGAACACATAATAGCTGTTTTTCAAATTTTAGATAATCGTTTATTGTAAACAAATTGGTTATCATTTGATTCTCAGACCATCATTCTCAGAGATTTGTTTTTTTAAATTTGACTTATTATTTTTATTTATTTATCTATCTATCTATCTATCTATTGATTGATTTATTTATTTATTTATTTATTCATTTGATTTCTTTTTTTTTTCCTTTCACATATGTTTATGTATCATTCGGATCTGTGATATCTGTCTTATATTCTCTCTAAAGTTGTATTGTACATATGAATACAGGTTTGTCAAAACACACCAAAAATGAAATAAAAAGAAAGTTGACCGAAAAGATAATATAGGGACTGCAACTTACGCGAACCGTTAGTCTGGAAAAGTATACTAACTTCGCTTTCAATTAGTGTAAGATGACCATTTTAGTAAGTCAATGATTTATCATGATATGTCTCTGTCCATATGGACATATCGCTTACACCTAATCCTGCCATTATGTTAAATTCATCAACGTGTAGTTAATTCTCCCAATTTGTATATTTTTATATCCTCCCGTGGAGGCGGAACGATATCATCAACACGACTTTAGAGGTCGTTACCAAGGTTAAGGGTACATGCCGCCCACAGTCCATTTGGCCAGACTGTCTACATACATTTGAGTTTGAGTTATACATGGACCCCAACACTATATATCTATTGTACTGAGTATCTATACAGCTGCCTCAGAATGTGTTTCAATGATGTGCTGTCAATTTTACAGCAAAAAGAGTTCGGAGAACTCATACCTGCATAAATATCTAATAACCTGCATGAATAATTACGTAAATCACTTGTATCATTAATGCTTAGTTTTGTACATATTTCCACAACGCACAGAGAGACCTAAAAGAATACTTTAATTTTTGATGGAAGTAAATTTAGAATACAGAACATTTTGCTGGTTGTGGCGGTTTTGTTCAATGTATGACAAAGATGAACTCATAAAAAAATTGATTTAAAAAAAATTACTCTTTTGAACAACAGGGGTCGAAGCGGACCCCAAACTGCTATGAAAGAAAACATAAAATTGTTATCCCCGTACAAAATTTTCATACGCTATATAGCTAATATCAATCAAATCATACCAAATTACGGACTCTTAATCTAGATATATTACACTTCTTGGGATGGCTCAATCAGAACTGACAGCCAACCAATATAACATCGAAGGATTTTCTTGTGAACTTGTTTGAGCTCATAACCAGACTACTCGGGGCGTGTGCCAGATAAATCTCGCATAGTCGCGGGATTCGAACCCTCGACCCCTGCTGGATGTAACGCTCGGTCTGGGTTGACTTAAGCCCCGCTCCCGACGATGTAGCGGCCGGATTACTTGTTCAGACAGAAACCCAATCGTCTGTCTTCGCCGAGAGGTCGCTGGTGGAGTTAACCCCAGCAGCTAGGACGCCTCATATCACCGACAGAAGTTTAATTCTACCCACCTGTCAAAATCACGGGCGCTAAATTAGCCCTGTTTGGCCCACGCTGGCACTGTGGTTCTGCGTGGCTTCGCTCCAATGCTTCTTATCCCAGCAAGGCGCGGGGCTTGTCCAAACGTCAGTGTGTTTGGATGGGAAATCTTCTAGTAAAATTGTGGTTTTAGGAATGCTAAGCTTGTCTTAAGCATGACGGGTGTGGTCGGGGTGATCTTTTAAAAAATAAAATCACACAAATGTGTAAATACCAAGCTAGTTTAATATCATACAATTTTAAGAAAAAAGTACCAATGTAACTGTAACTAGGAAGACATTCAATGTAGAATTCAGGACAGGTGAATTCCATGTGAATGTATTGAAAACATAATAAAACGATTTATTTATAACTAATTTTCTTAAAGGTGTATCAAATATCTGTAACACGATGGTCCGAAAAGTCTGAAAACCCCACATCATATAAGGTGTTATGTAGAGAAAGATGACAGAATCAGTAGCATGGGATTACGTCTTAGGTAGCTTATTTGATCATTTGTCTTTCCGGAATGACCAAGACTGTCGGAACGTCGGTGATAGTATATTCGGACCCTCACGTTAGAGGGGAAGCATGTCAAAGTAAACAGTTGTCGTCTTGTCGCTGTTTCCGAAACTTCCCGGCATGTTCCGGGCAAATGTTTAGTCCGTTTAGATTGTAGGAAAGTCTGTGTTGCATTACTGCAAAGTCAAGGCCAGACTAGGTAGTAAATGTACATACACATTGACAAATGATCTGGTTAGTTTCATGTGATAAAAACTAATTTGATCGCAAATATAAACCTGTGGGAGGGGGAGCTTAAAGGAGTTTTGTTCATTTTCAGACATAAGCGCGGACCCTATATATCACTCCTTTCTGCTAGTTTAGATATTTAACCCCCCCCCCACCAAAAACATTGTCACTACATACACTAGAGATCATTACGTTTCAAACATATAAAAAGACAGTTTTCATAATTGATTTCCTTCTATATCATCATGGTGTTGACTTGGGGTACGGTGTGTTATAAAGGGGGTAGCGTGCATGTAGACAGTGACCATTGAACCATAGTGGGAGGGGGGCAGGGGAAGACACTCTAAAAGAGTAGAGTAGAGTAAAAAAGTCATGATCACTGATTTGTGATTTTAACTAAGTAGTGTTTTGAAAACCTTCATCTCTCAACATACTCCTACAGAGTCAACATTCGTAAGGAGTGTAAACTTGCCGTGTCCTGTATGTCGCCCTTAACGCAAACAGACGTCTTATTCATGCGAAACGACCTTTTCAAGAAACCGACGACCGAAATGAGACAAAATGAACATCACATGCGCATGGTTTAAAGTTGTGAAACTTTATACAGGTTCAAAGGATGATCTCATAAAGATAGGAATAAATTTACAACGTGGATCTGGACTTGTTTGACGACATGTTTATGAATTTTGTGACCTGCAGCCTTAGAAACGCTTATTAGAATCGCTTGACGTTTCTAGTCTTGCTGCCGTGAGACGGTTGTAGCAATAAGCAGTTACATCTGAACACTCAACTTGTCAAGTTTCTTTTAAAACTAATCAAGTAATCGGGAAGGTCAAAGTCGTTAAACCAATTAACTAACCAGGGAGGACTGCATTCATGTTGGAGAACATAACTTGGTACACATTTTTCTAGATTGGTATTTTGTGCAATCTTTTTTTCATTTCGTGCTTTCCCTTATTTTTCCAAACATGTTCAGTCTATTTCATTTCTTTTTTTAAATTCCTCCGTCATTACTTTATATTTTTCTCCTGTTTCGACCCTTGCCCTTGTTATTCTGCCCAAGCTACCCCGTTGTCGACAAAACAGAAGTATTTTTCTGCGACTTAAAAGAACTAAGGATTATCTTTATCAGTATGTAGATCCCCCAGTAAGTCAACTCGTGTAGCCAGACGACAATACTACGTGATGTCTAGTAACACATTCATATACTGGCGCAGATAACAGATTAGGGGTAGTTACAAGTTACACTTGTCCTTTCGGATGGTGACATAAAGCCCCGTGTATGGGATATGGGCGAGCTTCAGGTGCTAGCCACAGGCTTCAAACCTCGGCACGTTAAAGAACCCAACACACTTAGCGAGAAGAGAATGGGTGGCCTGGTGTGCTTGGCTGCAAACGCGAGCCTTAGTGAAGCCCTATTGTACTATTACAGCTGCTTGAATCAAAGCACAATGCTCTACCACTGAAGCCAGATAAGGGGCTTTAAACATTCTGTCAGATGTAATGTTGGGAACGGACCTCTACCCTTAAGGGAGGTTTAAGTTCGGAACGAAATTTAGTACAAAGGAAATGGCAAAATGACACGGGGATTGGTAATAAGCCGGTGGCGACATTTGCAGTGCTCAGAATTTAGCAGCTAGTCTCAGAGCCACATTAGTATGAGATCCAGCTTTCGGGCCATTTCATTCCACAAAACTCACAGGGTGTTAAAATTGTAACTTTACATTTCAATTGTAAGGTTAACAGAAATAGAAAATTGGCAGTGGATTTATACTGTACGTTATTTGTATAATAACAATTAATAATATAACATTATTTGTAAAAGAAAACAATTGAACAAAATGATAACCTTATGACATTTAGAAGCATCATCCCCCATCTTTTAATAATGGAGTCGTCCTCCCCAAATGTCGTCTGATTCTGAGGGAGTCTCACAAATGGCGGCAAGGCCAAGGGCGAGTGATTCACGAGTGGGGAGGGGGTGTTTCTGGGATTACCGGATGTGATTTTCTGCCAGGCGAACGTGTAATTGACCATGAACTCGGGAAGATGGCTAACCGATGTAAAACTCCCCGAATGGAAGACTGTTTGGGATGCCAAACGTGACCCTGTCTCCATATATCATGCATTCGGACTGACCGGTTTAGCGTGGTGACGTCATTTTATCGAGCTACAGAGAACAACAATACGTACACTGGGAACTTGAAGCTATTTTCCCCTTGAGTTGTTTATTGCTGATATCTAGCTACCGAAAGACAAGGAAAACATCCCGAACCAATAGAAACCATAGCCTCGGTGCCAGATCTCTATAATGTCTATCCACGCTATATATATTATAGAGGTTTGGGGTCTGGCATCCAGGCTATAGTCCCCATAGAACCCATTGTAACACGCGTCGACGCGTCGTAGTCGTCTAACAGACATGTATAGAATAGCGGCATGTTTTGGTTGAACAAATGTAGCACGTTATCATAGGCACCTCTCAGACACCTTGACTTTGATAACCTAAAGTAAACAATGACAAAATCGTAGCATGCAAAAGCCCCAGCATTTACAATTAGTAAAGAGTCACTGTTTATTTGAAATTGACTTTGAAAGACAAGTCGTCAAAAAAAGAGACTGTCTAGCGTAAATGGAGGGAAATGATTGTGATATTTGTATGTTTATATCGAAAGTAAAATCGTGGTTTTAACATCTGACTACATCACAGCTGTAAACCACACCACAGTAGGCTTGAACTTGACTTCGTGTCACACTTCGGAACGAAATCATTTTCCTTCAGACAATGGCGCCATTGTTTGCTCACTGAGAAGTGTTCCATACTTCTCCTCTCACGAAAGCTTTATAGGAAACAAAGTAACACCAGCCTACTAGAGTGCCAAGGAGTGGGTTGGTTTAGGTCGTGGGGAGGGGGGCAGCTCAAAAGACTTCGTAACTAGCAAAATAAGTCAAGCTTGTTTCCAATCATACCTTTTTACGACTTCAACAACCACTTATTTTACAAGTAAGGGTTACTCCGATTTTAATCGAAGGATAAGCTGTATCAAAATTCCCACAAGGATGATTTACTACTTCGACAGATTCTTTTTGATCTCTCGCAAGAGATCAAACGCTTGTAGGACGAGAGGTCAGCTGAAGGAGTGAAAATTGGACGCCATCACGATATATGACACGGTAACTTGAAGTCCTTTGCGGTGGGGGTAATCGACTGCTGTGAAAAGAGTTTGAAGGGTCAATAATTACATGGGTGATTACTGCTGCACCTAACATAACACACAACTTGGACGTGACGCCGGGGTCGTCTGGTGGGGGACGGGAAACAGCTTTGGCTCCGGGAAGTTCAAACCAACAAAGACGCGCTTGTGCCAAAGCAAACTTGATCTTGAAGTGAAGAGGGGGCACTTTGTTATTAGATTGTTTTAAAAGGGTGACTTTGACATGTCAGATGTATTGTGCCGTCAAAAAAGTGTAAACAAATATCTGCTTATCCTTTTTCGATTTGGTCCAGTAACTAACCAGGACGCACGAGGGGGGATACAAACTCAGTCACGTTTGGGACAGCATTTTTTCGCTGCAGCGCCACCTGTTGGCGAGAAATAAGTCCAGCCAGTACTAGTATTTCCTTGACGAAGGTACCGGAACGTTGACAAGCATTATCTTCTAGTACATCATGGTACTTTGTCTCTCCAACTCTGGATTCAGCGAAGGCCTGTCCTCTAGTTGTGTATAAAGAACTTGAGTATCCATTGATTCACCAACCTGATGAAACTATTCACGGGTCCACGAGAGACGTTTTACAGACGACTACACACTAGTGCAGCCCACAGACCGCGTACCGTGACCCAGACTGGACCTGGTGCGGCTCAGACACATTAATCGCTCAATTGGACTGCTCCCCTGTCTCCGTCTCACACAAACCATGCCCTCATCTCCACACAGACAGGCCTGCAGATCCTAATCCGCCATTTCCGAAATCTATCAAGGATTTTACTTTCGCTCACATTCCACAGACTGGTTACTGTTGCTGATTGTGGTGAAAGCGATGCACTGAATCACTCAGTTGCCTCTCCTGTCAAACTGTCTAATCTCCAAGCAGATGTAGGGTCCGGCCCAGTGTTTAACGCGTGTTTGTGTGACGTTTTAGTTTGTACATGTACGTCTTTTTATTGGGCTGCGTTTGAGCTCTTCGCCCTTAGTGCTAAAAAAGGTGAGCCACTAGAAAGCCGGACAGAACGTTGCAAAACACGTGTAAAACACTGATCCAGGCCATACATCTGCTTGGACATTTTATGACCTTCTTTTTCTTTACTTTCTTCTTTCTATTTGTATTTCTTGAAGCCTTGCTCACTTCTGTATTCTTTTCCTTTTTATCTTTCTTTTCCTTTGTTCAGTAGACTAAATCAAGACACGTGGGACACCATATTTTGGTGAGTTTATTTCAGAAGAAAACACTGTATCACGTTTCTCGCGCTCAGGGTGCTCAGTTGGAGCCCAAGTTGCACAGTTAGCGCCTACTGCGCTGTTTTACTAATCCATCCAGCTGTACTAACCGGTCCTGGCAGCCTTCCCGCGTTTTCTGCTTAGTGGGGTAAAATGACGTGACCCATGGAATCGCCTGGGGTTCGAATGTGACCCAAGTGACCGTTGATTTTGAATAGCTACATATATGTCCTCAGTAAGGGCTTTGGGAGAGAATACGTGAGGAGGGTTGAACAGGTGGTTTCGACACAATTGTCGAGATTGTTTTGTGTACTTTTGTTCTAAAGTGACTACGCCCTTATATGGTTGTACTTTGATTGCTTCGGATGGATGAAGAAAGATCGTGAAGATTCTGGTCTGGATATACACTGAGCATTTACCTGGAATTATAAAAATGCACGATGTTTTGTGCCAAAAATTGACGTTAGCGTTGGCCAGTATATTATATTTTTTGCATAGATGGTTGCTGTCAAAAATATACCCTTATGATCATAATGAACCATGTTCTAATTGGAATGATATTTTGCACTGATTGATAAAGAAATGTATTTCGTAGGCTCTGTTTCGTTGACGGTCTTTCAAATCATACTTTTACGTCGCGGCTATATTCCAATTATAATGTTATACGACTGCACATCCAGTCTTTGGTCACTTAACTGTATTCATCCAGTGAAAAGGTTCATCTGGGAATCAGCCTTTGGCAGCCATGTGTGCCATACAGTGTTCCACGCGCAGTGGGGATGCACGAGGTAGAAAACGTAGGGGGCAGCGGCAACGGCAAAAGCGATTATAACATGTGAAAATTGTATTAAGGGAATAACAATATTCTCCCATTGCACTGACACATTGCGTGTGAGGAGGTAACAATGGATAAGTTCACAGAGAAATGATTTGCCATATGCAGTGTTGTTTTATACTTACGGGTCACTGACCTACCCCACCCCTCCCAATGTCCGAGTTACAATACGCCTACCCCCTCTAGAAGCAATTGCCAACTTCTTCAATGCATCGATTGATAGCGTAGAGGACTACGGAGAGATGAAGAGCTAATGCGTGAAAGGTTTGCAGCACCATGGTGTATGTGGAAGTGGCTATTGACAGGAATAGTGGAAAAATTTGCACTGTTGACAGGATCATCCTGTCAATAGTGGAAACATGTCTGTTATTGACAGGATCATCCTGCCAGCAGTGCAAAAGTTCCACTATTGACACTACTCGTTTTGCCTTCTGGCCTCCTTTACTGACTGAAAATATTGTACAAAACCAGCTTTGAAAAAAAAGGTGTAATGCACCAATATGGCACTGAGATTGAGCTCAAGCTGTAGATTTTACAATCCTCCCCTCTCTCTGATTCCTTGTCTTTTCCCACAACTTTAGCCTATCATTATCACATACTACTCTTAAAATTGCATGCAGATGGTAACTAATGATATTCTTAGTCGACAATAACCTTATGAACTGCTCTTTTCATGTTGAATATTACTCGGAATAAGTCATAGTTCTTATAAGGAAAGTGCAGTGTCTAGTCCCTTCATCTCAGCGACCTACCGACAAACGTTATTGACCCTTCAGCGGTTTGTATTTACCTGTGGGTCGAGAGAAAACCACGAAAGGCACGACTTGCGCGGACACACAGGCAAACTCCGCAGACACACGGGCTAAGGCCATGTTGATTTGATTATATGGATGACATCACGGCGCGCATCAATTTTCGTCCATTTCCAAAATCTAAAAAAATAAATTGGTACCATACTGTAAATCGTGCAAAGCAGCTACAAAACAAACAAATGTATGCCGTAAATTGCAGAAAGATATTTCGGAAAACTAATGTCTAGAATGCCGAACTCAAAGAGGAAGATGTGAAATACCAAAAATGGATAATCTGTTATTCGGTATACCATTCTGTGTGTTTTGTCATTTTTTCAACCTTCCTGACCACGTAGATTTCATAATGAAGGCAACTTATCATTTTTTTTCAAACCTTTTTTATTCGCACGTTCGCATCAGTTTTGGGGTTCCCAGTGGATGTCATCCATGTAATCAAACAACATGGCCTAACTGGAGTTACTGCGAGGATCACAACCACATGAACCAGCCCTCTTACAAGCAGACATGTTGCTCCTCTATGTCAACAGTACGTGCTGTTGTTACAGTTTACAAGACATGTTTGGGACCTCGCCTGGTGTTGTATTCAGATCGTGTGACTCTTTTACTTATTTGTGGAAGGGAGAAACAAGTCTAAACGGGAGACATAGATAGACAAGCCTGGTTTAGTTAGAGCCCCAGGGATGGCCACCTCTGTCCTGGCCTCTGAGCTAGATGTTTACATGTAACACATGCAGAACATCTCTGTAGAATAGAGGTGGCGCAACACTCAACTCTCGTGTTTACCAAATATTCTGCAGGGATGAAAGACACTGCACGGTTTGAATCCGTTCTTCTTTCTTTAAGGAAGACATGCGAGCTTAAGTCAGCCCAGCCGAGCGAAGGAATAAGACGATTTTGTTTATACAACTCAATTGGGTAAAAGATTAACAAAAACGAAAACAAGAGACAATATTTTTGAATGCTTAACAGCACGTTTGCTTCTTTTGGTAATTTGATTTACTTCGGTGAACTAATTACCCATTAAAAGTACATGGTTTATTGCCATAGTACAGGCAGTATATTTTTCGAAACTGTAGGACACAAACATACTTTACAACGCTACTTAACGTACTGGATTACATCTGGCGAATACTTTGAATATTTTCCAGTTACGACACATGTTGCGATGAGATCTTCCGACGTAAAAGATCAACTTTGATTTCTCCGTCGGGACTGCCATAACTATACCCTTTGGATGTTTTGCTGGTCTCTCCTTGTAAACATACCGTTTGGAATCTTCGTGAGTTCGTATGGTCCTCGTTAGGACTGGGTCACAGTCGTCGTACGATAGGTTTACGACATACTTGAGGTATTCGTGGGACAGTCGTGTGAGTGTCGTACTGACAAATTCTGTTGTCTTGTGAGAAAAACCTAAACGGTTGGTGTAGATTCTTGTCAATGGTCGGTTCTGCCGTAGCCTCACTGGAAATCCCACACAAAAATCGCATGACGAATTCACACAGTTTGAAATTACTCTAAAATGTCACTAGACAGCGAAACCTCCGAATAAGTACTACCTATGATACTAGCCTCTACCAGACTCGGCATGTTATCTATCTTTTTGGCCAATTTCTACGATTTTTCCAGCGACCTGTGGAGCCTGGTAGAAGCTACTATAATACTACCACTACAAAACGATTGGATAGTTGCAATGATAGCGTGCATAAGGGTATATCTTGTATATCTCATTCGGCAGGGTGCATTTGGACATGGATACACTGACGTCCACCCCCTCAGGCGCTGTTTTTATCGTGGACTGTTCGGAAAGCTAAAGGGGGAAAGGACTGGACTGCAAATATATACATCGTGTCAGCTTTGACCCGACTTAAAATAAACGAGCACCAGATACAAAGCTAATGTCCAAATTACGGGGGAAAGATAATAAAGATGATACCTAACATCCTCAAACTTTCAATTCTCGAAGCATACGAATTTCGTCCAAAACACAAAGAGCTTTTTGAAACTGTGGACCGACTCTGACTATTGATGGACTATCCCCAACACACAGGCTTTTGCAATACGCAGGCATACCTCCAAGTCTAGATAAATTTTGCAGCCCCACTTTATTCGCAGTTTTGAATACATAAATTAGTCATCCCCTACACATGGCCACTGTTGTCGCCTGAAAGCTGTTTTCAATTCTTCTAGAGGGTCACCAGTCTCATGTTCGCAGACAAATTTCGCACTTGTGTTCTTGATCTGAAACAGGTGTATAGTCATGCAAGGAAGAAATTGGCAACTGAGCTTTGAACTCTTCACTTGAGGTAACGAGCCGCCTTTGTCTGAGCTACTAGTGTCTCAAAGGGAAATCTCGCAAGGTTTCACAACGGCGTTGTATCATTCATAGGCTGACTCTCCAAGCAGATGTAATGGTGGTGCGTGTTTTGTGTTGTTTTTCATGGCCTTCTCTGTGTTTCAATGAATACGTGTCTCATCTCTCTCTTTCTGTCTGGTCTTATGTTTTTCAAAGGGAAGTGAACAGAAAAAAACGCGTACCACTATTGAAAGTCGTGTTAAGTACGTAAAAAACATAGCAGGTTTTAATGATAAGCTTTGAGCATATTGAGGAGCGGGAGGGGATCAATGAAAACAATTTTTTCTCACACCTGATCCTTACCTTCCATCTATTTTGGTCACCGGTTCTGATTTAGCAGCACCTCCCCCCCCCCCACACACACACATCATTAGGACGACTTTTTCAACACGACAGGTTTCAACCCCCACACCCTTAACCGTTACCTCTGATCTCCCTCGTTACTTAGTCTAAAAGGCTTTGGTCTAAACAAGAAACAATGGCGCAGGGACTGATACGGAGAGTTTGCTCGCTTTGCCTATGAACCGTTTAGCGCCCACTTCCGGTGCTCTTCAGATACACTTGAACTTAAAACATCTGGACGGCAAGTTTTGTTGGGTGTGAGAGTTAATTAGCACGGCCCTAGCAGGCTGAGACCTTTGGAAAATAACCCCTAGTGATCTGGAACGGCTCCCAACTGGGAAACATTCTCAGACCCTGACGTCTTGTAGCCTGTGTAGAGAAACGTACATGTTTTGTTCGTAGATGATTAGCATTGCCAAAGCCGCATGGGGCCGCCATCTTAGCATATGACGTCACAGGTACCGCGCATTAACTCCCGTGAGATCTCGATCTCGTGCACCTGTAGGAAACGTGAGGTCAAAGAATGATACTCTTTGAATATATGCAGTACAAAGGTAAAAAAAAAAGTGTCACATGGGTATACAAAAGTGGGTATAAAAAATTGTCTCGGTACATTGGTGGATAAAACTGCTTGGATCGAGCCATAGTCACACATTCCGGAATCCCTAGTCTTAGTCGAAGCCTTTCGTATATCAACACTTTCCACATTCCTGTCAAAACAGTGCACCCTTCTATTCGTGCCAGTGGTATGTAGACAGCTTCCAGACCAACGGCAGACCTCCCACAGTTTCACGATTCTTCCTTAATATGCCCATGACCGCAAGCATAATAAAATTATCCATAGGGGTATGTAGACGGTAAACCTTGACCTTTCCTTTATTACTTAACCCTCAGTCCCTTATTACGCAGCAGCATGCCATAAGCCCGTGTTAGAAAACAAACTATCCTATACAGCTTGAATATAACATCGTATATGCATGATAGAATATTTAAAACGTAAATCGTTTTCTTTCGCGACAAAAGGCAAAGTGATTTTGTAAGAATACAGAGTTTCCCTTCTTTTAGCGATCCATTTCTATTGAACTATGACCATATCGTGATTGTACGCATCTAAAGTGAAATCTAAATCTGATTAAGTGTCTGTATACGTTCGGTTGAGATGTTTTATGACCACATTTTTGCGGGAGTTCCAGGGGGATTACCACACAATCCCCTGCACGAGTTGAAAAAATAAACAACCCCAAGTGCATATGATGTCTGGCGTATGTAGTGTCAGGGCCGCGTGGTTTTATGCTGGTTGTTTAATTTAAACATTAAAAGTAGGGGGCTTTAGCATCTAACCAAGCACCTCGTTAATAAGACAAGTGTGCGCAGCATTCTGTTTCAGTCATAGGGGCATCTTTTTTCGGTGTTATCATGTAAACCACTTTAATATAGCGGTAGGAAAATATAGCGGTTGGGTGGGGGGAAATGGAATAGGTCACGGCACTTAATTTTAACGGTGGAAACAAACATTACTGTCTCAAATATTAGTGATCAAATATTTGGGATGATGAAATTTAAGCGGTCGACCAGTGACCGTTAAATTAGCTAAAATTAAGTTACAGTTAACAAATCAAGAATAACAATTAGTTATCGAGAAGAGTAAAGGTGACCCGGTGTGCTTGACAAAAAAAACGCGAGCCGTGGCGAAGCCACATTGCACGACTACGAGTTACTTGAGAAAGCATCATGCTTCACTTCAATTGAGGACTGCTGTTTAATACCTTTACCCTTATTTTCACACCTTGTTTTTTTCCTACCCTACTATTGAAACGGCAAGGACATTTACTGCCCTTAAGGCTATGCCCGCCACTAGGCACTATATAATATACAAGGTGAACAGCATTTTCACAGCTTGATTTTTCCTCCTCCCCCCGACAGTTACCGCATCGCGTTCCGCCCTCGGCAGCAGCTGACCTACAAGACAGTGACGGAACAGCGGTACCGGTGCTGTCCCGGGTTCACCGGGAGGAACTGCGACCAGCGGATACAGCAGCAGCACCGCCCCACCTACCTGCCCAACGGCAACGGCAACAACAACCTACCCTCCCGCCTGCCCGGCGTCACCACGTTGGACGATCAGCCTGGTGAGGGGTAGTCCAATATGTGTACTCTTATTGCTCATTATCACATATATATTCTTATCATATTCTTCTCCAATAAAGTTTTGATTTAAAAGTTTTCGGGAGCGTTCGTTTGCCTCTGTGTGTGTCTGTCATCATGACAGCTCGAGAATCGTGGGAGTCTGTCAGCACGATGATTCGAGAATCGGCGCGGATGCATTGCCTTGATACTTGGTATATGGGTAGGTGCTTGAGAGACTTCGAAACGGATTAGATTATGGGCCCCCTAGCGGCTCTCTATGGTACTGCAGCGGAACTTCCGGTTTTTATATATTCCCGCCCATTCAAAAGTTCTTTGAAACTGTATGACAATTGAAACAACGACTCTTGGCGGCTCTTGTTGACATTGCAGTTTTCTGTACAACTATCAAACACGTTCCAACCGGTTCATAGCGATCACTAACTTCGGTCACTAATACAGCTAGCCACATCGCTTGTCGCTATATGTGTCTGTATAGACGCGATGTACACGAGATTTAAGGTCGCTTCCTTTGATGAATCCATCCCTTCCACTATCTGGGTGGTGTCATGACGGTTTGTGTGGATGTGGAACGGAAAAGAACACGGATCGTGGGCATCGAACCCAGCTACATTTGCAAAGCTGTATCCGGTAGATACGCAAATATACAGTTCAAGATCTTCCGTAGACAGGAACTGGCTTCGTATCCTAGTCAGACGAGTTTGCCGAACAAAAATGATTGGCACATCATATGAAAAACGGATGGTGTTTATGGGAAAGATATAGTATAGAGTGTTAAACACAGGAATTATGACATTTATGGCCAGAACTATCAAGGGAACGCGGATGTGCGAACGTGGTTTACAGGAAGCCCTGTCTCGTCTCTAGCAACACAATATGGACGATAAGCAAACAGAACTGAGTCAGGGCAAGCATACAATGTACACAGGATAAAGTGTACATAGGAAAAACATTATCATAACTCTATTGCAAATTCTTACTTGAAGGCGTATTACAAGTAACAGGAGGAACACAATATTGGAGGACAATAACAATGTGGAACTTGTGACTACACTTATTTCAAAGTCCAATTCTCTGAATTCTTTGTTTGGAAATAGTGGCTTCTGTGATCTGAAGAGGTTGTAAACGGCGTTAAGACATTAGGATGCAATTCGATTGCCTATCTAAAAAGCTCTCTTCTTTCTTAATCACTAGAGGAAGAGATGAAATGTTTTCCGTTTTCCATCGTTTTTGACGTAGACAATTCAGTCACAGAGAAACATGATGGTCAAGATTCAGGTACATTTTTGTGTATCTACTATCTATAAGTAATGCAATTTATCTTTTTGTTCCTAAAGATTGCTGTGGTCGAGTGGACACCTTGGAGAGAAGACTGTTGGAGATAGAAGTACAGGTAAGCACATGCTTTCTTCTTAGAAACCTGCTACTAGCATGATTTACGCAATGCGCAGTTTCAAATAAGTGGTTGGGTATTTGTATGGGAGCTCCACTTTTATATTGGTTTGCTTTTAAAGGTGTCCTGTATTTTTTCTTCTTCGTGAATGACACCTTACTAGTAACATATATTCTGTACTTTTATGTGCGAAATAGCCCTCCTGTTTTGCAGTAGGTATTAGAAAACATTATCATTGAAACATTCCAATCCTATCAAATTTTGAGTGTGAACGCAACTACGGTTCATTCCATCGCGATCGGCGTGTATTTCGGCTTGTTCCGGGGGTGGGAATCACCAATCGTCACTTCGTTCACGCTCCCAGATTGTCCTGTCTACAGCTCTTGCCGTGTTCATTACCTGTATTACAGCTAGGCTAATATACAAAAGCCTTCGTCGTTCACGCCTTCTCGCGATCATAGCCCGCCGATTGCCTTCCCTTCCACGGCTACAGAACATTCTCCAAAAGTTGGCGAACTCCCGCCATTTTGTAGCAAGCGACGCCGAACCGTTGACCTCAACCTATGACCTCAAATAATACTAGTAAGCGTGCCTCAATCGTGCTTCAATCACGATCGGATCACGGCGTACTTTAATCCACTTGGCGAAAAGCAGTGTGAACGCAAAAGTTTCTTTGCGTTCAATCGCGATCAGATCGAACAATCGCGATCATACTTCAATCGCGATTGAAAAAAATGAGTGTGAACGGGGTCTAAAACTAGTTAGCTAGTTTCTATAGTGTTGTACAGGACACGTGATCAGAGGGCCACTAGTGCCTGTGCCACGGTGTCCTGTTAACAGGTTGTTATCTCCATGAAAAATGGAGATATTGTTTTGGGTGTGTCTGTGTGTGTGTTTGTCTGTTTGTCTGTCTGTGTTTCCGCACTACTGTAGTCAGCATAACTCAAGAACCTCTTGATGGATTACGATGATATTTGGTATGTGGGCAGGTGTTGTGAAGCCGAAGTTAAAGGTCGATTTTGGGCCCCCTGGTATGTGACCTTGGTACTGCAGCAGAACTTCAATTTTTGTATCTTTTGACCTGGACGTGCTGTGGTCTTGATTTTTTGGCGGCAGATAGCTTGTGGTGTAATGAAGACGTGGTGTGGGTTTGGGCCCCCTAGCAGCTTGCTCTGGAACTGCAGGGGCGTTATCGTGAAAATCTTCTAAGGCGAATAACTGAACAAAGGAACGATGGATTTCCATGATATTTAGTATACAAGTAGCTTAGACAGAGATGTACACAATGTAGTTCAAATTATGTTAATTAGGACTTAATTTGCATAGCTAATGAGGAAAATCTATATTTGCAGTGTTTTCCATTATCAGACTCAAATACATGTAACGTATGTAGTTTATGGAAAGTGGATCATCAACAGATACCAATTATGCAAATAAATTCCTTATTTGCATAATTAATGCAAAATACCATATCTCATCTAATTGGAAAATTATAGGACTGTCAATATGATACATAGTATGCAGGTAGCTTAGACAAAGATATACATAATGCAGTGCAAATTATGCTAATTGTGACTTAATTTGCATAGCTAATGAGGGAAATCCATATTTGCAGTGTTTTCCATTATCAGACTCAAATACATGTAACATATGTAGTTTATGGAAAGTGGAGCATCAACAGATACCAATTATACAAATGAATTCCTAATTTGCATAATTAATGCAAAAACACCACTATGAATCTAATTGGAAAATTATAGGAGTCAATATTGCAACATGTGTAGGTTAGATAAAGGTGTTTATAACCAAGCATATATTATGCAAATGTATAAGTCATTTGCATGAATAGAATTGTTCATGGAGATATGAGGTCGTGGAACTCTTGTTGTTGTTGTTTTTTCCTTGTGTGTTTTTCTCTAGATGAAATCGATGGCCACCCAGTCCAGCCAGCATCCGTCTGGTCCCCAGAAACCATCAGGTCCATCAGGTATCTATATAAGGGCATGGCGCGCTCATTTACATATTCTCCGAAGTGATTTCGACTCTCACGTGACGTACGTTCTGTTCTGCAGATGAAGAACGTCAGCTTCGCTGACCCGGGGGCTGTAGCACGTGGCCCGCCTGGGCCCGAGGGGCTCCCCGGGCTTCCCGGAGTTGAGGGCCCGCCCGGTCTGACTGGGCCACCTGGTCCCCGTGGTGAACCAGGGCTTAGGGGCCAGCCAGGTTTCCCTGGACCACCGGGAGATATGGGGCCGATCGGTCTTCCGGGCCAGGCTGGCCCACAGGGGCCACCAGGGGACCCAGGTTTCCCCGGGATCCCGGGACTACCAGGACGCGACGCTGACCCCTCCTTAGTAGCGACGGGCTTTCCTCCATTAGCTAACCGACCAGGTGAAGTAGACTTAGACTAAAAACCGACAACTGTTGCACAGGCTGGCTTCTGTCGCTTTGTCCTGTACAGCTGCACAGACGGACATGTACACTGGAAAATACATAAAGAAACTGTTCTTCGTCATGTGAGAATCTGTTAAAGAACAACGGTACATTATGGGACAAAATTACAAACAAAACAAAACAAAAACAAACAACGGCAGTTGTTTGGAATAGGTGCCGGGAAATTTGGTACAATTTGCTCTCTGCCAGTGTAACAGCCCAAACTGCACCCCCTGAAGAGATTGTACCCGGGTGCATTCTGGTCAAGGTTGTGTTTTGGTCCGTTACACCTTGAGCAGGTGTATGTCGTGCATTCAGAAACAGTGTGAACTTGTACATGCCATGTCTGTGTGTCTGTGACAGGATAGGGGATAGAGGCCAGTCTATGTAACAGCTGAAAGAGGACAATGTCACTGTATACTGTGAAAAAAAAGTTTTAAGTGTATGGCGCACGTAGCTGAAAATTGGGTACAAAATGGTTTCCAATTGCAACGGGAAACCAGATCCGCAAATTTTGACTTTTTGGTCAATATTTGTGACTTGTCCTCTCATAGCTAACATTAAAAAAATGCAGTGACTTATTTTGATTGTGTAGAATGATTGATAAATGCTGATATCGATAGCTATAGCCACAACACTTACCTTAATGAGTAGTTCTTATATAACTCCTGCGACAAACTGATAGTGATGGAAGATATTGTAACAAACGATATTCAGCTGTAGCATTATCCTAACTCTAAGTAGTTTTGCCCCAGCTACAATTTATACTATGATATACAGAGCTTTAGATAGATTGTAATCTATGACAACTTGCACGCTAGCGCTATATATATAGCAGTGTAGTTTGTTCTGTTATTACCGAATATCTGAATAATCCTTATTTATAGGCCTGAGAAACTTTATTAATTTGACGCCGACACGACGATACCACGACACCACGATATCGCAGCGCGAACAACACCAACATGAATGATAATGCATGATAAAAGGACATGTACAATTTCGCTATCTTCCAAAGAATGTAGGGCTCTTATATATTTATATATATATATATATATATATATATATATATATATATATGTTTATGTTTTGAGTGACGGAACATCCAATTTGTTCAATATTCTGTGTGTGGGCCCTAGTACACGATGGACGCGAAAAGCAAAAGAACGATTCACGGATTTATCTGAAGTGATTAGTGACAGCAACAGTATGATGAGAATAAAGCAAACCACACTTTCTACAGTTACTTGCAGTGGTTATTCTTCGAGTGCACCTGTTACCTGTTACTTGTCCTATGTATAGTCCTCACAAGAAGCTTACAGTAGGCGACAAGCAAAATACACCCCCTAGAGTCGCCAGGGCCAAATTATAGCATATATCCTGAACATATTCTTTCAACGCTTTTATAGCAACCTTACGTACCAATCAGAGCCTTCTTAACTGATTAGTTTAACATTTGTTCCCCGGCAGACCAAGGCTGGACGTACCCTGCTGCAGCTGTAGAAGACGCAGGCGCGTTGGTGGGCGGTGCCGGACCTGCCGGACCTCCTGGACCCGCGGGACCGTCCGGACCAGGCGGACCCCCAGGACCTTCCGGGCTGCCTGGTACACCCGGTCCCGCCGGCCCACCTGGTCCGTACGGTCTCCCCGGGAAACCTGGGCCAGCCGGAGAACCTGGTCTACCTGGAGCACCCGGAGTACCTGTAAATATCTTATACTTATGTTTTGTTTTCTTTCGCATAATGGGTAAACCACCTAAAGGCGTAATACACAAGATTTCTACAAGTAGCGTGATAGGTCTGAGCAACTTACACCACGGGATCACGTGAGGCCCTTACTTGATAAGTGTAGTGGGTTCTTTAACGTGCTCGAGGTGTGCATGTGCCTCTGCTCAAGCATGGGACCTCTGGGTTTACGTCTCATCCGAAGCTAACATACGTAGAGGTGTCATCACATGCACACAGACCACAGCACGATATACATGTACTTGATACTTCCCACACCTCACTCTTGTCCGTTCACTGATACTCCTATCTTAGATATCACCGCAGTGACCTCCGACTCTGGATAGCCTGGCGATAATCACAAGGAAAATAAACCTTACATCTCAGTGTTTATGTGAGACTGGCCCAAGGACTGTTTGTGTGTACAAAGGTCCATCCGGCCCTATTAATTCTCAAACGGGATTTACACCTAACTTCACCCTGAGCCGCCCCATACTGTGGGTGTGTAGTGTCCGGTCACATTCATCGTACCGTCATCATACGATCGCTACCTGCGGGCTAATCTCAAAGACTGAAGATCTATGATCGGCGGCAAGGCAGTATCAAATGGCCAACCTGTACCTCCGGTGGCGTTTACTACAGGGTCTTAAAGGTTGGTCCTTTTGATACTGCCTTGCCACCGATAGATCTGCTTGGAGATTACCATGCTGTGAGTGTGTAGAGACCTATCAAATTCATCGTGCGGTCGTCATACGATGGCTAACCGAGGGCAATTCAACTGTCAACTCACGGAAAAGACGGTCTTAGATCCTTATCAACAGCTGGTTCTTTCACGGCCTGCTTGAAAATCATGCGATGTCAAAATCGTATACGATATTATACGATATCAAAATCTTACTTTCTTACGAAGAATTTATCTATTCATTTGTTTATAGATCTTAAGGCTAGTCCCTTCAGTTATCTGAGTATTAATGTGACCACTGCTTCGACGCACCCCTAAAACCGAATGAAATTTTGGCTACTAGAAAGAAATTGCACACAATATTGTATATGAGTGTTTGATACGCCGTGTAGCATGGTGGTGAGACCACCGAGTTGTCTATTATTTCTACCGGTTTGGGATGTATGTTTACGTCATCCGTAACGTTTCACACATCGGGTGTCCAAGAAACCCACAAGTTTGTTTTGAGGCTTAACATATACTGTCATGCCAGTGGTGAAACACGTGAATCGTATTGGGCTTTCCAGCGAGTCGCAAGAGCATATTGTAGTCAGCAGACGGAGTAGCCTAGTCACCAGTCTTTCTCGGGGCTGCAAGTCAGTTTTCCTCGGTACTGTAAGCTTCCATCCTCGCCCGATTAACTAAGCCTACCCCGGTTATTTTTTGCCTGTTTGAGCTGAACTAAGGCAAATTTTCCGGGGGGAGGGGGTCCATATTGGCCCTGGTGCCGAAGACCTGGCCGATGCATATTTAAAAACCCCTGGCAACAGTCTGAATTCCAGGCTAGTCGAGGAATAGATGGAAACTTCACAGTCGCAAATCTGTTTAAATTCCCTCTCTATTTACACAGTAAAACGGAAACATCCGTCCATGAATTGAAGTATGACCTCAAGCTAAAGTAAGATGAAGTTACTTTAACCAAACATTGACCTGTGCTCACTTCCGTTAGGAAATGGGCCGGGTCAATTGGCTGATTTCCATGGCCTACATTAACGTCTGAATCCTACAGGCTTGCACACCTTACTCTCTCAAAATACGAACTGTCGTGATAAACAATACTAGTTGAGTCTAAATAGTTTTTAGGTTCATCAACAAGGGCTGTATATCATATGTACAAGAAAAGTGCGCCCTCCAACAGTCGCCACGGCTTGTCAATTGTGTACTCCATTGTATGTCTAAGAATATTCATTCCAGAAGTCCTTCCTACTCGCTTCGACTTTATGGTGCGGACGTTGTATGTATTTTATAGACTCGGTAACTGTCAAAAGTCTGCTCTTTCCTCGATCCGATTATTTTGAGTGTAAACACGTAAAGCCTGATGAGCCTACAATTCGGATGTACCAGACATGTCTCGGGGGACATATCTTACTGTAAACACGAGAAACGCGTCTAAAATTCTGATGTACATGACAATTGTCTCGTGAGACACATTCTAATGTAAACACCCCAAGAGAAATGTATCTATTTACCACAATCCGGATATATATGACATGTGTGTCGGGGAACAGAAGACTCGAACATCTCGTTATCAGCGTACACGACAGCTAGAAAATATTGATAGCCTGCCTCACACATGTACATTTGTTGATGACTGGGTGGTGACAAGATATGTTCTAACTAGAGATGAGTCAAACCTGTCAGTCACAAAATCGTCAGGACGTGGTTCAGCTGATTTCAGTCATTGCGCCAGAATAAGTAAAAACTAAGATAATGCAAACTTTCAGCAAGAAGATTTCTTGTCTGACAAGTGCACATCTCGGACAGAAAACTGCACTAGGATGAAGCAATTAGAAATCATTAAGCTTTTTTTCATTTTCTCTGTAATTTCCCCCTTCCAGGGCTTGCCCGCCAATGAAGAAGAGCTGAGGGGCATGAAAGAACACATCTGTGCCCTGTACGAGCGCCTATTCCTGCTGGAGGTCATGGTGGCCCAGGCACCCGCACCTCAAGCTGACGGTAAGAACTTCAACATCAACCAGGTCAATGTACCAGCACCTAGCCATTGTTTTTGACAACGCCTCAGAAATGGGGACTTTGTTATTTTGGCGACTCATCAGGGGTGGGGACACTTTTCAGATTTGAATACTTGTAAATGGGCTAATCAGTTGAATGCACGCATGCGACAAGATATTTCATTTATCATGATAAATGTATATATGGTTAGATGAGTTCAAATTGCTGTATAAAAATGTATCGAAGACATTGAATGTATATTATTATCATTTCGTTGTATTCACAAGAGAAAAGTTATAGAAATGTAAGGCCAGGCGTTGTTTAATACAACGAAAGAAAAATGTCGGATGGCATTGTTAGTCAGACGTCTAAGCTGTGAAATTTCCTTATCACCGGAACCTGTTCCTTTTGTGTTGGCATGTAGCTATTGGACTTCCCGACTACTGCCGGAACGACGTGGCGCAGCATCAGTTCCCGCCTACATCCGGCAAACCTCAAGATGGCGGCTTCAAACCCCCCACCGATGGACAGTACGTGCCTCCGTTCGGCAACACACAGGACGGCAAGCCGGGCTTCGACGGGTCGCAAACGTCGTTGGACACGAACCTCATACCGGACGTGTCGGGGACGGGACCACCGTACGTCGGCGGCCCCGACTACGGACAGCCAGACTACAGTCAGCCTGACGTTGGGGGCACACAGTCCCCCTACGATACAAGTGACTATGGTGTACCGGATTACAGTGGTACCAAACCGCCGTACGTCGGGCCGGATTACGGACAGCCGGATTATGGACAACCTGATTATGGGCAACCAGGCGTCGGTACAGACCAACCGGTCATTGATGGCACAGACTACGGACAATCAGAGAACGTCATACCGGGAAGTACAGATCACGGGATACCTGACGAATCTCAGCCACCGTACGGCGGTCCAGACTATGGGCAGCCTGACGGAACAGACTACGGGCAACCAGAGGAGGGAGGTCCCGAAACAGACTATGGACAACCGGACACGGACTATGGGCAACGTGAAACTGACTATGGGCAACCCGAAACAGACTATGGTCAACCCGAAACGGACTACGGTCAACCCGAAACAGATTACGGACAACCTGAAACAGACTATGGACAACCGGACACAGACGGCGAGCAACCAGAAACTGATTACGTGCAACCCAATGAAAGCAGCACCGACTATGGTCAACCAGACGGGGAAGGCGATTCCGTGGACATCACAGACGAGAACCAGCCCGACTATGGTCAACCAGATTACGTTCAACCCGGCGGCGTTGACTACGGCGAGGATGGCGGTACGGAGCCGCCGTACACTGATTACGACGGGTGGCGCCCCATCCCCGAGGTTCCACAAGAGCCGGAGTACGAAGAACCGGGGAGCGGATACGACTTCCAGCCCGATGACGGCATCATACAGGTGTTACCGCCTCACGGGGGCAGGCCCGGGGAGATCTCTCCCGACAACCCGGGCAGCGTGCCGTCCCAAGTCATCCCTCCGATCCTGGAGGTCCCCGATAGAGGGGACATCCCTGCCCACCACATCCCGCCGTACATCCTACCTGGTGGTGAAGATGAGGACCAGCTGCAGACTGATGACGACACGAACACTGTGTACGAAGGCGGGCTAGACGTGGAGGAAGGGTATGAAGAGTCATCCGGGGACCCGGAGACCGGCTCCGGAGACGACTACAATAACAACAACTACAATCCCGGCGGATTCTTCTCAAGTTTTTCAGATTTCTTTAACAAAAGGGCTTAATATAAAGCAGGGTTAGAATCATAGCTCAAAACAGTACGACACATCCCATTGATTGATCTACCAGCGACAGTTTTTATATAACCTTACAATGAATTAGACCGAGGACCAACTCTACATTGTATTTATTTAAGTATAAATTAGGGCTACACACCTTTAGTGATTCACGAATATTTCTACCGATAGTTCTTTAACAGACTTCTGTATGAATTCATATCTGGACGCGGGCCAGTACATATTACATTCATATCACGTTACTAACCTTTGGAATCCAGGTCTCTTTTCAGCACAATATCAATTTTCCTAAAACCACAATCATGCATGTGTTCGACGGTTCAATCAACGTACATCTAATATTAGAAATGCTGTTTCATTGATATTACCCTTTGATATACTTAATTTCTTCAACTGGGCCTTTCACAAATATTTCAACGTGTCATAATCATACTATTCGGCTAGCTTATATTAATCTAATTTTGCATGGCTAAATCCAGATCGATATGACGATAGACTATTCCCTATTTTCTGGACATGAGGTATATGATGACTTCGAGGTTTGTGTGTTCATTGCCCACAAAAATCCACATAGCAGTGAAAAACCCCTCCATGTTCGCAAGACTGTGACTTGGTTAGGTCGACATAGTAACATTACGTATCTTCATAAGTTTGTTGTATTCATATAATGCATAAGAGATAACAAATGTAAAATCACATAAGTTTGCAATAGCAAGACAAAATTCCACCACACGGCATCAATTAACATAAGTGTCTAGAACACAGATACCTAAGTGACGTCACTTAGTACGGCATTTTCTGGATTTCTCTGCTTTTTTGGCAATGCCTGTTGGGCAGAGCCTGTTCTATTTCCATCACCATTGTAACCATTTTCCCTAGATGTTTGTACGTCAGTATTTGTGGCTAAGAGGTTTTATCTTACCACAGTAGACTAGACTAGGATTTGTATGTGCCACCATTCAGTGCTGTGTCACCATATAGAATACGATTATTGGTTGTTCTCGATCGAAGATGCAATTTTGAAGTAACAGAAAGAGGGCTCCTTCCTAATTCTAGAGCCAGGCTATGTAAAAAATTATACGTAAGTGTATATATGCAGCATTGTATAAGATATGGTTTAGTTGCTACTAGTGGCCGGCCAAGCTAAGACTGTGTTTGTCTTTATGATACTTTAAGACTTCGCTGTGTGAAGGATAAGATGAATTTTGATGGAGGTATGAAGCATTTTATTCTCGAGAGCAAAATCTCTTCTTTAGAAATTGCTATCATTGTTGTTGTGTTCGTTGTTAACGTTGTTAACTGTCTTAGAAAATAAAGATCACACTTTATGATCTACAATCCTTTCGCTGGAAGATTACTTTTAATTAAGGGTGCTTGTTGTTTAGACTAAAATTGCAGGAGCTACTTTTGAATTTGGATATTTCTAAGGATATACTGATAAAAAGACTTTGGTAAAAAGCATTTTTACCATCCAACACACAAAAGAAAGATAATACATATCTTTGTATTAAAAGAATGTCAAAAGTACTTTAGATAAAACAATTTCAATCTTAATCACCATACAGAAATTGAAGGAAAGGGTATCACAAGTCTGGATACACGCACAAGATAAAGCTGGCCATTACTGGCTGATAGATTCTATGCTAGTGCATTTACGCCCTCTATCAGATTGTAGCTGGACTGCAACTTCAGTCCTTTAACGGTCATTTTCTAAGATACGGTGATGAAGCTCCAACATCTGACACTCAATGCTTAATGACAATGCAGCAATGCATTTTCACTAGCAGTAACGAACAATTGCTGGATAAAAGTATTTTGCAACAAAACCACAGAATCAGCAATTGAAAAGCAAAATACCACCCCTATATAGCATAGAAATAAAATAACTGCAATAATGTACTGCAACAC
This sequence comes from Branchiostoma lanceolatum, assembly GCA_035149815.1. Lineage (NCBI taxonomy): Eukaryota > Metazoa > Chordata > Leptocardii > Amphioxiformes > Branchiostomatidae > Branchiostoma > Branchiostoma lanceolatum. The sequence continues at coordinate 26,419,789 of CM068866.1, read as the reverse complement.
TGCAAAAGACAATGTTTTACACTGCAATGACAATAAAATGACAAACACACAAACTAAGAAAGAGCTAGAGCATCAATACCTTCTGTGTGTTACAAGCATTGACAAGGTTCTGGTTAATAACACCAAAAACAATCTGCAATATACATAATAGTGGTTCATACAATCTCATGCAAAACCATGCATCAACTTCAACACAGACTAATAAATCTCAAAGTTAACGTTATTCTGTAGTATTGGATTTTAGCAATCAAGAATATAGCTTGGACATACATACATACATAGCACTAAATCTTCACACCTTACAAACTGTACAACCTCTGGCTGTCTGGCAATTTGTATTTTTGTTCTTAAGATTCTTTATTAAAAATTGCAACAATACAATACACAGTGGAACGCCAGGCAGACAAGCTGATGTGATTTTTGTTCTTAGACCAGACCAATTTACTCCTTTGGTTCAAACTTCAAAGTGGATATTAAGAATGAAGAGGGAAGGGAGGATAAAATCAATCTAATCAATTTTACTCCCTTAAATAGTGAACACCAAGGTATAAACCTGATCCTCAGTTTTCATGTTGCTATTTCAGTTAGCATATTTTTTTCAAATCTGACATCCAAAAAATCTAATTGGTGTGGCCTTAGGAAATGTTCCAAATGCCGTTGCTAATAGTGCTATAGTGTTACAAAGACGGGCAACAATATTACGAATCCTTATATCACCTCAATTTGATTCTAGATCTTATGTAAAATTGTTCATTGCAAGATAAACTATATCTTCTCACTGTTTTTGTAAAATTTGGCTAAGTGGCCAGAAACTACAGGAAGTGGCCAGAAACTACAGGACAAGATGATTTGGAATATCACAAAATGTTCTTCCCGGTCATCCTAGAAAATACTAAATTTCAGTAAAAATCATCATTATATCAAAATTGCAAAAAACACTCTCAAATTGTCCAAGATTATCAAGAATATTGCAGCCATTAACTGGTACTGCATACTGCATTTGTTTCACATGCGTTGACAAACTGGTGACAAAACTTGATCAAGTGAAGGTTGTCCTTTGCTTTATCCTCCTGCTCTACAAAGGCTGCATTTTCTTCTAGTTGAATTTCTTCGCCAACCAGATCTACCTCTTTAGCTGCCTTGTACACTTTGTCTTTAAGCTCTGCGTATCTGCACTGATAACACAGAAGGAACGTCGCTGTGTCTGTCTGCGAAAGGAGCTTCTTCACTGTTTTGAACAACGGCCGGATGTACTGCTTCCAGAGGATCACGTCCGCGCCTAAGATCACGTCGAACTTCCCGTGGTCGTGGAGAAACTTGTCGAGGTTTTCTCCCCAGTGGAGGTGGGCACAGCGCGGAGGCATCGTTGTTTGGATGGGGAAGTTTTCTTCGACGTTTGCTTCCATCATGTCCAACGTAGTCATGTTGTTGTCTGTTAGGACCACCTTTTTGGGACAGGGTGATAGCTTAGCAGCAACTAAACCTAGTAGGCCTGTACCTGTAGGAGCAGATGTGGAGTGACACTGTAAATCAACTTCCAAGGAAACCTAATACAGAGCAATAAGCCAATAAGCCACCTCACAGTTACATTTATTGGCTTGTGCCCCCTGAATTATGTAGGGTTTGTTGCAATGGGTTGTTAAAAACAACAAGCGATTTCACATCAACAAGACAGCCTGAAAAGTTCTAAGTGTGCATGTGCAGTTGTGATGGAATGTGCTTTAAGGTCAAAGCTTAAGCTTAAGGCCTCTAACTTGTAAACAATTCTTTGTCTAGCCACATGCAAATTTGTTTTCTTTTGAGAGGCCTTACCAGTACTCACTGACCTTACCCCAAATCCCCTATGGTGCTTAAACTGTGAGGGGGGATGTAACCTCAGGTGGCTTCTGAGTCCAAAACTTGAGGCACACAGTCAACAGTCGTCCACACTGATTTGGCAATATCAAAATATTATACTACATGCACAATTTGAGTGTTCATAACAACCCCAGTGACATATACTAGTAGGTGGATTAATCTATAGTCAATAGCTTTAAGTTAATGCTCAATGCACTTAGAGTTAGAGAAAAAAACGGACTTTAACAAAATAAATGACCTGCTCCAAGCTCCAGTACTGTCCTAGCCTGCACCAGCTCTGGATGGTCCACAATGTGCTGTGACAGAACCCGGGCAGCGGGCCATACCATCTGACCTGTGATCAGGGAGAGATTAAGGACAATACAATAAGTAATATACATAAAAACTTTGCAGTCATATTATACAGAAGTGAATTAGTATCATGTTAAAAACCATATCATAAGGCATAGTCAGACAATCAAAAGTTGTTAGGATTCAATGATCGGGCAAAGAGGACCTATCATAAATAGATCTCCAAGCAGATGTGGATCATACTTTTTCACCGAACATGATGGACAGTTGGAAAACGTTACGATAGAGCTCCTCAACACGTCTGTTATTAGCCGTGGCGACTGTTGCAGGGCTTACTTTTACTTGCTGTCTTGTATCATTTTGTATTAGTATGGTTAGATATAATTTTATAGATTTATATACCTTACCACCATCGTTATCTCTCTCTATATATTTACTGCTACTAAAACAAGAGGTCCCAAATCACCTTCACACGTCACACAATCTATCTAGACAAAACATCAACCTGTCAGACATGAGGCTGTTTTGCCCTCCCCTCCGTCCTGTACCGCCAGCAGCCGTACTTTCACCCCCCTCCCCACACGGTACTCCTCCCACCGGTAACTCGGGTCGAGAAACATCGGCGGCCAGAAATGTCTCTCCATCCCCTCTCCCCTCCATTCCTCCTCGGTTTCCATCTCTTAATCAGTTTTAAAACCTTCAAAGTTACGTTAAAAATGTAGAAATATAGACCCGCCCCCTTCGAAACCCTCCCACCCCTCCACTTTCGTAACCTTTGACCTGATTGTTTTCACCTTTGACCTCAACGTAGTGCATGACGGGAATAAAAGTCAGCCCATTTTTGTACTTCCGGTTTGAGTAGAAATCGCGAATGTTGTTGGAACATTTTGCCTTGTTTTGTCCCGTTTTCTCCCGACAGCGATGCCGATCTCTTCCGAACAGATCCGGGAACAGTTCCCTCTCCACTGGCTCGTCTGGCATAACAAGTTTCACGAACTGCTCGAAGTGCTGCGGGAAAATCAGGTAGGTTTCGTTTTTTTCGGGGGGTTCGAAAATTTTATTTTGGAGAGATCGATGGGGGGGGGGGGCGTTACCGGTTCACTGCTTGTAGATTGCAAAGCTTTATTCTTAACAATTTATTGTTATCTTTTGCCATTTAGGGTTTAACTTTACGTGACTAAATATTATCAATATTATAGATAGGACATTTGACTCGATTTGCGCCACCAAACTATGAAATATGATCTGTATCGTATTTTTACGACAACAACAGAGAATAATTTTTGGTGCTGGCCAATTTTATGACGCAATTTAAAGTAGACAGCGATTTTGGCTGTGCCAACGACCAAATTAGAATATTAAGTGGCTAAGATTGAGTCTGACGTCTACAAATTCCCGTTTTCTCTCCTCAAAATTACAAACTATTGAAGCACAAAATGTTGCAACGGAGAACCAATGTAACCTGAACGAAAGTGAAAGAAAAGAACTTACAAAATTTAATAACAATGATGATAATGATGATATCATTAAATCTCAGTATTTGGGACCTGCAGAATAACCTATGAATTATGTAGCACGAAACAGTGACATTGATTTGATGAAAGAAAACGACTTTAGAATTTGTAGTTTACAATTTAGTGTGGTCAGTGCAGTCAGGGTATGATGTTAACATATGGCAGCTTGTTTTAAAGTGAGTGAAAAAGTTTATCATTCCCTTGGACCATTCAGAAACAATGTAACATTTCTGATGTTTGAATAGTTACAAGAAATCCCAACACCACGTCAGTATTTTCAAAATAGCACCACAAAGTCAGTATTTAGTTTTCACCCAGTTCGTGAGAAAATGTTCATGTTTCTCTGACCTTGACCCTAGCATGACCTTGAGCGGATGGACCCACGAGGACGCACCGCGCTGCACTTAGCCGTGACCCTGGGTCACCTGGAGAGTACGCGAGCCTTGCTAAGCCACGGTGCGCTGATCAGCACAGAGAACGCATGTGGATGGACAGGTGGGACTCAAAGCCTTGCAATATGACATTTGTGTCCTACACAGCTGGATGCAAACTATGTATTACAGCACGTTCATTAGGCGAGTACAAAACAATCGCTCATGTCTGAGCAATAGATCCATGTCAGATCAGCCTCAGTTGTTACTGTTCAGGGGGTGCAAAACCTGGTACAATTAAGGAGGTTTAATGTACTTCTATTTTTACTCAAGCACACCCAGAGGTTTTCTCCCAAACAAGCAACAATCCCATGTACCATAATTATAAAGAACCTGGTAAATCTGTACAAAAAATTGAACAAATTGTATGGTTTTTGGTGGCAAATGTGCTAGATTAGCCAAAGGACTCAGCGGGCGTCCCTCCACCGCCAGGGAAGGTCGTATAAATTGCCTTTCCGGCACAACGTCGGGGCATTGTGAGCATCGAACCCGGGACCTATTGTTCCGAGTCCAACGCTCTAACCGTTGATGCCACACCGTTGCCACAAATCTGTACAACCTGTGTCCCTGTTGTAGTGTTGCAGGAGGCTGTGAGTACAGGGAACCCAGAGATGGTGCAGCTGACCCTGAAGCACAGGGACTTCCAGAGAGCCTCTCTCAGGATAGACGGGGTGCCTGAACTCTTGGCTAAACTACGATCTGTGAGTACAAATTCAAGTTTTCACAAATTTATATACAACTTGTGAAATCTTCATTCAATCAAATACTTACTTACTACCTCTTAATATATGAAAATGTATGATAATCTGAATTTGAGCCCTCACTTTGCTTATCATAAGTTACAAGCATTGTCTCTTTAAACTTTGTTCTTATATGGGACCTACTGTGACCTACATTGTAATTATAAGTACAACAACAAATATGAACTGCAAATCTTCAAAACCTACTGGCAACATAGGTTTTACTATGCTGTGTCTGCGCTAACTTCTGATTCATAATATCATGCCAAATTACACAACAGATGTTCTGATATGTGTTTTTTTTGTCCCTTAGACTCCTGACTTCTATGTTGAAATGAAATGGGAGTTCACAAGTTGGGGTAAGCTGAACTACTTGACCTAAAATCAGGATTAGAACCATGAAATTTTTGTTCTCACTTTTATTTACTATACAGACCTGTACATGTATATGTAAAGATTTTCTTGATTGATTGTACACTAACTTGTCCTGTTTATGTTTACTTTTCCATTATCCACCCTGTATTTACATGTATATGTATGTTGTATTGTGTTTTTACTCGATGTTATTGTTTTACATTTATATTCATCTTTCTTAGGAGAGGGCTTCCCTTAGGAACAGTGCTTTTTGCTTGATCCTCCCTAAATATATGTGAATAAAATGAAATCAATAAAAATCAGGATTATATCTTCCATTACTTTGAATTGGATCCTGTAGCCAAACGTTTGTCTGACCATTCTTTGTTTTCTCCAGTTCCCCTTGTGTCCCGTATGTGTCCGAGTGACACCTACAAGCTGTGGAAAAAAGGCAGCTATGTCCGTGTGGACACCACTCTGCTGGGCTTCGACCAGATGTCCTGGCAGCGAGGCAGCAGGAGCTACATCTTCAAGGGAGAAGGTAAGCCACACCACAGCACTCAAAATACATTGCATGCAGCCAATACATTGGAAAATCTGTCACAGGCATACCTACCTTGTTTACCATGTGCCATTTCTGTCCTACTAGCACTGTTTTTGATGAAGGTTAGTGAGGTGTTTGAGATAGAACAGAGGGGTCTATATGTTCGATATAGTGTTCAACAGGAACAGTCCATTGGAGCTGTCCACCTAATTTTGAAATATAGGTGCACCAGTATTTTTTGCACTAAGATATTTTTGTAGGCTATAGGTAAAAGGTACTATTTTACACTGTCTAGTATACAGAATAGTCTTTTGAAATGTAAAGTACTGTACCAGAAAAAGCAATAGAACCTTTGTTGTACTTGTACAGTTGACTCTGCCACCCTGATGGAGGTTGACCATGACCGCCATCTTGTCTTCGTGGAAAACCTACAAATGAACGGTCCCCAGCTCAGCCCGGACGCCATGACCCCCACTGACGACATCGTCTGCTCCCGCATGGGTCAGCCCATAGTAACCGTTCACATGGAGACCAAGAACATTGCGTTTGAGAGAACCAAGTCTGGAATATGGGGATGGAGGAGCGACAAGAGTGAAACTGTCAATGGTTATGATGCAAAGGTAAGAGCTGAGGTTTTTTTTCAAAGCTGGTGCTGTCCCTGGTGCTGAATGACCTTCATATTGATTGCTGTTGCTGTCCTCAGTGCTAAATGACCTTCACATAAACATTGCTGTCCTTGGTGCTGAATTACCTTAATACTGACATTACTGTAGCTTTCCCTGATGCAAAATGACCATCGCACAGATATTACTATAGCTGTGCCTGGTTCTGAATGACCTTCATATTAACATTACTATTGTTCCTGAGATATAATGACCTTAACACTAGCATTACTGTTGCTGTCCCCGGCCCGGGGCTGTATGAACTTCATAATGACATTGCTGTTCTTGTCACTGATGTCGAATATCATTTCTATTTACATTGCTGTCCTTGGTGCTGAATGACCTTCATATTCACATTACTATTGTCACTGGGATATAATGACCTTAACACTAGCATTACTGTTGCTGTTCCCGGGGCTGTATGAACTTCATACTGACATTGCTGTATTAGCATTACTGTTGCTGTCCCCGGCCCGGGGCTGTATGAACTTCATACTGACATTGCTGTTCTTGTCACTGATGTCGAATATCATTCCTATTAACATTGCTGTCCTTGGTGCTGAATGACCTTCATACTGACATTACTCGAGCTGTATCTGGTGCTAAATGACCTTTATACTAGCATTACTGTTACTGTCCCTTGTGCTGATGACTTACAAACAGATGTTGCTGTCCCTGAATGACCTTCACACTAACATTCTTGTTGCTGTCCCTGGTGCAAAATGACCTTCAAACTGACATTCCTGTGGCTCTCACTTGTGCTGAATGTCATTCATGTTAGCTTTGCTCTCCCTTGTGCTGAATGACCTTCATACTGACAGTGCTGTTGTCTTCTGTAGGTATTTGGAGCACACAATGTTGAAGTGGTGACCAGAACCAGAACTGAGCACCTAACCGAAGAAGAAAAGGAAAGAACTAAAGGTAAATAGAAGACATTCAATCTTTATGAGATCCTCTTTTTGGTGAATGTTTCGATAATGTAATCTGTTGTAATTTCATGTTTCTTTGTCGAAGTATAGCCTATTTCTATAAATTTGTTGATTATGGAAATATCAGAAGTTGTAGGAGTCATTTCTCATGTTTCAGAAAACATTTTGATACAGGTACGTCCAATGTGACATTTGGGTTGTGAAACAATTGCAGAAGTGTCCTTCAGTGTTCTTCATCATGTTTAAATGTTGTTCCTACCTTTTTCATTACCAACAGAAGCAAACAAGACACCTTTCCAGTCCTTCCTTGGCATCGTGGAGGAACATGAAGAGAATTTGAAGGGTGCTGAGGGGGTGAGTCATTGTTTTATGGTTTTCCAGCCCTCCTGGCACCTTTCCATGGCACTGCAGCAGGACATCTAGTTTTAGTATCTCATGTTCTAGACATAGTAGATAGCTCTTGGACTCATGAAGAAGTGGGGTAGGTTTGAGTCCCCAAGCTAGTTTTGAAATGTTAAGAAAGAGTTTTAATAATAAAACTTTTATTATGAAGACTGTAATTCTGAAGATGAACAATAGGTTGTATTTGAACATAACTACAGCCTACCAAAGTACATTTTTTTTTGCAAGTATTTTTTTCTCATCTTCCCATGTGCACCTTTACTAAATAATGTAATTAGAGCCCTTACTTTCTTATGTAATGTATTCCTCTGTTGGGACATGTTATTTTCATGATTTTATGTTGGCAGATGTCTTTGAGATCTGGGTCCTATTGCAGCTTTTTTGCCTGAGGCTTTGTCAAAAGATAACTTGAAGGGATAGATTTTAATGATTTTTGGCATTTTTTCAGGCTATTTGTTTTGCCTTTCCTCAGAATGAAACTCTGGTTTTCTCCAACCCAACCAACCCGACTAACATCATGGCAGAGGAGTACTTTGACCAGGAGTTTGACCTTGGTGAGAGAGACATCGGCAGGCCCATTGAACAAACCACAAAAACACAAAAGTTCAAGGTGAGTTAGGAAGAAATAGTCTTGCTGTTCAATATATTTCCCACATAGTTTATGGGCACATACCCCTACCCACAAGTTTCCAGTATATGGGAGTCACTATTGAAACTCACACAAAACAGAACACACAAAACAATACTTTTGATTGGCACCATGACATAACAACACATAGTAACTATAAGCTGGACCACAGAAACAATCAAATGTCAGTTGATAACATTAGCTATATTAGAAGGGAGTGATTCCCCTGACTTACTAGTAGTTACCATCTATATATATCTAGTGTCTAGAGGGACGATCATTCAGAGAGCTGCTAGCTAGGGGCAGAATTTAAATCTACCTGAAACATACAGCTCCTAACATGATACTTGAAGTTCACAAAAGAATTTTTCACTATGTCAGCCTGCTATAAGATGTATTTTTGTTTCTCTTAATGTTTTCGGTGCATTTGTTTCGAGAGCTGCTAGGGGCATGACTTCACCAGGCAAGCTGAAATGTACAACTTCTATCATGATTTATGGCTGTTTCTTCACTTCCGAAGATCAATGGGAAGTCACCCCTCCTCTGCAGGCTCTCATGTGGCTGTGTAGCCCAATCCTCAATCTGCACGCCCTACTGCAGATGGGGCATATAAAGCCCTGTGTGGGTGGTGATAATAACTGATGATAAAAGCCTGAAGTTCACAAAGTTTCTAATTGTTAGCCTGCTGTAAGATGTATTTTTGTCTGCCTCCCTTATTGTTTCCCGTGTGTTCTGTCCCCCGCAGGCCACCCTGTGGCTGTGTGACCAATTCCCCCTGACTCTGCAGGACCAGCTCCTGCCCATCATCGACCTCATGGCCCGCAGTAATGCACACTTCGCTCGCCTCAAGGACTTCATCACTCTACAGCTGCCATCTGGCTTCCCAGTCAAAATAGGTCAGAGGCCATAGGTTATAGGTCAGAGGTTATGGTGAAACTGTTTGGGATGTTTGACATAGGCCTTTAAGATTCTTTTGTTGATTTCTTTGGCTATTTTTGCCCTCAAAATGTGCAGATTGTGCTCCTGATATTAAAACCGAAAAACCTAAAATTTAGTATTAGGTTGCAGTAGCTTAAAAATGTGCAACTAACTATAGGACCTTAAATTCAGTCTATGATTGCAACTTTAAACTTTTGTACATTTTGGTAGGTATTCCAACTCCAAAATGTTCATTTTGAACTACCGGTATGCCACTGTAGGCAAAGCCAAATGACCTTAAAATTTGGTATTGGGATGCCTTGAGCATATTTACTTTTTTTTTGCTATTTGTGGCACTCACCACTTCACCACTGTTTTTCTCCAGAAAGGAAGTTTTCAGCGGGAAGTGTCCCTAGGTTAAAATGGGCTTGACGTCCCTTGATTGGTTAAGATTGGACCCAACAGACACAAACCAGTTCCTCCTTCTATTCCTACGTATACAGTGTGTATCGCTAATTCTAGGACACGGATCTGCGCTCTGAGAAAGCTCATCTATTGTTTGTTTTTCTCTCCAGAGATTCCACTGTTTCACGTGCTGAATGCTCACTGTTTTCCTCCCCAGAGATTCCGCTGTTTCACGTGCTGAATGCTCACTGTTTTCCTCCCCAGAGATTCCGCTGTTTCACGTGCTGAATGCTCACTGTTTTCCTCCCCAGAGATTCCGCTGTTTCACGTGCTGAATGCTCACTGTTTTCCTCCCCAGAGATTCCGCTGTTTCACGTGCTGAATGCTCACTGTTTTCCTCCCCAGAGATTCCGCTGTTTCACGTGCTGAATGCTCACTGTTTTCCTCCCCAGAGATTCCGCTGTTTCACGTGCTGAATGCTCACTGTTTTCCTCCCCAGAGATTCCGCTGTTTCACGTGCTGAATGCTCACTGTTTTCCTCCCCAGAGATTCCGCTGTTTCACGTGCTGAATGCTCACTGTTTTCCTCCCCAGAGATTCCGCTGTTTCACGTGCTGAATGCACGCATCACGTTCGGGAACCTGAACGGGACGGATGAGGAAGTGGACGGAGTGGCGGCTATCAAAGTGGAGTCCCCTACTGAGGAGGAAGCGGAATCACCCACTGAGGAGGAGACACTGCTGGCTGCCACTCCAGGTGGGCAGACACATTCATATATATGTCCAAATTTGGTCAAATGGAAATCCCAATGTCCAAATATGGTCAAATAAATGTTCCTATGTCCAAATTTGGTCAAAGAGAAATTTTGAAAAAGGTTCCTATACCCAAATTTGGTGAAAGAGACATTCCTGTGTCCAACTATTTTCCATATCATGTTGCTATATCCAAATTTGATCAAAGATATATTGATTTGTCCAACTTTGGTTATAGAGACATCCCATGTCAGGATTTGGTCAAACCTATGTCCGACTTTGATCAAAGAAACATTCCTTTGCCCAGATTTGGTCATATAGAAGGTCCTATGTCCAAATTTGGCCAACTGAGACACACCTTTGTCCAAAAATGGTCAACTAAATATTCCTATGTCCAAATTTGGCCAAAGAGACATTCTTGTGTTCAAATTGGGTCAAAGAGACATCCCCTTTGTCCAAATTTGGTCGAAGCTAAGTAATTTGCTACTATATCCTCAGGAGCTACCAAGATGGTCTGTGACATTGACCCCATGACCTTCGAGGCTCCTCTTGGCTACAACCAAGTTCAGGCCTCGGGTCGGAGGGAACGCAGGCGTCACCATGACGAGGACGACGCCCTGCTCCAGTTTGCCATCCAGCAGAGCCTGTTGGAGGCTAACGGAGCTGTGGTTGGGGATCAGGTAACGCTACGAATTCTTATTTTTGGCGACGCCTCAGGAGGGAGACCTTTTATTGTGTATTTACAATCTCATAAGAGCAGGATGAAATTTGGAACATTTTTGCTTTGCTGTATTTTGTAAAACCAAGTTATGCCAATCAGGGCCATAATGTTTGTAGATGTAGACCTCTAACTCGGTGGGAACATTTTAAAGAAGTGAACCACTAACGAGAGAGGTCAGTTCGGGAGTCATGTTGGAAACTTTGGCAAAACAGAAAAAAGTGAAGTTTCAGTTGGCATCATGACGTACAACCCTTGGCAACTCTGAAGGGCCAATCAGTCATTGGGCCACTCATGGCGTGATTTAGTAAGTCTGATTGTTGCACTGTCCACAGATGACCATGCTGGAAGCTCTTGGAGCTACAACTCCAGAAGAGTATGAGAATGAACAACTTCAGAGGTACGTATATACAAAATGTTATAAGAACAGTTTTTCTTTTGAAAGTTATTCTGATTCATCAATTGTCTATGATTTGATTATTCATATTGTCATACTGTTTTGACAGTATAAAAGTACACGTATATGTATTACCCTGAATAATTGTACCCATAAACAGTAGGTCTGTTTTGTTGGACATTAAAAGCAAAATTTGGCAAGAGAAGATGAAAACAGGGGTAGGAAAACTTGACATATTGATACTGTATCTTCACTGTCTCCCTGAAACTAATTATACCAAGGTACAGACTTTTCCCTCAAATGTTCTTTTCATATTAATCTGCCTGATTTTTCTAAAGCCAAGAGCCAATAGATCAAGTAATTGGTGTTGCCTAAGTTTCCTTTTTATGTAAGAATTGGATAACATGTCCACTGCTTCTTTCTCCAGGGCTATCCAAGAAAGTTTGATGTTGGCTCAGGGTGAGTCCATTCCAGAAGCTGCAGCGGGGGAGTCCACCCCCACCCCCGCCCCTGTGGTCCAACCCGTTGCCGAGGCCCCGCCCGACGACATGGATGCACAACTCAGACTGGCACTGGAGATGTCAGCCAAGGAGCAGGTGGGGTCAATGACCTTTAGTTTTAGATTCAGTTTTTTCAGGTTTAGTAGTCCTCATCAACTGAGGGAGAGCATGGTGCTTTTTTCAAGTAGCTAGTACTAGTAGTGCATTGCATCTTTGCTACAGCTTGGGTTCTAAGGCTGGTACGCTAGATCACCCCTACTCTTCTTTTGAAGTGGGTTGGGTTCATTTACATAAGGTTTCACACTCCTTTTATCTTTACCTAGCCCCATCCTCATGCCTGAGGGTTGGGACTATGGCGGCATCCGGTATCAACCTCTTCCATTGCCTCCAGTCTATGGCTCTGTGAGAACACTGCCAGTGGTATGCCCATCCCTGGAGTATCAAATATGTGTATCTGTTGTTTCCTCTATAGGCAGAGGCAGACAGACGAAGAAAGGAAGAAGAGGAAGAGCTAGAAAGGATTCTCCAGTTGTCCCTTACTGACAAATGATGGTACAACCCTGCCCATCCAGGCCTGCAGGCGACCGTGAACACCCCCGCTTATCAAATGTACTTGTCTGAGGTCAGATGACCCTTGACCCTTTAGTGCTCTTTTGCTATACACTACCATGATGCAGTAACTAAAACTTTAGATATGTTGCTTGTTATAAAGGCAGTATGTACTGACTAGATTTGTTGATATTTTTTTTAGACAAGAAAACCTTCTCATTTTTCTAGTAGTAAATCAAGAAAGGGGAATGTATTTGTATGACCTTTTTTTAGCCAGCAAGGTCATCTATTGAATCTGGAGACAAGGTGTGGACTATTCCATTGCTATCTTGGGGTGATTAGTTGGTCGGGAGACCCCTCCCCCTCCTATAAAGGAAAAAAAAATGGGCTTCATTTGCATAACTGGTGTGATTAAGTGGTTAGAAGAAAACCACATACTTAAAGATTTGTATTATGTAGTTAACACATTGTTTTTCTTATATTCTGTTATTTGTATCCTATATAATTCAGATATTCTATTCTAAAATGCAGTATATATTAAGGCTTTGTTGTATGTTACTTTGCAAAAACAGCTGAGAATGTTCATTACGGATGAACTAGATATAGTTCTGGATTGGCACCAAAGTGATGACATTGAAATGAAAATAACACTTGAACGATTATGAAAAGTTCATACTTTTAACCACCAAATCAGCAAGAAACAACAACTTCAACGAAAAAAAATGAAAAATGACTCCGCCCCTCAGGCGTCGCCAAAAAAATGAATTGATGCTTTTGCTCAGACATTTAAACAGATGCAAGCATACTAACTCATGATCTGCCCCTTAACAGATGCCTACTACTATTAAGACTAGTTCTTTCATAAAATATAAAAAGTTACATTCAAGCTGTCCAAATGTTGCCTATTCAGACATTTGTGAAAAATAAGCTTGAGTTCCTCCCTTAGAGAGTAGTTTGGAAAACACAAGTCTTTATTTGTTTTGGGCAAAATGTCTCCCTTCAAGGTCCTTAAGTACATTTGATGGTTCACTTGTAATACCTAATCTAGCTAGTCTCCTTTGTTAAGTTTGTATTGTAAGAATGCGTCTGTTTACTTTATTGTTTTTTTGTTTACATTTGTTTGTTTACTACATGTCATTGATTCACCATATCTACGTAAATGCCACCTGGTGCTAATGACTGAGAGTTGATAGTCGTAGAGCTAGTATATTTATCTAACAGTACACGGTACATTGTATATTCAGAACTATTGGTTACATTTGCATGTGAACTGTTACAATTTCAATTTACCACTGTTTATATAGTATTATTACATACAAAAAGGCAACTTTTCTTTCCCATTCAGTGAAATTCCTTGGAAGATCTTACACGTAAGAAAAAAAGAAAGATACGAGAAGTGCTATGGTTAAAATTTTAGAATTGTGAGCTCCATGTGATAGGAAGGTAGACTTCAGAACGATGTAGCCATTGTAGCAGTGTAGCCCTTTACTTTATGGTATGTACTGTTCAAATACCGTTCAAGTACTGTTATGATGCGAAGGAAAAAGCATGAAACAATAGTATACCTCCTCATGTAATGCCTAGTAAGTTGTACATATTTAAAAGGGATGTCCAAGGTTGTAATGTGGGAGGGGGGCACAGAATAGTAGTTCAGTTGCAATGCTATGTAATAATTCATATTACTAGCAATTTAGCATGTATCTTATAGCTGTATCAGTATGTCTGTAACAACAGATTGTTATGCAGCTTTTTTACAAAAATAACATAATATGTTGATTTATAATTTGCCTAGTTTCCAAAGGGAATGATAGGAATATTAAAGAGTATAAGATTGGTATCATCTTCAGTGAAAAATTTTGTGTAATGTTTGGATGTCTCTTTGCAACTGACATTATGGGAATACATAACGTCATTCTACTGTCATATGACTCATGTACGCATGTTGTATCTTTCTTCCACTATAATACAATGTTTAAAAATGTTTTTGTTCATCATGAAGAAAAGACTTTGGAAAAAAGTCGCAATGAAATGATGTAGAACACTTTTAGTTTTTTTTCAATGCAGATTGTATATTTTGTATATTTTCTTCCAAAATCACATATACATGTACTCCAATGCTTTGATATAACCAATATGGTTACATTTTGTTGCTATTTCTGTCACTGTCATTAATGTTGATTATGGAATGAGTTGTGGAAAGAAAGTTGAAAAAGAATAACGTATACACTTAGTAGTGTTTCCACCTATTTAAAAGTGCAATAACATATCTCATACAAAGTTGTAATTATGTATATCTATGTATTCATTTGTCTTAGTTGATGGTTATGTCTTTGTTCTCACAATGTTTAAGGGCTGAAAAAGTAAACCCCCTGAAAACTATGCTATTTACCATGCCACTGCATACTGAAAAGTAAGCTGAAAGTTACCTACATGTATACTAAGGAGTATTAGTAGGAGTAGTACATTTTACTGACCAGTACATCTATTGTATAAGCAACCACTGTGCAAAGGTAGCTGTAAATAAATGAAAGAATACTCTCTTTTTGTGTGATGCTGTTTTTTATTGGAGACAGTC
Organism: Branchiostoma lanceolatum; assembly: GCA_035149815.1. Taxonomy (NCBI): domain Eukaryota; kingdom Metazoa; phylum Chordata; class Leptocardii; order Amphioxiformes; family Branchiostomatidae; genus Branchiostoma; species Branchiostoma lanceolatum. The sequence goes on along the minus strand of CM068866.1, from coordinate 26,404,624 downwards.
TGTAGTAGTATTAACATTTCCAGGGGGTGGAAAGATTAGCTAAGCCTGAGTGTCATCCTAATAGTTCCAGGCTTTCCCTTTGCCAACCAAGGCAGCAAAGGTTGGCGAAGGAAAAGCCTGGAACTAACTAGGATAGCACTCAGGCTAAGATGAGTTTGACCTGCCTTTTATGGTTTTCCATTCAACATCGAACCCTTCATATGTTCATGAGCTTTTATATAAGCATTGACAGTTATGATGGTATACTATTACAGCTGACTCGGCTGGGGTGAGCCGGCAGAAGGCGTCAGGATGTAAAAGAACTATATTTTGTTCGTTTATTGTTAACTTTTTTATTCTAACCTCAACAAATTCAGCATTTTGATTTGTCTTGCCTCTTTAGGGTACCCTAGTATAGTTTTATTCGCGTCTGTGTCGACACTTTGTGGTCCTTAACTATAGAAATCAGCGAAAAACTGTGTTCTGCTGCCTTGACCGGTTTAGTTGTAGTACATTGACCAATCAGCATACAACAGTGTCTGATGTGCGGCAATATCTATAGTATTATCCGTATTATATACCAAGAGAACCAATCGGCATTCACATGGCTCTGAGACCGCACAACACAGTAAATATCCGCCACTGAGTGGTAAAAGAAATAGTACGACCGAAATTTTTTAACTTTAGGTGAAAACTTTAACGTGAAAGCCAGCGAGGCATAAGATTGACTGTACGGTAGTATGATAAGTCAGCTTTTAGATCGTACGAATAAGATTATGAAGTTTGGCCAGTCGGCGTACAAATATGCGGACCTAATTAGTTACAGCTGTCTGCTGGGGTAAGCCGGCAGAGGGCGTCAGGATGTTAACAACTATAACTTTTGTTGTTGTTTACCATCATTGTTTCGATTTTAACCTCAACTTCAGCATATTGATTTGTCGTGCTTCTCGAGGGCACCCCACTTTAGTTTTGTCCGCGTCTGTGTCGTCACTTTGTAGTCCTTAACTATAGAAATCGCCACAGGCGAAAAACTGTGTTCTGCTGCCTTGACAGGTCTAGTTGCTGTTCTACTTCATGCCGCTATGTAAAAGTGGCGTCCTTGAACCGCAGCGAGTTGCTTGATCGAAATGGCTTCAACTCTTTCGCTGATTAGCTTTGTAAACGGCAATTAAGTACCCTAACAGGCTAGATGAGGCGTTTGAAAGTAGGCTTTTATGTTTATGAACGTTAATATGTATTCACTATTGAAATAAATGCTAGTGTGCAACATCAGCATTTCAGCGAATAAGTCGGCCAAACTATTATCATAAACTATTGCTATGGCACTAAAACACCAACGCATAACATACAAAATACACTTTCCTTATCAAACAACAACATACATTGATTCCTAACCCTATCTAGGCTGCCCCCCTCATAAATTCCAAAAGGTTGTATGATCAAATTAGCAGGGGGTGATATCAAAGCATGTAAATATTAATCACTATCCATAATAAGCCTTGATTATTTGGTGAAGATACTGTGTTCGTGGAACTCTAGTTTCTTATCAAATGAGCGAAGATTTGGATGTGAGTGTCGAAGGTTACAAAATTGTTGACTGATTGAACCAAGGAGTGAATTTTTAGTGAATTTTGTTTGTTGATCTTCAAGGTTAGATGAGTCATAAATCTGTCAGCTACGTTCCTCAGGCAGTGTATGTTAATTAGTCAGTTGCTTTGCTGTGAAAACAAGAAAGGACAGGTATGATTCTTTATAATTGTAGCATCAAACGGATATCAAACGTTAATCAACTATAATCTAGTAAAGGTTGGCTTCCTAGTTTTGAAGACGTCGATAAACATGATCACAAACATTTGCCGTGAGGGACATGATCAAAATGCGGCATGCTATCTTTTAATGTGTCAACACTTGTACCTTACGACTATTTCAGATAGAAAGTGGGGACGTTCTTCCATTTTGGTGGCCCTATACAATTTCCCTAATTAGCTCCCCCTCTCCCTTCCGCATCCTCAAGAGATTCTCAAGACATAATTAAAGGTCCGCTCTTTACGCTTCATTGCATAATTTTGGTTAACTTGCCACAGCGATCTACTAAGGGCTAGAAAATTGCATCAACTTCAGTATCGCTGTAGATATATCTACAGAACGGGGTTAAGATTCTCTATACCAAAAACAATTTACAACAAGACAACTCTATGAGTCCTCTATGTGCGCTTGATGCTAAACTATTATAGCTTTGGAAGTAACGATTTGTGTCAACAGTAAAATGAGGCTTATTTGCAAATATTTTCGATTGGGCAGACCTTAATAACAGTTATAGAAATGGGTTATATGCGGTTTATAACTTTACAATCTATCATGCCTGTCATTGGTAACATTGTGTTAACCTTTAGCACACTGAAGTAGCCGTTTGGCTAACAATTTCTATTGGTTACGTAGCTAGGCAAGACAGTTGGGAGAAGGTTAAATCAGAGGGGAGTTGACCAATCAAGGCTATACTTCTGATATTCATATTCTGTCAGTGGGATTGGTATTATTTTATCACCAACCTAGTGATTTGAAACCAGACTGATAAGAACGACTTAAGCCAACAGCAGAATGAGGCTTGCAAACGTTTTAGTTTGGAGAGACTTTAAAACCTTTATAGCCAGTGTTCTGCATCTGTCGGTGTTTTAAAGCAGAGGGCAGTTGAGTTATCAACGTTATACTACATATATTCATATTCCGTCAGTGGGATTTATATGATATTATCAAAACCTATTGATTTGTAACCTTAGCCAACCATGACAACCTATTGATTTGTAGCCAAACCCAAGTGCCTGGGAACGAGATTAAGACCGACCAATCCCCGCTGTCTCCTAGCCTGACATTGGACACAAGAACAGTCACCCAAGCCAATTCATTCGAGGAAATTCGTTTTTATTCACGAGACAATATTGCAACAGATATATACAATGCCCTACCATAAATGCCATTCTACTATCACTATATGCCACAACGCGTTATTTTCAATAATTTCACATCACATTACGAAATCTCCACGTTTATACATATACACATCTCTATATATATTTATTACTCGTTTCCTTTAAACTCGCAAAAGTCAGTCGTCATCTTGAGATTAGCGATGGTCATAGTTCAGCTTTCTCCACCTGTAAAAACACAAATACAGGTTCTCAATAAGACGATTGGATACAATGAAGCTACGACTTTGATACAATCAAAATGGCACAAAAACATGTAGGACGGAAATGTCTAATAGACTGCATGAGAGTTCTGAGACTAAAACATTCCAATACTAGTAGGCATTTTAAAGATGATCATTCTAATATCAATGAGTACTACGCATACTGAAAATTTAATGTTATGAAATAAGGGTGTGAGATTCAAACTCGAGGAAAGTATCCTCCAAGCAGAGGTTTCGGTCGAGGGCGGTAGGAGTGTCCGGAATTTTTAACGTTTCGTGAAGGGAGAAACGTTAAAAATCCCGGACACTCCTAGCCCACTCGACCGAAACCTCTACTTGGAGAATAGAGGAAAGGTCAAAAGTTCAAACAGACCTGATGATCAGATAGTGTCCATGTATTTCCGATCGCCCTCCATCTCCATGACCAGCGGCCCGCTGACAACCGTCCGCCGAACCTCCATCCTCTCGTCCACCGACCGCTTCCCGATGACCGGAGTGACCGTGCGCAGACATCCCTGTGCACACCTGTAGGGAAGGAGGGGGGTGGAGAGTTAGAGATGGAATCACGACTTCTAAATTGTTAAACCCTGCTCACTTTTCATGAATTCAGTCCCTGGTGTCAAGACGCCAGGGAAAAACGTTTAACTTAGTTATACAATGTATAAACATTCAGTGTTGTTTTGCAGCTGTATGTGCACATAACCCATTTGTCCTTTGACACTATTTTTTTATCTTTCTACGATCGTTTATGGGAAAACTCAAAAATAGATTCCACAATTACTTGTAGTTAGTCGTCGTTAACCGTACAACATCGACAAACAAATGGAGATATGTTACACCGAAGTGCGGTAATACTGACTATATAGACAGATACAACTGAAAAAATGCCACGTACCTGTTTCTAGTATCTGAGGACTTGCAGACGAGAATATCACAGGTCACGTATACTTTGGGGAAGTCCGTGACGAACTTGAAGGCCTCGAACTTGAAGCGGTCCGTGGCGTGATTGGGGGCGGCTAACTCGTGATAGGTCGGGTCCACGGGGCAGCTGTGGGAAGTAAAAACAGACTGTTTTAGAGATTACAGAAAGGTGTAGATTCTTCATTGATCACGTGAAACGCAAGTCCGCATCAAGTAGTCTGTAGTTACAGTCTCTCGCTGGCGGAGACTAATTTTCCCTTGGACGGGCCGCTAGGAGCGCGATTTAGCCAGGGTATGAATAAAGTTAAGTCTGAATATTTCAGAGAAACAGGTAGAACATACCGTAGAATTATAGTGAAATGTAAATTACTACGTAACTACACAGAATATCCTTTCAGTTGAGTAGAGGGGCGATACATGATTTGCATCTGTGGTTAGAAACGCAGAAGCACAAGGTTAAAGCACTATTTTAGGCGAAATCATAATAAAGCATTCATTACTGTGCTCTTCTAGCGACTTTCGAGAGAACTGCAGCCAAGTGAATGTTGGATGTCAGGACTTACCCATCTCTGACGAGTTCATACACGGTGGTCCCGCTGGCGATGGCGGCCGTGTCTCTAGCGACGCACCGCTCTGTCAGGATGCTGAGGTCGGGATCTGCCGCGATCAGTTGGATCTCAACATAGATGTCCTCACAAACCCGCGCCATGACAGGGTACTCCGTGATGTAGGCTGGGCAGCCTGGCTCGCGACAAAACCTGCAACGGGTGTAGAGAATATAGTAAACGTGTAACAATCTGTAACTGAGTTGCTGAGGAACGAGTTACAGGACACACCAACAGCAAAGACGCAGTCCCCAACAATCGATTCGTGCTGTGATGATATTTCTGGTCGTTGTGGGGCGCTTTGAGCCGTTAAAGCCCCCCTCCCTTTCACTGGCGGCGTCGCTGCGTTCTAAACTGGCTTTGTGTTACCCTTGACTTTATAATGGGACTATAAAGTCCAGTGAGAGGGGGGCTTAAGAATTGGTATCTATTACCATACGCAGTCAATTTAGGTGTTCAAGGATTCCACAGTAGTTAGGAAATGTCCGTAGTAGCTAAGGAGATGTCAGTAACTAGGAAAAAGGTAATTTTACAAGGATGTATGATGTTGTGCTTCCATTGGATTGGCACGTTTTCTTTACCACGCATTTATGGAAGACGCGAAGACAAGGACCTTACCTCAGAATTGCGTGAAGATGGCCGTTTCCTCGCTCTGAGAATCGGTCGGGCTGGACGATGGGGTTATAGTCTGCCACCACGGTCTTGCGTCGGGGAAGTTCGCAGCTGTAGTCCAGGATAAAACCACAATCCCTGATGATCGGCTCGCTGTGGGCTCGTCTTTTCCAGTCTTGTGTCACCCGGTTGCGGTAGACAATGCTGTTAGGTGTCTCCTGCAATAAGAATGAATGTTACTGATCGAATATCTGACCTATATGAAACTTACTATTCTAACTTTACACTAACGCTGGAGACGTTTTTTTCTTACCTAGTATATGTGTAACCTGGAAATCCATGCAAGAAATACTGCATCAATTTTTCTGAATGAAAATAGGCTTGATAGAGTTGAGAAGCGAGTTAAGGCAAAAGACTAGTACCACGACCGATTGTATGGCTTGCAGTATTGTTTTGGATCGCTGTGGGGCGCCTTTGAGCAGTTAAGCATTGATGACGAAAACCAAGCTGAAAACCGGCTTGCAAGTTAAATGAATGACTTACTAAACTACTTGTTCCGCAGCCGGTGAGAGGGGTGGTCAGGACGAGATGAGTGCCGTTGTCCATGGCGCCACAGGCGGGGTCTGTCAGGAACAGGTCCATGGCTGACAGCGAGGGCATCCGGGCACGCAGGATGGCAACCGTCATGGAGTCTCCATTACAGCTGATGGTCCAGTTGGTGTAATCTGGGAAATTAGCATTATTTGATTACTTACATATAAAGTAGAGTATAGTTAATTTTAGTAGCTTTTTTCATACCCCCCCCCCCCCCAGAAGACTTAAACAGACGATCATTAAATCAAAGGATATGGAGTTAAACATTCGAAAACTACACGGTTCGACTTACGTCAAAAGATGTTGAAGGCAGAAGCTAAAAGTGAGGGTTTCTAGACAAGTGACACATTTCCATGGTCACATTTTAGACAGGACTTCGTTCTTATTCTCCATGTGTAGATAGTAGGGTTCGAATAGGAGAAGTACAGACCTGGGCAGAAGTCTCCTTGGATCTGTGGCCGGAGGGTTTCAAACATTAGCTGAGAGTAGTCGGGAACAGTCATTACTCGACTGGAGTCGCCGGCAATTTGTAGCATTTCGGCTGCGTCAACGTTGCCTATTCCTACTGCATACATGGTGAAGCCATTCGAGCGAGCCTGTTGTGGGAAATAAAACGAATGACCGTTAACCTAGATTGATACAGACCAAGATTCATCAAGACACTATATGCATCGAATGAGCTTTATTAGTACCCATGTTATTGTTTCATTTCACAAGGCAGACAAGCTACGATTTATTGTACTGTCTGAAAAAAACCCACCTACCATTTGATACACAAATTTGCCTTAAATACACCAAACGACAAAAGAACGCGGAAAGCTATCAGAATCACTAGACATAGAATGCAGCTAGCTACAAAGGAATTAGAGTTTTAAAAAAGCACCGCTTACAAAGTCGGAAGATTCCAGAACAGTCATCCTCCCTGCTTGACCCCTCCCGTCTGTAATGACCATACCCATCCGCTTGCCGCTCGTGGGCACCAGCAGAGCCGCGTTCACCATGGCGTTAATGGCCTCTGCAGTCTGAGTCCCGGCACCGTCCAGGAACTGGATGAACGCGATGGCGTTCTTCAGGGAACCGCTGGGAATAAGAAGAGACGATCAGTGTTATTTAATTCGCGAAGGAAATATTGTTCAAGAATATATTAAAAAAAATGAAACACCGATGTCATCAAGCGACATGGCACCTCTAAACACTATGTATTGAGCGGTTTTAGAATAATTACTATGAATGTATACAAGGACAAAGTGGTGCTGCACTCAAGTTACACATTCAAGTTATATCAACAGCGCAACTTAACGCAAACAAACCAAACGCTTAACTATGTTGTAAGTATTAGTAATGCTAGAGGGGGCTAACGCCTCTTTTCCAAGCCCCAAATAGCCAAATATAGACATTGCATGAACTAGATTAGATTTTAGCTCGGCGAGAAATTTATATTTTACCAGGCCTTTGACCGGTACTTGAATGAATCGACAGATACAAAAATCATTGCCTTACCTGTCTTGGTATTGATCGAGTTTGATTTCTTGCCGATAGTTATACGCGTATTGGATGACTGCTACCGAGGTGTGACCGGGCCCAATCACGAACGAGTCCACAGCATCGCGCATGAACTTCTTCACCTGTTCAAAGTTCATGGCGCCGACACTCGCGGAACCGTCGGCCACGAGAAACAGCTGGATAACCTCGTAGCAAGCTGAGACAAGATACAACAGTTAATCACCATACAAAGGTCGTGTGAATAAATGAATCGAGAGAATAGAAAGTGATTTATTGAATCATTATTTTATATAGAAATATAGTATATACGTACGTGCGGCAACCCTTCCGCCGTATGGATGCTTGGTAAATAAAGCGCCCAGTCCGAAAACCGGTTCGGCATAGGTGTCTGCGCCTAAAGAAACAATTACGATGTTTCAATGACTATAAGCACAAGTATTCATAACATGACAATCTTAAAAGGCTATAAATTAGTGAGGGTATGGGAAATTGTAACGTTTGTACTGTTGCCAGATAAGAGCAATACGTTTTCTACATTCCTGTGCTTTGTAAAATTCTACAATTCTTCTACTGCTCGCAAATTCAAAAGATGTTTAAAGGTTGTAAAAGTATTGTCAAAAAGTTTACTGGTAGCTGAATATGAAATAGACTTACCGTCACAAGAATCTGCCAAATCTGAATTACACTGGTCGAAGGGACATGCGCAGATGGGGGAGCTTCGGGCAGCGGAGCAGTCGTCGCACGTACACTCTGCCGACGGGTAGCCAGCGTCTCCACAGAAACCTGACGAGATGTTACAAAATGGTTAATTGTGCAATATGCACAAACACACAAGTGGCTTTGACCCCACATGGTTCCAAGGTTACTTTCTTAGTGGCCCCGCGACAAGCACATGTGTTTAACTGTCGAGACTTGTGCAATGACCGCTAATCTAATTAAGTTTAAAACAGCTGAAGCTATGTTCATTGGGGATCTGTATCATTTTTATTAGGGGAAATAACTTACCGGTACAGCCTTCTTCGTCAGCCCCGTTTCCACAGTCCTCTTTGCCGTCACATCTCCAGGAGAACGATACGGTCTCATTGACGTCGCACTCAAAAGCTACATAAAACAACAAACAATAACTGTTTCATACCAAGTGAAGGATATCATATTGATAGACAGTTAAAGTCTAAATCATACGTGTAGCTTGAAGACACCGTAGATTCAGTACACATATGAATCGAGCATTTTGTGCTATAGAAAAAAAAAGGACGATAAACTGGCAATGTATTAAACTTCATTTACTGCTAGAAAGCTATTCGATCGAAGCAGGAATTGAACTTACATTGTACAGATCCTGTGGCTGGTGGTGCTTCTCCGGGCTCTCCGCTGCCGCCTTCTTCCTCGTCCTCTTGGCGTTTTGGTCTCTCCAGAGCTTCGGCCAGGCCGTTGTTCAGAAGATTCACTAGAGCGCCCAGATAGCCGTTGTCATCGTCGGAGCTAGCGCGGACTGGGATGTCGTTCCGAACTACACACACAAGGGCATAAAGCGAATAACAAAATAATCTTCCACAACGTTTTGGCACTGAAAGTACCGAGTAATGGGATAAAAACATTCTGTAAGACCTGAACGGTGATGTTTTGGCTCGAACAATATTAATACCGGCCAGAGTTGGAACGTAAATCTCTTGCCACGTGGAACAGAAGTCTACAGGCAACATCCAACGAACCAAGCCTACGACGCTCAACTACACTTCGTACAGGCCTTACTACCGAGTGTTAATCTGTTGGCATGAATTACAGCACAACAATGAAGCGTACATCAATTCTCCGTACAAGAGTCGAACAATTCGAGTAAACAGAGCGACGTACCGTCTTGAGTGTATCCCAGTACCAGAGTGGCGGTGAAGAGAAGGAGCAGACCACGCAGCGCTGCCATGATGACGAGAGAGAGGTTCACCGCCTTCAGAAATGACCGACTGGAGAAGGGGAAGCCTTATTTATACCGTCCATCCAGGTGAAGACCCACAGGTGCAAGGATCCGCCCCTTATGAATAAACAATTACACACCACCACCTGCAACGCAGACGCGTGTAAATGAGATAATGCAATAGATCAAACCCTCAACTACCTTCGTACAGATACAGAAATTCATAACAGAATTTGACCGACATAGAGTCTATCTTTTAGTGGTTTTGTAAAAACAAAATTGATAAGTTCAATTTCTTCGTGTTGGAAGTTACAGCTAAGATTTGTCATCGTAAGGGCTTCTACCGACACTGATGAAATTTCATATGTATCCGGGCAAATCACAGATTGCTAAGAATAGTTTAATCAAATTAGAGACCGGGCCCCAATCAACAACATGAAAACTAATCTAATAAGAACTAACAACCAATAGAAAAACGTAACGTTCCCACCTATTCTAGCAATACATGTCACTTTCGGAGATGAAGCAAACTACTTGTACTTTGATTGAAAATTTAATAGGTCTATTTCAAGAACTTGCGGTACAGTGATACAATATGAAAGACCTACGATTTTGAGCTTTTATATAAAAAAACGTAATTTTCATGTGTAAGATATTTATTTTTGATGTGTTTTATTGATTTTGTGATTAAAAATTGACCGATCCTCCAGCTGTCAATCAAATTTACCGGTTTAGCCAATGAAAGACGGGCTGTATGTCAGTCCAATTTTGTTCTGCATTTCTATGTCTGTGCGAACATGGGCGGGGGTAGTTGGAGTTTTGCTCCATTAGTTTATCTCATCTACACGTGTACAATACAATAATTCTGTGATGTATTAATGCCCAGCTTACACATGCATTTTCCAAGCACACTCGGAGTACACTCAGCCCAAGTCCGACTCAGCTGAGTCAATTTTGGACTGTGTTAACAGAAATTTAGGGTACTTAAGTCCCCTTTTCCCAGACTCGACTTGAGCAACCTCGACACCATGGTCAAGTCGGACTCAAGTCGCGTTTACTCGTATGCAAATCCACGGAGTCGACTCTGAGTCGACTCCTGGTGAGTTATGCAATGCTCAGGTCAGAGGTCATATATGAAAATCAGTGAAAGTACTTGGTGCAAATTTGAAAGTTTTTTTCTTACTCTTTATGCCATAATTCTTCGGTATCTATTTTATAGATTTGTGCACTCTGTGGTGCAAGTTGGTCATGATTCAATCCAAGATGATACTGCGGTCGTCACACCACCGGCGATGCTGGACATTCCAAGTCACTTCGCGGCCGTGTGTAAACAAACCGCCCTTTAGTCGGGATTCGGCTCAGTGTACTCCTAGTGTGCTGGAAAAGGCGTGTCTAAACCCAGCCTATGGCGCGTTTTTTATGGACCGCTGTGCTCTTTAAATTTGTTTAGGGAAAGCCGTTCCAACCTGGAGCTGACGGACATGCGCCCGAGTATCGTAACATTTGTTTCAAGCATTGGTATGTTCAGGGAATGTACAGATGTATACATATATGTTGTGTGTGTATGGGTATGTGTGCGTATGTTTGTGTTTGTATCTGTTTTTTATTTTTTTTATTTTTATTAAACAACAGAAGAATATACAGGACACAGAGGTGATGTACTCTAGCTGAAGCTAATATTAAACATCACCTCTGGAAAAAAAAATACAAGTTACATAGACAAGTACAATAGCAATGAGAAACAGCAATTGGGTCGTCCAATACAAACAAGCTAACAAACAAACAAACAATGAATATATCAATATACCTGAACTAAGTTTTAAAACGTCTGCTTGTCAAAATATAGTGCTGAGTCAAGCCTAAAATGTTACAGTTGAAATCATACGAAACAAAGGATGAACCTCTTAATAATAAATAAATGAAGGCTTGATCAGACAAAGTATCGATATCAAGAATAGGGGCTAAAAGGTTCCGTAGGTTGCCCAGAAGGTTGAGTCTTTGTTGGTTGTATATAGGGCAGAACAAAAGATAATGAGCAACGCTTTCGCTTCGACATCCGCAAGTGCAGGCTGGACTTGTTGCTAAGTTGCGTGTAAATAAACTTAGGTTAAGACTGCACGTGCCGGTGCGAAGGCGTGTGAGGAGGGCGCAAGTGTACCGGGGGCCATGACTAAAATGTGAATAGAAAGAGGGACGTACTAATTTCACTAGATGTTTTTTAAACAACGAAAGATTTAAGGATCGAACAGCTATACCAAGACCGTTCCAATGATGCGTTGCATAAGGAATAAAAGACTTTTGATATCGAGTTGTAGAGCAGAGCGGTATCCTTAGATTAAGTTTGTTGCGAAGATTATAAGAAGTAGAAATGGAGACTTCAGGAGGGATCAAATCCTTAAGATACTGGCGAGTATGGCCATGGACAATTTTGTAAAACATGATCAGAGAGTGAACGTGACGACGATCCGAAAGTTTTTCCCAACCTAATTCAGAAAGTAGCGAAGAATACGAAGACCCTCTTACAGCCCCTCTTGTATCTGTTTGTGAGTGTGTGTGTACATGTATGTGTGAGGGGATTCATATGTGTGAGTCTGTGTGTGTTTGTGAGTGTCTGTGTATGTGTGTGTGTGTGTGTGTGTGTGTGTGTGTGTGTGTGTGTGTGTGTGTGTGTGTGTGAGTGAGTGGGTGGGTGTGTAGAAGTATCAGACCAAATCACAATGGCTCCACAGGATTATTCATAATCACACATTGCCTCACAAGAAAAAGATGCAAACATAAGCATGGATAGATGATCACTTCTTTTATCAGTTTGGCATCAAGTATCCTTGCCAGTTTGCTTCCATGTTGCGTGTGTTAATGGTCATGATGAGTACTCAATAGTGTGGGAGATGTGTCTTTTGAACATGAAGATTATTTAATGTGCCAAACTCATTAGCGTTCCACAAAGCCAAACCAAATTATAACACTGTATAATATATTTTCACACATCTGTCGCAGTCAAGTGCTAATAGATTAATTCATTTATCAATAACATCAATTCAATTTTTATTCCTCCACAAAAATGTGTTCATCATAGCAGCCACTGAGTAAGTGCAATTCTATCATATCATTCCCAAGCACCCATAATAAGAAAAATACTATTGTTTATGATTACATACAAGAATAGATTAAACTTGCAGCTTGCTTAAATTTTCTATTGATAAACTATTATAAAACATCTGTACTCTTCAATACCTAAAGCTAGCACAAAGACCAGGTAAGCAGAAATATTTGTTCCAATACTATTCATGATACCATTGGGTAATACTTATGTTTTAAAAGATGACCATTTCACCATGTGTCATTTACCTTTGTTTGATATTATATTTTGTATCTTAAATCTCACCAAAAAGGTTAAAAGGTTTAATCACTCCATCATTATACAACACCTTCATTTATTATATCATCCATTGATAATTATAAAACCTTTGCACTTTACAATGCCTAAATGTAGTTGAAGGTAGTGAATAGAATTATCTGCACTCTGTCCGATACTATTCGTAATACCATTATGATTGGGCAATGCTTATGTTTTGAAAGATGAAAATTTCACCCTGTATAACAGGTTATTCGCCTTTGTCTTAACACTTTGATCAACTGAATGATGTAACTGTCACAAACTGTATTCTTAGACTGAGTATTATGTCATGATTTGTGATTGGAATGTTAAGAAAAGAAACGTTCTCTTCGTCTTTGGAGTCTGATTTAGTCCAACCGGCTTCTTGTTGTGTAACGTACACATTTGGCTGTGGTTTACCAGCAACTATCCAAAGAACTGGAACAAAAAACACAAGTTAGCAAATGCTGTAATGGAAATACTAGTATATCTATAGATTAGAAATATAGACTACCTTCTTTAATTCAAAAAATCTCTTCTTTATTCCAACATCTTTGAAAGAAGAAGTGCATATCACACCAAATTACAACATCTTCTGATGAAAGTCAAGGGTCGACTGTATCTTGTAGTTGTTGCATATAATTACGACGATTTCTTGTTTCTCAAAGGTATGTTACGCTTGTTAATGGGATGATACTACCATTACAATATGAATCAGAAAATGTTGTATTTTGGAGTCATTGGTGAGATACTAAGCACTTTGACCTTCAGCCTGCTAATGTAGCTGCTTGCAACCAAATTTGTATTGCTTATGAGGCTAAGCATCAGGGAGAAGGTTAAAAAGGGAGAAATCGCCTCTGATGCGTGGGAGCACATTAGATTAACATTTCATTGAAGAAAGAAAATATCATTTTACTGCAAAACTGGTAAGAGGAGAACTTTCTTCAAATGCTGGTGCCAAATTGGGCATTTGGGGATTTCATTGCTATTTTGAAATGTGGTCTTATAATTTGTTTCAGATCAAGAAGAGAATCAAGCGGCAATTCAAAGAACAAAGAAATTAAATGGATATGTGTTACCCAAGGCCGAAACAATGTAGCGGTTCAAGCGATTAAGGAGAAAAGTTTACCTTGATGAGCACTGCCAAGATGGTCATTATCACAGCAAAAAGCAGGAAACTGAAGAGACCGCCCCTGCTTTTCTCCTTCTTCCCGGCGAGCCTCTTGAACCAGCTCCACTTTTGGTCCGTGTACGGGGGGTAACGCAAACCGTTCATCTACATGGGGAGAAGAAACACGACAACAAGAACAGGGTGGCGTCAGTTTAGCTTGATTTGAAATGTGACATCACTTGAATAACTTTACCAGCCTTTGAACACGAGATATCATAACCGGAAGTTCCGCTGCAGTACTGTACAAAGCCGCCAGGAAGGCCGGCCCATCATCGTTTCTTCCTTTTGCCAACCTCTACCAACATACCAAATATAATAAAGATCAATCCACGATCTTCACAAACACACACACACACACACACACACACACACACACACACACTCACAGACAGACGGACAGACACACACGCACCCGAAAACATTACCTTCTTGGCGAAGGTAAAAATCAACAAAAGATGCTGGTGGTTTTAGATAACACTTTAAAACCAATGGGTCGCTTCCCAGTAGTGCAAAAAGAACAGAACTCTACAGAACTCAAGACAGGAATGATTCTAACCTTTTCCATGGCAAGTGCTTTCAACATCACCGCCTTCTTGTGGGAGAAGGTGTCGAAGCCGAATTTCCCGTGGTAGTTCCCCATGCCGCTCGGACCGACACCCCCGAACGGCAGCGTGGACAGACTCATCTGCATCATGGTGTCGTTTCCGCAGAAAGCCCCGCTGGACGTACGCTCCACGATGTCACGGATGACCTGGAAGTAAAGTATGCATATTTTGATTAGCAGTTCTACTCGAAAAAGAGAAAATAAGTAGTTGATGAACCCTCAGACATACATGTTGCAAGGCTGATTAATTTGTAAATTTGGGGTTTACATGGAATCCAGCTCTATTTTCATCAAGAGGTTCTTGAGTTATGGTGACTACAAATTAAAAATCCAGAAACACACACACACACACACACACACACATACACACACACACACACGCACGCACACATATACAAACACGCGCACACGCACGCACACACACGCACACAGAGACAGAGAGAGAGAGAGAGGGAGAGAGAGAGAGAGAGACACACACACAGGCAGACACAGATATACATACAGAGACACACGCAGTGACAGACACACAGACACACACACAAACAATATCTCCATCTTCATGGAGATAATGAGAATCAGGAAACTGGCGTCAATTTATCTCCCACCTTCTGGTCATTAGCAAAGGCGTACAGCGCAAGCGGCTTGTCTCTACTGTTGATGAAACGGACGGCGTCATCTGCAGTCTCCGCAGTCACGATCGGCAGGACTGGGCCGAAGATTTCTCCCTCCATCAGGGCGTCGGTTGGTTGGACGTCCTTAACAACGGTGGGGCTGATGTACAGATCCTTCTCGTCGGAATCCCCGCCAATGGCGATGCTGCCTTTCGTCTTCTCGATCATGGTCTTGACGCGCTGGAAGTGGCGCTGGTTCACGATACGGCAGTAATCTGGACGAACAAAATACGTGAACCTCTAAAGTACACTGCTTTTTTAAGGGAACATTTCAGATATACTGTTAGCTTGTTAAAGACATTGCTAGTGGACTGGGGAACATACCAGTTTGCAGTATCTTTGAGTTTGCGGCTGAAACAATAGTATACTAGTTGTGTTTTTTTAAATCAAAAGTTTATTGTTCATTTTGTACAGAAATACAAGGTACAAGCAGTGAACAATCATTCATATTTTTCTTAATGAACATTCGGATTTAAACAATGTAACTATGTTCATACGATTCGTTCCGTACTTAAACTTACAAATGGTGTTTTTCCCCAGCAGTATAAGTATACTAGTTGTAACACAATGGAAAGCAGGGGATATGTTTACAGTGATTTATTAGCCTCCATAGCAGGCTTTGAACCGGCTTTTTGGGGGGCTGAATACACTTTTTGCAGCCAGACCGTAACTATCAGCCACCCCGTAACGGCGTGGCTGATAGTTACGGGCCGACTGCAAAAAGTGTATTCAGCCCCCCAAAAAGCCGGTTCAAAGCCTGCTATGGAGGCTAGTGATTTACAGAGTTTTCTGTGAAAGGTCACCACAAACCATAGTGTTTTATGTTAAACTGTAAAGTTTAAGGTAAAACGCCGCGAAAACTAAAACATTTGTAGCACTGGTGTATTGTGCATCTTTTCTCATAATGAATTTTCAATTGACTGCATAGCCTCAAACCTTCAGACTCCTTCGGGTCCTTGCCAAAGTACTCCTCCAGGGCTGCCTGCAGGCCTTTCAGTAGCCTCTCCTGGTTGTGGCTTGGACACAGGACGTAGTCGGGAGCGATGCAAGTCTGGCCGCAATTTATAAATCTACCCCATGCGATACGCCTTGCTGCAACGTCTGTAACATGCACACCCAAAAGCCTTTGACAAAGATTCAAATTCAGCAAAGAAGGTTTTTAAGCATTTCCTCATAAATTATGTAAATGAGGTCCCATTTGCATGAATTATGTCTGATAATGTCCACATTTACTTAACTTCAAAATGCCCCAAGAATGAAATCCCAAACCTTTATTATAGTAGTTGCCATAAATCATGCAAATTGGGTATTTAATTGCATAATTGATATCTATCGATATCCTCGCTTTCTCAGTTACGTACTACATGTGTTTGAGAGTCCTATAATGGAATGCAGTGGATTCATAAACTTTCAACATTGATTATACAAATTAGCTCCTGATTTGCATGATTAGCATATGATCGTGTCAATAATCACTTAAGCTATCTACATACCAAATATCATGCCGATCCCCTTTTTGAGTTATTATCTTTTAAAGCTAAGTTTGATACAAAGTCGACTCTTGACGCACTAAAAGCCACCAGGGGGTCCAACCCTGCATGACCAACTCTCCTTCCCACTCACAAATCATGACCATAGCATAACACGAGATATCAAAACCGGATGTTCCGCTGCAGAACCATAGGAAGTCGCTAGGGGGCCGCCAAAATCTAATAATTTCTCAAGAAGACCTACCCACATACCAAGTATGAAGACAATTAATCCAATGAATCCATCCAGGCTTTCTTGAGTTGTCGTGTACACAGACGGACACTCACACACACACATACACACACACGCACACACACACACACACACACACACACACACACACACACACACACACACATAAACACACATAAACACACACATACATACACATACACACACACACATACACATACACACACATATATATATATACAGGAAAGCTGTGCAAAACATAAACTTCTCGGCGAAGGTAAAAAGGAAAGTCTAACTGACCGATGTCACAGTCCTTGTCCACATAGCACGGTGACTTGCCCCCCAGCTCCAGTGTAACAGGTGTCAGGTGCTTGGCGGCTGCTGCCATTACAATCTTGCCCACATTGCTGTTCCCCGTGTACATGATGTGGTCAAACTTCTGCTCCAACAGCTCTGTTGTCTCCTTCACACCTCCGTTAATGACAGCAAAGCAGTCCTGGACAAGATGAACACAAAGTATTACACATAAAATAGAAGACTTATCCGTGAAATCACTGAATAGTCTAGTAGGGAAGGTACTTGCTTACAAACACTAGCCAAGTCATACCAATGACTATAGAAGTGGTATGTACAGCTTCCTCAGTTTAGCACTAGCTAGGCACTCATATGCACGAGAAAGAGTACAGAAGTTGAGCACACACTTCTGCCACCCCTGCTGCAGCATTTGCATAACTGTGTGGTCCCTGGCTAAATTAAAGATACGGAGATGGGCACTAGTACTGCTCTTTTCAGGAGAAGTAGGAACTGTACACAATTTTCCTTTGAAAACCTGTTGTCTACAAACTGCACCGACCATTCTTTATGATCAATCAAGAACTAGAGATAGCAATATTTGAAATTTGAAATCAAATTTTCTATCTAATCAAACGTGTTTGACAAACTAACAAAACAAACAAACAAACAAACAAACAAACAAACAGTGCTGCACACATTACGGCGACGTTGAGGTTTTTCGTCAAATGTTGGTGAATGCTGGTTGATCAAATGTAGACTTTTTGAATACCAATACTTGCCTTATCCAGATATTTGGGAATCAACTCCTCGATGAGAGCTGCTGAGGCTTCAGACAGCTCAGAAGGCTTCAGAATTGCACAGTTGCCAGCAGAAATGGCGGCTGGAAACGGCATGATATAGTATTACGATAGAGGAAGGAGAAATGAGTACCTGTGTTGTATGATGGAAAAAAAATGTCTATACATGTACTATGGAGCATTAAAAATAATTTCATTTCATTCTTCGTGAAGGGGTTCAACTTAAGACGTAGAAGGGGAAAGGAGGTTTTGCAGAGTTATGAGTTCTTTTATATCTTATCAACAACTGGCCTTCTTATTGTGCTTATCGCCCCTCATTTATGCCAAAAATATTCACGATAAAGGAAGTGTGTATACGTATAGGGAATACATGGGTAGGGTCTGCACGTTTTTAGTGAGTATCATATTGCTTTGCAAAACACACCTTATGTTATTCACTACAAGTGGAATTCTGTAAAAAGTCGGTTGATTATGTATACATTGATAGATAATCTAGCGGAAAATAACACTCCCTTCTGGAGTTTAGGACTCCTTTAAACTGACTACAGTGGTGGCATTGGGGTCTGTCACATGCAGGATGCCTTAAGTTTTATTTTTATATTTTTTTTGTCCGCCTGCTCCTTTAATTTTCTGCAGAGATCCAAGGACGGGGAAATAAGACTGGAGTGGCCTTCTGACACATTCTACTCACCGATCAGGGGGCACAGTACAAGCTGCACCGGGTAGTTCCACGCTCCGATGATAAGGACGACACCTAGCGGCTCGCTCCGGATGTAGCACTCGTCCATCACCTGAATCAGATCTTTCTTCACGTACTCCGGCTTGGTCCACTCGTCGAGGTTGTTCAGATGAATGATGATCTCATTCCTGCAATAGTCTACCTCCATACCCATACACTCCATCATAGGCTGAGAGGCAAAACAAAATCATTACCTGTTTTGTAGTCTATCATCATGTCACCAGGTCCGCTGGAGTATTCGAATTGTAGGGTCAACTCCTGCCATTACTTTAATGTCTAGGGTAAAAAAGGAAAATTAGTAAACTGTTGAGAATAATAGAAGGGTTAAGGAAAAGACATGTACTTGTACCGGTAAAACAATAGGTACAGATGTGGACCTGAATGTCAATTATACATGTACTTGCACAAACTAAAACACTAGTGTGTACCATTTTCAGACTTTATCTGAAGAATGAAAAATTGAATTTGGCCATTTTTTTTCTGGAATACTTGCTATAGAATATAGTTTTTGACAGTACCATCACGTTCATCAAAATGTTAAATCAAGGACATATAATGTCCAATGTTTTTTAAAACTTTGAAGTTCGTGATTAGAAAATAAAAAGTATGTAAATCCTCATTCAAAGATCATCATTGATTATATACGTAAGACAGTTGGCTTCATGTATAACTTAGACAAACTTGCTTAGAATGAGCTCCGAATTGATCAAATCTTATAAACCAGTCTACGTATTCCTGTATCTGTACTTGAATTTTTCTAGGTGCATATCCCTACATGTAAACCCTACCTTGTGTAGATCCTTTTTTAGCGCATTTGTCCACCTGTCTTCGTTCTCGTGGAGGCAGCGTAACAGCGCCCTCAGCTGCTCTTGTCGGTACTGCAGAGACTTCATCTTGTCCACGTTCGCACGCAAACGCTCCACAGCGGTCGCCGGCGACATTTTCAACGTCTGTAATTAGTACATTCATTTAGAATTGTATACTTATGAGTTTGACCAGAGCAGGATAAAAAGATGACGCCTTGTTGTTGTCACTGCGATGGAAAGTACATGCATGCAAAGGCAAGGCATTGAAGTAGGTTGTCAGCAGTATCAACAGTAGATAAGGCTCATAAGAACTACGTCTGTACATCGAGCCGGAACTGCCTATGTTAGAAGAACGGTAGCTTGATGCGCCTGTATAACACAGAAATTGGCACATATTATTTGTGGAAATATTACAGACTCATTATCAAGAGGTGATCCTTTCCGCAATCATAGGCCTTGGATGGATAAATAAAGAAAAAATCATCACGTCTTGCGGCATGGCATATCTGCACATTGCGGAAATTCACACCCAGCCCTTAGTGTGAATCTCAGTACCCGGATGTCGCAATGTGTTTATCCAAGAAAGTTAAAATTCAACCTCCTTGGCAGGGACGTTACATAGTCGAGTCCTCGCAAATAAAACGTCGTTGATTTTAATCTATCTAGTCTATTCGACAACCCCATAGGTTTAGATTAGGTTACAAACTAGTAAAGAATATCAATAACAAGGCCAAACAGTCGATCACACGAAAGATATTTAAAATTGTTCTAAACCTCCTTGAGCACACACTGAACAGGCATGGACGTTAGGAGTTTGCACAAGGCATTACACAAGGCGACCTCTCCCTTTGTTAATACCCCCACCGGGCCTTCATACGACGTCATTGTGATGTGAGAACTCACTGAAAATCGTCGCTGTTTTTTTTAGGCTCGCGAAACTAATTATATAAGGGGATCGTCGTATACGACCCTTTTTTGCGCGGTTTTGAAATGCTCAAAGCATGAAGTTATTACACAAATGAGCTAAACAGTGTTAGAAAATGTCACTACCATAAAGATTTCAGCATTTTTTCTGTTTCCATTTTTTGGGGGCCCTATTGACAGGAAAATAATAGTCGTGGATAAATTTTATTGATCGCCTCTGCCGTGAAAAAATCTACATACAATTCGTCAGTGTGATTTTGTTGGTACATTTTGTATTTACTTCGGTGAAACATATTTTGCATACCATTTTTCAACTCACTGGACGGCTTCTGATGATATAACCTTAGGTCACTAGGTCACACGCTTTTTTTCTACAGGGCAGTGGTCACATGGACAAGGCAGTTCCAAAGTCCAAGTTACGCAATCTAATTCCAAATGTAGCCTCTACCAGGCTCCACAGGTCGCTGGAAAATGGTAGAAATTGGCCAGATAGACATATAACATGCCAGATAAGTTAGTAAATGTCCCAAACTGTACTCTATAGCGGACTAACTCCCCTGGCATGTTATATGTCTATTTGGACAAGTTCTACTATTTTTCCAGCGACCTGTAGAGCCTGGTAGAGGCTAATCCAAATGAACAGATGAAGGAATAGAACTTAGATCTCCAGTTACCTTCCAGTCGTAATGGGATGACCACGTGTCGTTTTGACTCTACAGCGTTAACCATACGCTACAAACATATACGACAGTGTTTAGGATGTTCTACAAGATCGCTGATAAACACACGAAGTGAGGATTTTTGTGCGCTCCTTTTTATTGGGTTGGCTCGACATTTAACATTGCTAGACACATGGTTAAGATTTCTCAGTACATTAACGTTAAGCAAGTTGTGATGTACATGTACTTACCTTTGTAGAGACTTCGTTTGGCGGTGTAAAAACGGGAAGTTCTGATCTTACTTCTGTCTTTCTTATCTCCAAACTGCTCCTTTGTTGTCGTGATCGTCTAAGTGGCCGCTAGCGCTTATGTCAATCAAATCTAGCAGCGCTATTTGATCACGACACGTGTACTCCGTGTGTCGGTGTTTAGGACAACACTAAGCGATGATGGTTAGATGTGTGGTTTGATCTTTCAACCACATTGGTTCTTTGGATCTATTTTTCAACTTGATTAGGTGCACCGGGATTGTTCCAAGATTAGAATATATCTTTTTCATTCTTAAGAGATTCCCATTCAAGTGAGTCTCAAGAGGCTGGCTGATACCAAGCGGCTGTCTTTGCGTAGGAAGGAAGGACTTTGCACCTCCAAGGACTTTACCGACGCGCTCGCCGCTCTAAAACGTGGATCATCTCCCTTCTGATAATAGAATAAAAGCAGACGTGTTTTTAGCTCAATATGATTATATGCGAATTACTTTGCAGTTCATCCTCATAGGGGGGTGATGACTTATTCTGATACCCGCGCATCCTGTCAATAACATATTTTTTGTCACTATTGACAGGAACGTAACAGCCGTGGAGAAATTCTATTGACCGCCTCCGCCTTAAAATAATCTACATACAACTTGTCTGCTTGATGATGTAAGTGCATTCTGTATTTACTTAAGTTTAACATACTTTGCATACCATTTTAAAACTTACTGGACGGTTTCTGATGGTTTCTGTATAACTAGGTCAATTTCCGCATGGACAAAACAGTTCCAAGGTCCGAGTTATGCCATCCAAAGGACGGATGGCGGAATAGAACTTAGGCCTCCACTGTTAAGTTTTATCCAGTTGCTTGAGTAACTATTTTTGGCGTATCTTACTACTCTCCAAGCAGAGGTTGAATGGGCAGATCGTCACCGTTTTATCATATGGCGATAAGCGACAAAAAATGACGGCACATGATAAAACGGTGACGATCTGCCCATTCAACCTCTGCTTGGAGAGTAGTATCTTACTACCTGGATGTATAACTTTCATCAACGCCTCCATTGTTACTTTTCTGGCGTAATGGGATGACCACGCCACGGTTGTTTTGACTCTACAACGTTAACCATTCTCTACAACTACACAGTGTTTAGTTTGCTCAAGGTTTAATCACACAAACCTCGAGCTCCTAGGCCTTGGTTTGCTGTGCTGCAGGATCGCTGACAAACACACGAAAAAAGGGTACTTTTTGTGCGCTTCTTTTCATTGGGTTGGCTCGACATTTAACATTGCTACACACATTGTTAAGATTTCTCAGCAGTTATCTTAACGTAAAGTAACATGTGATGCACTAACCTTCGTTGAGACTTCGTTTGGCGGTGTAAAATCGGGAACTTCTGAATCTTACTTATCTCTTACTTATCTCTTACTTATCTCCAAGCTGCTCCGAACGAAGTATAAAATGAAAACTTTTAACTAGGTCAAAGGTAACGATCGCATCAGAACGCATTCCATATTGAGAGGTTTTGACTCCACAAACACAAACCTCCGCAATTCAACACAGATACACAGAAAGGCAAAAATATGACGATGTTTGCCAGTTTGGTTGCAGATTGCACGAGTTTATAGTAGTCAATACAAACATTCACATATATGGAAATGTGTCATTTGAAAATCATTCTTAAATCATTTTATTGTACCAAAGCCAAGCCAAATCATAACATTGTACAATGTATTTTCACACATGTCAGTACAAACAATAATAGCCTGTGTGCCATCCGATTACTACCGGGCTCCTACACTAGCTGACCTGAAAAAAAGTCGGCTTTTTTTCCAGGGCAGCAACTGTATCGGATGGCACACATGCTATATATATGAAGTGCTGATATATTAATTTCTATTCCTCAATAATTTTTTATTAGCAATAACAGCCTCTCATTTTCTATATAATGTCCTTGATCATATCATTAACAAGCAAAGTCATCATTTGTTAAGAAAAAGTCTGCAATCAATACCATTGTTTATCATTACATAAACTAATGCAGCTTGCTTAAATTCTCTATAGAAGGACCAAGCAAATAGAATTATCTGTACTTAATCTTTTACTATTCATATTACCATTATAATTATGTAATGCAAGAACAATATTTTACCCATTGCTAACATTGCATGCATATGTCAAAAAAACTCAGGTCAAAAAGCTGAGAAGCAGGTCAAAAAGCTGAGAAGAAACAATTGAAAATTCCGTTGAGTTGGAGAAGAAATTAATTCTTCATAATGTATTTCACCAACTCAGATGAAGTTTCCTGCTAGGATAACATTAATGCTTAAGTTGTGAAAGATGGCCATTTCACCATGTACATGTATGTCATTTCCTTTGTTTAAGATTTTGAATCTTAAATTTCAACAAAAACAGTTAAATCACTCCATGATTACATAATGCAGCTTGCTTCTATTTTCTACTGATGAACTTTTAGAAAAAAACATCCTTTGACTCCACAATGCCAAAAGGACCAAAGAATTATCTGTATTCATTTTGATTAGGTAATGCATATGTAATTAAATATGACCATTACACCATGTATGTCAACTAAAGTGGCCGTTGTTTAACCGTGGACATTATATGTCCTTGGTTTAACATTTTGATGAATATGATGTAACTGTCACAAATTGTATTCTTTGACGTATTCTCTCGCATGATTCGTGATTGGAATGTTAAAACAAAAGAAAAAGTTCTCTTCGTCTTTGGAGTCTGACTTAGTCCAGACGGCTTCTTGTAGTGTGACGTAGACATTTGGCTGTTGTTTCCCGGCAACTATCCAAAGAACTGGAACAACAACAAACACAACACAAGTTAGCAAATGCTGCAATCGAAATACAGTATCTACTATATCAACTATACAATATAATGATAGACTACCTTCATCCATCCCCATATTTGATTTGCATTGGTTATGAGGTTAAGCAGGAAGGGAGAAGGAGGAAGAAAATGCATAGCAAATAGCAGTCATGTCAAAAACATTAAACTTTTTAATGCCACTCCAATTTATTTTGTCGCTTCTCAAAATAGCCTGTCCTGTTTTTCCCATTTTGAAAAAAAATTCGCAAATTTTAACTCCCAATTTTACTATCTGTTCAGTTGTAAAACATGATAGCCACCAAAATAGATTATAAAGGCCTGCACATACTTAAAAAGTGTGGTCACATTGATCATATGTTATACTTTTTCCTTTATTAAAACTATTTCTCAATATCAATCCATATATTACATGGCAAAAGGTAATTTTGTTACTGAAATTATAGTACTAGATCAAAGAAAGGGGTGCATTTGCATAAAATGAGCCATACAAAGCTGAAACTTGAATAATCCTCTTATTTTTTATCTTATGTAAACCCTTATCTTCACCCCAGACTATTTGCAAGACATTTTTTTTTCTGAAAAAATCTGAGGATTTACAAATCAAATTGGTGTGGCCTAAGAGAAAATTTTCAAGAAAGAAATGATACCTGCACTACCAGCAGCGCTAGAAAAGGTAGGTCATCACAGTTAGTACCTGTACAACAGAGGAATCATTGGGGAGGTCTGTGGTGCAAGTCATAACAAGACAGGTACATTGGTTGCGCAGCATACTGATGAAAGTGAACCATATGATTGGACAGAACTATCAAAATAATCACAGAATGATTGAACGACAGAGTGATCATTTTATAATCTTGATACTTGATAAGTAGGTGAGCTGCCATGGAGGAAATATATTACATACTTTTTTTTTTATATTCAGAAATAACAGAGACAGAGACAAAGTGACGCTGCACTCAAGTTATACAACTTATTTTGCCAACGCCACTTAACAAATATACAAACTCATAAATATAAATATATGTATATACAAGACCAAACTGACAATACAACACAAACCTAAAGTGTGCCTACATACATACTGGGATGCCTAAGTATTCATATGAGCTTTACAGAATAAATGCACATTTTACAAAAATTTGTATGATCCACTGTTAAGAAACATGCAAATTTTACGGAATTCATAAGAGTTTTATGGAGTAGATCCTTACTACTTTGTTGAACCAACGCCTGGCTAACAGCGATTCTCAGCATCGCCCTGTTAGTTGGTCTAATTTACACTGCCTAACAAGCCAGCATTAATGCAGGTTGGGATTTTTGGTGTTAAGCAGAATAGGATAAGCCCTAAACTTAAACTAAAGCCAAGATATTGTGGGAAGAAATAAAAGTCGTGAGGCCACCATCTTGAGTTTGCCGCTCATGTCACATGACCAAGGCACTGGTCAAACAAATCAGTAAGAATTGTTTGTATTCCGAAAAACTCCTTTAAATTCTGTAAAATTTGTATGGATTCTGTAAAATTTGCATGAATTCTGTAAAATTTGCACGAATTCTGTAAAATTCCAGAGAATTCTGTAAAATTCTAGTGAATTCCATATAATTCATATGAATCCTGTAAAATTTGCATGATTTCTGTAGAAAGAAAATATGACTTAATTGTAAAATTGGAGAGAGGAGAACTTTCTTCCAATGCTGGTGCCAAATTGAACCTTCTGGGTTTGAGTTATATATTGAATGGTAAATGTGGTCTTTTGAAGTTTTTTAGATGAAGAAAAAATGAGGAGGCAAATTACAGTACCAAGAAATCCCATTGATGTAGCCCAAGGCTGAAACAATGTAGGGGGGTTCAAGCACTTAAGGATAAAATCTTACCTTGATGAGCACTGCCAAGATGGTCATTATCACAGTCAAGGACAGGAAACTGAAGATTCCGCCCCTGCTTTTCACCTTCTTTGCTGAGAGCCAGTTGATCCAGCTCATCTTTTTCTCCGTGTACGGGGGGTAACGCAAATTGTTCACCTTCATGGGGAGAAGAACAAGAACAGGGTGGCATCAGTTTAGCTTGATTTGGAATGTCACAATCTTGGTTACATTGCTTCCACTAGGTCAACTTTATCATTCAAACACTCTAGTCTTGGGCATGATTGCTAATTAAGTGCATACATTGTTTTGTATTGGCAAAACTTCTTCCAAAAACTGTGTAACACAAATCCTCACTGTACGTGTACAAGACCGTAACAGTTTCCCCACAGCCAAAAGAGGCTCTGGACATGGATCTCTAACTTGGGGGAACGTTAACCAAGTCAAAGAAAGGAGCTACCGACGAGATGCCAGTGTGGTAGTAGTCACATACACGAAACAGAAAAACAGTCTGAGAACAGTTTCAGTTGGAACCAAAGCATAACAACCCGTGGCAACCCCAAACTCAGACTCTGAACAACTGAATATTAGATGGTGAAATTTACATAAATTATACACAAATGTATCCCATAACAGGCAGTTGTCATCAAGTGTCTAGAGGGCCATCTAGTCAGAGGGTTGCTTGAAAAACAGCTACCCCAAAACTATCATGAAAAGATCAACAAAAGATACAGATGCTGGTGGTCTGATAACACTTTTAATCCAAAGGGTTGCGTTCCGGTAGTTCAGAGGCTACAGAACTTGAAACAGGAAAGGAAAAATTCTTACTTTTTCCATAGCAAGTGCTTTCACCAATACTGCCTTCTTGTGGGAGAAGGCGTCAAAGCCGAATTTCCCGTGGTAGCTCCCCATGCCGCTCGGACCGACACCTCCGAACGGCAGCGTGGCCAGACTCATCTGCATCATGGTGTCGTTTCCGCAGAAGCTCCCGCTGGACGTACGCTGCGCGATGTCACGAACAACCTGGAAGTAAAGTATGCATACATTTTGTACTATGCTTAGCAGTTCTGTTCATAGTGGTTTTGATTGGAAAGAAAAAAAATGTTGTTGAAACCTCATTCACACATGCAAGACTGATGATTAATGTATACATTTGGGGTCACATGGACTCCAACAAAACTTACTCTTTTTATAGTGTAAGAAGATACAACTACCTCAGAATTTGTTTTAATGGTGTGTGAACTCGTAATTCCATATTGCTGGTCATAATGGTTTTATCAAAAATGTGAAAATGTATAGGTCAACCATCTTACTAGCTTACGTATCTAGCTAATCTATTGGGATTATACTAGTATTGTTTTTATGAATTCTACAACTCTATAAATGATTGCAATGCAATGAAATGCAACATTGTGGGTGATCTAAAATAGCAGACAAAAGCTGTAGTGATACTGAAGATTGAAGATATTACAGTAGTCTGTAGTGTGCATGCATCCAAAATGTACCTATGACAAATAAGAAAGAAAATTGGTGTGTCCCTTTATCTCCCACCTTCTTGTCATTAGCGAAGGCGTACAGCGCAAGCGGCTTGTCTCTACTGTTGATGAAACGGACGGCGTCATCTGCAGTCTCCGCAGTCACGATCGGCAGGACGGGGCCAAAGATTTCTCCCTCCATCAGGGCGTCGGTTGGTTGGACGTCCTTAACAACGGTGGGGCTGATGTACAGATCCTTCTCGTCGGAATCCCCACCAATGGCGATGCTGCCTTTTGTCTTCTCGATCATGGTCTTGACGCGCTGGAAGTGGCGCTGGTTCACGATACGGCAGTAATCTGTGCAAGCAAAATATGTCCTTGTCAACCTCTGATCATGAAGTAGCCAGGGCTGGGTACATAAACATAACATCAGGTACCGGTACAGGTACCAATCCAAAGGTTCAAAGGGAGGGACAAGACCAGAGGAGAGTGTTATTTTCTAAAAGACCACATCTTTATGAATGCAAAATAAACAAAATTTGTAAAAATTATGCACAGATAGACCATTCATAAACTAGGAATTGAGTGGTGCCCTTTCATGAAGATCCATGGGTGTTATGCATGATGGGAATCATCCCTTAAGTATTGGTTTCTATGGGATAATTGCTGAAGTTCCAGATCAGTTTTTGGGTCAATGCAATAGAAGAATTAAGTTGCTAAGGATGAGAATTAATGAACAACTATTCACACAAACTCTACAAACATCATTTTCAACATCAGACGTAGATTTGCTTCGTACTAGATAATATTTTTCTGAATCCAAGAAAGTAATTGTATTGGCAACTTGACCTTGAGCCTGGAGTGGGCAGCAGTACTATATATTACATCTTTTCTCGTAATGAATATTCAATTGTTAGCCTCAAACCTTCAGACTCCTTTGGGTCCTTGCCAAAGTACTCCTCCAGGGCTGCCTGCAGGCCTTTCAGTAGCCTCTCCTGGTTTTCGCTTGGACACAGGACGTAGTCGGGAGCGATGCAAGTTTGGCCACTATTCACAAACCTACCCCATGCAATACGCCTTGCTGCAACCTCTGCAACACACAAAAAGGCATTGACGTAGGTTTAATTTCGTAACAAATGCAGAAGCCTTGTTGTTTATATAAACTAAAAAATTTAATGTAAAAAAAGGAAAGTTTAACTGACCGATGTCACAGTTCTTGTCCACATAGCACGGTGACTTGCCCCCCAGCTCTAGTGTGACAGGTGTCAGGTGCTTGGCAGCTGCTGCCATCACAATCTTGCCCACATTGCTGTTCCCCGTGTACATGATGTGGTCAAACTTCTGCTCCAACAGCTCTGTTGTCTCCTTCACACCTCCGTTAATGACAGCAAAGCAGTCCTGGACAAGATCAACACAAACTGTTACTTTAATCACACATAGAAATTGAAGTAGTACCTGTGTAACAGGTACATGCTTGCTTTGCAAGGTCATGGCGGCTTCAAGGCCTGGCCAAGTCATACCAAAGACTATAAGAATGGTATGTACAGCGTTCTCTACTTAGCACTTATGAGAAAGAGTACGAAAGTTGAGCACACACCACTTCCAGTGGACTAGCCCTCTGCAGAAGTGTTTGCACAACTGTGTGGCTTAATTATCACTGGCTATAGAGACAGAGATGGGCTCTGCCCTATACACCGAAAGAAGTGGAATGATTTTACCTTCTTTTCCAGATGTAGAAACTGTATGAAAGTCTCCTTTGAAAATTCATTGTCTATAAACTGGACGACCACCCTTTATGATGAAGTAAATACGAAAGCTAGCTACAGTACATTCAACATTTGAAAATACATTTTCTATTAAATTTGATGTGTTTCAGTATTTCAGAATGCTGCACTGACGTATATGCATTCCACGACTATGGTAAAAAATACCTATACTGTTACTTGCCTTATCCACATATTTCGGGAGCAACTCCTCGATGAGAGCTGCTGTGGCTTCAGACAGCTCAGAAGGCTTCATGATTGCACAGTTGCCAGCAGAAATGGCAGCTGGAAATGTAACATAACAATGTAAGTTAGCTGAAAAGAAGACGATAAACCGGATAGTGAGTGAGTGAGTGAGTGAAGGAGAAAACATTGTGAGTCCCCACGCCGCATTAATTTCCTGCAGAAATCTGAGAACCAGGAAATAAGACTGGAGTGGCCTTCTAAGGTAGCTAGGACATCTAGACAAGGCGATCGGACTTCCCAAGTGAGCTCTATGGATGACCAATTACCGGGTAGCTTTGTATGTCAGTCAATTTCCATGCTGTCCCAGTGTATGAGGAAAAAAAAACAGCCGCTGAGTGTGTGTAAGGGGGGGGGGGGGGGGGGGGTCCACTGTGTTTTCTTGCTGTAGATGTCCAGAAGACGCTAGGACGCCCTGCTAGCTAATAGCCAGCTTCTCACACATTCTACTCACCGATCAGGGGGCACAGCACAAGCTGCACCGGATAGTTCCACGCTCCGATGATGAGGACGACACCTAGCGGCTCCTTCTGAATATAGCACTCGTCCGATATCTGCAGCAGTTCTTTCTTCACGTACTCTGGCTTGGTCCACTCATCGAGGTTGTTCAGGTGACAGATGACCTCATTCCTGGTGTAGTTTACCTCCATGACCAAACACTCCATTTTAGACTGTCAGATCAAATAAAATCATTATCTGTACAGTAGTATATTATACATGTATGTCACCAGTTACACTGGGGTGTTGAAATTGCAGGGTCAACTCCTGCCCTTATTTGCATGTCTAGGGCATTTGTCCTAAAGGAAAATTACTAAACTGTTGGAAATATACACTCAGCGCAAAAAGTTTGGAAACTTAACTTTAGTCTATCTAATCTCCGTTGTTTCTTGATAAATTTCAAAGCATTATATATTGTTGGAAAGCTTGACTGTGTAATTTCCTTTCTTATGATACCCAACTTATTATAATGGAAATCTCATGAAGCGAGTGCCAGGCCTGCTTACGCGAGTGGGTTGTAGAAAAAAAGTGCCCAAATTTCCCTGCTAGTGTCAAACAATCAGCGCAGCGCCAAACCCATTTGTGGTGGTGTCGTCCACATCGGGAACGGAACAGTGTGTTGAGGAATGTTATGTTCACAGCTACAGATAAGATACAGAGAAGGTTTTTATCTCCATGACAAATGGAGGTATAGTTTTGGGTGTGTCGGTGTGTCTGTCTGTTTGTTTGTCTGTCTGTTTGTCTGGACCACTGTAGTCAGCATAACTCAAGAGCCTCTTGATGGATTACGATGATATTTGGTATGTGGGCAGGTGTTGTGAAGCCGAAATTCAAGGTCATTTTGGGCCCCCTGGTATATGACCTTGGTACAGCAGCAGAAATTCCATTTTTGTATCTCTTGACCTGGACGTGCTATGGTCTTGATTTTTTTGGTGGCAGAAGGCTTGTGGTGAAATGAAGACGTGGTGTGGGTAATCTGGGCACTTTTTTTCGTGACCCGCTCGCATAAGCAGGTCTGGTGCTCGTTCCATTAATCTACAATCATAATAAGTTTGGTATCATGGGAAAGAAAATCACACAAGCTTTTCAATGATACATAAATCATTGAAATTGATCAAGAAACAATGGAGATATGATCGACCAAATTTAAGTTTCCAAACTTTTTGTGCTGAGTGTAGAGGGGTTTATTTAAGGGAAAGACCTGTACTTGTGCCTGTAAGATAATAAGTACTGCATAGGTCTGAATGTCAAGTATGTACTTTCACAAACTAATACACAAGTGGGGTACCTTTTTTAGACTAAAGAGGGCTAAATTCTATCTAAAGGATGAAAATCTCAAATCTCCAAGCATATCTCTATATAGCTTTATGATGGGAGCAAAATAGTATCCAGCTGGCCAGAACCTCCAGCCAGCCCTTATCGGATATTATCTTTATTTATTCAGGATACTATTTTGTCCCCATAGAGATCTGCTTGGAAATTTGTTTCTTTTGTTTGAGGTTGAAAAAAATCTTCATTCAAAGATTATCAACTATGAAAGACAGTTGGTAAAGTGTATAACTTATAACTTCTATGTACAAATAAATAGACAAACTTGTTTAGGATAAAGTCTGGCTGGAACCAGCCTAGACCTACATTGTACACCTGTATCTGAAAATTTTAGCCCTACTTCCATGCAAGCCCTACCTTGTGTAGATCCTTTCTCAGTGCCTCTGTCCACCTGTCTACATTCTCGTCGATACAGCGTAGCAGCGCCCTCAGCTGCTCGTGTCGGTACTCCACCGACTTCATCTTATCCACGTTCGCACGCAAACGCTCCAAAACGGCCGCCATCGACATTTTCAACGCCTGTAATCAATACATTCATTTAAAGCTGTAAACATGTGTAGTTTAACCCAAGCACTGAAGCAGGATGTACTGTAATGATGTTTGTCTAATGCCCCCTACTCTCATTTCATCAAGCCAACAACAAGTATTACTGACAACAATAACAAGTCTGAGAGCTCTATCTATGTGATTATTAGCCATGACAACTGTTGTAGGGCTTCTTTTGCTTGGTGTCTCTCCCCTTTGTGAGGGCTATTGTACAAATATGATAGCCTGGGTTACAAAATCTCTTCTTGTCATGGCCTAATGCATTGGGCCTCCTCCCCGAGACCTCTGTTAGGGGCTCATTCATTGGGCTGCCCGTGGAAGGGCTGTTAGAGCCATGATCGATTTAGTCAGATCAATGTATTAGACTGACAATTCAAGACGGCGGCCACTAAACATGCCAACGAATCCAACAAAGGTTTTGCTAGGCAAACCTGTAATTACACAACGTCAAAAGCTGTTCGTCCTACAGGTCAATGACCGCACGGTCAAGACAGTGCCAGGGTCCAAGCTACGCCACCATTTTTTTGACTCATGAAGAAATAGAACTTAGGCTGTTAACGTTACCTTTCGTGTCGTTTTGACAGTACAACGTTAACCATAACTACAACCATAAACACACACTTAAGTTTGCGGCAGGATCGTTGGCAAAATTATACACGTAACGTTAGAGATGATTTTTGTTGTTGTTGTTGTTAGCACGGCATTCAACATTGTTATAATATCTATCAGTTATGTAAAGTTATATGTGTTGCACTTACCTTTTGTAGAGACTTCGGTGTAAAAACGGAAACTTGTGATCTTCTGATTGATTCCGAACTGAACGACGCGACGCAGAAACTGAGAAAGTGCTAACCTAGTGACCTGCTAGTGACCCTAGAAATTAGGTCAAAGGTAACGATCGCATCAAAGCGCATTCCATATTGAGATGCTTTGACTCATCAAACGTGAAACTCCACGATTAAAAAAGATACACAGAAAATGAAAAAAAAGTGTTTTATTCGATGTGAATATGATGATGTAATACGAAGCAGAAACAGTGTCAAAAAGATCGTATACGTTTTTTGAAATGGAATAGGTATGTAATTTAGAATGGAATATGTGTTTTTCAAATCGAATAGGTATGTAAGTTAGAATGGAATATGTGTTTTTCAAATCGAATAGGTATGTAATTTAAAATGGAATATATGTTTTTCAAATCGAATATACATGTGGTGCTATTATTTTTGAAAGTTGGTATTGTTTTAAAATCTGGTACTATACGATTTCTGTTTGCTATGTCATTTCTGTTTGCTATATCATTTCTGTTTGTACTCCGGAAATGACGCGTTCCGCTCCGGAAGTAGGGTAGGGCATACATCGGACAAGTTCGTGGTCTCCTACGATGTTGCCGGCCATTTGCTCCGGGTAAGTTGTGTTCGTCTTTGGCGAAATACGCCGATATTAACGCACGCCACGTGTTGTCAGTGTCGCTGTGGA
The DNA here is from genome assembly GCA_035149815.1 of Branchiostoma lanceolatum. Taxonomy (NCBI): domain Eukaryota; kingdom Metazoa; phylum Chordata; class Leptocardii; order Amphioxiformes; family Branchiostomatidae; genus Branchiostoma; species Branchiostoma lanceolatum. The sequence continues at coordinate 26,371,244 of CM068866.1, read as the reverse complement.
CACTTGGACTTAATGTCGGCCAGTTACGGTTGGTAGTGACCGTCATTTTGTCGACAATCGCCAACATTGACTCGGGAACTTTACGTCATAGTAGGATTGGTCTGGACCAATCGTAGGGAATTACGCTGGAGGAAGCGACCTCTGACCTCCGCTCGTGGCCTCCATTTTGCGGCATCCGCCGTGCTGAAAGGCGCGGCTGGGCTCGCCTCCCGCTCGATGTTCCGGTCGGAAACTTTTCCCCTCTCGAGCTTCCATTAAGCAAGTGTCAACCTACCGTGCGACGTCCCCCAGCTATCGAGGCGCACGACTCTGCCAGGCCCGACGCGGACTCAGACAGGGCCGCGGTGTGCTGAACTGCCGTAGCGTGCAAATGGACTCCCAGTAACGTTGCCCACACATGGATTCGCAGTCCTAATAAGTCAGAGCTCCACCCGACGACTGATTTCGGCTGTCTCTGCACTGTCATGTAATCCGTGGCGGCGTCCTGAAGCGAGTTTCTTCTTCACCTGAGCCGGGGACTGCACACCCGTTCCTGCCTGATCCTGAGTTTGTGCTACAATAACGTCTACACAGAGAGCCTACAGCGATCGGAACGACAGCCCCCCTCCCCACCCCACTTCACGGCATTTATGCGGGGTCTCGCGAGACAACTGCGGGACTTTGGCAGCCATCTTTCTTCTCGCGACGAGCCTCCACGAGCGGTCCTTCCTCATCGCACGCCTTTCCCTCTTTTCTCCCGTACCTACACGGACTACAAAAATGCGGTGGGCATCTACAGCAGCTTACTCAAGACTCCCAGGACTCCCATTCCACGTCGATGCGACTTCACGTTCCGGGCCGACCTGGAGTTTGCGGCAGTGCCCTGCAGCGAGATCGTCACAAGCCTGCGATCACGCTTCGCAATTTTTGACTCACTTCAGTAGAGTAGAGTAGAGTAGATTAGAATAGATTAGTTTTGCACAGAAAGATTGTCAGTGCAACAAAATCAGCTCCAGCTGCGTACCGAAGACTCCCAGCGCCCGCCCATGGCCTACTTCACAGTACTCAAGTTAGAGTTCTCCACGCCGACGCACCTTTTCCGGCCTGACTCTACGCTCTTCGACAGTGCCCGGTGGCGTTCTGCGGTGCATCCTTCACCAGCCCTGGACTGTTTTTTTGCTTGAACTCGATTATCTAGCTACTCTTTAAATTAGTTTTACCATGCCACTACGACTTACTACATTTTCTGCTACGCGTTTTGGGGCCCTCATTACTTTCGGCTTGGCCGTTGATGTCTTTGTACAACCGATAAGCCTCTACTATGGAGCAGTTTCACACAGATTAAAGACATCACATGCCCCAAACCGCGTAGCTCTCTCCTTGTATCGTCTATGTGTACGTAAGTGTAATTATAGTAGGATTGGTCTGGACCAATCGTAGGGAATTACGCTGGAGGAAGCGACCTCTGACCTCCGCTCGTGGCCTCCATTTTGCGGCATCCGCCGTGCTGAAAGGCGCGGCTGGGCTCGCCTCCCGCTCGATGTTACCACCATCCCGCCCTTGCTGCTATTTCACTTTTTTCAAGAATGTATAGAATTGTGTAACTTCACTGTACGTAATACACTACAGTTTGTATTTGCCAAGACCACAGTCTTTGGCCGTTGATGTCTTTGTACAACCGATAAGCCTCTACTATGGAGCAGTTTCACACAGATTAAAGACATCACATGCCCCAAACCGCGTAGCTCTCTCCTTGATCGTCTATGTGTACGTAAGTGTGGGGGAGGGGGGCGTGTTTTCGTGTACCAATATATAACGTTAGACTTCCACCGGCGAATCTTTACGAAAAGAGGAGATTAAATATGGAAATTATGGGTAGAAAGTCAACACAAGTTGCTGCTTCTCGGACAATTTTTAATGACAAGATTAGCCTTGATTACCCTCAACTTTGGGGTTGGTAAGCTTGCCGCAAACCGGGCGTTTTGTGTATTTACGACAGAAGGGTAAAAGGGCGAGTCCAGAATGGATGTGTCAAATTAGGTCGTCAAATTAAGGTCACACAACACAGTACGCAGACTTTGTGTGGATAAAATAGTGCTAAAAATCATTTTAAAATTCTTCTAGATTCTAGAATAAATACCAGTGATTGGCAACTTGGGCTACATGTTATGCTATTATTATGCCCTATTCTTATACCTACCAATTTTAGACTAGCTCCTTAGTCTAGTTGCCATACATTGTACCTGTTATGATTGTCAAGCAATAAAATGTTATGTTCTGTGTATAATAATTAGTTGCATTTCATGTATTTTCTTCTCAGAGTTCCCAGAAAAGATGTTGTGTCTGCACTGTGGGGCGTGCGGCACACAGGACGCTGAACTTTACCATTGACTTTCTAGAACAGCAGGGCCCAGTCGACATGCCTGAGTCCAGCACACATTGGGAATACCAACAGGGCTGCCATACAGGGAGTTCTGTAGCAGGCTTGTCAGCCATTATTTTCTAATCCTAAAACATTGGTCACTTGAAAACTGAACAGATTTGAAGGTGATGTTGGAAAACTTGGAAACCTGCTTTTTGGCACAAGACTAAGTTATTTGAGAGACCATGTTTATCTCAACATAACAGATCCTTTTATTTAGTCATAGTAGTGTATATTGTTATAACGATATTCACCTTTCAAAACTTCACAGACCATGGTCTATTTACAGTTTTGGGGGGGGGGGTCTGTGTAGGCAGACCAAGTTGTATGGATACTGTCCATACCTAGTGTAACAGAGGACTTTGTGTGGTTTGTGGTGCCTCCGTCTAGGCTGAATGAGCCCGGTCACGCTGTGAGAATCACATCAAGAGAGTTCACACCCAGCTTGGCAGTACAATTAGTGTTTGTGTGCCAGCTTTTTACAAACCAGTGAATGGCATTCAAGTCAGCATGAAGGTCATGTCAAATTTTGACTGTGGTGATGAGGAATACTGAACTTTATGTTGAGAAAATGGTGTATATGTAGTATTAAATAGAATATGTGTCTGAACTTGAGAGATTAGAATAGGTCATCTTTTTTTATAAAGGAGAAGTCCATTTCAACAAAAGTTTAGTGGGAGCACTGAAAGACATCATGATTCAGCCTGAAACTGTGGCAATGTAGTTTTTTATTGTAAAAATAATATCACTAGACCATTGTCGACATTCACCTCATATAGAAAGGGGGATTTCTGTCCATTCTATATATGTACATTATTCTATATTCATGTATATGTATATGCATACACTCATATCAAAATAAACATTATAATGTAGAACTTTCCGTGTCAATTTTCTACTTGTGCCTGACATGTTTGTCTTAGTATACTGCAGTCAACATTGCAGCACAATGTAGCTGTCAATAGTTCTACTCATGTAGCATACACCGCAGTCAACACTACAACACTTTGTAGCTTTTAATACTTAACCAGTCATTCCGACACACCTTCCACACAGGTGTAAGGCCCCACCCCACATGGCCACTGCTGGCTGGTTGGGCCCATCGCCATGTAAGCATATATAAGCAAGGACATGATTGCCGAGTCGGACTTGGTCAACAAGTTAGGTACATGTAATAGAGTCTAGGGCTAGGATTTGGACATTTAGCGGCGCTCTCTAATTACACTTACGAGGGGTGATCAAAAAGTCATCGACCTCACCTAGAAGCGATGGGTGTAACTTCCATTCTTGGGTATAACTGCATACTATGACATCTTAAGACACTGCCCACAGAAATGCAAATTTTCATATTCATTAAGTAGCGCGCGGCGCCCCTTGAAAATCAGCAGGTGTGAAGAAAATCACAAAATGGACGCCACAGAGGTTCGTGCTGTTATCAAATCTAACGAAAAAAAGGTATGACACCCAGGAAAATCCACGAAGACATGGCCAAGACACTTGGTGAGGACTCCCCTTCTTATTCCACCGTAAAGAAGTGGGTTGCTAACTTCAAACGAGGCAAGGAGAGCGTGAAAGACGACCCAAGGTCGGGACGCCCCAAAACAGCCACCTCGGAGAATGAAGTTGAGGCCATCCATCGCATGATAATGAATGACAGACCTGTGACCATCCGACATATAGAGCATTCATTGGGCATCAGTTATGGCTCAGTTCAAAATTTTTTTCCAACATCTTGGGGATGAGCAAGCTGTCTGCAAGATGGGTACCCCGAATGTTGACTAGTCATCAGAAGCTGAACAGGTTGGAAGTTTCCAGGACACTTTTGGCCCGTTTCCAGTCTAATCCGGCCAACTTCTTCAAGAGATTTGTGACCCAAGATGAGACGTGGGTTCACCACTTTGATCCAGAGTCAAAAGAACAGAGTAAAGAATGGACAAAGAAGGGGTCGCAGCCACCCAAGAAGTTCAAGTGCGTGGCATCGGTCGGCAAGGTGATGGCCTCTGTGTTCTGGGACAGCGAGGGAGTCATCATGATTGACTACTTGCAAAAGGGTCAAACCATTAATGGAGAGTACTGTGCTTCAGAACTGCGACAACTAAAAGCAGCAATCAAAGAGAAAAGGAGAGGAAAGCTCCGAGCTGGCGTGCTGTTGCTCCAGGACAATGCACCTGTTCACACAGCACATGTGTCAGTGGCAGCAGCAACCCATTGTGGCTTTGAACTCTTACCCCACCCTCCCTATTCACCTGACCTGGCTCCGTCGGACTTCTACCTGTTTCCTAAACTGAAGTCCCACTTACGTGGTCACCGTTTCGAAACTGATGATGACGTCATCCATGCTGTTGAGGCCTATCTAGAGGCCCAAGATGCAACCTACTTCCAGCAGGGGGTAGCAATTGTATGGACCAAGTGTATTGAAGTCAGAGGAGACTATGTTGAAAAATAGTGCAAGACAAATTTTTGTTCAACAACGTTTTTTGAGAGAGGCCGAGGACTTTTTTATCACCCCTCGTATATACTGAATATACTATTTGAATAGAGAAAAGGCCACACAGGTTTCAATATGATTGTGTTTGTATTTTAATGAGATAATTAATTCACAAATATACAACAACAGGACTGGCTTACAGGTACTTCGGTTACATAAAGGTCGGTAGCCTATTACGTTCCCATGTAAGGGACAGGAAGGTAAACAACCCCAAACCGTTGTTGAAGTATTGTACTGGCCGGTCCAGAACCCCTCTCTGATCTGATTGTACAATTCAGTAAACACCCTCGTTTCGATGTTAAAGCACCATTGTGTAAGATCAGTCACGTCGCCAGTTCCATGCGCGGGTCGACCCGGCCAACGGGCCTCGTTCAGTCACGGACACTCCCATCTCGCTTCTTGTCCGTGCCAGTGTGATCGTGACAGCACTTATTAGAGCCAATTCTTCTCCTGAAGTTACGGATCTGGCTACCCGACTCCCCTTACCTAGGTTGGTCTATCGACTAGAGGCTGTTCACCTTGGAGACCTGCTACGTTATGGGTACGGACAGACGTGAAAATTGCACGTCTCTCTCTCTAGTTTTCAATGGCCCACCTGAGCGTACCGGCACCATAAAAGCCGCGATGCTTTACGGGGCAGCTTTCCTTATCTCCGGGCAAATCGATTCCTGGACACGTGCGCCTTACAAAGAAAAGAGCAATCTTTCTGGGGCTCATACCCACGTCAACGACTTCGCTTACGTTGCCGCGCCGGGTGAACATTTCCCCGTTCGCGGGAATGTTAACCCGATTCCCTTTCGGTATGCCGGGGCGGCTCGTGACGCACAGAATCCCGCGGCCGCACCCGACACCGTGCGCCCGACGAACCTCGGAAGGACCCGAGGACCCAACCTCGTTACCGCTGGGAGCAAGCAGAGCGGGCCGGGGCGACGCGCAGTGACCACGAAACCGGGCCCGCACTTCCGAGTGGCCTTCGCTTATCACTCATGACCAGCTGACCCATGTCCAACTACTGTTCTCATGTGGAACCCTTCTCCGCTAGTCTTTGAATTTCTCGTTTGAATATTTGCTACTACCACCAAGACCAGCAGCCGCGGCGGCTCCACCCGGACTCGCGCCCGAGGCTTCTGCGCTCACCGCGGCGGCCTGGCTCAGCCGGAGAGGACTGCCGCGACGGCCGGGTATGGGCTTGACGCTCCAGCGCCATCCATTATCAGGGCTAGTTGATTCGGCAGCTGAGTTGTTACACACTCCTTAGCGGATTAAGCTTGGCCACCGTCCTGCTGTCTGTATCAACCAACACCTTTTCTGGGGTCTGATGAGCGTCCGCATCGGGCGCCTTAACCCGGCGTTCGGTTCATCCCGCAGCGCCAGTTCTGCTTACCACACGTGGCCCACTGAGCACTCGCATTCCAAGCCCGGCTCCACTTGAGCGAGTCGGACACCTTACCAATTGAAAGTTTGAGAATAGATAGAGGTCGTTTCAGCCTCAAGACCTCTAATCATTCGCTTTACCAGATAAAACTGCGACAGAGTGTCAGCTATCTGAGGGGAACTTCGGAGGGAACCAGCTACCTAATGGTCCGATTAGTCTTTCGCCCCTATACCCAAGTTTGACGATCGATTTGCACGTCAGAATCGCTACGGACCTCCACCAGGGTTTCCCCTGGCTTCGCACTGCTCGGGCATAGCTCACCATCTTTCGGCCTGTCCCAACGCGCACGCTCTAGCGCGACCTCACCGACGGAGCGGTCGAGATCGGCCGGTGGTGCGCCCGCGCCGCGGAGACGGCGGGGATACCACCTCGGACATACGGACGGCCCTTCACCTTCATTGCGCCTCTGGGTTTCGTACAACACCCTTGAGTCGCGCACGCGTTAGACTCCTTGGTCCGTGTTTCAAGACGGGTCCTGGTCGGGTGGACGATCGGACCTCGCCGCAGACCCCGGGCGCCCTGCGTGGCGCACCCGTCGACCTCACGACAGGGACCCGGCCCCTGCCCGCCATGGGGGCAATGGGCAAACGTGGCGGTGGATTGCCTGTCCTCGGTCCGACAGCGGGCGCCGCACGCACCGCGACTATAACTCCGGAGACCCGAGGGCCCCGGGCACCTTCCGCGGGGACGTGGCCGCCGTCGAACCGGTCGCGGAAAAACTGAAGCGGGTCCGCACGCTTCGACGTCGGCCGATCGGTCTTGCGATCCATGCTCGGCCGGCGGGGCGCGACGGACGCCGCCTGAATCCTCCGGGCGGACCTTGCGGGCCCACCCGTTTACCTCTTAGTGGTTTCACGTACTCTTGAACTCTCTCTTCAAAGTTCTTTTCAACTTTCCCTCACGGTACTTGTTCGCTATCGGTCTCGTGTCCGTATTTAGCCTTAGGCGGAGTTTACCTCCCGCTTTGGGCTGCATTCCCAAACAACCCGACTCCGAGGAGGCGCAGACCGAACGCCACCGTCGCCACCATATGGGGCTGACAGCCGCTCTGGGAGAGGCCTCGATCACAAGGACATGGGCAACTGTCGACGGACGGAGAGCACCTCCCGAACGCCACAGTTCCCGCGCCCCGTGGGAGCGGGGATTCGGCGCTGGGCTTTTCCTGCTTCACTCGCCGTTACTGAGGGAATCCTTGTAAGTTTCTTTTCCTCCGCTTAGTAATATGCTCAATATGTGGGTCGTCTAGCCTGAGCTGAGGTCGAGGAGTGGAGTGAGCAAACGCGCAAAGCGCTGCTCTTTGGCGACCGTCCATTCGTTGCGGACGGGCACGCCGCCTGCCGACGCCCTTCGCAGTCTAGCTCGCCGGGTAGAGAGTATCAGCTCGATTGTTAGGGCTGTGATTCGGACGGCCGGCGGGGATGCGCCAAGCCGGGTCGGGGTCGCGAGGAGGAACTCCCCACGGTCCACCCGAGCGAGGCGCCGCCAGCGCGAGAAGCAAATCGGGTTTGGACGCGAGCGTCTCCGCCGGAGGGAACTGTGAAAATCTGTCCTTCGGGAGACGAAGCTTCTACCGATCGCCGTGGAAAGCCGCCAGCTTCGACAAAGACACCCTGCCGCGCGCCAGGACCGCAGTCTCTCTATACGCCCGAGAGCGAGAGAGATGGAGCGGCGCGACCCTCAGCCAGGTGTGGACGGACCCGGGGCCGCAGAGTGCGTTCGAAGAGTCGATGATCAATGTGTCCTGCAATTCACATTACTTCTCGCAGCTGGCTGCGTTCTTCATCGACACACGAGCCGAGTGATCCACCGCTAGGAGTTGTTTTATTTTCGTTTGATTTCGCATCGAAAGCTTGTCTTTGCCTCTCGGCACCGTCGTTTCATAGACGGGAAGAAGGCGCCCTTCGGAGTAAAGGACGGTGAACGAGCGGAAGGGCCGGGGGTCGCTCCGCGAACCGGGACCCGCCGTGAAGACCGCCGTGCCCCTTCGACAAAACGCGACCGACCGGCCCGAGCTGGGAAAGAGAGCCGAGGGGTCGATTGCGCTCGCCCTTCTCTTGAAGACCTCGGGGAGTGGAGCAGTCGGTCGAGACCGCCGGTGGCGACCGAGAACAGTCCTACCCTCTGCCCAAAGGAGGCCTTGGACCGCAGGATGCCCGCTCGAAGTCCGACGCTTAAGGACAGGTCACTCGTCCGCAAGACGGATTGCATCGAGTCAGAGACCAAAACGCCGCGCCGGGGTGCCGCCGTGAGACTAGCAACTCAACCCCATTCCGCGCAAACCCACAACGCGACGCCCCTCCGCCAGGATATAGGTTCCCCCACTTGCGCACGCCCGCCTAAAATTTTTCGCCGGGAGGACCTGACTCAGTCCTCGACCAGGCTACTCGGGGCGGCTCGCTGGTTTAGCAGGGTATAAGGAACGACGGGCTCACTGATGGCACCCGACCAACGTTTCAAAGAAGCTGCCAGGTCCCGCCGCCAAGTGGGTTGGCATGGGTGCTCCTGACACTCTGCCCGCGCTCCTCCGCGAAGGAGGAGCGATTGACGGCAGAGAGCGCCACCTTGAGAGAGCGGGACTGACCAGGGGCCGCAGACTGCGTTTGAAGAATCGATGATCAATATGTCCTGCAACATCGGGGGAGGGTGCCGGAGCGTACGCGCCCGCAGTTGGGTCAGTCCTCGGACAAGATCGGACAGGCTTGCTCGGCTAGTTTCGCCGCCGTCGAGGCGGTACGCGGACGGGGGGCTGGTGGTGGTTCACGGACCATCGGCGGGCGGGCTGGGGTGGTGCCAGGGTCCTCCAAATGCAGACCCCGGTAGAGTCCTTTCTGGGTCGGTGGAGTCGGGGCCGGCGTACGGCCTGTCGACGGGGAGCGGTGGTTGGTGCCGGTGAGCGCACCTTTACCCCCTTCCCGAAGGTCGCTCACCCTACCTTGAAAGAGAGTGGTCGTTTTTCGTCTAGCGCGGGAAATGACGGCGGACACCGGGTCTCCGGTCAGCACACTTCCTCCCCAGTCGTTTTGCTACCCCGCCGATCAGGCTGCCGCTCCCCGCGAGGTCGACCGTGCACGGGCGTCCGGACGAACCAGCGCTGGGGCAGGGTCTTCCGCGGAGGCGATGCCCGGGTCTTCGGACCCGCCAGTGAACGGACTCACCCCTTCCGTCTGCGTGCGAGGTCGCCTTTCGGACTCGGTGGTCGGACTCAACCGGCGGAGGCGTCGCCCGAGAGAGTGGGGGCTCGTCCTTCGCGGGACGGCTAGGGCGTTAACGGGAAGCAACGGTCGGTGTGGCCGGGAGTGCTGCAGCTCAGGCTCCCGAGGCTTCGCGGCCTCGCGGCGCGTTCCCTCTGTTCGGGGGCGTGCGGACTACTGCACGGACCGCGGATCGCTCTCTGGTGGATCCCCATTACGGCCGACTGCCCCCGTCACCGTTCTCTCGCCGAGACGGGTTTTGACGGGCAGCGCCCGCGCCTCTGCCGGGGATCGTGTCGACTGGTGCAATACAAAAACACAGAGGAGGGAGGAGAGGCAGACCACCTTCGCTGAATTTCATGGACCCCTTTCCAAAGCGGGGCTTACCGAGAGGCTATTCTGTCTGGCTGCCCAATGGACGCTCATTGTGCTTTCGACGGCAACTCATCAGGTGGCGCAAGGGCCTGAGGGGAGGAGGCGTACGCGTTCTTATCCAGGTGCGATGGCATGCGATGGACTTTATTACAAGGACGTTGACCTTGACGAACAACGGTGGTCCTCCTGTGTGTTTGAGCGCCCGTCCAAAAAGTGGCAGCGGCAACTATTCTGGTGCATGCTGAAGACAATTTGAATATTGTCACACAGGTCTGCATACTCTTGGTGAGGGGCATTGGCTGTCAGATAGAGTATAGAGCTAACTTAAAGTCGTGTAGAAGTTGTACTGGCTCCTTAGATTGCTAAGTTAAAGTAGGAACTACAAGCAACAGCACATATTGCAAGTTGCAACTCTGTAAATAAGATCAGGCATTTTGGAGCAAACTCTGAAAGGGCCTAATTTGAAATAGATAGCTTTGATTTCAAACTGCAGGCCAACATCCTGAATTTCTAATGTTCATAGCACTAGACAGGCTCCCTGTGGATTTCTACATGTTTATATGCCCTATTCACACTGCAAAGTACAGAACGAGGCCATTGGGTGTTAATGGATATTGTTCTTACCAGGGCAAGGAACCAGTCTCTTTAAAACCAGTGGTAGTGAAGCAGTTTTGTATGATATGAACTGTTGAAAATTGTACATACAATAAGGAACATTAAGTGAGTCATGATGTTTTTTTATTAACAGAAAGTAACGCTTGCAATCTCCATATAGCCCTTACAATAATAGTTAAATCTGAACTTCTTTTGACTAATAGGTGACAGCATGAAGGCCCATGTAATAAATGACCATACTGTTCATCAAAACTACAAAAAATTCATTCACAACTGCTGAACTAAATGTCTGTATAGCAACGAAAACTTGACTACCAGTGACAGAGCAAATAAAAAATCTAAGAAAGCTAGTAATACTCAAATTGATCAATCCAAATAAATTTATTGGTTCTCTGGTTGATGTATGAAACAAATGGAGTGTAAGATCAGCATGAAAAATACAACACTTTTAATAAACCCCCGTGATAGTTCCATAACATTATGTAGGAATAAGCTTACTGCTAAATGCTGGGGAAAAACAAACCTTTGAGATGTTTGAGATAAGAGTTTCCGGGTGAAAGAATTTAGAATAAAATTTTAAAAGGCAGGGCTTTTCAGGTGTTGGAAAGAGAATTTTGTGGTTGATCTGTACCTGACTGCATGGTCGGCACTGTCAAGCAACAATCCAATACAGATGCTGAACAGATCATTCAATGTTTAATAGTAAACATGGCAAACACAATGAAGAGTGCCAGTCCAAGAACCAAGAAATTACACTGGTACAAACAAAGCTTCTTTACATTCAAGGGAGTTAACTTGGCAGAAAATATCTCTTATGCCTTGCTCAGTCAGTTTTATCTCTGAAACTTAACTCATTTAACAAGGCACTTTTCCAATCAAAAGGTCATGACAGATAAGGATAAATTCTACGACAAGGATAAAGGTTTCAGGCAATATTAAGTAAAAAATCATGCACATGTAGAAAATGTTTACCTGTCAACGTACAGAAAATCCATTACATGTACAAAGGAACATAGCTGCAACATGCCCAAGGTAACTTAGTAAGATGAGAAATTGACGAGAGACCGTTCTCTGCCATGCTGCAAAAAGCAGCCATAACATGTCATCATGGACTTACAGTAAGTGGCCGTGATGATAACCCAGGGGGCATAGGGATGTCAGATGTAGCTTCAAAGCCATTATGTTCCAATATGCTTATAGGAAGTATTGAAATCATGTGTGCAATTGATCAATCTTCCATACCATCACACCTTCCATTTGACTCCTATAATACAATATGATATTATATTTACTCTAAGAAAGGCAAGGTTGTGGAAATTACAAATACAAGAGTTGCTAGTTCTCCCAAGCATCAGTTTGCAATGTTCAAATATATGTCTCTGCAACATGTCAAATCGACATTACTACTACATGTATTTCTGTCCAATTCACACCTCCCACATCTGAACGTCTAGCTTAGATTCCTGGATAGTTCTAAACATTGAACTCAACAGCGATTCTGATATTTCTGCCTGTGAGCTGCACGACAAGAGAGATAGCAGCATCCCTCCAACTTCATAAGCTCCAGTTTCCTGCTGAGATCTCTGGGCTCACAGTGCAGATAATTCCAAATCATACACATGTTGGCTTAAATCCCCTGCAAGTCAGAAAGAAAGAGGTTGAGAAGCATGAAACCTCATTTTCATCACCAGTCAGTTAAAATGAATAGGATAGTAAAATTGTAGGATAATAAAGAACAATGACATAGGTAGGTATGATAATATCCCAAGTTGCCAATAACTGGTGTTTATTCTAGAATTTCTACGAATTTTCATTGATTTTAGCACTATTTTATCCACACAAAGTCTGCGTACTGTGTTGTGCGACCATAATTTGACGCCCTAATTTGACACATCCATTCTGGACTCGCCCTTTTACCCTTCTGTCGTAAATACACAAAACGCCCGGTTTGCGGCAAGCTTACCAACCCCAAAGTTGAGGGTAATCAAGGCTAATCTTGTCATCAAAAATTGTCCGAGAAGCAGCTGAACTTGTGTTGACTTTCTACCCATAATTTCAATATTTAATCTCCTCTTTTCGTAAAGATTCGCGGGTGGAAATCTAACGTTATATATTGGTACACGAAAACACGCCCCCCTCCCCCACACTGTCAGACGTAAAGTTCCCGAGTCAATGTTGGCGATTGTCGACAAAATGACGGTCACTACCAACCGTAACTGGCCGATATTAAGTCCAAGTGTCCACAGCGACACTGACAACACGTGGCGTGCGTTAATATCGGCGTATTTCGCCAAAGACGAACACAACTTACCCGGAGCAAATGGCCGGCAACATCGTAGGAGACCACGAACTTGTCCGATGTATGCCCTACCCTACTTCCGGAGCGGAACGCGTCATTTCCGGAGTACAAACAGAAATGATATAGCAAACAGAAATGACATAGCAAACAGAAATCGTATGGTGTTTTGGAATCGTATAGTACCAGATTTTAAAACAATACCAACTTTCAAAAATGATAGCACCACATGTATATTCGATTTGAAAAACATATATTCCAGTTTAAATTACATACCTATTCGATTTGAAAAACACATATTCCATTCTAAATTACATACCTATTCCATTTCAAAAAACGTATACGATCTTTTTGACACTGTTTCTGCTTCGTAATGTAAAGAATACATATTGAGTGAGAACCTCCTTGTTTAATCCTAACAACGACTAGAAGAGCGCGGGGATGAGACCATTTCATGTGTAGGGGTGACAAGTGTCATGATGTGATATGTATCTAATCACTCCCGTATAATTGCATCTCCTGACCGCACGGTCCAGGTCCTGACCGCACGGGTCCAGCTCCAGCTGACCGCACGGCTCCTGACCGTACGGGTCCAGCTCCTGACCTGAGAATATAGGAGAAAGCGGGATACCATAGTAGAAAGCGGGCAAATATAGCAGAAAGCAGGAGAATAAAGCAGTAGAACATAGGAAAAAGTTGGAGAATGCAGGAGAATGTAGGAGAATATAGCAGAAAGCGGGAGATTGTAGAAGAAAGAGGGAGAATATAGCAGAATATAGGATATCAAGGCAGGACAGAGCAGTAGAACGCCCTGAGGAGAAAGCGGGAGATTGTAGAAGAAAGCGGGAGAATATAGGAGAATATATATAGAATACAACACGGGGTATTCCGTATCACCCGAGGTACCAGCCCGACCGCGGGTCGGATCGCCCGACGGCCGTAGGCCGGAGGGCGATCCGACCCGCGGGAGGGCTGGGACCGAGGGTGATGCGGAATACAACGTGTTGTATTTTATTTATGTCATACCTTGGTCTACCCACCCACGAAAACATACATTTCAATGCGGAATGCGCCAGAAGTTGAGGGAGTTTTGTGTCCTCGAACAAGAAACTGTAGCAACATTGATTCCAATCTCCGAATCCGGTATTCGAATTTCCGACGGCCGCACAACCGGCGCGCTCGAAATGCGTTCGAAATATTCTATGGAAGCCTGTGTGATAACACTTCCGAACCCTATGTGATCCGGATAGTTATCACACGGTCCGGAACACCCGTATCAGGCCCAGACATGACATAAAGGATATTATCACATAGGTAGATGGCGTCGACCAATCAGAAGCCTCCATGGCCCACAATAAGTGGTCTGTTATCACGCCATAACACACCACTTATTGACGTCATGTCAGAACACAACCGTTCCATTTTGCAGAGGGGGTATCTTTTTGATGAATCTTTTTCTTAACCTTGTTAAGAATATCTTTAATGTCTTAAAATTCCCAAACATTTCCTTAGCATACATAGACAATACATGTAAAAAGGAAAACAAATTCAATTCAAGTAAAATTCAAACGGTAGGACTACAAACAATATTTATCACACCCCCACCGTCAAAGTGGAACCAGCCCAGGTCAGACGACATTGGAACCCGCTCGAATTCGACGGAGCTGAGTACCACAGTTTTTCGTCAAAGAACTGTCAGACGCCGACTTACAGTCAGTTTTCGGGTCATGGGAAGCTGGGGAAGACGCCCAGGAACATGCGGAAGGAGTTCAGGGGCGAGAAACTGGCGCAAATTTGCGGAGAGGAGACTCGGGAGCGAAAATAGGTTTGGATTCCAGGCTAACGTATTTCCCCAAGCTAATCTTGGCAGTAAAAAAAATCGCCCATGAAGCCGCCGAACTCCTCCTCAGTTTCTACCCAGGGGGACCCCAGGAAGGTATGTTCACGTTTCTGAGGGGTTTAACCCGGCGAAAATTAAAAATCTTGCCGGCAAATTGATGTCGCCGTGTTCAAAACAAACGTGACACGCACTAAACACGCCCCCCTCCCCATGACCCATGTCACGTAAACCGATGTGTTGGCATCGAAAAAATTACGGTCAAAATCGCCAAAATTCTTACAAGTTTCTACCTACAAGGATCTCAGCAAGATACGTGTACGTTTCTGTGGGATTATTTTCCGGCTTGAGCAAAAATTATCCCGGGAAACTACAAGCAAATCATGAAAGGTGATGTAAACATGCTTGATTGTTCTTACCACAGCCAACTAAGCGTTAAACAATCGGGCGTCAGGAATTGTGAAAATTGAACAGAAATTTACAATTATACCGCCCGATATAAAGTCTACGTGTCCAGAACAATAATACAAGTTACTGCTTGTTTACATTGGATTATATAAAGATCGTATGTACATTGGATTGATTTTACATGTATAGTACTAAATAAAGAATCTATGTATTATACAGGGATTTGTCTCTCTTAATTATATGGGTCAGTTTGGATAGGCTATGTGATAATAACGTTAATGACCCGCCTGTTCCTCGGTTTATATGGTGTCATAACGCCTGGTCAGGTGCTATAACCACCTCATAAAACCACCTCGTTCGCTTCGCTCACTCGGTGGTTTTATTCGATGGTTATAGCACCTGACCAGGCGTTATGACACCATATAAACCTCGGGGCGGGTCATTAACCCTTAATTATTAAAGGCAGGACAGAGCAGTAGAACGCCCTGAGGAGAAAGTGGGAGATTGTAGAAGAAAGCGGGAGAATATAGGAGAAAGCAGTAGAGTACAGGATAAAGTGGGAGATTGTAGAAGAGAGCAGGAGAATGTCGAAGTAAGGGAGCGGAGCTTGGGTTACGGACGGAAGCTAAAAAGGCTGGTACTCAGGCTAGGTAAACATGTGAACCGAAGACTGCCCTATAATCATTTTGCCTTTCGTGCCGCAATTGACTCAAAACGAGCAACTTTTTAACATTTTCGGCCTTTTTTGAGACGATTTTGCTGAAGTGCGGTCAGGAGCTGGACCGTGCGGTCAGGAGCTGGACCGTGCGGTCAGGAGCTGGACCGTGCGGTCAGGAGCTGGACCGTGCGGTCAGGAGCTGGACCGTGCGGTCAGGAGCTGGACCCGTGCGGCCAGGAGCTGGACCGTGCGGTCAGGAGATGCACTTATACGGGGGTGCTAATGATCTAAACGAGGATCAAGGAGGTGGCTTTCAAATATTTTTCTACTCATACCTGAAGTATAGAGTCATAAAAAATGTAAGATCAGACCAAGTCCACAAAGACCAATCAGAAATGTCTGATTCTCGACAAGTATAACCGATCCTTAGTTAACCTGATAAAATGTTAAATGGTACACAAGTTGCATTTCAAAACTCGAAAGTTTGGCTAAAACGACAGCCTGTCAGACAGAGGCATATGTTTAGCAGACTGGGCCCGGTAAAACACCTATATATGGTCGTCGACCAGTGAAGAATGGCGACCTGAGGCCGCGAATGTACATTGTGCGCAATAGTAGTTCAATAGTAGCTCTTCGGATACACCATTTTGCACCATCCTCCGTTATCTTGTCTTTTTCTAATCATCTAAGCAATGTTGGACAATCGGTTGGAAAAAACAAAATCTAACATAAATTGTGTTGCCAAGGCGAAAATATTCAAGATAGTTAGATTATTATTCATGAAATGTCCCATTGGATCCAAAGCAGATAGCGGTCACAGGCTCACAGCGGTTACAGGATCCCGGCCCAAGCATATACGGGGCCTTCAGCAAATACCTCGAAGAACCTCGACCCGATAAGTTGAAAAATCGCTAGTGGGAAGGACTGCAACGGAGGCTATGAATAGACGATGTAATTTTACAACTTCTCAAATATCAAGTAGGCGCTCCGTTGTAATCAACCCTTGTGTGATTAGAAGAAGAAAAAAACAGACACAAGATTGTATTGTGATTGTCATACCCTCTAGATAGACATTTTATTATGTAATGGTACATCTGGTGAAGTTGGTGCACGTTTTAGATAATACTTTTCTCCAAGCAGAGGTTTCGGTCGAGAGGACAAGAAGTGGCCGCGATTTTTATTTTTTTTGTTTTTTATTTTATTTTTTTGTTATTTGTTTATTGTTAAAATCGCAACAACTCCTAGCCCTCTCGATGGAAACCTCTGCTTGGATAACGAATACACCCGACGCCGTAAACATCTTCCTGGACTTCTCGACGAACAATTCTTACAAAGAGCAATATCAATATACAATACTTTCATCAAATATTTACATGTAACATTATTACCATAACTCCTTCACCGTAACATTAAAATCAGTCCTATTGCACGGTTGTTAAAATACTACTACTGGAGCAGTCGAGACCTTTTCAATTCCATTGAGAGGACAGTGAGTTGTATTAACAAATGCAACGGAGGGACTTTTATATGATGTCATTTCAAGATATAATTACTGTCCCATCTAAGCATTGTTGTAACAGAAGAGCTCTTCGATGCACATGGTTTTGTAAGCATATTGATGTTCGGATTCTTACACAACAGTGTAGATACAGTAATCGCACAGTAGAACATTGTGGGGGATAGTCGCGTGAGTTTGATGGGGCGATGAAGCTGCTTGAAAACACGTCATTTCAAGCTATGAAAAGTCATATGTATCGAGGATTAGTCTATAGTTTTGTTTCTGACGTTCACCTGAAGATTACAGTCGGTTGACACCGGGACAAGAAACTGGTGACGTAACGTTACATGTACGGTCTGTCTCTTTGGCGGTGCTGTTATTCCACATTTGGAATCTCTCTCAGGTGTATAGATTTGTTCAGTAGTCACAAACGTTAACGGAACGGGGACCTGTCGTGATGGCAGACTTATATTGATGCTCCGCTTCACATGTTGTTGAAGAAAAAAAAAGCTTTTTCGAGGCGTCTGGCTCCTTTCATCCGGTCTTCATTGAAAAATATATCTACACAGAAACGTTCGCCGACTTGTTGGTGAGTACTAGTATTCTGATGTCATTTGGGACAGTGGTTGTACACACATACTGCTTGTACCTCTAGGTTGCGTATCTCTGGATCGGGCTACATATTGACGACATTATTGAGAGATTAATTAAATAATGTCCTCTTACGTACTTAAACGTACTTTTTAGATAACTTTCAAGATGTTTCGACTTGTTCATTGAGTGCGTACTGTACTGTAAGTCGCCTTCCTTCATGGATCCACTTTTTGCTTTTGATTCTACCGATTGTCGCTCAGTATTTTATTCTTTGCATTATGAAGTTGGTGGTACGTAGTATTTTCGTTTTTTGTAATATTCATTCTCTATTTCTGTTCTTTTGGATTGCTTTTTGAATACCAAACCGAAGAGTAGGGGTGACCCGGTGTGCTTGTCAAAAAAAAAAAAAACGCAAGCCGAAGCGAAGGCACATGCATTATAGCTACCACTAGCTACTTGAAAAAGCATCAGGATGCCTCACCTCAATTGAGGATCATCATGCTTCACCTCAATTCAGGATCATCATGATTTACTTTAATTGAGGATGACTGCTTTGCTTTGTTTAACTTTGCTTTCATTTGAACGTAATCTTTTTTTCTTTGCTCTGTCCGGAATCATTTATTGTTTACTTACGAGGGCACATACCTTATCCATACCACGTAAAGGGCATCTTCACTTGTAGGTCGCTCTGTACTATAAAGAAATTAAAGTTACAAATGCTTTATGCCTTTTGCAGACGGACGAATCGGAAACGTTTTAGCAACAAGACGTAAGCAGACAGCCCAGCAAAACAATGCGATCTCCTCAGAAATATTCAGTACGTGTCGCTCATTTTACATAATCTCATCTGGTTTCATCCAGATACTAGTGTTTCTGACAAGGAACAAAAGTCGTCGTATAATTAATTCAAATTGCTAAGTGATTTAAACCAGAGAACAGGGCCTTTTATTTGACAATACAGTAACACAAATTAATCATCATACATCCACCATATAAGTTTGAAGAAGCAGTTAGTTTTCTACAAAGATGATCCTGAAATCCTTGACATGCCTCATATTCGTGAATCTGATACCAAATGCAAGAACCGATGATTCCTTTTCAGCTAGATGTTATGTCAGGAAGTATTATCTTGAAACGATTGACTGTCCAAGGTCCAACATAACCCGTCTACCGACTCGTCCACCACGACGAATGATATCTCATGTGTATCTTTAGCAAAATCAAATCAAAGCAATCAATACCTTAGCTGGCTTAAACTTTGAACGCGCGGTTGAAATGAACTTTAGCCATAATCTCATCACAACATTTCCTTGGGAATACTTGAAACGTCTGAAGAGTCTTGTCACTCTAGATTTGTCACACAATCAGCTGTCTACTGTTAGGGCTGGCGGGGCTATCAACCACGGAGTGGTACTGGCACATATAAATGTAGCGTACAACAAGCTGGCCACATTTTCAGAGGCAAATCTCGGCATCCCTCCTCAAGGGCATGCTTTGGCAGGACGCATGCGAGTGAGATACATACACGGTAACCCGATTCTCTGCGATTGCCGCATGTTCTGGCTGGCTGAAATCGCTCAAATATACCGCCATTGTTTGCCGTTTAGCTGTACGGCTGCTCAACAAAGAAGCCCCTTCTTTTATGATATGATGAAGCATATCAATGTGCTGAGATGTGGCAGCCCCGAAAACCTAAAGGATGCTCCATTACATTCGTTAAACCTACCTGCCTGTCCCACCGATGGGGAAGAAACGACCAACCGTCGTTTTGAAATGACTGAACCTCTACCCACCAAGAGAAAGTCGTCAGATGACTTCAAATGTGATGATAAACACAACAAGTTTATCTTTGTCTTCAGAATATAATTAAGGGTTAGTGAACCCCTTTTCCCTCGGTGTTAATGGTGGCATAACGCCTGGTCATAGGTCTATAATATAGCCTATTAAACCGAGAATGCGAAACGTTATTATCATCTACTGGTACACGCAGCCTTCACGGCTGACAATTACTGTAAAGTTCAAGCTTGATTTTCGTCCTTGCAGGTCCAGTAGGATTACTACAACACTGTTTAAGTTTTAGGAAACCGTTTTCAAAAAACACAATTTAGAAATGCTTGATAATAGAATTCAAAAGTAACGTTATATTACTGATAGAGCTTTTGATTTTTTCAACAGATCAGAGAGCAGTTGCATTGAAAAATAAACGTTGTTTTGAATGTTTATAGAACACTTTGGGCGACCCCGGTGGTTGATATCGAGGGTTTGTTTTTCACGTGTTTTTGCATGGGTAAAAAAGAGACATCGGTATTTCATATGCATATGAAGATGCCAAATGAATTGTCTCGACAAGCACGTGTGCTGTTGCAAATCAAGTCAGCATGGCCAATGGGCACGTTACAAGTACCAATACTGCATTTTCATACGTGCGGCACTTAGAAGTTAAGTGAAAGTGATCATCGTTAAACATAAATGATGCAAATAAGGACCCAATTTGCACACTTGACGAGGAAATGTCCTAATAGCCCTCTCGTTTAATATAAAGCTTTGAATTCCCAGTTTCAACTGATAGAATTCAATATGCAAATGATGACATTTTATTTGCATGATCAATGAGACAAGTTCATAATACATCAGTCGTAAAGATACAGATCATATGATTGAAGTCGTAATAAAACCATAAACATATATAGCGAAATCCTCACACTGTGAATGGTATTGCAAACCCAAATAACAAAATGGAGGTTGGCGTGTAGTCCGCGTCCCTTCATTCTGGTTGTTTCGGTTAATATAAAGGGGTCCAAAAGAGGACAGAGTTTGGACCATACGTGTGTTTGGTAGCAGACTGTTCCAGACAATAGGACTACGGTTGCCTGAAAGCCTTGGATAACAAGACTGGCCGTTTATGTGCTTCGATGAATTGTGTCAAGGCTCTAAAACAGACACATCATCATTCATGTATATATTACAATGAGCTTGTGAATAATGAAAACATACGTCACGCGTACTGCTGACCGATACGCGTGAGGCAGTTCCGTAGCCTGATTGCATATTAGAAGGGAAGAAAAAGCATCAAACGTTACACGAACTGCCACGCCAAAAGACAGGTAAACGCTGTGTCTTTGCTGTCTTTTAGTCGGTTACGTCATCACATCCTAGCCTTCTTGAAGTGGGCTAGCTATATAGACAATGTGGTATGTTATGTACATGTACATGGCCATAGTGTCAGTCAGCAGCGATTCCTAAAGAAGAGAATACAAATGACAAGTATTTTGTTTAATTATATAAACTGCTGGGTCGAAAATGGCGACTGTAGTGAAATAGAGAAGCTTCTGACCTAGTTTTCTTGCATGTGGTAATACAAGACTAGTATATTGGAGGCTAGTTTGTCGATAGATGTAGCTCTATGTTTATGAACCCCTTAATCTTGTTTTGCCCTGTGCCCCAATATTTGTTCATTTATTATATATATAATTTATTAAATATCATATTATATATATCATATATATTTAAGGCATATATCAATTCCTTCTTTTGTGAGAACATATCGTGACTTTACCGTGCACCTTTAATTTTCAAAGCACCACCACCATGATTTTGAAATATTTCATGTGTTTCATTCTTGCAACTTTTGTAACCATTGTAAATGTAGTAACCACTGACTCATTACCTGCTCGATGTTATAGTAACGCTGACATCATTTGCCCTAAAGCCAACATAACCACTTTACCCACAAACCTACCTACTCGTCTACGCAAGGTAGATTTTTCGCAAAACAGGATCCGAAAAATCGAGACCTTATCAAGTCTCTCGTCTGTCAAAGTCCTAAATCTAAGCCACAACCTCATCACGATCTTTCCGTGGGACTCTTTGGAACATGCCAAGTACCTTGCAACACTGGATTTGTCGCATAACAAGTTATCTACTATCAGAGCTAAAGCGGCCATCTTATACAGACGCGTACATGTGGTATATCTTCACTATCTGAACGTAGCCTACAACAAGCTCGCCACGTTTTCGGAAGCGAACTTGGGATTCTCTTTGAATCATGAGACCTCTAGGTCTGTGTATAGACCAAGCAGGTTTGTACACGGGAACCCGATTCATTGTGATTGTCGCATGGCGTGGTTAGCAAGAATGGCCAAGGCGTTTTATCAATGCTGGCCATGGGCATTTAAGTGTACAGATGCGGTAAGAAATGGCCCCTTTTATGCTGACTTTATGAACAATAAGCTTACATGCAACAGTCCCATAAACCTAAGGGATGTCCCGCTACACATGGCGAAATTGACTGCGTGCCCGGTTAAACAAGAAACAACGACCTACTACGGTTATCTTGGAACGTCATTGACAAAGGGACAGCAAGCAGACAACTTCAAAACGTTAGCCAGTATTCCAGATATCCGAAGCAATACCTCATTGTACAGTGCGAACCTACATGTATCTGCTTCTACCACGAAACAAGCAGAAGTGACCAACGGAACGTCAGAAGCTCAACCTCTCATCACTGCAAAGCCAACAGACAATTTAAAAACTATTGCAAAACAGAGCCAAGGACAAGCTATTTTTATTTTCAGAAAGTGACCTTCGATACTACAATGCGGCATCATCATTAGATGATAGCGATATGGTGCAGCATATAGAGCGTTTTTCACGTGACGTCATCGCGCGCTTGTCCGCCGCCATGACGGTGTCCCTATTTGAATATTAGTGAATCATAGCTCAAGCGTTTTCGGACTGACCCTATCAAAGTATTGATGGATTTGGATATGTGATCACTCGTGACGCTTGAATTAGATTACACCTTTTAGTCTTGCTAAATATCGTAATCACAGGATTTACATGTACAAGGAAATATGAGAACGGTGCTAGTACTAGTAGGTTTATGTGCATTTCAGGACCGTGGCCACATGTGACCTAGTGTGTCATTTAACTAGATCACGTAGACTTCATTGCATGTCATGATATCTGAAAAAAAATGTAACAGTTGTTTTTAAATATGATGTGAAATGTAATTACATGTCTATTAAAGAGAATTTTAAGTGCAGATATTTTGAGTGATAATGTTGCATCTTGACCACCGGGTGTGCAAGGTTTATGCGCAATTGTAAATTAACATGCATTTTTATGTAGTAGTAGGTGTTCAATTGCAACAACTGCCATTTCTATCAAGTATGTATTATATTGAATGTGTGTTCTCGCGAGACTAGGTCACTCCGTGATCAAGACGTACAGACTAGACGTCGAAAATTTGGAGGTTAGTATTTCGCTACCTTTTATCAAGTCACTGTTTGAAGAATATTCTAGTAACTGTGCATTACATTGTATACAATTAATGGTTCAAGTTTACCACTATCATAGAGGCACTTACAAATATTACTAGTACTTCAATGTTAAAATCATGAGCCTTAATGAAATTTGGGATTTTGCACAGAACAGAATTAACGTGTTTATATGATATCGTAATTTACATGTTATCATCTGATTAACTTGTACTGTGCTATTCCATTCACAAATGTGTAGCAAGGTGCACCGACAACCAGATTGCTTTTGGGAAACTGGAATAAATTGTGGACCTGGATGGAAACAATTTTGTCGTGGCACTTCTTACATTTCCCTTTTCACTTATCTGATGAATCTGCAGAACTCGTTATATGTCTTTGGTTTAGAACAGAAATTCTTCTGCATTAATGCTGAAAATCATTAACGTTAGACATTCATAATGCAATTCTAATTTGACGTAATCTGCATGATGAAAGGAGAATATCCATAATCTAGTAGGTATAGGAGTACATGGATCCTTGCATGGATTTAGAAAAGGATCATTATCAAAAAGGCAGCAGGGGTAATCAAGCCTTGATTAGGGTGCATTTGTGTCCCAAAAAATAGAATCTACAGAATCAGAAAATATCAGAAAATAATACCCGCTCCTGGAGTGGAATACTCCTTTAAAACACCATTTGAATATCTAACGGGAAGCTAGTGTTGTATGACATTCGATATGCATGGATCTCTCAATCTCTCACGCCAGAACGTCCCGCGACCTTAGATATACCAAGGAGGTTGAATAACCTCCTTAGATATACATTAGGCCAGGCTACTCTGCCGTGAGAGAATGGGATCTCTAGTTTCACTACTAATGTAAGTACTAATATCCTGTTTGTCCAACGTGCTACGTGTCTACGCAAACCTAGCGGAATTGATAAAAAATTCAATCAATTAATCGTTCCATCAATCGAGCAATCGCCTTTCCTTAGAGGAAATGTTTTTATTCAGCCTGCATCGCCAAACTAATTTTCCTGACGCAGCTTCCAAATTGTCAGGCTTCCACCTCTTTGGTTTAAGAGAGACATCATACGACTGACCAAAGTACTGCACTAGAGCCCTTTGTAAACGCTCGTTGATTTAAGTGATGCTATAAACCAAAACACTTTTTTAGATACTCTTTTTTGTACAAAGATCGAGTATAAGAACGGCCACTGTGTTTCAGATCGACCATCGGTTATACTGTACCGCTGTACAATTTCTGTATTTGGATAATCAGGACAACACTTTCGACCTTTGACCTTTTCCCGACCGATCAGGGAGGCCTGGGCCTGGGGATCTTTTGCATTTGTTTGGGTGAAACTTAGCGGCTTTTTACAAGATTTAATCTGAACGAGGAAGAAACACAAGCGTTTGCGTCTCAGGTTTGATCAGTAGGTGTAGAGAAACAGTTGCAGGACTAATCTTAGAAGGCGCACGAAAGGGAAAATGTTGTGCGCTTCAAGATTTTTGCAAGGGGGAGGGGCGGGCCCGACGGCAAGGTGTGTTGTGTCCTGGACTCTTGGAGGACGACAGAGAGATCTGGAACATCCCCTAGTCACGAGGAGCTGTGTTTCTCAGCAAGTAAGGTGGAAGACACGAGCTGTGATCTTCGACATGGGAGGTGTCATCCTGCCTCAACCTCTCAAGGTCTTCCGAGGTAAGATCTAGAACAAGTTGCGATCATGTTTTTCAGTCTTGTTTATAGCCCTTTAATATCAGGTGTTATTATTTTTTTTGCTCTGCAAATTCTTCTGAAGGCTTCTTTTCTACTGCTATTATATATAAAGGGGGCGAAGTCTGCTGTCTCTGATTGCCTTGTTAGAAAAATTACTCTGAAATGATTAATCATTTACTAGTTAATGACTAATTAATGACTTAAATCCTTTTATTTTTGTCCTTAGCTTGAAAATACTCAATGCTATTTAGGCCCCTTTTTCACTAGACAGCGGTCCCTAAGAAACTTATTAAAAAATAGCAACCAAAATTGGATTTCTGTAACTCTTGATTTCATATTAATTGCAAGATGTATAGTATGATTTCAAAGACAGGGAAGCACACAAAATGTAATAAAAGTTTGTTCTTTATCCATAAAATTCATTGAGCATCAAATCGGTTGTTCAGGGGTTGCAACTTGGTCGCCGGCCTTACAAAGTGGGGGTATTAAAAGTTCAATGCTTTTCAAAGTTGAGGTCATTTCTTGACATTATATAAATATGTACTAATGCTGGCATGACATGTAGAGAGTAGATGTCATTGCACCATAGGAATGTGTAGAAAAGTTGTAATCTTAGAAAAGGTAATACTAGTAAT
The DNA here is from genome assembly GCA_035149815.1 of Branchiostoma lanceolatum. Taxonomy (NCBI): domain Eukaryota; kingdom Metazoa; phylum Chordata; class Leptocardii; order Amphioxiformes; family Branchiostomatidae; genus Branchiostoma; species Branchiostoma lanceolatum. Next base: position 26,345,834 of record CM068866.1, on the reverse strand, counting down.
ACAGTGTCTATGATTTCTTGCTTTGACTTCTGTTCCCACCATGCAGCATTTGAAGTCTCGAAGCAGCTCCCTGCTGGGTCGTTGTTTAAAGTGATCAGTAGTGGCGGAGACTCCGGGGCCTGGCAACGGCTGGAGCGGGGAGAGATCACCCAGACAGAGTTCATTGAACCCTTTAGTGAAGAGTGTCAAAGAGTGGTAAGTCAGTATTCCAGGGGTTTTTATTGGAAAAATTGCAAGGGGAGGGAGGTGAGTGACCAAGTAGGGGAATGGTGTGGAGGGGAGGTTTCCCCTTTCGTGGTGTGGAGTTTTGGAGAATTGCAAGCTAAAATGGGGCATTCTTTGGCTTCCTGAGGGGCAAAATTACTGTCAGACAGCTCACAGTTGAAGACCGTGGCCACATGTGACCTAAGTAGCATCCCTGGTTAATCTGAACTTCATGCTTGTTAGAGGATTTGTTCCCCAGGGTAATGGGGCACATGGTCAGGGCATGGGGTTGCAGCACCCCTGATCCCTTGTTTAGATAATCCCCTGGTATTCTCATTAATGTCATTGCTGTTGTTTCCTGCTTAGCTTCGAATTCTTTGAATACTTTTGTTTTCACAATCATATGTGTGAGTGATCTAGAGTGTGTTTGGTTCTTAAGAGCTGTTAGAAATAGTTCAATTGTCATGTTGACTTATACCTGCTGCAAATGTAGCGCAATAAATTTCCTCTTCTTCTTGTATTAAAGTTAGGACAGAAGGTGTGTGTGGCGGACTTGATGCCGTCGTTTGGTCAGCACATAGCAGAGCCCGTCCCTGCCATGCTGGATGCTGTACAGTGCATCAAAGCAGAGGGCATCAAAACAGCACTGCTGACAAACAACTGGCTCATCAACAGACAACAGTCTTTCCTTCCTATAGACAGAAGGATATTTGATGTGGTAAGTTTCACATTGTTTTGTAATCTACTTTTACATCCTTTCTTTGTGACTGAAATGTGCAATTCCAACCACAAAGATGCACTTTTGTGTACACATGTGTCCAAGCTTGGAGACACGGGGTAGGAAAGTCGCACAAAGATGCACAATTTTGCACTGGTAAAGAAGGAAACATTGTACAGTCAAAACTGGTCAGGTAACAACCTGGCGTAGGCAACTACTTGGCGTAGGCAGCCACGTTAAAACAGTTCAGTCCATTTTGACATACTAGTTAAACCTTCCTTGACTTGAGCAACCACCTGTCCTCAGCAACCATTTTTGTTTGTCCCTTGAGTTGTTGCTGACGACAGGTTTGACTGTATGGGCATTTGAAGTCTTCTCCAAATCCTAGTGTACATGACTGTATGTTCTTTGCTTGAAATACCTTAAGTTGAAAAAAACATTGTCGGTGACGTTCTCACAACATTGAAGACCACCAGGTTATTTTGTCAAATTGTTCAGGTACATGTACAGGTCCAAATCTGTACCTAAACCTCTGTACCTGTACCTGTTACCTGATGTCATATCAATATCAATATAAACAAGGTCACATACCAGGGGGCCCAAATTTGACCTTGAATTTCGGCTTCACAACACCCGCCCACATACCAAATATCATTGTAATCCATCAAGAGGCTCTTGAGTTATGCTGACTGGAGTGGTGCGGAAACACAAACAGACAGACAGACAAACAGACAGACACACCCAAAACTATATCTCCATTTTTCATGGAAATAATTACTCTTGATTATTCTGTTACTGTTCTGTCTGTTCCCAGGTAGTAGAGTCAGCGATAGAGAGAATGAGGAAACCAGATCCTAAGATCTACAGCCACACCCTGGAGAGGTTAAAGGTCAAACCTGAGGAGGCTGTGTTCCTGGATGATATTGGCACTAACCTTAAACCAGCCATGGACATGGGCATCACCACTGTCAAGGTCAGGCTGTAGAGTCAATGCTTTAATTTCACTAGCAAAGTCAGAGCATAGGGACCCCTTATGCTGTTAATTTGGCCCCTACTGCATGCTGTCTTTCAATCAGTATAGGGGTGTTCCTTCCTGTGTAATGAAGAATTTGAAATGGACTATTTTAATGCAGTTGTGCTTTGTAAGACAAGATGTAAGTCAGACTCTTGCTGCAAAGTTTCTACTTTTACTGATAAATTGATTGATTGATTGACCTTGTTGAAAAGCGGCCATGTGGCCAAACAAGCACTTTTGAAGAAAAATAAAGGCTTTGACTTGACTTGACTCTTGCTGTACTGGAGACTTATCACTGAAGAGGTTTAACGAATATCTAAGAACTTGTTTGTGATGGTCTCAAACTTTAAAGGGAAAGAAAATGAGTGATACAGGTAAATCTTTATTCTCCAAGCAGAGGTTTTGGTCGGGGGGGTAGTAGTGGCCGGGTTTTTTTAACATTGCCTCCCGTAACCTCTGCGAGATGTCGGAACCGATCAAGGCTTTTAAATCTAATCACTTTGACACATAAAGGCCATTTTGAAAGTAGGTGCTAAGTCTGCCAAGGGAGTCTAGTGTTTCTGTCCTCCCGCCACGGGTGTTTCCGGTCTGCCGGTCCAGAAACGCAGTAAACCACTGTACATACTTTGGGAAAAGAAAGTGCTCGTATAGAACTACTCTATCTTATTTATATCTTTGATTTCTTAAAAAGACATTTATCATAATGTGTGGAAAGTTTACTTTATGTTATGATGATTTCAATCTGGCGGGAGCCATTCAAAGTGATTGTGGGGAGGACCGCGGGGTGCCGCCCGGCTGGCTGCACACTCCCCCAAGTTACCAGAGGCCGCGCTAATCCCCCGGCAGTAAAACTCTTGGCCTAATGATAAATTAATGGTACACAGGGAGGGGCAGCGACACCGATTCTGAAAGAACAGCCCCGCCCTTATGCGTTCTGTAGCAGAGGTTACGGGAGGCAATGTTAAAAAAACCCGGCCACTACTACCCCCCCCGACCAAAACCTCTGCTTGGAGAATAGTAAATCTTGTCTTTTGGATGTTTGCAAACGTATGGCAATGCTTTTCCTCTTCTTTCAGGTGGACAATGCAGAGCAAGCTTTACAAGACCTTGAAGCCATTTTAGAATTCCCTTTGCAAGGTAACAATCTCTACCTGTGTAATATGGCGTTGTGTTGGCGTAACAGTGTTTAGGGTTTGAATGAAACGAATCCCCTGGCATGCCACCGATGTTGTGCCCTTGGGAAAGGCACTTAACATGAGTTTCCTCACTCCACCCAGCTGTAAATGGGTGCCTGACTTTGTGGAGGTAAAAGGAGAGGGTTGGGCTCCTCCTTCCAATACTTGCCCTAGACACAGTGAATAACAACCCACTGCCCCTACAGCCTCAAAAAGCAATAGCTATGTGAATATCTTTACCTAGCCTCTACCAGGCCCCGCGGGATGGCTGGAAAAATTGTAGAAATTGGCCTAATAGAGTGAATAGTGTGCCAAAGGAGTTAGCTACGGAGAGAGGGTCCAATCTGCCACCCACGGAATGGAACCTTACTGTATAGCGGACCTACCCTGTATAGCGAAGTACCGCGGCTGATTTCTACTATTTTCCCAACGATAGGACGGAGCTGGTAGAGGCTAATCTTAATTTACCTACATGTGTGTCTTGTCATGAAAACACTCAACATTTTGTTACATAAAGACAGGCCTTTAATTGATTGACAATTTATATAATTACAGAAATGCTGCACTTGACTAGAATTATCATCTCTGTATCAGTTTATTAAGATCAGTCTTTGCTACTTATTGTCAATAAAAGCATTGTCATGCTGATTTATAAAAGAAGTTTGCAAGTTACATCTTTTCATGATCACCTTTCTTGTTTTCTTGCAGGATATGTGCCAGGGACAAGTAAAGTTAGGCAAGGCCTGGAGATAGATGTGGATGCCTTAGTAACGTACATGAACCAAACACTGGGGATTACTTCTTCAGGTTTGTTGACTACATTTTTGTTGTACAACTTACACATCAGTGCTAGAACTTAAGACTTAGACCATGTTCTCCTGATTTGCATGTTTTATGAATATTAACAAAAGGTAATGTGACAAGAGGGTTGCCAGGCAAGGACAACAGCATTCTACAATGCCCTCCATCAGAAGATGGACCAATGCTTCCCACACGTTGTATCAAGCTACACATTATAAGGCTTGAATAAAATGTACAAAATGCTTATAATATTTAGATATTTCATGGAGGTATGAGGTCTTCGAACTCTTGTTTATTTTTCTTGTAGATGGTGTGAATATCCGTCAGTTCTCTCACGGCCAGTCCAACCCTACCTACTACATCGGATACGGGGATAAGAAGATGGTGCTAAGGAAGAAACCAGTAAGACAAGAAGTTTCAACTTCTCCCCTTATCAGTCTAGACTGTATTCTATTCTGGCTCTAGTCCACTCCTCTTACAGTGCTTCTCTCTGCAGAATAGTCTAGATCTGGAACCATTTCCAATTTAAATGTTTGTCCCTTTGTCATTGATTACTTCTGGAATAGTAATGGGGATCAAACTTTCCAACTGCCTGTTCGATGCCATGCCATTTCAGAGGACCGTGTGACTCAGAGCCAATCATGGCTCTTACTTTAATATATTTCAGATTAATTTTCACATGTCAAACGACTATTTCTGTGGGGAAGCAATGAAAAGAGCAGACTCAAGCTAAAATAGGATGGAGACCAGGCTACTTATACTTATGCAATTAAGCCAAGGCAAATTTGGTGAATTTCTTAAACTGTAATGCAAAGTTTCAGGCAGTTTTAGAAAAAAATTAATTTATTCATTTTTATATGCATCAAGAATTCAAATATCAACGGTAGCATCTCTTTGTTTTCTAATGGATGTTGTCCTGATCATGACTTATTCATGTTCAGCCAGGAAAGCTGTTACCATCAGCCCATGCTGTGGAGAGGGAGTACAGGTGGGTCACCTTCATTTCTTGTTGAAAATGTACTCTTATAGAAATGCAAGCTTCAGGGATATGACTACCATATTTTTTAGTACATCTAGTTCATATTTCTAGTATCGCAAATCAAGTGCTCAGCTCAGTTTAGACAACATTAGTGTTAGCAATGTTTTCTCTTTGTTCAAGCTGCAATATTTGGCTAAAAGAAATCAAAAGAGGCTTTCTTGACACAGGAAGGTGCATGTTTTATTTATGACTGTCAGCAGTTTTGTAAGTTGATGAGTCAAATATCTTCAGTTATTTTCAGTATAAGTGACAGGAATTGTACATGTCAAAACTTCAATCCCATTTGCATTGCCTTTGTCTCGTCAGCACTTTGTAATAGCAATAGCTGCAGTCTGAACAGCCAAAGCAATTAATAAATACTATTAGATAGATAGATAAAAGTGACAGAGATTGAATGGATGTGTTGTACATGCATATCTGTAGAGTGATGAAGGCAGTGAAGGAGGCTGGTGTGCCCATACCTGAGCTGGTGGCTCTCTGTGAAGATGACAGGTAAGGATGACACAACAATTTAATAAGTACTGTCTTTTGTATATCATAAAGGAAGAGGAATGTTGGATTAACAAAATTAAGAAGAAAAGTTGTATCTCAGCTTTCAATGTCACAGAAGCTTACAGTAGCTACATGGGGGTGATAATAAGCTGCAGCTTTTGTAAAGCTTCTTTAGCTTTTGCCTTTCCAGATCTATGATTTTCAACCTGTAGGAAACTGTAGTACCATTCAGACTCACTAGATGACACTTCTGCACTATGGTGACTTGTAAAATTAAGCAGGAAAGTTGACATTGATCAGATGGAACACAACCATGCAATGTGGTGTATATCCCTCCCTATGCTAAATATTGATGTTTCTTTACAATGTAGAGTATAGACAAAGAGGAAAATATAAGTGGTAAAACATCTTATGGAGTTCTCTGAGATGTGTTTCTGTTGTTTTGTGCAGTGTGATTGGTACGCCATTTTACTTGATGGAGTATGTGGCAGGAAGACTTTTGAAAGATCCCAGCCTACCTGGAATGGATGCTGAACAAAGAAAGGTAAAATATCTTGTAGAAATATACAAAACGATAAATTCACATCAGATTTCATGATCAAAAAAAGTGTTTCACAAAAGTGGATTTCATAGTGAATTTTGTACATCAGAATTGTTGTTGCTGAACAGTAAGTTCCTTTAAAAAGCTGGAGGTACGTTGGCATATTAAAGTTATCGTCTATCATTTCGTATACAGACACACATGCCTATTATGCTTTACATGACAATGACAAACTGCTGGAAAATAATCCACCTGAATGACATGTTGTGCCTGCTATTTTGGTATCATTAACAGGAGATATACTCCGCCATGAATGAAGTCCTGTACCAGATCCATAGTGTGGACGTTAGGAAGGCTGGTCTGGAAGACTACGGCAAACATGGTAATTATGACTTTTGTAATCAAACTGCAGTTGGGAAGTCCCAAATTGCGCACTTGCAAAAGGCGCTTCACACCAATTTTCTCACTTGACTCAGCTGAACACTAGACTGTACTACGGCAGTTTCAGTTAGGGATGTCGTCTTGGATGGATTTTAAGCCAGCTCATGTCATAAAAGAATTTCTCCAGTACAATATAGAGTCGATTCCACATTACCGAGAGGGTGTTTGTTGCCTTTTGTTCTAACATTTGTAAAACCTTTGTAACAATCTAAGGGAGATAAGTGACTGTTTAGAACAATTTCCAACATTCATGTGATGTTCTAAATAGTTTCTGCTGTGTTCCAACATGTAAGACAAATTTCTAACATTGCACATGTTATTTGTATCACTTTCGAAACTGTTGGAAAATAGGTTGATCATTTGTTCCTACATGTTCCAACATCATTACAACATGGTATAACTGGGTCAGTGGGATGGGAACAGGGCAATTCACACATCCCTTCAAAGTATAGGGGATTAGGCCTGGGTGCCATGCATAGACACCTGAAGACAAAAGTCCAGACGTGAAATCTAAAAATATACAGAGGCAGACAATAGAGTGTGATTAGCACCTACTTTTATTGGCGCAATAACCCAAATCTACCATTTGAAAAATGATTCAAATTGTTCCAACATGTTCGAACAGTGAAACAATCACATAGATGTTTGAAAATTGTTCTAAATAAAGAGATATTTGTGCAATTACTTTCCAAATAGTTCCAACATATATAAGTAAGTTCAAACATGTTCAAACTTTCATTCTTGATTGTTTGAACAAATTAGAACTATTTTGACTTGAATAGTCTTTTATCTAAAATTGTTTGAACTCACTAGCAATATTACCTGAAAACCCTCTCGGTGACATGGAATTGACTCTATCATCATCACAATATATTAATGAACCTGTATACATATTGTCTGTCTTTCCTGTCATGGCCAGTGGCAGACTAGTTATTCAATGAGCTTAACAGATTAAAGATCTTAAGACTGCCACCGTAGTACTATCAATATTCAGATAACCAAAGCAAATGCTGTATGCAGGTATGATTATTCAAAATTTGAAAAGGTTTTTGATGTTTATTTTAACAGGTAACTATGTTCAGCGTCAGATCTCACGCTGGGGGAAGCAGTACGAGGCCAGTAAGACTCACGACATCCCCGCCATGGACCGCCTGCTGACATGGCTGCCTGTCCACGCGCCGTCCTCCGACAAAACCACCGTGGTACACGGCGATTTCAGGTCTGACTGATGTCCATTCAGTACTGTCTAACAATACCTTGCTGAAAAAAAATTGTATTACGCATATAATACAGTAATTACACCATTCCATGTATAATGTTTGACAAAGTTTGATACTTCACTTCAACACATTCAAGCAAAAGTTGCTCACCTTGAATTTTCAGTTGCTCTTATGTCAACCTTCTTCAAGAGTGATTCAATTACTGTAAGCAATGTGACCTAGCTGGACACTTGACTTGAGTACTGAATCGTAATAGCCTGGCAAGCGATATCGGCCTCCGTCTCTGTTGAGTGTCGGCTTGTGGGCTCTAATGTAGATGGCCTCCTTTATCCCCCTCACGAAGTAATGCACTTCTGTATCTAATACTTGTACTTTGTCCAAGGTGATAAAATGTCCCAGTGATTCAATGTGTATGTGCTGTGACACCTCCGATAAAACATGTATGATGTTATAAACAATTGATGAACCAGTTTTTATCGTCATCAACTATCCATCTCACTGAAAGGCTAATTTTGTTGTCTTTTTCAGATTGGATAACCTGATTTTCCATCCCACCAAGCCAAAGGTGCTGGCTGTCCTCGACTGGGAGCTGTCCACATTAGGAGATCCGATATCAGACCTGGCTTACAACTGTCTACAGCATCATCTGCCCTCACAGTTCCCTATACTGAAAGGTATGGAAACAGTTCCCTATACGTAAAGGTATAGAAACAGTTCCCTATACTTAAAGGTAGAGAAACAGTTCCCTATACTGAAATGTATGGAAACAGTTCCCTATACTAAAATGTACAATGAATATGGAAACAGTTCCATAATGTCTACTTAAAGCTATATGTGAACAGTTCCATATACTTACAAGCACGGATTCAAAACAGTTCCCACTACTTAAAGGTATGGAAACAGAACATGATGCATTGTATGCTTACGGTATGTCTTTCTTTATGTCTACCTGCCTGCTTCATTATTTTCCTGCAATTGTCCATGAGACCAGAAATTAACTTTTTTGTGTCCTAATGTTGAAAATGTGTTGTGTACTGTAGGTTTGGGTGGAATGGAGCTGGGAGGACTGGGTATCCCCAGTGACAGACAGTACATGGAGGAGTACTGTCAGAGGATGGGGGACCCTCCCGTGGCTAACTGGGACTTCTACCAGGCCTTCAGTTTCTTCCGCGTGGCCGCTATCCTACAGGGAGTGTACAAGAGAGCTACACAAGGTACACATCTGTACTAACTTTTAAGTGTACCAAAATACAACATTTTCTTATCATGATCTTAGTATTATGACAACTTGAAGTAACACATTTGAGCCAGATCTGCAACTTCCTCTGGACAGCTTTGAACGTCACAGTCACCATCAAAACAAAGTTTTAACGTACTTCAGGCTCGGAATACCTGCTGCCAGCTTTTTCTTCAGATGATGTCATGGTGAACATGGCAGCCAGTTTGGAACCCCTCACCACGGCTTATTTTAGAACACATATTCACCTTTACCTTACAACTGTATGTAATCACGATCAGCACTGTTTTTTGCAAACTGCTTATAAAAGTTTTCCTTCTTTGGCGTTATACTATAGGTACCTAATTTTCATGGAGAACCTTTCTGAAAGCTGAAATAGTCATAATCATTTTATATATCATTACAAATAGGTCAAGCAAGCTCCAAACAAGCCATTTCGGTGGGCATCATGGCAAAGGAGGCGGCAGAGCTAGCCTGGAAGTTCGCCACGCGGGAGGGCTTCCGAGTGTTCAACACGCCGCAGGACAATTCTGGTACACGGCACTACAGCTCTCTCAGTAACGTACATGCCAGTAACAGAGGGACTGATGAGATAGGTAGTGAGTTGAGGCATGCTGGTCATGAGGGAACCCCAGCAGGTTTGTGGTAACTTCCAAAAGTGGGCTCTTAGGTATAGATTCAAGATCTATAATTATCATAGATGGCAACAGTCGATATGCTATAATGTGCATGTCATCAGGCATGCATGTGTGCATGTACATGTATATCAACTAGGATATAATCTCAGATAGCTGAGAAATAAATTGTTGGATTTGATGTTACGCTTTTTTAGTGGCTAGGTTTCAAATTAGCAAGGATGATTGTTTATCATTTACTATAATTATATATTAAGTTAATATTCAGCATTTCAGCTTTGAACCACGTGCACCATGCTCATGAACATCATTAATGACTTAATGGAATTTTATCCATATGTCATATGGAATTTTATCAATATGTCATACATTTTCCTAAGTGTCTCTTTATGTATATAATGTATATTATGTATATAAAGAGACTTCTTTATTGATCAAGTATTTTTGCTATTTCCCTGGTACATACCATGATTTCTGAGTTCTCAATCGTTGGTAGCAGTGTCACTATGCATTTATCTTATAAGAATTATCAGTTTTGAGACAATAAAAGTAATTTCCTGAATTGATTTTCTTGCTAAAAATATTCAATAATTGTTATGACATGATTTGTACCATTATCAGTCAAGCATTGCTTTTGTTTGACACAAAAAGGAGCTTAAACATCGTGTGTATTTACTTATTTATTTTGACTTATTATTTATGATTGTGCTGATATGTTTTATGCAAAGTTTATTTTGTACTCTTAATCCCTGACTCCTCCCCCTCCACTTTGACCTTGTTGAAAAGCGGCCTGTTTGGCCGAACAAGCAAGCATTCGAAAGTCAATAAAGGTTTTGATTGATTGATTGATTGATTGATTGATTGATTGATTGATTGATTGATTGATTGACATAACATTGTGTATTCTGTGCTTCAGGACTTGTGGCCGTCACCCCTGAGAGTCTGCTAGAAGATGTGAAGAACATTCATTACAAACTTAGAAAGTTCATGGACGAACACATCTACCCTAACGAGGAGAAACTGAGTGCTCACCAGAACTCAGCAGACAGATGGAACCCTCATCCACTTGTGGAGGAACTTAAGGTACTTATGTCCGCATTATTGTTACGACATGTTTACCACAGGGAATTGAAGCAATTTGTAGGGATAATCATTGATATGTTGTACAAAATTGCAGCTAGAGAAGGTTGTCATAGATCCTTGTCAACAACTGTCATATACATGTACATGGGTCAAAAATTGTATGGTGTAGCTGTACAACTTATACATGTATGTATGTGACTTGCCATACCCAAAACTGAAACTCGTACAGGGGTGAAAATCAGTACCATTGATTGTGAAATATTTGCGATGGTTTTATGTTGGTTACATTAATTTTATTTTTTGGAGTAAGCTCTCGCTGGGAACTCATAAAACATGTACTTTCATCTTCCGTTGCTTTACTATGGTTGTTTCAACCACAAACTCAAAGACACTGCAAACTCTTGATTTTCTCCTTGCCACAATATTTAGTCTCACAAACTTAATGAACATACAGTTGTCAAAACATGATTTTGAGGCTTCTACATGTGTAGGTTGGCCTTGTTTTTGCTCTCACAAATCAAATGCATTACTGACACTGTACATTGGGTTAAACATTCAGAATGAATTGTTGCACTCAGACAGAGGCAAAGGCCAGTGGACTGTGGAACCTGTTCCTGCCCAGAGAGGCTGACCCTGAGGTCAAGTTTGGAGCTGGTCTCACTAATGTGGAGTATGCACACCTGTGTGAGACCATGGGGCGGTCCATTTATGCACCAGAGGTAAATTTTATTAGATGAGCCAACAAATATATCTTGCCACTGAAGATACTATTGATAGTGAAGATACTGTACATGTAGGTATGATAATTGTTTTGATTCTATTGTAGTGGTTGCTTAATGTCTGCAAATACATATCTTATGTCTTGCCAGCAGGGCTAGCCCTTTAATTTATAATTTTATGACGGACTGGGCAGCTGGATGTAGGACTTTCTCCTCCAAACCAATAAATGGATTGCCAGTATATTTCACTATATGAACTCGAGAAAATGAGCACAAGGAGAGTCAAGACTCCCACCAACATACTCTCATCTCCCAAATAAACATACCCCCCGGAATAAACATACCCCCCGGAAATTTATCAAATTTACAGATAAACTGTGTCCGAGGGAAAGAAGATAATAAGGTAGTAGCTGTAGTCTCTCTTTATTCATTTATGCCTGTCTGAGGACCATACCAGTAAAGTGTATAAATATTGAACAGAATAACTGCACACATCTTGTTCATCTTCTTGCTTGCCACTTAAAAAAAAATATAGTAGTGATGTTGAAAAATTGGGCATAGGATCTCCACTATGAACCCTAACCGGGGGCCAATGGTGCTTTCAAATTCAACAAGTGAAAATATACATGATACATGCATTTTCTACTTGGAACTTGAAGCAAGTGATCAAGGAAAATTGTTGTATATACTGACATAAAATCAAAACACGACAAGTAGTCGCCAAACTGCACAGTTCACTTGGATGGGCAGCACTTTCAAAGTCTACTCTTTATTTTTAAACAAATGTATCAACATTTAGACCACGAACAGAAGATTTCAATATCCTGAATATATGGTCATCACAGGTAAGTTATTACTAATTTGTAGAAGCCATAGAGAAAATGAAGAACTATGACATGTATATGATGTAACATTTTATCTTTCCCTACTTGCCTTTATCTTATATGCATTGCATATAGAAATATAGATTTGTAAACTTTACGATTTGTAAACATCACATGCCACAAATTATTGTGTTGTGTCAAAGACATTTTCATATTATATCAAGGACAATATTATATAATGTTCTGGTTTTTGTTGTTGCAATCCAAATGATTTAAAATCCACAAATCAACCTTGTATGTAGCAAAAAAACATTAATTTTGAGAAACTAAATTGTCAACAAATTTGTGAGAAACCTCAGGCCTTTTCCAATGTTGCCACAAAGCACAAGGTTCTCATGTTACACATGAAAAGTTGAGCTAGACACAGCGGCGCCGCAGACAGAAAGGGGCGGGGCTAACAGAAAGTTTCACCCATATTCCTAGAAAGCTCTGGTATTCTTTCTGTAGAGGGGTGATCTTTTCTAAAGTATTTTTAAGTGATAATAACGGGGACTAGATTGCAATTCAATTTTATATATAGACTTTGATATTAAAATTCTCTTTGTAAAAATGCAAAACACATTTCTGACCAAGGGAAAGGAGTTTTATTTGTACATAAAAAAGAGTTGTTTCCCCTTCTTCGAAGTGAGCTCTTCCATGACAAAGCGTTCCCACGGCCAGAGTCACTGGCGTCCAATGTGTTACTCACTTTACTAATACTGTGGCGATTCTCCAAGCGCTAAATTTCCATGTTTGTGGTAGGATTGAAATGTTTTGATATATATTGAAAGTAATTACACAGTTTTTTGATGCTAAGACACTGTTTTTTTGTGGTGTTGTTTTTATATTTTCATTTTGGGAAGGACTGTATCTCACGTGAGTAGAAACACTGCGCCGCTGGCATGTATATTTTTTTCTGATCAGCGTGCTTTAGTTTACGATGTAAACAGAGACTGTCCAAGTTGTTTATACAAAAAGAATTGCATTTCAAAACGTCAGTGTGGCGTCTTATTTTCTCCCAATAACAACGTTGACTTTGTAGTGTCATAGAGATCGACCGATACGTTACGAGTTACGCCGGGATTTCACAAAGGGCGGGTCATAGCGGCAGGGAAATCAACGCCGCTTGGCCGAAAAATAGCGAATTATGAGCAAAAATGCCGGGGAAATGTGGGCAGGAAAACCCAAACTTTCAATTTCAATGGGATCCCTGGTTAGCAAAACTCTGATTTTCAAAAAAATAATAAACGTACTGTCCAAAATAAGAACGTACTGGGTGGATTTTGAGGCTGAAAAAAATAAACGTACCAGTACGTTTATTTGGGAGATGAGAGTAGCATATACATTGTACAGAATTTACATTATACGAAAGTATGCATACATATATTGATTTAGAAATTATTAAAGGTTTACCAAAAAACGAGATATCACAGTAAATATTCATTCATGATGTTTTGTGCGATCCTGTCCACAAATAAACAATTGTTAATAAAATCATAATATCTTTTGTTGAGATACAAACAGAAAAGAATCACTTTAGTTTGCCTAATGATTTTCCACAGGTGTTTAACTGCTCGGCCCCTGATACTGGGAACATGGAGGTCCTGGTGAAGTACGGGAACCCTGAACAGCAGGGGGAGTGGCTGGGCAGGCTGCTGGATGGAAGTATCCGGTCCTGCTTTGCCATGACTGAACCACAGGTCACAAACCTGATTAACTAGCAACCCTATCTCTGAATAGTCGTTTTAATTCTAGTAGATGCTTGATTGCAGCTTGCCTGTAAGCTGGTGGAATCATGATCAAGCCCTGACCTAATATTGCTATCAACTGACATTTTGATTATTCTATAAGCTGATGGCTGCCAGGGTTAGTAATGTCATAGTTCCAATCCAATCCAAACTGTTCTGTTTTTCTGTTTTGCACAAGTTGGCATATTGACCACCATGCTAAGCCCCACATTGGTTGTTCTTTTTTAGTTTTCTTTAAGTTTTCTGATATTTACTGCTCAGACGAACAGGAACATAATGATGAGTCTTTGAGTGCAATTTTTAAAATTTCTTTATAGGTAGGATGTGATTGAATGTTTCAGCTTGCTCTGAGATCTGTTCTGTCATGCTAGTTTTGTTGACAGAGATGTTTTCATTTGCTCCACAGGTTGCCTCGTCTGATGCCACCAACATTCAGGCCTCTATAGTGAGAGAAGGGGACAGCTATGTACTGAATGGACATAAATGGTGGACCTCAGGTATCAAAAACAACAGATAGTTGAAAAGTCATTGTTTGAAACATTAACCAGACCTGTATGTTGACTTTGTGGGTCCGGTGGTAACATTTGGGTCTATTACAAAATGTCATTTTCTTCACATTATGATTATCAAATTGAAATCAGCCCTTATTCATGTAACCATTTGTGTTTTTCAGGTGGTATGGACCCCAGGTGTAAGCTGTGCATCTTTATGGGGAAGACAGACCCAGCAGCAGACAGACACAAGCAGCAGTCCATGATCTTAGTACCCATGGACGCTCCAGGAGTCAAGGTCATCCGGCCGCTGTCAGTCTTTGGCTATGATGATGCTCCAGGTAATTACTTAGTGTCGTCTTCCTTTTCTGTAATCTGGAATTTGGTAATTTGGAATCTGAAGAGTAAAGCGCTGACTTTTTCAGTCAACCTTCAGCTATATATCTACATTGATGCGGTGCAAAATAGTTAGACTAGTAGACACTGGACGGAGAGACCACGGGTTTGATTCATGGCCAGGCTAGATGTTGATGTTGTGTCCTTGAGAAAATGACTTTTCTCACTCCACTCATGTGTAAATGGGTGCCCAACTTTGGTTCGGGAGGGAAAAGGTGGTGAAAGGAGAGGGTTGGGCGCTTACGTATGCCTTCCATACTACAAGACACTTTGGATTGACGACCCAATACACCTTCAGCCTCGTAAAGGCTATGGGACCATTAATTTCAATTTTCTAAGTTGCAATATTGTTCTAACTGTGTAATGTCTGAGTGGTGAAGGTTGAAAATAGTTACTGATGGTGTTCCTTGCCATACAGCCGGTCATGCGGAAGTTGTGTTTGAGAACGTTCGAGTCCCAGCAAAGAACCTGCTCCTGGGGGAGGGGAGAGGGTTTGAGATCGCCCAGGGACGCCTGGGGCCGGGTCGCATCCACCACTGCATGCGTCTGATTGGCTCGGCAGAGCGGTCTCTCGAACTGATGATCGACAGGGTAGGTAACACTATGGTCTTCTCTCACTCATAAACCTTGCCTTTAAGTCTCAATACTTTTTGAAAAAGATGGTTTATTCATATAATAATAGTAATAACATTATTGCAAGTTCATGCACGAAGGCTAATTGCAGACAAACAAGTACATGGAAATACATGGGAATCGATATAGTTATCTAGTCTACAATGAAAGTTCTATGTTAACTAAGGTTGACTATGGTTGGGTTTGACTTCTCTTTTGAAGGCAGTGGGAAATGAAGAGACCCACATTTTATGGGTTATTCCTCTTTAAATACAGTTGTAGAATTTTGTATGAAAGTTTTTTTTAGTCATTTTCACATCTTCAATGTTAGACAGTGATTTAGTAATTTGTGTTCATATTGTTATTAAAAAGAATAAAGCTTGTTTGTCTTTCTTGACAGGGTCCCTTAAAATACAGTTGATAAATCACTGAAGAAGTTAAGATAACTGAAAATCAATGGAAAACATTTGCTTTTTCTTGTGAAGGTACAAGAGCGGGTGGCGTTTGGAAAGCCTTTGGCGAATCAGGGGACCATTATGGCAGACATGGCGGAGTCGCGGATGGAGATCGATCAGGCCAGACTCCTCACACTAAAGGCTGCTCACATGATGGACACCGTGGGAAACAAGGTTTGTACCTCATTTTAACCTTCTCCCTGCAGAGGGATCCTTTTTTCACCATATTTGTATTGCGTATGTGTTAGGCAGTAGGTAGGTGGTTAATAGGTAGGTGGTTAATGAAACTTTCAGTTCAATGGCAAAATACCATGTTGAAAAGCAGCCATGCTGATAAAAAAGGTATTGTGGTGAAACAAAGGCTTTGAATTTTGAATATAGTGAATTAAGAAATACAATTAACAGCATTTTGTAGAAGGGAATACATACTAGATAATGTTAAAAGAGTTGAATTACAACAATCATGCCAAATTTTCTATAAAATGATTTCACCTGCAAATTTTATTTTTTGCCTGTTACTTGCAGGTTGATATTTCGTGCCCTGTTATACAATATTTTCTCTTTCATGTATCTGCCCAGGCTGCAGCACCAGAGATAGCCATGATCAAGGTCGTTGCTCCCAGGATGGCACAGAGAGTGATTGACAGGTCCATGCAGGCAAGTGCCTAGTAATAGTCTGATTACATCTCTCAATACAAGAAAATATGATATCGTATTATGTAACAAAAAGGACACATGTACTTAATAAAAGTGTTACTTCTATTAGCAACCGTTACAGTTAAATTAGTGGAGTGTAGCAAGTCATAAGATTATTTCTATGTGGTTATGTTGTAAAGCCTTTGTAAAAAGGACGAAATTTAGGTGTGTTGCCCACAAGATCCTTACCAAATAAAAAACATTGAAAACTGTAAGTTACAGATCTCATTTAAAAACAACAATAGAGGTACAGCCTTGAGTAACTGAACATGTAGTTGAGGGAGAAGTAATTTAATAAAAATTGATACAGTTGAAAGAAAAGTGTAGTATGACAGTCACTGTAACTGATAGTTGTTGCATGCATTTGGCGGGATGGGAATTAGTGTACAGATCTGGTTTTAGATCAACAGTAGAGGCACAGCCTTCAGTAACTGAACTTCTAATTGAGGGTGAGGTAAGTTTAATCAAAATCACAAAATACAAATACAATTGAAAGAAAAATGTATACGTTGTATGACAGTCACTAACTGTTAGTTATCCATTGCAGGCATTTGGCGGGATGGGACTGAGCGGAGACACCCCATTGGCTACATTCTACTCGTGGGCACGAGTGTTACGGTTGGCGGACGGGCCTGACGAGGTCCACCGACAGGCCATTGCTAGGATGGAAATCCGCAAGAGGAGGAAATGAAATACGCTAGAAAAAAAGACACAACTTGATATCAATTTCAATAGACAAAGTTAATTTTGTCAAGTCAAGAAATTTTCTTTACATTGTAAAGAAAATTTGTTGGGGAGGTAAATATGTTAGTGGCTTACATGTACATATTGATCATAAGGTGTGTGGCCTAACCAATGTGAACCCCTTGGACAGAGTTGCTTGGAAGCACGGTGTGAAGACTTACATGTAGGCCAACTGTTGCCCACCCCTGTGTCAGGGACCCCAGCAGCAGTATAATCAAATAATGGATGCCACTAGTATATAAGATCACTTTGAATAGACAAAGTTAATTTTGTCAACACAGCAAATTTTCTTGTCAAGTGGATAATTGATCTACACGTATGACAATTTCTTTGATTTCCCTCTCGAATGTCGTACAGAGTATTTTATTGTGCTGTGTATCCAGTTGATTATTGTTGTGTCATGTAATATTATATTTATGTTGCCATTGATATAGATTATTGGGGTTTAGACTTTGTCAAATTGGTATATGGATGGCATGGAGCAAGGAGGTTTCACTAATGATAAGACCCATGTATAGGGTAATTATAAATGGTGTGTCTTGAAAAGTACTTTATCAAGGGGCCTACATACATTTTTATGCAGAGTGTATTTCAAAGCTACTGTGCTAAGTGTCAGCCATGTCTCTTGTTAATTCCACATCATTTGCTAAAATCAAGGACATTATGATTATATAGGACTTGTTATATCATATTGTATTCACATGGAGTTGGTTTAATGCTTGGTTAAAGAAATTTTGCATAGTGACATCTATTATCTCTTATGTTATCATGGATAAATCATGAAGGTAATGAAAATGCTATGAGTCAAGGCTATAATCCGATCAGCAAAATAAAACTCTTTAACAAGAAAGTATGTTTCTGCACTGAACTTACATATATATATTAGCTGTTGATGGAATGATACAATGATAATACTGCACCAAAAACATATTCAATAACTGTCAATGATCGAAGTTTAGACATCTAAGTAATAAAATACGCCAAAAGAAGTTTATATGCAGCTTACTCAAGCAACTATATGTGATTTTGTTCAATTCACCATAAGCAAGACATTGAAGCAGATATTGGGAGGAATTTTCTTTTTGGCCTCCGATACAACAAGCCTCGAAGCCAAACATCTGCTTGGAGATGTTATGATGACCTATTATTAGTGACGGTCGATGACCTCATGGGTGTTTTCCATGACGTCACGTCCCGTGACGTCACAAGTCACGTGCTGAAGGGTGCGGTCTGTCCACTATCGTTATTATTTTGTCGCGACGTCGGGACATGGTACAGAAATATGAGTAAGTACAAGCCACGATTGCTCGCGTTTTGCTAACGTTTTAAGACACAGAACCACTGAAATGTACAAAATGAAAGCTACAGAAAACTTTGAATAGCAAGGTGTCGGTTGACAAAAATCTCTGATTTCTGGTTTGGTCGTTTTTACTTCCGGGATCAGCTCCGCCCCCCTCCCCTCCTCCCATGTTGTCAGTGTGTAGGAAAAGCGATCACTGATCATGAACTTGGTGGGACAGTTTTGACAGTCTACGTTTTTAAAGAGCAACTCAGTTTGTCGCTGAATAGAGCCGAATCTAGTGTAAGATTTAGATCAGATACAAGAAAATCCCGCACGCGCTCACACATGTTTTGAATTCAATGCAACATGTGTGAGCGCTCGCGCGGGATTTTCTTTTTAACATTTGAAAACAATTTGTTGTTAAACGCTGCGTGTATTTGTTACATCATATTCGGCAGTTCTCTGAAAAGCTACCGACCAGCATCTTTCGGAATCAGAAAAGTTTGTTTCCGTGAATAGATCATAGAATTCAAAGTAATTTCGCCACCAGTCGCAGTCTATCATGATCATTAGGGCCATTTGGGGGTGAATCAGGAATAACAAAAGGCACAGGCTCCGGAAATGCCGTATTTCGCGGGGAATTCTTGATTTTCACTATGCCTCAAACTGAAAATTAAAAAAGAAAAATGGATTTACAGTAGTTAAAAAAGATTGATGTTTTGTGGCACGATGCATATGCTTTTATCAATATCAATTTTTTTTGTTATCACATAGACGTGCTGCAACATCTAAGTTTGGGATGGAGATGACAGTTCTCTGTGGTTTGGTGGTCGCACTTGTGTGTCCACCTCTGGTCACCTGTGTGACCACTCCAGAAACCACCACATCAATGACTCGTGCATCAAATGGTAGGCTGTCGGCAACCTTCACACCACAAACAAGATTCGCACAAATGAGGATCGGCAATACATCCGGGACCAATACGGACATCAGTCTTAGATTTAAGACAAGGTAATTTTTTTCACACATTTTAAGTGTTCTGTGACATGCATATGAATTCACACCTCCCACATCACATAACCTTTTTAGAGGTTGAAATTCTGCTACAGAATTTTTTTGCATTTAGAGAAGCCTTAACCCTTGTCCTGCTGGATTTTTTTTAGACTGGAAAACTATGTGCCAGATTTATACTACACTAAAGATTTAGCTTTTCCATAGCTATACAGTTGTATGCTATGTGTAGAATATGACAAAATTATATTGGCTGTATAGTACATACTTTCTAGATATTTTTCTCATGTTTACAGTTTTGCATTAAGTAACAACCGATTGACCTTTCACCTTAATATGCGATCAATCACCATGACAACACGTATGTGAAAAGTCTAACAACAACGCCTATAATATAGCCCCATGGTGTCACCAGGTTCATGAAATTTACATTTGAAAAATATGATTCAGAAAAAAAGTGGCGAACTTGGGGCCCCCTCCGTTACTGATTTAGCATATACGTGTACTGTAAACTGTATGTAAGAATGTCTTTCTGGGCAAAAGTTTTTTTTTAACTGTAAGTACTGCTATTACATATACCTGTAATAAACTACGAAAATTATCAATTGATTATTGAAATGGACAATTGAAGATGGATATTCTGTTAATACAATATTGTCATATTGTTTACAATGAATAATAACTCTGTTTTATATCATATACTCCAGAATTTCTGCTGGGTTGCTATTCTACTTTGGAGGTCCAACATATCTTGCTGTCTACTTGAATAAAGGAGGCCTTGTACTCCATCTAAATACTCAGGTAAGTTACAACTATATCACACTCAAAACTGTGCTAGTGGCCACCTGTGCCAAAGAACCACCTTGCCAATGTGGCCACTCTGTGCTGGTCCCTTAAATATTATTTCCTATTGTCAGATCCAAGCATTAAAGGCATCCAGAGCATTTTATGAGGCAAGAAACTTGAGTAAAAAAAACTCCAATTTCTATACTAAGTAGTCATTCCTAGTACACAGAGTTTAGTTTCAAAAACACTATATCATTACATATTGACATTAAAGGAGCAAAGCTGCGATGTCGTTGTGTGGTGAAAACTGATAGAAAGTCCAAGCCCTTATAGACTGATCCTGACTGTCCATCACAATTAGCGGTTCGACCAATGAGAGAGTGACTGCATATGTCCGTCAAATATTTGCATTTTTATGTTTTAATTTTGCATTTCTACGTTTTGACAGAGGTGAGCGGGGCTATGGTGTATCGGTCTATTTACTCTAGGGGCGTGAAACTAAAAGATCACCATGTAGCTTATTTTTGTGCCGCTTTTGATAAGAAATCCGCACGCAAATGTGGTAAACAGTAGCATTAAATATCAATTTCATAAAGATTACAGCAAGTAGAATATTTCCAGTTTTCAAGCCTCATAAGATGCTCTGGGTGCCTTAAAGAATCCTGTCTATACATATGAGCTCGTGTTTTTATGTCCCTTGAGTAGTTGCTGTAAAAGGTGTAAAAGCAAGGGTCACCGACTAAATTGCTTTTGTTTCTTTGCTTTTGTTTCGTTTGGAAAATTGAAATGTCGTTCTTCTAGATCTGTTCAAGTAACGTCCTGCCAAAAGATCACAACTAAGTCATGGTCCTACTGCCCAACTGATCATGACTGGCCACCATTTAGCCCCTAGAAGCAAGAGAGTGCATGTGTAACACAGGATATGATTTATGTGGGATCGTGTGGCGCAACGGCAGAGCGTTCGACTCAGAACCAAGAGGTCCCGAGCTCAAATCCTGTCATGTCACCGATCTTGTGGCCTTGGGAAAGGCACTTAACACGACTTTCCTAACTCCACCGAGGTGTAAATGGGTACCTGACTTTGGTTGGGGAAGGTCATTTTGAGGTCACCTGGTGGCACCAAATGGCAGTCGCCCAGACACTTACGACAGTTCCACAAAATACAAGTGTGGATAAGATATTATATATGTTGTGTATTGTGTGAAACCTGTAATACCCTGCATCAATTCAGCGCTAGAAAGGCTGCCATTGCGGGTAATTTCTGACCAATAAAAACCATTATTATTATTATCATTTATATGTCAAAATTATGTAGTAAATAATTGTTACATGAGTAACAATATTACGATATGATATAATGATATCATAATCATGAATTCTCAACTGCAGGGAAGCAGGGAAGGTGTTAGTAGCAGAGAAACCTTTCGGGAAGACTTCAATGATGGGAATTGGCATCAAATCACTGTGCGCAGAACCGGAAACATGGCCACTCTACATGACAGCACAGATGACACTATTATGCATGTCACTCATGGTAATTATATCAAGTTGTGTGGAAATCTTTCCCTTAAGGCTTAACACCAAAACTTACCATGGTCATAATATATTTTGTTATTTTATCACTTGCAATTCGCCTTTGGACAAGAATTTGCATTAAAGATTATTATTAATTTGCATGAAAGATGATATTTATGGCATGATAATTGTGATGCATTCTTCTCACAAGTTTTCTGTCTTAAAGTAAGTCTAGAGAAGCAGAGATTTTGTTTGTTTTCTACAAATTTCAGATTTTTGCATGACTGCATAAACTTAGAATTTGATTTCATTTTGAACAGGTTTCATAGAAGACATCAACGACGAGCTCAATACAGATAAACTGTTCATTGGTGGTGCGCCAGATGATGTCTTCCCAGCGGACTTTGAGTGGAGGACATCCTTCCGTGGTTGTCTTGGAGACGTTCGCTTTGCATCTTACATGTTTAACGACCCCAAGGATCAAGACGTCTTGTATTTTAATGGAGATAGCTTTTCTGGGTATGTAACACGTCAAGTATGTAAAATTTGTAACAGCACCATTGCTTTATAAAGAGAATTGCTTAACACGGTTGTTGTACATAATGGTATTCTTAAAAGTCTTTCTTTCATTTGCTGAGTCAGAAGCTATTAGAATGTACTTATTAGCTTTCATTCGTTTGTTTCCAAGAAATGTAGACTCAATTTTAAAATGATATACAAGAAAATATTTTCTTCTAGTGACTTAGTGAAGTGTATGTACATTGTGAGTGGTCACATTGGCCAGGTTGTCTTTTGGTAGAGATGGTCATTTGTACAGGTTTGACTGTATTCAAAATTCAAATTAACCTTTTCTATCTCTAGTACTCATATAGTCTCATATGCCAACTAAGCTGTTTTCTATGTATGTTTCAGGCTGGGCTGGGCTGGGTGTTTGGAATCATTGACATGTGGTTTTGAGTGTCTAGGCAAAATAAGTAAGGACTGCAGCCTCGGTGCCTGCAGGTGTTCACCCTCCTACCATGTGTTGTCTGAGGATCCATTAGTTTGTGGCAGGACAACCCTTGCCCCATGGCCATGTGGATCAGCTCAAGGATGTACAGGTATAGTTTCATACTGAAGTTTTGTTATCATTTCTGTTAGCCAGCATCACACATTTGGAAAATAGCTTGCCTGTTTTCTGCGAGTTGAAAAGGACATTTTCAATAGCCTGGAGTTCAGCCTTGTTTGCTTTGGGGTAGCGACGTTGGGAGAGGACCAAAGCTAACAAGGCTGGACTCCAGGCTACATTTTCAAGTAACACTGCCAGTGTTCTCTTGATCACTGCTAAATGTTTAGGAAGCGGCTGATGTTCGCAGGTCACTGAGCCCCTTTGAAAAATAATGTAGTACAGTTGATTTTCAGGTGAAATATACACTCAATTCTCTGGCGATGTTGAGATTTGAAACCTTCTGATGATCAACAAGTTTTGTCGAAGGCTGTTTACAGTGTGACACCAGTAGCACCTTATTTGTTAAGCAATAATAAATGTTAATGTAGATGTAGATTGTCTGGAAAATTGAATGAATTCTTCTAAAGGAGTGTAGGACATATTGTTATCTTTGTTATTGTCCTTCCAGAGAAACAATTCAATTTCTAAAATCTTTTTATTAGCTTTATACATAACACTATGTTTGTCGTGATGCTACATGAACCAAATAGCACTCATTTGCTTTTTAGTGGTTTGCTTTTTTTAAATGGGTCTTTTTATTACTGTTTAAACTCAAAGCATACAATCATACGGAGTATGGTACAGTACTTTTTTGGGGGGAACATTGCAATAATTTTTTGGTAATTGTTTAGGCTTATAGCTTATGTACATGTGCAGTAATTAATTAGTGTAAGTTCTGATATGTAATCTATTTTCCTTCAGACAACAATGGTGACAACAAGGACAACAGAGACAATTTCTTCACTGATGAAAATGAATTGCCCATAATCTGGGTTCTGGTCATTTCAGTCTGTATTTTTGTGGCTCTGCTCTGTTTGTGCTACTGTGTTAACCAAAAGCAGCGTCCAGAGCGCACGCCAAGTAAGCCCTATCATATTTGGGCATTACACAGGTATTTTCCCCGGTACTCTGACAAATGCACACATTCAACAAAAAACAACAAAATTTTCTTTTTTTGAAAATCTAAATTTGATGTATTTCATTTCTCAGAAAACGACCGTACCAGACCCAACGCAGTTGAGATTGAGGATGGTGAATTCCCAGTCTGGGTCTTGATTCCCCTCGCTTTCTTTGCTGTACTTGGCCTGTTTTTCTGTATATTCAGGAAGAAGGAACATCAACGCAGCCCACAGGCTGCACAAAGTAAGACCTGCATGCTACAGTAAACTTGTGTAGATTCTCACCACTTAAATTTCATGGCAAGGTGAAAATTGTGGGTTAAAACTGATAGCAGTAAGGTTGTGGAAAACAAAACATTATCATTTAGGTTCACGAATGAGATGAGTTTTCAGCAAAACTGGTAACTATGAAAACCACAATCTTAAAAACATAGCAAAAATGTCAAAATGTACAGACTGAGTATACTACACAAATAATTGCACCATCACCTGTTTTTCTTGAAATATCAATCTAAGATCACTCCAGAAATACTGCATATGAATATACTGAAATATCTATTCCATCTCCAAAAACTTACAATTGGAGACACCTTCAAAATGTCAGAGAACTAGGGAAATCTTGTGTGCCCTATTAATAAGTATTATCATTTCTATTTGATACTCGGTCCTAGATAAGTTCACTTGATATAGGTTTGGATGACAAATATATTCTCAAAAGGAAGACTAAATGCAGCATAGTAGATGATGATGATGATAGTTTTATGTAAAGTAATACTGAGTGTTACAATTGATTTATGGAAGCATTGGGATTTCTCATTTATTTTGATTGTAGAAACCTATTTTTCCTTCACATCTTTCACTTTGTACTGGGTATACGTGTGTATTTTACATCTCTACAAATCCTATATTTGACCTTTTATCGTCTCCCCACAGCTACTACGGCCATACCCATGACTCAGTCCAGTGAAGTTGCCTTTGACCTCAACCCGCCCACCTACCAAGAGGTTGTCACGGTTACAGACGTGAACCCCGCCCTGACTGAACTGTCCGTCACGGAGCCGCCAATGTACGACAACATCGAAATCGGCAGTCATCCACCAACAGCCAACCAGCAAACAGAACTGTCCAACCACGACAGAGGCGTGCGGCCGTCAGCGCTACCGAGTTCTACAGATGGTCTTCCATCTCAGTATGAGGGTAATCAGGTCCCATTTGAAGGTCAAAGGTCACCTGACATGCCTCCTCCTGCCTATGACAGTTTCATGGAGTATTCTAAAACACCCCCTGGGAGTCTAGAGGCGTTAGATGTGTAAGCAAGGGGTGGGTACCGGTAAACTGAATCATATACAAAATGTACTGCTAAACAGGATCGGGTCCAGATCTAGAACTGGAACTGAATGGCAGACAGGTGCCCAGTGCCCACCCCTACATGTGTGTAGTGTAGGCTGTTGATGTTTTTACAGGTTTTCTTGGTTATAGTAAAATTCATGAACCATTAATATTGCTATATTTGGGAGAGGCACTATTCAAATTCAATTTGGATTGTAAATGACAAAAACTTGCTTTCCTTTATTTTATCTTTTAAACAATTATATATATATATATAACAGTCATCATCATATCTAACAGTTACATTTTGTTACAAGAGAACAATGTGAGTTTGTTTGGTTGAAGCAAGGAGGTTTAAAATCAAATTTTAAACCTCCTTGCTTGAAGTCTACCATCACTGATTCCAGTTACTTCCACCAGCTGCAGTTCAAATGTCAGTTGTCAGGTGGCATCCATGTTGATCTTCTTTGCCCATTTTGTGCCAGTAGGTCAAAAACGTCAGATGCTTGCATGCAGCAAAAGACTGGCAGAAAAATATTGAAGTCTTCCTATAGTAACATGTAGTTATGTTTGGAACAAAATATGTATGAAGTTCTATTCATGCCAGCATTATGATCAGGTTACAAGGGCAGTGCTTTTAAGTAATCACATAAATAAAAAGTGATAATCTGTAAATAGTACTAATTTTAAAAATATAAATTATTAATTGTGCCTCTGCCATAGGTAGAGCCAATATATTGCATTTTTATGATGTTTATAGGAAAAAAATCAGATTTTGCCTGTCATCTACAATGTAGGATAAAAAAAAATTTTGTATCAGGGGATATACAAGAATTCTATTTTGTACAGGTGTAATGTCATGCTTTAATGCATTTGTATGCTCTACTTATGAAACAAGCTTCAGCATTGTTGAGAAGTTGGTTTTATTAAAAGTGCAAATGTTACAGCATTGTAATCTCTACACAAGTAATTTTAGAATATTTCTTGGTATATTTTTTATACTGCAGGGACCCATGTTTTTTTTGGTAAGGCGTAAGAAAGTGTCAGGTGGTGGGTTGTACATAAATAAAGAGTGAGCCATGAGTACACTGTGATGCATTGTATGTAGTTATTGTAGTATTTTTGGCCTTTGCTTCTTTGCTAAGATACTTTGCATACTTTGGACAAATTGTGTTATTTCTGAAGAGAATATCATCAACTTATATGATTTATGCAAATGAGGACCTTATTTATTTGCATAATCGCTGAGAAACATCTATGAAACGTCAGTTGTAATTATAAAGGTTATCGTCGTTTGGCGAAGGTATCAGGTCGCTGAAATTCAGTTATACACGCGCAATTTCAGCTTCCTGTGTGTCAGGGGAAATCTTTGTTGAACAGCCCTCTTGTTTCCTCCACTTTGGCTGGATATACACATGTAAAGCGGAGCATTCACAGAATAAAGCACATAAGGCCGAATTAAACGCGCAAGAGTAAGCCACGCATCTGCTTGAAGATCCAAACGTGCCAGGCACATGCTCCTGGTACCACCACGAGATAACCACATCATCTTGGCAACCAATCAGAATCACAAGTGTCGATGACTCACACAGTGGTCTGACTGAATCCAACTGTCTCCATAGAAAAGACACGTGTGCTAGTTTGTGGCTTGTTGTGCCTGGTAGTGCCGGGTGACCTTCAGCGGGTATCGGCAAACCGCCAATTCAGTCCCCGCCATTAACCAACCTCAAACCGACAAATCAGCACATTTCTCACCAGACATGTTTTCTGATGGCATGAAGTTGTGAAATGCGCTGTAGACATCGTGACATTTGAGGGGGTGTGAGTCATGGAGAGATGTTTCACGCTATATGTAATGAATGATGGGAAAATCATTAAGATGCGATCTCTAGTGACTTGTAACATGAGAATGCCAATATATATATACATAAGGAGAAAAATATTACGCTGTGAGAAGACTAAATCTAAATCAGTACACGATTGGCTTGCAAGAGATTAATAAAACGCGACCAACATTTGACAAATCAACGTCTTTTTTAAACAAATCGAATTAGTAGTTAGAACAGAAATGAGCTGGTCAAAACAAGGAGGTTTCCTCCTTGGTCAAAATAACAAAATTCGGTAAACCTGCTATGCTATTGCCATGCGTCTGAAAACCCAGGCTATAAGAGGCTTCTTCGTGCATGATTATGATTTATGATTGTGGTTATTCAAATGTTAATCTGTAAGTTATTGATTGCATAAAATCAGGCGGATCAATCTGTACTCTGATCTTTACCCCCTCTCCTATTGCAACGTGAAGTTTGATCGTCGGACTGACATGTGCTTTGATAACACTCAAATATTATTTGAATCAACTCTTAGGTCATGGGTTTTGTCACTCCGTTCAGTGAACTTGGCAAGGCTAATAGCTTTCTTGGAAGTTGCGGTCTGTTAAAACAGATCGTCTTGACTTCCTGTTTTTCTGCTGCTGTCAGCGAGATTTCCGTGCCAGGATTTCTCCAGAGGGTCGACAAACAGGTCCAGAGGTCCACGCCCCCGTCCCCATGGTGATGGACCGACTGTTCTATAAATACCAGCTGTGATCGAAGCGAATGTGCCAGAAACCCGCGAGCAGGCTAGCTCAAGAGAACAGTGCGTCTCAACCGAGGGAACCTCCAGCCGTAGCGCCCACTCTTAAAGTTTGCTGTCTTGTGTCTTCTTGAAGAAGTGACGTTACAGGATGAAGACGGTGTTCGTGCTGTGCTGTTTTCTTGTGGCCGCACAGGCCTGGCCGGGCAGTTTCTGGCGTAAGTACAGATTATACCTTGCTCTTCGTTTCTTTTACTTGGTGTTTGATAGGCTATGTTGTAACGTTATCAGCAACATCTGTTTGATACATTTGTTCGGCGTTGTTATTCTTCATTTAGACAAGGGCAGCTTTTCAATGTAAAATGTTCAGCCTTTTTGAGAACGCATCTTACTATTCTTAGGAACGTTCTTGAGAAATGTAACACACTATCTGCTGTCATCGTAAAAATAACATCTAGGTCTTGATTTGTACATTTTTTTACTCAATTCATAGCCTGGGTGGCATCCGGTTTATACTAGTACCAGAACGCCTGCACTCGCGATCGCTGCCCTTAAAGAAGATTTTTCAGGATCTTTCAGGTCAATGAGTCAGTAGTAGGATCCCCGGTAGTAACCGGATAGCGCCCAGGCTAGACAAAAGGCGATCGAAGAATGCTAATATAGCACACAAAAAAGTTGAGAGGCCGAAACAAATAGCGTCAAAAGAAAAGGAAAACAATTGACTTTATGTAAAGTTTGCCTATCTCTCGTGAACAATATAATTCGTCGTCATTTGTTTAGATTTTCCCCTAAACGATTCCTTAAGTTTTGCAAACAGTAAATCTCTTCAAAAGTTATACAGAACTATTTCTGAACAAGGTATACTGTACTGACAGTGAATATGCCTTTTCAACAGGTCACTTTCACGATGAGGACCCAACATCCGACCCGGAACGTCCGAGAATCTTTTCGCCAGGGTCCAGTTTCAGCCCTTTCGGTCGACCCGGTCAGAACTTCTGGGACAGAATGTCTGGTGAGCGTTGAGAGCTTTTTACGACTTTCAGAGCAGCCAACGTACAGTTGCAAGGATGAATTTTTATGTGCGGCCTGTTATAGTACTTAATTCTGCTTTTATAGGTGATACATTCGCCAAAAAGATTAACGCTATGTCTCCGTACGTGTTTGTTTGTGTTTGTTTGTTTGTGTATGTGTGTGTGTGCGTGTTTGTGAACAGCATAACTAGTTATCAGTGGATGGTTATCAAATTCGACAGGTGTTGACAAACCGAAGCACAGTTTAATCATGGGGCTCCTGGTAGCTTTCTATGGTACTGCAGCAGAACCTCTGTTTTTGGAATGTCATGTTATGGTCATGATTTGTGAGTGGCGAGTGGCTGTCGAGAGTCGTCACAATGTGCTTTGTGCATAGATTTGCATTTTATTTCATCAAAGTCGTTACAATGTGGTTTTCTACATTTAGATTTTACGTAGACGGGTGTAGCTGGATCTAAAAGTTGAACGTTAATCGCCTTTTTGACCTATTATGTATCCGAATTAGAAAATTTTCATTCTGTCAACGTAATCTCTACGCGTTCTCTGGCTGTTCGGGTTCAGTCGTGTCCGTTTCCCAGTATTTTTCGATCCTGTTGATTTTACCGGTGGTTGAGAAGTCCCCGTAGTCGAGGAAGATCGTCCGTTCATGCAGGAAACAGTCACCCCGTTCCCCGTGCCGCAGTAGACCGCAGTGGATCCGTATGTCTCTGTAATATCGGTGAGACAGATCCCTGGAGATGGTGTGAGGAAAATGGTTAGCTTTCAGCAACAACAAAAAAAGAAGAAAAAAATGCCTCCCTCAGTATTAAAGATTTGTTGTTTTCTTTCGTTGCAAGGCATCCTCATTTGAGGTGAAGCATGATGCTTTTTCAAGTAGCTAGTGGTAGTGCAATGCGGCTTCGCTACGGCTCGCGTTTTTGGCCAAGCACATCGGGTCAGCCCTACTCTTCTCGATAAGTGTGTTGGGTTCTTTTACGTGCAGAGGTTTGACGCCTGAAGCTCCCTCATACACGGGGCCGCCGGCTTTACGCCACCATCCGAAATGACAAATGCAGTCCCTTACAACATGTCCGAGTCGACCCCGAGGATCGAACAGGGGCCATAGGATCCACGGAATTTGATCCAGATGGCGAAGCAGCGGGGTTGGGTTACCGCTTGCGCCACGGGGACAAGATTTGTGACAATGCGAAATAATTGAATAACTGTGACAATTACAGGCAAAGTTAGGATATATTTGTGAAAAAGGACAAAAACATTAACATTTGAGGAATTGATCAGAAGTTTTAAATCCCTAAAATGATACATGATCCACCAACCTGACAGTGTCATCGTGCAGTTCTAACTGTCGCCAGTGCAGCAGCGCCCCCTGGCTGGCCATGAAGATAATGTTCCCCCAATCCCCGCCCGCCTCTCTCTCCGCCGAGCAGTATGCCAGGATGTCCCGGTGTGTCTGTAGTTGTGCGATCAGTCCGGTGTTTTTCTCCCACACCAGAGATTCCACTTCAGTGGGGATGTCTTCATATGGCAGTTTTCTTCCCAAGAATCCCACAAATAGCCATTCTAGATTGAAGATTAAGAAACATTTCTTGTTGTCTATCTACAATGTCGTTTGGTCAGAAGAGGATAGAATATGCAGGTGAGGTAGCAAAGAGTGGGAATTCAGAAAAAAAATGATTTCATTTATGGACGATAGCTTTTTGGAATCTCTTGATTATGCATAATGTATTCATATCGGGAGACTTGCGTAAACGCGAGGCTGTGGTGCAGTATATACATATACAGTACGTATACTAGTATAGGTAATCCATTGCAGAAGTGTAGATTCTTACGCATGAACTGCATGCCTTCAAGCGCGTGATCGGACAAAGTTCATTGGAAGGTCATACAAGCTTCTCCGCGAATCCGGAGCCTCAAGATACATTTGTTTGTTTTGTATGTATGATATAAAAGTTACACCTCTGACTTGCATTTAAACAAACACCTCTCCTATGCGCCAAAACAAACTTACCTTTCGACGAACATTCCTGAAGTCTGCGTTTCCCGTTAGGAAAAAAACACTGTATTTTTCTCCCGTTGCTCAACTCGTAAAACTTTCCTATCATGGCATCAGTTATTTCTGGTAATTCTTTAGCGCCAGCAGAGTTCACTTGCGAGAGAACAAAATCTTTCATCTCAGTTAAAAATATAAAGTCTTCGGCGAATCGTCCTGTTGTTAATTCTTGTGATCTAGCTTCGAAGTCCGACATGTTGGTACGGGGCTCGGAATGTGAATAGTTGGACTTTGACACAACCTAGTTCGGTGACACTGGTACATGTATTCTTATCAGGGTCAAAGTGGAATGTTCTATTGCAAGATTTCACATAGGGGTGTTCAAAATGTTTTCTTCCTTTTTTTTTCAAATGGGAGTGTGCACGTAATGCTTTGGTCACATTTCCCAACCGGGGCCCGGGCCGGCAGGGCTGTTTTGGGAATCGAAAGATTATCAATTAATATGCACAAGCTTTGCTCTTTAAAACGTTTTGGTACTTTTGTGTTTTTTGTTGTCTTTTATATCATACCTTTCGTTCCTCAAGACTGTCCGGCTGGGCCCCGGATCGGAAATGTGACCTTAGCATAAGCGTGTCACAAATGATTAATTGCATGGGATATGGTAACAACGATTAAAGGGGAGGGGGTAAAATACATACCGCCCTACCTCCCCCACGGTTTTTAACTTTCCCGGACGCAACCATTTCTTTTCAACCAACAGTGTTGTATTGATGTAGCCTGGGTACCATCCTCCGTAGTTACCGCTAGCTTTCCCTTTTTGCTTGGTAACCACGGAGAGCCAGCGTTAACTTCGGAGGATGGTGCCCAGGCTAGAATGACTGTTTTTCATGGAGTACTCCAAGTTTGAACTGTGTATTCATTTTTGTGATATAAGTATATGCTCTGGCCATGGGTATCTCTAAATAGATATCTTGCAAGGCTGTATGTTTGTCTGATCATGTCTATTAATGTCGTCTCACAGCTCTCTTCACCCAGACGTGGAGTGAGATGTTCTCCGGACTCGGCGGTTTCCCAACTTTGGACCGCAATTCCACGGACGGTAAGTAACATATGAACAACGCAAATCAATATTTTGTTAGAACTATACTAGTTTCTAGTAATCTATAAGACGATATGGTAAAAAACAAACACCAGAAAGACTGATCTGTGTACAGTAGTAAAAGCAGTATAACGAATATCTACATTTTAACATAATCTCTTAGACAACAAAATTGCATGAAAAGAATAATATAAAGTACAAAATCAAAAAGTATAGACCCGGAAAGCATCAAATTTATTTCAGGTAAAATGAAAAATTTATCAATTGCTACTTTTCCCCATTGCCCGCAGATTTCTTGGATGGCGCGAGTGTTTTTGTCCACACAAGCGCCGGATCGTTCGGCTGTAGTTATGACTGGGACAACATGAGACCAAACTGTACCGGCAATACTACATCCACCGTCACTGTAAGTATGGGCAAGCATTTTTTACTGGAGTAAAAACTGTCATAACAAAGTTATAATTATGTATGTTGTACTGAATGGGCTGTGCAAGAACCATCATTCCAAGCTGGATATGGCGTATCTCCAAGCAGATATGGGGTGGGTAACAGTGGACCGCCTGAAAAGCCGGCCTGTACGAAAACGTTAGGAATTTCACCCCGACATCTGCTAGAACATGGCTGTTTGTCTCTAGGGGTCAAAGTCTGCGGTACATCGATAGCTTCACTATTTTGGTAAAGGAACTCAAGTAAAAGCTTTCCTAGATAAGTGAATTTATGTTTTCAGAAATTTCATATTTGGGGCAGTTTAAATGACAGCCATGACATATAACGTCCCTTAAATTAACATTAATCCAGCGGGTTACATAAATCCGCCACTTTGAAAAACAATGGGTTTGAGAGCTATCTAGTGCAGGTATGCACACTTTAGATATACAGTAGTGCATTTTTATAACTGGCGGGCGTTGGGTTGGAGATCTGTTTGGACGTATCTTTTCAGGGTGGCTGAATTATGTACCTGTAACATACATCTATGTATGTTATGTTAGTGTATGTTAATAAGGCGATTTCTCGTGGCAGGTCCAGTCCACCAAGTGTGTATGGCAGGCTGACACCTACAACTGCACAACATTCCGTAAACAAGACGACAGGGAGGAGACCACGCAGGTGGCCGGGAACTGCACGGTGGAGGAGGGAGTGCGCACCTGCCCCGGGGCACCTGTCCAGCCAACGGGGTTCGACCTGGTCAAGGTGTTTGACCGCCGCGTGGACTGCTTGTTCCGGCCGCTACAGGTCAGTCATCGGCGCATGCCCTCACTTGGGTTTCTCATTGTTCAGCAGTCACATGTAAATCAATTCAATCTTTATTGAACAAACTCGCAGGCATACTGAGTCTGAATTATGATCTTCTGACAAAATCTCGGTAAGCTAATCCAATATACCGTACAACTACCAGCCTCTAAGTCATTCTACAGTAACAGCTTTTTTCAACGAACTGCAAAACTCTGGAATTCCCTCCCAGCCCACTGCTTTCCCCCCGAATATAACCTACAAACCTTCAAAACAAACACACACCGCTGTCTCTCACCTATGCCACATTAGTTAAATTAGTTCAATGCCGAGAAGTGGCCTCTTATGGCCTTGCATTGAGCATGATTGTTTAAAAAAACATCAAAGGTTTACAAATAAGCTAAAATCTATGATAGACAACAATAAAACATATTCACTTTCATTAACAAGCACGTCACATTATCAATTCAATACATAAGAGGAGACGTCTTTTGATTTGCGAATAGTATACATGTACGTAGACACGACGCACCATTTAAACACAGTTGAAATATGTATAATGATCGCAAATTTCTCTGTTCATGTCTTATTTGATTTATTTCGCTGTTTGATAATTCTGCATGGACGTTGTTGCGCAACTAGTAGAAGTTCTTTCATTCCAAAACGTCTAAAAGATCGCTGGCCTTATCGTCATCTATTTGGTTAATCACTTATCAGTGTTGATTGTTAGTTGTTACTGTTATTCATTTACTAGTGTTAGTTCTTTGGTTAATTGCTAGTTATTTTGTCCCGGTGAGGGGGGGGGGGCTGTGACACCGGTCGCTAGACTTAGGGTACGAGAGGTATATGCATAGATGAAAGCATTTCTGCAAGCTTATTGACAAAATACCGTACAAACACTGAGAGACCAGCCTGTCATCTTGGATATTTATTTTGCCTTGTATTGTATTGTATTGTATTGTATTGTAAGATAGATTTGAATACCGGGATTTCAGTTGTAAACAATAGCTAATAATTGTAATACCACAGCAAGAGCTACGCAAAAGTGGCTCTTCAACTCCACATCGTGGGTCTAGGCCCTGGCTTGTGGACAAACATGGCAAAGAATGGTTTGTACAAAATACTTTGACAATAGGCCACAATGAATTGCGACTTCACATGCGCCCTCAGAAATATAAAATGTCTCTTTTACGTTTTGACAATGGATTGTTGTGTATTACGAATCATATGAGGGGCAAATGTCGACTTACAGGTATGACTCAAAGTATTGTCCTTGCCAAGTCTTTCCAGGCTATTTCTAAAAAAGATGCAAATTGGTATGCAGGATTTCAAATTGATAATATTTCATTCAGGCATGGTTTTACAAGTTTTACAAGTAATGTTGCCCGTTACATTATTGCTGTGAGTAGCTGGAAGAAACTACGGATAGAGGTTCTCCTCATCCCAAAAGTCGCACTTATCTCGTAGGTAGCCTTGACCAACGCTGTTCTTCGGAACATCAAAGACCAGGTTGGTGTAGTTCTGGGCAGATCCAAAGGAAGGCCAGGCCAGGACTTGGTTAGAAGGAAGGCTGGTCTGTCGAGTGCCAGGAGTGTTGGGGTTGCCGGTGTGAGCAAAGTTGCCGTAGTAGTAAGCCATGGAGTCAGCTAGGACCTGCTCTTCGGGGGTGAACTTGAACTGACTTGCCGCAGGCGCTAGTGAAATGGACTGGAACTCGAAGGGTAGCTCAGTGCCATGGCAGACTTTGCCGTTACAGTACGGGAACTGTCCCCAAATATAATCGCTTGATATGGGATGAGCGAAGACATACAGCCATGTGCTCGAATGTCCGTTCTTGAGAGCGCTTTTGAGGATATTACGTGTCGGGCAGGAGAAGATGAAATGGGTGGCCAGTGTTGACAGGGTCGGACGTTCGTCGCCTGTATTGGAGGGTGGGTACATCCTAAGAACTGAGAAGGCTGACGTCTTAAAGATGGCAAGCATTGCTTCCTGATATTTACTTGTTGACAATGGTGATGACAAACCTTCGCCTATGAACAGAACGGCTTCTTCTGTATTTGTTCCGATGATGAGAGGCTTTTTCTGAAAGTTTCCAGTCGAGAAGCTTTGCACCATTTGTCTAGTGATCATGTCACCATCCACGATAGGTCCCCAGGGTTCGGCTATTTCAGTTAAGTGAAGCGGATTGACGATCGTATTTTGAACTGCTTGCTGGGCGTTAGAGATTCTGGAGGCGTCCGCTTCTCGCAGGCAGTCCATGTCTCCGACTGAACAGTTCAGGATGGCAGCAAAGTCGTTACCAAAGATGATGCCTTCCAGCTGACTTCTGAAGTAAAGGCCGGTGGGTGCGCTGGACACGATGGCTTTGTGGAACAGCTTCTCGCTTCCTTCGTTGACCAGGTGGAATAGCACAGAGTACGCTCCTGCACTTTCCCCGAACAGTGTGACTTGGTTCTCGTCTCCGCCAAAGGCTCCGATGTTGTCCTGTACCCACTGAAGTGCTGCTACTTGATCGAGGAGGCCGTAGTTGCCCATAGCGGCGTCTTTCCCAGTCCCTGCCCTGAGGAAGCCCAGAGAGCTCAGTCTGTAGTTGGCTGCCACAACAACAGTGTCAGTTTTGTTGGCAAAGAATCTGTTGTCATACAAGATACCCATAGCAGAGTATTCAAAGAAATTGCCTCCATGGATGAAGATGATGACAGGTTTCTTTGACTTGGGGCTGGCAGTGTTCGGTACGAAGACGTTCAAGTAAAGACAGTCCTCACTTCTTACCCTCTCCGCGACCGGAGGGCATTGTGCAATGTAATCCGGGTCGTTGGGACCGCAGGTAGCCTGGATGCAGATAGGACTCCGTTTGGTGGCATTGTAGATGTCAGGCGCCCATGGCTTAGAAGGCTGTGGTGGGCGCCACCTTAGGTTTCCTGTTGGAGGATCTGCAAACGGTATACCGTAAAAGATTTTTCCCTCCTCGACATAGATTCCCCTGACAGGGCCGTGCGACGTCTGGGCGACCGGACCATCCGAGGCACCACTTCTACAGATACCACAACCCAAAAGTACCAGAACTACGAGCAGCTGAAGAGACAGAAGGGCCATGACTGCGTTTTATCCTTAAGTGTGTCAGACTCTATGAGGGCTACCCGTTCCCAAGTGGGCGTTGTCTATATCTGCTGATTTACACTTTATGTTTGTTCGTATCGTGTCAAATTATGCAAATAAAGTATCTTATCTACCCCCATATGATGTATGGACGTGTGCATAACGGATCATAAAAGAGCAGCTACCGTACTTGTTGTCTATGTAGCTGTAGTAGTCGTATTGTTATGGAGATTCAGTTGGCTTTTTCCGCAAATTGAATTATTTAAAGTTTAGATATCTGTACTTGTGGACCAATGTTAGGTTGTTTTAGCTGGTCGTGTGGAGTGATTAGTTGGCGAGTTTGTATCCAGGCCATGTAAATAGACTACGTTTTCGTCGCTGGCCAAAGTACAGTGTGAGTGCGGCGTGACTAGGGTCATCTAAAACTTATGAAATACAGGTTGGGCGTTGTACTTTGGCCAGAACTGAAGCTTTGTATCCTCTGTTTACGTTTGCAATGATTTGACCCTAGGCGACAGTTGTTTTTTTCTTGGCCCACTTAGCTTGTATGGAACTTTTATGAAGATAGTAGACACGTGGTAGTTTGACAAGGAAAATCCGCGAAGTTAGTCTGCTTGAAAAAAAAAAATCATGGAACTTGCAATATATTATGATGTATTTTTAAGGCGACTAAAATTCATGATTCACTCCACTCGAGCTGACGTCGTCAGCCCTGGTGTTTATTTCACAAATGTCTTAGCATAAACATAAGGTATGACCTGAAATGAACAAGCTTTCCAAGACATATAAAACGTGCAACTGATACAGTACGGACGGATCTGGAGTTTTAACTCAAAAGTTTCTGTACTTATTTTTCGCTACGTTTACAATTACAAGGGATACCGTTACTAGCTGACCCTGTATCTTATACCATATCCACACTTAATTATGTCTCGTCAGTTTATTCAAAAGTCAGCTATTCTTTTGGGCCTCTTCCCTCTAGATCGCCGTTTTCTGCCCCGACTCCAACGATCCGGTGACCGAAGATTCCCTCAACTGTGACGACAGCGGCCTAATGTTGGACTACCACTGCCGAGAGCACCAGACGCATTCCGAGACCGGGGAGTCCGAGGTTCGTCCCGAGGCCCGGGAGCCCGAGGTTCATCCCGAGGCCGGGGAGCCCGAGGGACAAGATGCCGAGATCACATGGGTGGAGGGAGCAGAGGAAAGACCAGAGGGGGAGACAGACGTGGAAGAGCCATTCCCCATCAAAGTTTATGAGGAGAAGGTGCTAGATATTTTATGACTATCTATTAGCTAATGTGTTCTGCCTTGGCTTTGTACTTTTATCTGGCTGACTAGGAAGAATGGACTGGGATGAATAAAACATGCACCGGGGCATGGTAATGCACCGGGGCATGGTAAAGGTGGTTATGAAAAGAAAGACATAAGATCTGTGCTATATTTGGTGACAGAATTGTACTATGCATGTCCCAAGCCTCTGAGCTGACTCTGCTGTGTTTTGTGTTTCCGCCAGGTGCGCTGCAAAGTTGGAGAGGACGACGTCGTCATCTGCTCTCGTTCCCAGAAGAAGTTTGATGACGAGGACGTGCTTCAGCGGGACCAGGAGGACAAACCATGCACATGGGACGGCTCGAACGAGGTCTTCTCCTGCTAGATCTGCTCCGAGCTCTCGGTCTGAGTTTTCATGAAATCAGATACTTGTGTTTTCCGTCAAATCGTAGGAAAATCATTATCAGGAATATGAGAAACTATATATATACAAGAGCATAAGAGGATAGAATTTATGGAATTCATGGAACACGCAAAAGCCAGTCATTAGAGATAGAGAACGCATTTTGCCGAAACCATATGGACACATGTTTGCTTGCAATCATAATCAATGACTAACTTGTTCCCTGAATGGAAAATATCGATAACTTTGAAGAATATGTTCATAAATTCTGAATTTCAGACCTGTTTGATTTCGTCATTTTTTTTTATTTCAAAAATAAAGAGAGAAAAAAGGTGAAGAAATAGGAATGCACTGGTTTGTATTCATTAGTGTTTCTGTAGAATTGATTGATTGATTGATTGATTGAAAGTATGTTACGCCAAGAATATATCGCATGTGATACTAAAGCTCGCGTGTATTGGAAACGCAACTTATGGAATAGATGGTTTGGTGGAGTTCTAGATCTATATCAGATATGCTTCCAAACTTTGCGTTTGAATAAAGGTTAACATTGGCATGGCAAACAGCTAATGGCCATTCGCAGATATAGATACTGTATGTGCATTCTTTCATAGCGACAAGGCAATGACTACATGATAACTAATTCACATTGATTAATGACCATAGATGGTAGTGTCAAGTGATGCATAAAACATTAATTGATAATAAAAGATAAAGTGATCAATAAAAATCTATCACAATCGACACACGATTTTTCTCTATGATTTGTATCACTCCATAATTTGTATCATTTGTCAATCAAATAGGTGTCATGATACTATATGATTTTCTCATAATTCAAAAGGTACGTAGTTATGTACCTAACCTGCTACATAAACAAGTCGCCGTGCCTTTCTTTTGATTTATCAATCTGCAATAAGGATATTCCTAAAATATTTTACCTTTGCTAGCAAAAGAATATATATATTGGTAGCGCAAAGCTACAAAACCGGTACGTGAGTTAGAATTAGCAGAGAACACCGTATATGGGCATAGACTATGCCACTGGCAGTGGACAATTGGTATAATTTTTATTTTAAATCTGATGATACTGTTTACTAGCTTTCATCCCTTAAATATTGAATGAGATACATTATGAAAAACTCAACTCAATATATCTTACGTCACATTTCTGATCAAATTCACGTCTACTAAGTAAGTATTACACCCCTGTGGGGCGAGTGGAATCGGCTAGCACTTCCGGGTTGCTTCCAGATTTCAGAGTTCCTGACTTCAGTTCTCAGCTCCGTGACACTAAACGACACCATGATCGTCGAGTTTGTATCCCTCCACGCTAGCCTGTGTGTTTTAGGAATCATCCTGTCTATCTACGCTTTACATGTGGAGTTAGAAAAGGAGAAGAACAAGAGTTACGTGGCGTTCTGTGACTTCAGTGACCGTGTGAGCTGTACCAAGGCCTTCAGTTCTTAGTAAGTTTGATTATATACGGGGGAGGGCGGAGATAGATATATTCACAATCATATGGAATCTGCTCGACTATGATAGAGGATTTTTATGATAAAGAATTTTTGGTGGTAGTCTTAGCGGACTTTACTGAGTTATGGCATATTTACGCCGAAAACAAGCAATTTTGGCCCCGCCCACAAATTAGGTTTGACAGTACTCTGAGTGCATGGGAGCAAGGAGGTTGAATTAACCTCCTTGATGGGAGGTACTGAATGTTAGTAATTGTTACTGTCTGTGGAAGCTTGTGAATTTGATATATGAAATAACACTAAGCTTGACATCGTACATGACATGTATATATATGTATATAAGAATGTGGAGAGGGGTAGAACATACACTGATAGTTTTGTTTGTACACAATAACGTTGGTTACAGCTATGGCAAAGGGTTTGGACTACTTCAATACATTGTGGGGGAGGACAGCATCCTGCTTCAGCCCAACAGCGTGCTTGGAATCATCTTCTACGTGCTGCAACTTGTCCTCGGTAAGTTAAGAATCATAATGTACAAAGATGATGACCTTACTAAATCTTGATGATACTTCGCCAGACATCCAGCCATCAGTGTGGGCAGGTTTAATAGTGACTATTGTGAAGCGATCTATTAAAAGTACAAGTAGCTATGGATCAACTGGTAGCAGCCTTACAGTTAAGCTCCTGTTTCTAATTAGTTGGTAACTTGGAGACCCCAGTTCAAGTTCAGGGGTCAGGACATCTCGGTTGGGGCTGCACTGTCCTTCGGAAGGGACATGTTCGAGGGGGTGCCTCAAGCACTTTAGAGTGGAAGGGCTCAGCTAGTAGCAACTCCTCCCTGTAAAGATAAACCTGCTACAGAAACAGCAAGGAAACTTGCTGACCTATGTGCCACTAGACAGAATGGACAACATGACTTGAATACATGTTGAACTAGAAAGTAGAATGTCTCTAACTTTGCTTTCCATCTTCCCTCTGCAGGACATGTTGGGGGATATCTGTGTGTTCATCTCCTGTTCTACACATCCGTACTATCGTGCCTAGGGTGTCTGTGGTTGGCGTATGTTCTCTACTTCATTCTGAACGACACCTGTGTGGTATGCATCGCAACATACGCGGTCAACTTTGCCATTATGTTTGTCAACTATCAAACATTTGTTGCTTTATAGAATTGAGTGTCAGTGCCATAAGGGTAGGATGTCTATACAAAATGTACATTACATATAAGGACCAAGAGAGCTATGTGGAAAGATAACTAAGAAAAACAAAATTAATGTATGTACCTTTTGTTTGAGATCTCATTATTTTATCAGGTAAAGATACATTTAGTCCTCATCAGTTGTTAGTTTGTTACAGTATGTATGCAAAGGTTTAGATGCATGGTACAAGAAACATGAATTTCAACTTGTTGCAGAATGGGAAATAATACATTGTATTTTATTTGCAATACCAAGGCAGTGATGTACTTGTGATCTAAAGTTAATCATATTTTACATTGAAATTTGTTTTTGTTCTCATGATTTTGATCATGTACTAAGGTTTTTTGGATACAGGTCATTAAAATGGTTTTTGCATAGTATGTATTAGTCCCCCCATGTAATATATCTGTACTTCTTGAGGTCAAAACATGCAAATTGCACAGGAATGACGAAACCTTGACTTTTGTTGTTCCCATCAGAAAATGTAAAACCATATTTGAAGACTGTTCTCTCTTGCAGTGTTGAAAAAATTGTATACTATACTATACGTATCTTCAACTATACTAGTTTTTGTGCAAATAAACTAATTTTGTATTCAAATATACGGCTCTTCTGTATTTCACTTTGCAACAGTAGTACTTTAGGACAGAAACGTGATTGGTAAGGCAATAAGAAGTTGTTATCTATTTCATGAAAGACTGTTAAATAACTTATCTTTATAGAACAATTAAAAGGCAAACATCAGTAAGACTTAGTTTTGATGGGCAAGGTATTAGAAATCTTCTTGTGTTTTAATAAAAGAATTACATACTTAGCTCAATTAAGCCTACAAATCATCAATGATAATTTTCCACGACCTCATATCTTCGCCAAATGATATTGACCTTCACGACTGATGAGGTTTTTCATTGATGATATAATCCTAATTTCTATTTACAAATGTATGATATCGATCGATCCACCCAAATAACACAAGTTGTCCAAAGTATGAAAGTCTTATCTTAAGTCAGCAAAGACAGCTATTCTCAACTATGCAAATGTGGCCCAACATTTTCTCAATTATGTAAATGTGACCCTATTTCCTCATCAATTATGCATA
The DNA here is from genome assembly GCA_035149815.1 of Branchiostoma lanceolatum. Taxonomy (NCBI): domain Eukaryota; kingdom Metazoa; phylum Chordata; class Leptocardii; order Amphioxiformes; family Branchiostomatidae; genus Branchiostoma; species Branchiostoma lanceolatum. Next base: position 26,304,009 of record CM068866.1, on the reverse strand, counting down.
TTGGCTCCTATATGCATAATTACCATTCATCTATATCAAGTTATAACTTAAGCTACTAACAATCTGTTGACCTCTTCTTGAGTTATTACCAAATGAAGGGCGCATAGCTGGGTGACCTAAATCCCAAGTCAGGCAATCCTCCAGGTGTCGAGTAACAGCATTCAATGGAATTATACCTCATTCTCTTTAATCATGTAAATGAAGTCCTGATTTGCATACTATACATTTCATTATGTTAATCATCACCTAAGGTACTTACAGACCAAAAGCAATGAAAATACACCAAACCCTGCATGAGTTACCCTCCTTCAAATTTTCATAATTTTTTTTCAACCTTTATTTAACCTTCAAAGTATGCAACGATACACTCATTCGGCCTAGGCCGTTTTTCAAGGCCCATTGCAGCTCAAAACAAGCCGCCAAGAGGCCCAAACTTACACCACTTGTTCCCTGCCCCAATATAAAAAAATCATGTACCTGGCGCCTCCAGAAAATTTGACCTCAAACTTTGAAGCTCTGCTGCAGTACCTTAGGTACCCGCTAGAAGGCCCATTATCGAACTTAATTGACCTTCCTTTTTGCAAACTCTACCCATCCACTAAATATCATACAGAAATATCAACAGCTTCTCAAGTTATCTTGGTGACATACAAACACAGAAACATACACAGCTCGCTGCACAACGCGTAGGAAAGCGCCAGGTAAACCATTTTCGAACTTGACCTCCGTTCCCACAGCCTACAAAAAATCATGAAGATCCATCAACGTTTCCGTCACTTTTTTACCTACGTACAAACACGCAAATTCCACTGCAGTACTGTTGAAAAACGCCAGGTAAATGATTTTTGAACTTGACCTTCCTTTGCACAACCACTTCAAACCTACCAAAAATCATATGAAGATTCATCAAAGGTTTCTCAAGTTATTACATATGCTCTTGACATACATACAGACCCTGGCGTAACCGGAAACATAATCTTCTCGGCGAATATAATAACTACGGTATAAGGTAATAGTATAAGGTCTTAAATCAGCAACTTCCAGCCACCCCTCAAAAAAGCGAGCAGCTAAATACTTCTAGTTATCTGTAGTTTTAACAGATTTGACTTAAATATGAAGAAATGTTGATACAGCACATCAATTATGAGATTTTACTTGGAATATTGCATGCACACATCTATTAGTATGATACAAACAACATCAAAATTAAAAGTCAAAGTACACGACAGAATACATTAATCATGTATGAAGATGACATTGTGGTCTATCTTCTCTACATCATCTGAGGTAAATCAACAACCAAATAAGAGCATCAAAATGTTTATAAAAGATATTGATTAAGCAAAAACAGGTAAATGTAGATTGTTGTGTCACACATGACACATGACAGCACTATCAACTTTCAAAGGAAAAAAATCTAGAGTACAAGTACATTTATACAAACAGCACAATTAGTAGTAATCAAATAACAAATATGCAAGTTGATAACTTATATTGTTGTCATTGCAATGTTTCATTTTGAAGCATTTCTCACAGCACAATTCTCAAAATTTGGCTTTGTTCATGAAAGTCACATGGTACTAAACAGCAAATTGATCTAAATTGTTATAGATGTATAACAGTACTTCACAAGTTAAGCAAGCAAAAGCAAGTGAATGAATGCTAAGAATGGTCACACAAATGCTGGAGATTGGAAGGATAGTTGTCATATGGCCTTGTATAACACAAAATAATGCAGAGAAGCTTTACCAGCTATTGCTTAATCATCATAATTTTTTTGAATATGAGAAGCTAAGGCTTAACCAGTCCTCATAGCAAACATACCTCTTAACCTGAGGTAGCACAGTTAAAGTGCATAAAGTCAACAAATCCTACCAGTGACAATGTACAGTGAGTGATACACACAATCTGGGTATAGGGATTCTGTCTATATACACATATTATCATTGACAATTGTTAGTGATTGCAGTAAGATCGGTGTAAGATACGGTTATCTCGTTCATACCGTTCTATCGCAAAAGTTTTGTCTTGTTTCATATACGGAATGATGGTACAGCGGCAGTCAAATCTTTGCTTCAACCCATCATGATAGATTATAATTTCAAAATCATTTGCACGGGTTATATACACAGATAAATGGTGGATTTTTCACCTTACAAGTTTCAAAAATCAATATATAAAATGACATCAGTACATAACCACAAATGTCATATATAAGTATATAGATGATTACATATAAATTGTATTGCATATCTATTTGATACATGACTACAATTGTGATTTGGGTACATTGAAGCATTCATCATATTCATTCATAAAAATACCTAATTTCAAACAAATTTATTACATATAATGAGGTATTGTTGAAACCTACATGTGTAAACCTAGCTCTAAATTTGCACTGTATAGATGTCTGAGGAGATGCCTTATTAGGAGCGGTACTAGTATCTTTGAATCTGTTGCTTGCAAATCAGCAGCTTCTCAAGTAGATGAATCTCTTACTGGAGGCAAATGTGATGCTAGTTAATCTTGACCAGCCATGTTGTGGATGAAACACATTATGTCAAAGACTGTTTTGCTGACTTAAAGAGGCTATAATAATAACCTTATTGCTATTTGGTATTTGTAGAACACATTTTAGTTTATTTACTACCTTGAATATCAATACATGGCAACTCAGATAGGAAACATTCATTTGCATTTTTTTGATAGTGAGATAAGGGTGCATGAAATGATACATTGACTACATCATTCAAACAGTACTCTACAGACCTGGGGGCTGCAGTTGCAGATGATTTTGGATAGGAGGCGCTGGTGCATTGTCTTCATACTCTTCCCCTGATGTCTTCCCTTCTATAACCTCAGCTGTGTTCTGATTGTCCTTTGCCTCCCCAGTAATGCTGAGTTGTTCCATCTGAAGATTCAGGTCTGTTGAGGCTGGTCTGAAAAACAGGCCAAAGTATAATAATTCATTAACCTAACACTGCCAGGTATCTAAGTATTAGTAGATACATCACCAAAAGAATGCACATATGAAATGAAAACCAGAAGTGCTCATTGTGTGTAGACATGGGGGAATATACAGTTGCCCAACTATTTCTTTACAATGGATGAAGAAAAGTGACATTCTGAATTTTGGTAGAAAATCAAAATCATAGAATTAAACAGATAACAGAAACCTAATGACGTATAGTGTTATCATGTTATCATTATGATAATAGTGTTATTTAAATTATATACCTGTCTGGTTCTATTGCTTTGCTTGTGGTGTTACTGGTTTCGTTGCTTCCCTCATCACTACAGTCATCTTTGGTCCCTACATCAACTGAGTAAATAGAAAATAATGTTCCATACATGTGCATGTCCCTCATACAATTTCAAAAGTTTCAGGCAATACAAATGATGGATCATATGAAGACATATGTAGACGTTTTCATAGAATAGAATATGGCAGGAAGAGAATAGAATAGAATATGGCAGGAAGAGAAAGGAGGCCATCTACATCAGGGCATGTCAACCATCATTGAAGACAGAGAGAGTTGATTTTACCTTGGAAAGCGAGACTTCTCCAGTACTTCTGGTGAACATGCAGGGTCTTCAATATGGACTCCACTGCCCTGTAAGACAATGTCAATGTTAACTTATCATACACTATATCATAGACTATAATTGTAGAACTTCTATACTTTCCAAGGTACTTAAACAATCCTAGAATCCTCAAAATAACTAAAAATCCAAGAATCCTAAAAAAGTTTTTTAGATAGAGAAAGAGAAGGAAATTAGTTAAAATGTACTGTAAACAAACACATTTTGTCCTTAGTTCACAAGTCAACAGCTGAAAACATTAGACATGAAAGTTTGGAATATTTGATTTCTAAGTAAATAAAGGGGGTGTTGAGACTGTAGAAAACTGGTTATAGATAAACTTACTCTTCACAAGGAGGTGAGTACTCGAACGGAGGACAGGGGTCCCCCAGGAGGATTTTGGTACATTCCGACATGGACTCAGAGATGGACGACAGGTTGTACCCCCCCTCCAGCAGTAGTACGACCCGCCCCCCTGCCAGGCTGCTCAGCATGTGCGTCATGTGAGCGTAGCCGGAGGGGGTGACGTCACAGTGTCCCAGGGGGTCCCCCCTGGCCGCGTCAAATCCCGCTGATACGATAACCAGCTCGGGGGAGTACTGGTACGCTATGGGCATCACAACCTGGACGTGGAGTCAGAAAAAAGACAATGCAAGACACTGCAGATGAGAAACAAACTTATAATGAATATTCTTAAAGTGGACCCAAAACACACTACGGATTTGGTTGCCATTGTGCCAACATCTAGCACATTTGCCAACACGAACCGTACAATTTTTTTTCTTGTTCTTTTTGTCAAATTCTATACAAGACAATAAACACCACAGAGACTATGGATAAAGCCATCAACATATGAGAACACTAGGGAACAAAATAAGTTATGACTTTGACATAAACATTTGTACTATGAATCTGATATCAATAAGCTTCTATAAGTTCTAGACAGTTTGATCTAAAGTCTTAACTTATGCTTGTTTGCAGGCAAGGAAAAGAAGTTATTCTCAGTCCATGGAAAAAGACTTATGGAACAATATGCACCATATTTTTTTAATAAAAAAAGTATAAGAATGATTGAGTTACTACCAAGCATTTGCACATGACATAATTGCTATGTATGTTGCCATGTTGGTGTCAGTATTTGCATTTCAGCGAATCATAGCTCAAGAGTTTTCAGACATTTAAAGATCTTCTGACCCTGTCAAACAACTTCTATTAAACGTCTCCAGCTCCAAGTATACAATACAAGAAGGATAGTTCAAAACTTGCAGATGACACACGAAAATGTTGTGTATGCTTGAGCTACATGTACAATCCCTTGAAATACAAACAAGGACACCAACATGGTAACTTAGCACCTGCCTGCTTCATTGATATGCAAAGTGAGTAAAAATGCTTTGTATGATGCAGTAACCAGAACATAACCCATGTGTCTGTCCCCTGACCTGTTGAAATGCAGCCATGTACTCAGCGTCCCCCATGCCTCCCCTACTCCACGGCACGTTGACAGTAAACCCCTCCCCCGGTCCACTCCCCACCACCGTACAGTCAGCATCAGGACTCCCAGGGAAAAATGTTCCATTGTCATACCTGGATGAGAAAAAACATTCTGTATTGTTAAATCACACAATACTGACATGCAACAGGGTATCAATTGCATGTACAACTAGAGTTCCACGACCTCATACCTTCGCCAAATGATTTTAACCTTTATGTTTGACGTATAAGGAGTGTTTCTTATCAATTATAAATCATACCAGTTGATCGTCTTCACCCAAATAACAAAAGTCGTCCAAAGTATGAGCTTAAAAAAGGTTATGCGACCATATATAACCAATTATGCAAATGAGGTCCTTATTAGCATAATTTGATTCAACAATGTTCACATTCACATAACTTCCAAATGCCACAAGTATGAAATTGCCATCATTTACCTGTATGGAATTCTAGTAGTTTCTCATTAATTATGCAAATTAGGCCTACAATTGCATATTTTCTATCTGTCAACATTCCTCTCTTCCTCAGTTACAAATGTCACATATTTGAATAGTCATATCATGGAACACAGCGTTTTAAAAAAAATTGTCTCATTAATTATGCAAATTAGAATCTGATTTGCATGATTATCGTCCTATCATACAAAGTATCACCTAAGCTATCTATATACCAAAAATCATGAACATCCATCAAGCCCATCTTGAGTTCTAGTATTTTCTCACTAATTATGCAAATGAGGTCCTCATTTGCACAGTTGATATCTATTTATATTCTCTCTTCCTTAGTTACATTTGTTACATGTTTGAGAGTCCTATCATGGAATTTGGCGGTTGTATAAACTTTCCTCATTAATCATGCAAATTAGATGCTGATTTGCATAATAAGTATCTAATCATGTACATCATCACTCAAGTTATCTACTTACCAAAAATCATGACCATCCATCAAGCCCTTCTTGAGTTATTCCATTTCAAAGTCTGAAGCAAAACCTGCTCCTGCAGTTCCAAAAAAGCTGCTAGGTGGCCAAAACCTATACCACTTACTCTCAGTCCGAAGAGCTATCTACCACTCAAAAATCAGTTCCATAGCTTGTCCAGAACATGAGATATCAAAACAGGAAGTTCCGCTGCAGTACCGTATCAAGCCGGTAGGGGACCCAAAATCTAATCATTTCCAAGCCTCATCAAGACCTACCCACCTACCAAATATCAAGACAATCCATCCAAGCGTTCTCGAGTTATGCTGTACGTTACAAACAAACAAACACACAAACACACACACACACAAACGCTACCCTCTGCATAACCTTCTCGGCGAAGGTAATCAACATTGCTTTTTTAAACAAGAATTGAAAATATAGTAAAACAAATGATGTACTTTACTCTTTTTAAGAAAACTTGTAAGAAAAAATACAGCAAAAGGATAAAATCTTTGAAGACTTAAAATAGATATTGTGATTCATCTAACAAAGCTTAGAATCCAACTAGAGTTCCACGACCTCATACCTTCGCCAAATGATTTTAACCTTTATGACTGACGTATCAGGAGTGTTTCTCATCAATTATAAATCATACCAGTTGATCTTCTTCACCCCAAAAACAAAAGTCACATAACTTCCAAATGACAGAAGTATGAAATTGCCATCATTTACCTGTATGGAATTATAGTTGTTTCTCATTCAAATTATCTGTCAAAATTCCTCAGTAACAAATGTCACATATTTCAATAGTCATATCATGGAACACAGCGGGTTTTAAAATTGTCTCATTGATTATGCAAATTAGAATCTGATTTGCATAATTATAGTCCAATCATACAAAGCATCAAGTAAGCTATCTACATACCAAAAATCATTACCATCCATCAAGTCCATCTTGAGTTATAGTATTTTCTCATTAATTATGCAAATGAGGTCTTCATTTGCATAATTGATATCTGTTAATATTTCTCTCCTCCTCAGTTACATATGTCACATGTTTGAGAGTCCTATCGTGGAATTTGGCGGATGTATAAACTTTCCTCATTAATTATGCAAATTAGATACTGATTTGCATAATAAGTATCTAATCATGTACATCATCGCTCAAGCTATCTACTTACTAAAAATCATAACCATCCATCAAGCCCTTCTTGAGTTATTCCATTTCAAAGTCTTAACCAAAACCTGCTCCTGCAGTTCCAAAAAAGGCGCTAGGGGGCCCAAACCTAGACAACTTACTCCCTGTCCAAAGAGCTATCTACCACTCAAAAATCAGAACCATAGCATGTCCAGAACACGAGATATCGAAACAGGAAGTTCCGCTGCAGTACCGTAACAAGCCGCTAGGGGACCCAGAATCTAATCATTTCCATGTCTCATCAAGACCTACCCACCTACCAAATATCAAGGCAATCCATCCTAGCCTTCTCAAGTTATGCTGTACGTTACAAACAAACAAACCCACAAACACACACACACACAAACGCTCGGCGAAGGTAATAAATGCACACCCACAGCTCTGAAAAAAACAACTGCCAAGGGTCTCAATCTTATACTGTATCACTTATTCCTGAGTCAAAACGCGATCTGCACCCAAAAATCAGAAACTTAAAGCATGTACAGGACAAAAGATATGAAAAGTGGAATTCTAACTGCATTACGAAAGGAAGCTGCCATATCTAAACTTGTCCTTGGTCTTGTTTACACATCTTTTATCATTACCAAATCTTATACAAATCCATTCAAATTTAATTTTCTCCACTTTTGATGTTCTAAAAAAAACAATTTTCACAGATTTCTGTGAAAATTGGTTTTGTTTTGGGACAGCAAAACTGGTGCAATTTTCTAAAATTCTTCATAGTAGCATGCTGCTAAAAAATGCCTCTCCCGAGGCATTGCCAAAAAGATATAGTCAAGGGAGTGCTGTTGTTACCTGTGTATGGATATGTAGAGCACTGTTGGGTCCTCCACGAACATGTGTTGTGTACCGTTACCATGGTGAATATCCCAGTCCAGAATCAGTGCCCTCCCCACCCCCAGCCTCTTCTGCGCGTAGCGTGCTGCCAGCGCCGCGCTGTTGAAGATACAGAAGCCGCACGGTTTGTCCACCTCCGCGTGATGACCCGGGGGACGGACGACAGCGACGGCACTGCGTACACTCCCGGAGACCACGGCTTCCACGGCATTCATGGAACACCCTGCCGCTAAACAGGCACTCTGGAAGTGAAGGGGAAAATGAAAAATATTCTTGTTCAAAACCTCATCAAATTGTTGGAAATCTAAGCCAAGGTACAGTAATATCAATTCCAACCATTAGCACTGGACAAACCACAGTAACTTTCTACTTGTAAAGATGTCAAAGAAGTAACTTACTGCATAATTAGTGTATTGATGAACTTCAAACCCTTTCTGCATTTCCTCATAACTTCTATTTTTACACAAAGCACGAGTATTCCCCAATCACAAGAACAGTCCTTTTTTAGACTGAATAAATAAAGAAAGACAAAGTTTAAAATGAAAGTAAGTAAACTGAATTTTAATGTAACATTTCAATTGCTATAGCTCACCAGCTAGTTACATACTGTTTTTCTGTGTATCATTCTACACACATAAATGTTGACTTCCTCATCCCCCTCACCTTATATGTGTCGTTACATAGGAAGATGGAGTTGAAGTCTGCTTGTGTTTTGTTGAGCTGTCGTGGTGTCATCTCGATTGTCTCCTGCATCAGCTGCAGGTGTTCAGACGTGTGCAGGTACAGCAACTCTTCTTCTGTGGCCAGTCTGGACTCTAGCTTAACACACCTGGTGGGAAAATGTGAGGTTTAGAACATCTGTTCATGGTACTGAAATGGGACATCTGGCCATGGTACTGAAATGGAGCACCTGTCCATGATACTGAAATGGAACCCCTGTCCATGGTATGGAAATAGAACCCCTGTCCATGGTACTGAAATGGAACACCTGGCCATGGCACTGAAATGGAAACACTGTCCATGGTACTGAAATGGAGCACCTGTCCATCGTACTGAAATGGAACACGTGTCCATGGTACTGAAATGGAACACTGCCCATGGTACTGAAATGGAACACCTTTCTATGGTACAGTACTAAAATGGAACACATGTCCATGGTACTGAAATGGAACACTGTCCATGGTACTGAAATGGAAACACTGTCCATGGTACTGAAATGGAGCACCTGTCCATCGTACTGAAAGGGAATACCCGTCCATGGTACTGAAATGAAACCCCTGTCCATGGTACTGAAATGGAACATCTGACCATGGAACTGAACTGGAACCCCTGTCCATGGTACTGAGATGGAACACCTGCCCATGGTACTGAAATGGAACACGTGTCCATGGCACTGAAATGGAACTGTCCATGGTACTGAAATGGAACATCTTTCTATGGTACAGTACTAAAATGGAACACATGTCCATGGTACTGAAATGGAACACTGTCCATGGTACTGAAATGGAACATCTTTCCATTGTACTAAAATGGAACACATGTCCATGGCACTGAAATGGAACACATGTCCATGGTACTTGAATGGAACACCTTCCCATAATACTGAAATAGAACACCTGCCAATGGTACTTAAGTGGAGCACCTGTCCATGGTACTGAAAAGGAACATCTGTCTGTGGTACTGAAATGCAATCCTATCCAACATCTATGTCAACAGCTCATAGCAATGAAAACCATTCACATTCACTATGCATGACAAAAGTTTGAACAGGATAGGGAGAAGATTAGGACCAGTGAGGATATGAAGTATCCTGAGCATGCAAAGTAGGTATATGTAAATTATTTTCTGACCTGTCTTGTAGCCTGTGCCTGTCCAGTGCCTGCATGATCCTGCGTATCCTGTATGGTTGTTCAGGGTGGCCGGGGAACCAGATGTTAACGTGGTTCGTCATGGCCTCATCATGTACCAGCCCCACCTCTCGACCTGATGTACAGGTGCCTAAACCAGATAGGGACAGGGTGACAATCATGTATTGAAGGGATGTAGCTTCAAGCTAATGTATATAGCAATCAGCTACAAAATCAACAAGTTCATATTTGAAAACAATCGATTACAGATCCTTTTAGAATGTCTTGAGTATGCAAATAACTTATATGGTAGAATATCTTGGTGTAAACATACCCCTTCCAACAGACCTCCAGTGGGACATGTCTTCAGACTTTTGTTGTGGATGCTGATCTTCCTCACTGGTCAGAGCGTCTTTTGAAACCTATAACAGTGATATCAGTCATCGATATCTTGAATTCAATTTGGTCTTAAGGGTTTAACACCCCGTGGGACAAAGAAAATTCAAAATAAAAATATGGAGAAATTTTTGTATCTGATCCTACTTCAAAAGTCATGGAAAAATTTCTTTGAGAATATAGATTATTACCTGGTACTGGAAGCATTTCCAACTATTCTGGTGAACTCCGAGGACATCGAGTATGGTCTCCACGGAGCTGGGATCAGGCTGTAGTGGGGGGAGGGGCGGACAGGGGTCTCCCAACAGAGTTTCCACACACACGGCTACACACTCTGACAACGTCTGTATGTTGTACCCTCCCTCCATGACGGCACAGACTTTTCCCTCAGCAAGACCTGCAATAAAAACAATAAGAATATTTTTGAATATATAGATATTATTTGCAGAATGAAGTTAAAGAAATAGATTATGTATCGATAGATGGAATTCAATTTTGCATCAACCAGCACACTTGGTCTCAGTTTTTATTTAACTATAGCAGATATATTGATGTATAACACTGCCATAGAACAGCAACTCCCGTAATTCCACCAGATATCCTCAAGTACTAGTATTGCTAAAATTGTCATCTTTGAGACAGGATTTACTATATCTAGTCTTTAAAAAATTGTATATGTACTAGTGTTTTGTTCAGGTACAGGCACTCTTGACATCAAGTCTGTACCTGTACATGTACAGTACCTAAACAATTTTATAGGTTCACGTGCAGGTACAGGCACTCTTGGCATTCAGTTCTGCACTAAACAATCTTATAGGTACACGTACAGGTACAGGCACTCTTGGCATTCAGTTCTGTACTAAACAATTTTATAGGTACACGTACTGGTACAGGCACTCTTGGCATTCAGTTCTGTACTTAACAATTTTATAGGCACATGTACACAACTCAACATCATTCTGAGCCGAACCATGCTGCAGTACCTTTCAGCATGTGTAGGAGGTGTGCATAAGCTGCTGGGGTGGTGCTCATTTCTCCTTTCGGATCCCCGGCAGCTGAGTCAAAACCAGCTGATACCAGAACCAACTGAGGGTTGAACTCATACGCCATGGGCATAAGAACCTAGACATACATACACAAGCAACATTCATAGAGAAGTGAAGACAATTTGAATGCCTGAAACAAGCCACAAAAATTCCACACTAACATCTGGCTAGAGAAATCAAAACCCAACAATTCTGCTCTGTAGTTTTTTGCTGAACATTAAGTTTTCTTTTTTTTCTTAGATAAAACTTATTTCAGAAATGAATGAGAATTAGAATAAAGCTTATAAAAATGAATACTTTTCAGTTTTCAATGCAGAACTGTATAACATGCAGTCTTTCCCCAACAGACATCAAATGCTAGCGTGATTTTTGTGGCTGTTTCAGTATTTTTGTTGTTATTTACTATAGGTTAAAACTACCTGTAAGCATGTGAAGTAAATGAGCATAGCAGACAGGAGAGGTGACCATCTCTCCCATACGGTCTCCCACCGCTGAGTCAAATCCAGCGGAAACCAAGACTAGCTGGGGCGCAAATTCATACGCCATGGGCATAAGAACCTACAGGGATAAATATCAGGGGTTCATTTAAATCAGGAAAGAGGCTAGGGGCGCTGCACCCTCTTGTTTCAGCCCAGCTCCCTCTTGTCAAATTCAGATTTTAGCTTAATATGAGCATACAGCCTTCACTCAGCAATTGATTCTTCCATAAATACATAGAATTCACTCCCTTGCATGTGTGTGCTCCCTAATGTTTAATTTTTCTAGAAAAACCCCTGAATATGCAAGTGTATTGAAGCATATGTAAGCATCATGTCTTAAGAATGGTCAATTTCATATGCAAATACTCATCATGTGTATTTTGTTATTGATCAAATTCAGTATGAATCCTGATTCATCTGGAAGATGCTAAATCTAAGCACAGTTAAGCAGCTCAATGCAGCAACAGAAAATGTTCCAAAGGTTAACACATACCTGTTGAAAAGCGGCAATATAGTCGGGATCTCCCAGCCCTATCTTATTCCATGGCACATTCACGTTATAGCCTTTTCCAGCCCCCCTCCCCACAAAGTTGTAGTTGGCTCTCTCCATGTGTGGCCAGTACTCCATGTGCTCGTATCTGTGCACAGAGAAGAAGAGAACCCGCGGATCGTCGTAAAAAAGGTCCTGGGTTCCGTTCCCGAAGTGGACATCCCAGTCGACAATCAGAACCCTTTCCAAGCCATACTTCGTCAACGCTTGTTTGGCAGCGATGGCGACGTTGTTGAAGAGGCAGTAGCCGCAGGATTGATTGCTGTCGGCGTGATGACCCGGGGGACGTACCACGGCCATTCCGTTGCGTACCTTCCCGGTGAGGACTTGGTCCATAACTTGGAGGGTACAACCAGCAGACAGACGAGCACATTCAAAAGATTTTGGGTGGATGGCAATGTCTTCGAAAGTCTCTGCAAGAGAGCAAACATGACTGTTATAACTTTACTCATCAAAAACTTACCCAAAAAGTTACTAATAATATTATATGATAAGGAAACTTAAGTTTGGGGATCATATCTCCATTGCTACTTTGTCAATATTGTATTTTATACCATTGGAAAGCTTTAATCTGTTACCCTTTACTGAGACACCCCATATGCTGTGATCACAATTTCCCCTGATCATATGTCTTTTGCTTCTTATGGTTAGCACTGTGTCTCCTTAATCATAGGAAAGTTTGTTATTGCCCTTTAAAATGATATCTAAGGCCTGACGAAACTGTCAAGAACTTCCTTCTCAAAACTTAATCAAGGATCTGATTCTGAAGAGAAAACATGACATATCTTGATGGTTCCCTCAGGGTTTTACAGGGATAGACTGTGGATACCTGAGAGCTGTCTTAGCTGGTCTGTCACCATGGTAACACTGCTCTCCAGCTTCCCTAGGAGATCCTCAGAGTGGATGCTGAGGACCTCATCTTCACTGGCGGGACGGGAAGGGATACCAACACATCTGAAGGACAGCGGAAGATGTCAAAGCATCTGTAGATTAGAAGTCTTCAGAATCTTTGTGTCATTGTTTTTAATTTACTTCATGGAAAGAAACTAGTACAGGTTTTTAATTGCAAAATAGCAGCAGCAAAAATCCCATCGATTACATCAAGAAATGTGCCAATATATCAAAATGTTTGACTGTCAAAAACAATCCTTGCCACAATGTACAGTTCCTAGCACTTATATGGCTTTTACATGCTGGTTTGTAATCACAAGGAAGGGTGATTATACCAGCTCTACAATACAGATACATGTGAAAAAGATGAATAAATGTAAAAAAAACATAGATAAGCACAGCATGATAATAAGTTGTTTCTTACCTGTCCACAAGACCTTTCTGTCGCAGTAACTTCAACGTCTCAGTGAACCTCTCTGGTCGCTCCGCCTTACAGTCGCTCAGGTCTTCCCACAGACAGTGATAATCTGCCATTCTCTCATCAAACACCACCCCCGTCCCTTTTGGTACAACCCTCTCCTCCAGGCTCAGTCCACTCAAATCTGGGAGGTCAAACTCAGCCTTCCTCGCTTTTCTTCCCTTCTTCTTTGCTTCTTGAAGGGATTGAGAGTTCCCGCTCCCCACCCCCGTGGGGGTGACGTTCTTCTTTTTTGAACCTCTTCCTTTTTTCTTGCCTGATCCTGTTCCCTTACGCTGCTCTTTATTGTTGTCCGCTTGTGAGTCGTCATCTTTGTTCCGGTTTGGCGTGATGACATCACCGATACTCGAACTTTCTGCCGCAGGCGGACTTGTGGGATGGCGGGGAATGTTTTCAGACCAAGAAATATCGCTTGCTTCTGTTGTCATGTCAGAACCTTCTGTGATTGGTTGATTCTCTGATGCTGGCAAAGTGATTTGGTCTGCATTCTTCATGCTTACTGTTGTACCTTCTCGATTGTCATCTCCCTTTGAGACAAGTTGCACGCCAGCAGTTTCACTTGTGGAAATCGCTGCAATATCTCGCTGAGAAGTGCTGTCCAGTTCTGGAGTGTCTACTGTAGGTTGATTAAGATTTGTCATAGCTGGGTCTGTTCTGTCAGGGAAAAGCACATCGGAGGAGGGATTGTCACTGTGATCTCTTGATGATATTTCTTCAACTTTGGGTGGTATCTGAGGTTGCGGACTATTTGATGGAGGTTGTACAGCCCCTTCTATGGGTTGCACACTATCTGGCAGTGGTTGCACAGCCCCTTCCATGCTGCTTGGTATTTGCAGCTAACCGTTATTTCACCACATTCCAATGACACTAGGGTGCAGTGACTGAAATATCTGAAATATTGTAATATACATAGTTATGTTACAGTTAACTCTATAATCAAGGAGGTTTTCTATACAAAACCTCCTTGCTCTAATGCACCTATATGCAGATACATGTATGCTCACGTAGGTATATATACTTTGTAAAGTGCACATACTGTCACACACACACACACACATACACACATTCTCAGGCACTCATGTGTAACGTTATATAATACTAGTGTAAAATTTCTTGGTTCAAACTTGGTGATAAGACAAGTAAAACATAAAAATTATCTTGTCTTAATTTTTCAGCGATGTACCCATGGTATGGCACTAGCATTCATTGTGCACGATATTTCAATGTGCGTGACTGTGAGCATACTCATGTTGTTTAGGTAACAAAACTGTTCCGTAAACTTTGCCCAAGTGGCCAAGTCCATGAATGAATGACCACGCCCATCCGTGATCCACCCCTCTTTTCCAAAACAATGCACACAAATCAACCATTAGACTAGTCTATAACACGCTCTGGAGATCAAATATCCCAAGAGAAGACCAAGCAATGCAGAAAAGCCGAGAAAAATGACATATTAGTTACCTGTTTTCAGTTTAATCTGCTACCTCTTCCGGAAACTGTTTCACCTCAGGCGCCAAAACGAACTTTTCAACTCTGACCTTTTTAGATTGCTACATTCAAGAAAAGGGGTGATTCCAAATATGTATGTCTAAGTTTTGAAAACTACACGCAAAATTAGAAATAACCTCTATTCAAGGATTAAAGCATAAATATATAGGCAATGCTGGGATATTTTTGTGTTACAGTTATTATTCAAATATGGTAATTATTTATTATATTTTCGGTACTCATCCCCTTTTTCTCAGTGCGCTAGTTCAACTGTCGCTGGGTAACACCGAAGCGCGATCATGGCGCCCAAATGTTGTCAAACGTTCGACACAGCGAAGTGTGGTGGTTTTTCTCCTGTTAAAGCCTGACTGTCTTTGATAAAGTCGTGGTCAGCGTTTGGAGCCTCATCCTAGATCTTAGTAAACCCAGTCTAACATTGTCGAGTGTCGACAGAAGGTTTATAAGTTAGGAAATATTTAGTCACCATAACTTTGCCCCCCTCCCCATCTTGTTCGAGCCATAGGCGGTCGATTGAAAAACATTTCTAAAACCCAGCGATGGCGGCGGATATCTTGGGAGACTATGATCCCGGCAGGATCCTCAAACTCGCGGCAGAAGTTGCTGATTCACCGGACAAAAAGGTAAAGCTTCTCATTTAATATTGTATGATATTATGTGTATTTCTGTCATCTTGATTTAAACGAATAAAGATTAAAAGATTTATTCACATCAGATGATCAGGTCAAAATCATTTTTTTGTCATATTCTTTGCCTCATATCATGCATATGTTATATGCTTCACCCTCTGGGTTTACCAGTACTGCTTCTCATGATCACTGTAAAGGTTATCGCAACAAGGAAATCAGAGATGTCAGACATCACCCCCTTACCCATACTGCTCTGCGAGTCCCACAATGATGGCGCGCTCAGAAACAAACACAATAGATGCACACATAAGTACAGTACAGTAACACACAAGACTACATTCCAGTAATGATATGAGCTGCTCCCTTGCAGGTGCCAGTATTACTGCTGGAGTTGCGGGACATCCTGGATATGGCCCCAGCTGGGAGTCCGAACGCACGCAAGATCCGACTAGACATCTGGACCTACGATTTATTGCAGGTAAAGTACTAACATTACATTTGTCTGTGATATAATTGCTAGCCTGAGTACCATCCTCCATAGTGACTGTTGGCTCAATGCTTGTACAAGTAGCTTGATAACAAGCGACAAGCATTGAGCCAGTGGTTACTACAGAGGATGGTACTGTAGGGTAATATTTTGCTTAAATCTGGCTCGAACAATATAAATCAATATCTACTAATTTCCCTCTGACTGTGATGTTTATTTGTTTATAGGTTCTGGTCCTGGTACTGAAGCAGGACTTCTCCACCATACACGGTGGCTGGGCCACAGCAGTTAAACTCTCCCAGATCCTCAGTACCTGCTGCGCCGGACTCGACCCTCCTGAAGCCAACGAGTTCTACGACCTCACGCTACCGTCGGCCACGGACAACCTCCTCATCCTGTCGCGTAGGATCCAGGTACGCTACGACAAGATCGAGGACCCGTCCTCGCTGATCAAACTCCAGCTGCTGAAGGACTTCCGTAGCGTCCTGGACACCATCAGCTGGCTCATCAGCCCCATCCCTGCTCTGATTGGTCACTTGCTTCACTCCCAGTTTCTCCTCCAGATGTTGCTGACGGACGACGTCGAGACTTCTCGTAGCGTGATGTCGCTGATCCAGAATGCCGTCCACGCCAACCCCACCGCCTTACAAACTTTGGAGGAGAAATTCCTGTTCAGTCTTTTGGATGAATTTGTGTACAAACTTTCGGCTAGCACAGACAGTACGTTAGGACGATCGGCCACAAGGACTATCCTAGACATGACTGAAGCGCATCCAACTATCGTAGAAATCCTCTGCGCAAGATTTAAGGGTTTGCGACCTCTCCTGGGTAAGTGGTCAGGAAAGGGATTCGAGAAAGAGCTGAGAGAACTGACCAAGGTACTTGACGCGGGAACCGTAGAACAAGTTGAGTCACAGAAGCTACACGACGCAGCGAGGAAGATTCAGGCAATGTACCGAGGGTATCGGATGAGAACGCAACTCAAGAAGGCTAATAAGGCGCTGTCGACGCTGCAGCGGAGTTTCAGGAAGAAGCGAGCGAACAAGGAGCAGGAACAGGCAGTACAGAAGCAGCAGGCCGAGCTGAAGCACCAGCTGCGCGTACGGCGTCAGCGCGCTCTGCGAGAGGCTCGGAGGAAGGAACTGTACCTGATGGAGTCACTGCCGGCTCCACAAGTCAACAAACACATCAGTCAGCAGCAAAAAAGTGCCGCCATCAAGATTCAGAAGATCTGGAGAGGACACAACTCTCGAAAAAAGTTCCAGGTATTAAACTTTAAAGTAAAATTTTTCTTTTTGTAATATCAATGGCCTGTAGGTTGCAACTTGCAATCTTTTTCCATATTTTGAGTCATTATTTTATTTAGTTTTCAAAGTCAAAGTACACAAACAGAGTGTGGTACAGTGTATGAAAAAAGGATCAAAGGATGTGAACAAAAATGGATTGTAATTTGAACAAATCTGATACAGAAACAAAAGTTACAAAACCCTATAATCATATAGCTGTTTACTCTACAAATATATCATTTGATGCCATTTTACCCCATTTATTAATGTTTAAAAATAACTATGCTGGTAGTCTACTCTAGTGTATAAAAGTGCTTGTCTTGAATATTTGAATATTCTAACACAAGCTGCTTCAATCCTTATATTTGACAGACAGAGAAAGGCAGCCGGGTCCAGTACCGTGCAGCGGCCCTGATCCAGCGACAGGTGCGGCTCTGGCTGGAAAGACGGCGCCGAGTGAAACTGGACGAGTCGTTCATGTTCTCACAACAGCTGAGCGACTCGCGTAGAGTGGAGCTTCAGGGAAAGATACGCGAGTACCGCGAGATGCACGCGGTACACGGCATCTCGCGGGAAAAGTTAAAGGAGCAACACGAGAACGCACATACGGTGCTCGCGTCGCACATGATGAGGAGAGCTGCATCACTGAAAGCTGACCAAAGGTTGGTAGAAATGAATTATCTTTCTTTCAGCTTTGACATGTCTATGTAGTACCCCATGTTTTACACAAAACACATCATTTCTTAAGTAAACAAATGTGCAAAGCTTTACATGTGGTTAAATACATACCTTGATGATCTGAAAAATTATTGGCCTGGTTGTATATTTTACTTGCAATTTTAGGATTACTCAGTCAAGAGTGAAGTTATAACATGAGCAATAAAGTTTTGAATATGTACTGGTGAATGCATACTTGTAGTCTATTCTCTCGTAACTGGCCTATGTTAACCTGAACTTGTACCTTTATTTCATCTTTAAATGTGTGATAAGAAACAGGAATACATTTAGTATCAGGGAGTGCTGCTAGTAGGAGGTCCAGAAAAGAAGGGCATCTTTGGGATCACAAGACCAACTCACCTACCAAATACCACCGCAATCCAACCATGAGAACTAGGTCACACCCTTGTTGACATACATCATGTACACACACACACACCTATCAAAAACAATACTCAGTCTAATACATGTTCCTCCTTCTTTTTTATCTATGTCTAAAGGAGAAGAGTGCTGTTGGCAGCGCTGGATACGGATGCTGAGATGATGATAGCTGCTCCCAAACTTGGGGAGGCAACAGAGGAGGACATCCTACTCTTCTCAAGGTGTGTAGTAGCTACAGGAAAATACCATGATTACAGGAAGTACTGAGAATTCATCTTCGTTTCCAAGGATTTCATTCTGCAGTTGGAACAATTCTGTAAGTACAGTAGTACTACGTTGATGAAAGTTAGACATCCAGGTAGTAAGATACACCAAAAATAATTACTCAAGCAACTGGATAAGATTTTGAAACAGTCAGACGTTTCAGACAGCATCCACTGTCTTTCGTCAGTAGTACTACATTCGCAGTGTCATACCGTAATTTATAAATCTTTGCAACAGAGAGGTCACAGTGACGACTGTACAGTGAAACCACCATGAACATTTCAAGATTTACCCTATATTAGCCAAGTTTCTCAAATTTATGGTAGAATCATTTTTCAAACTGTGTTGAATACAGTTCATCCATTGTTATTCTTAGTTTCCTCTTTTCTTGCGCAAGATCACTTCTATTTGGGGTTTCATTCATTAAAATTGTGGTATTAGCTTAATGCTTTATCTGATCTTGGAAATGTTGATATCAACCTAAAGTATAACATACAAAATTTCTAGTTGATTAACAAAAGGTTGTTTTTATGTTGTTTATAGCAAATCAGTCCCTGTAGCTGCCAAAGCTCGGCACTCCCATGCTGAACACATGCGAGCCATGAACCTGCAGTGGTACCAGAAGTTGGGCGACGAGTTCCAAGATGGCAGCCTTCGAGACGACTTGGAAGAAAACAGTGCCTATAACTTTTAGAATAGAAAACGGAATGCAGCTATGTTATCAAAAAGTGTTTCAAAGTCATATCTGTTCTCAACATGCCTTAAGTGTCATAATAAAACACAAATTCAGAATTAAACATGTCATTTGTATGGCATTTGGATACTTCCCTTGTAATAATTAAATGGTCTTTTTATAGACAGAACTATGTTGTGTGTGTAGATATGTAATCATTTTTATACTGTTTTTTTTTTTCATGATAAGCACACACTGCTTTGTCAGTTTACAATCTTTCTTTCTCTTAGTCAGCAGTTTTTCTTATCATTTCCAGAGATGGGGAGATAAAAATTTGAACAACTTGTAATTCTACAGGCTAGAAAAATTCAGACTTGGTATGGTAAACAATAGTTTAGCTACATGGATAAAGCAACATGCAAATGAAAAAGCCTGGATAACTGAAACTATTACAAAGTTATGCAAGGAGACACAAAATACTTCATTTGTTGTAGAAGGTTATGGAAAGGCAGGAACAAAATGCTATCGTGTTGGTTTTTGCAGATAGCATGTATTTCCCAAACTGCAGGTTAAGAGAAAGAAAAGTGTGTCGAGTCCTTCAACTAGATAACACCCTCTGCACCTGTTTGTGCTACATTTGAAGACAGACATGTGACAGGGACTAATTGTGCCCTCTGGCCACAGTAAAGCATTCATGCCACACGATTAAACAGGTACAAAGACACCGGGCTTTAGTTCAAGCATCAAATGATTTATTCAAAGAGAGTAAACCTTCTGTTCCCATATGCTAATTCTTAACATACAGCCATCTAACGCGTGATAAAAACGTCTTAAAACATATATGACAGACGAATTCGTTTGAAAACTAAGAAGAATTTACATGTACGTAACTGGCCACAAATTGCCTGAAAGTGCTGTCAATCAAAATGAACGGGCCCTGAATATCGTTTGAAGTTGTTGTCAATCAAAATGGAGACTAAGTACATGTTTCATTACGTGATTAGTTTTTAAGCGCCCTTTCCCGAATTGTCTGTATCTGTATAACCCTTTGGCATAACACACCAGCAAAATGTAACACTTAGACAATAAGCTCAACAATATCGATATAACTTTAAAGCAGGGAAAATTCCTCCATTTTCGTTTACTTTCTGGGGGAAAATTGCAACTTTGAACCGTATACGATGTGTACTGCTTCGTTGCCTGTCAAGAAGTTCTGTAGTCAGAAGACGTCTAGGCTTCGGGGTCGTCTTGGAAGAGAAGAAAGCCGGAGAAGCTGGTGTATTTGCCGATGTCGTTGCTAAAGGTTTGTGCCCCCTCGGCGATCACGACTGTCACCTGAGAGAAAATGTCAATATCAACAAATTAGGCATGTTTGCACAAATTTGACAAATCGTCTACGCTGAGAAAACACATCTGCTTGGATTCAGGTTACATATGTAGTAACCAATGGATGGAGACCCTTGAGCGAGCGAAATTAGATTTGTGTGACCTATGACTTTGAAAACTGAATGATTATTATTTGAGAGTCAACAGTTGCAGAACGTCCAAAAAACACATCTTCATCAATGAAATTCGTTACGAATGAGATTTTTGGTCGCTCAAAGGTCACCGCTTTAGTGTCACTGAAAACGTACGTAGCCAAAGGGCACGTACATGTATGTTCATTAGTGCAGAAATTAGTAGTTGTCTAATACCACGAGGAAGGAAACCGTATTTTGAATGTAGCCTTTTGAGATAGCAGCTTGCCAAATCTCTCACGTGCACTAAAATGTATTCTCTCTCAAGAAGTGTCGTTTGGAGGTTTAGAAAATTCAGCCATGGAATAATTATTTCCGTCGAAAGGGCTTTGGCCAACGCATTCGTTGTGCAAACACAGTGTAAAATACACCATGATTTTATAAGCAGCTTGAAAATAGAAAATCTCCGAGACGCAATGTATTACTAATATTCTTGACATGGTATAGATTTAAAAGGCATTAGACCAGGTTGAAATGTTTGCTGAATTTGTATTTTTCTCTTACAAATATTTGAATGTTTTAACACCACAGTTTTCGTCCCATTGGCAGTCGACCAGTTTTTAAAGTTTACAAATCAACTTATCAATATCAACAGTTTAAAAAAATCAAAGATTTTCAACAAACCTTGTCCTTCTCGTATAGATGCAAGATGATGGTGTTGGAGGCGGTTTGCGGGTTCAGGTTAGGGAACCTTGCGGGGTCGATGTCATCCGCGTACACTCCGGCCATCTCCTCGCCGTTCTTGTACAACCCCAGGTACATCTTAAACTCCGACCGCTTCTGACCGCTCCACGAGAACTGATATGTCCCTGTACGTGTGAGAACGAACATGGGGGTTGCAAAAGACGTAGAGAACTAGTCGCTATTATGTTTAATACAAAAATGCAGAATGTACCTTTAAACCATCACTACAAGTACTTTTCCTTCATATCATCTTTAGGAGCGCTTTGATTATTGACCAACATAACCAACATATCTACATTACGCTGAAAATCTTAAAGAAACCCATTACTTTTTACAAGCTTTTTTCAGTTCCTTGTATACCTAGAGAAATGCCGACTCAGTAACATGATCTTACCTGCGCACGGTGCAGTGAAGGTATTGGTGTGCATGCAGAACGCTCCCCCTGCGTTACTGTACATGTGGTCGTACGGCAGGATCTCGTCCCGCCTGGAGGGCCCGAAAGACGACAGCCGTGCGACGGAGAAGGCTACTCGGGCGGCCGGCTTGGGGGGCACGGGGGGAGGCTGTGGTTGCGAGGCTGTCGTCGTTTGCTGGGCGGCGGTGGTTGTCGCTGCAGGTGGCTGGGCGGTGGTGGTCGCATTTGCAGACGGCTGGGCGGTAGTGGTCGCATTTGCAGGCGGCTGGGCGGTAGTGGTCGCATTTGACGGTTGGGCGGTGGTGGTCACATTTGCAGGCGGTTGAACGGTGGTAGTAGCCGCGCTGGTAGTGGTGGCGTTCGCTTGCTGGGTCGTGGTGGTGGTTGTCGCCGTGGTTGTCGGTGGGGTTGCCGCAGTGGTCGTTTTTACCGTTGTGGGATCTGCCGGTGTCGTTTCCGCTGGCGACAGCGTCGATTCGTCGGCTTCCGGGAGGTATACCGGGTTCGCTTCTTCCCGGATTTTGAACTCGACTATTCTGTTGCCATCTAACAGAAAAGACAAAATGAAGGATTGTTACCCAAGGCACAATCGCTTCTTTTTCTTCTTGACAACCATACATGTAACAGCGGATCGATTAGTACTTTACGATTTTCCATTACGATAGCAAAAAAGGCATCCTTACAGAAAGCAAAATTATAGATCTGCACAATTTACAACACATATTATTTTTACTCAAAAGTAAATTGAATGTTGATGTAGATCGAGTTGGCAAGTATACGAATTCGAAGAAAACGGAGACCAATTTTTTGTCTAAAAAAGAGCTAGGAACTGATTTTTCACACTCACCGTCGTAATATAAGGTATCGCTTCTGTGCTTTTGTAGAACACCACACCTTGCGCTCGGCAACACCCCAACCAACGCAACAGCAACTAGAACACACAAACTTCCCGCCTGGAACTTCATGATTTTTCACTCGAGAAATACGCGGCCCCGTCAACTTTAAACACACGAAGGGAAGGACTTCTCTGGTCTGATGGAAGCAGAACGACAAACGCCGTATTTATAGGTAATTACAGGTTAGACAACGTCACAGCGTATTCTTTACAGGTGAGTTGATTAAAAGTCAATTATGATACAAAAGACATGCTAATGAATTGTGTCTGCAGGTCATAAGACTATCACGGGATGGTCACAAGACTACAACCTGCCCTGAGGGTAATTGATGAAGAAAAGGATCTTGCTGAGAGGTAAGAATGCGGAATGTCAATTGTACGTTCTTCAGTTTTCGGTTGTTTATATAGACAACAAATAGTCTTACCATGAATCTGTATACTAGTATCTTATATCGGTGTGTTAGAATATATCTCATTACAAGATAAGGAATCAGCCGGCCATCGATACTTGGTCAGTCCTGTTTTAATTAGATTATCGTAATTGAGAGAATGCTAACGAGCTTTTGGAAGTCATTTTGTGGGTGATAATTGTCCTTTCTTCAAAATTAAAGTTACGGAATAATCGTCCAGCAGACAACTTGCATCATAACCTTTTGCTGTTCAACTTGGAGTGTGCTATCAGAATGTGATACCATTAAACCTTTGCTGGGGACCACCTATGCATAAGGGATCTCCTGGCATGCGCAACTGTAGCACCTTTTAGATGCATGGTTCCTTAGATTATTTTGACAAGAACCCAAGCATGAAGAATCCTGCCTATAGTGCCCTTCTGTCTACTGTGAGAATTATTTTTCAAGTCACTCGAGCGGGTACCGTAGATATGTTTGACTGTATCATATTACACCAAGAGTGAGAAAAATAAGGCCCAAACCCTGTACAAACTGTCGTTTACTTAAAGTATCCAATACTGTTGATACCTGATGAGATAGGAAATGTTTCCTGAGTATTTGTAAACCCCGTTTCTCTCAGTGGGCCACTTTTAATGTAGTCATAATTCTCATCAGGTGAGTCGAGATAGTCTTGAGCTTTGGTGTCTGGAAGTTGACTTCGGACATTGTTACTGTCGTGGGAACAATTAAAAGAGTAAGAAGAGAAAAAAATCGTCGTTCGGTTTAAATTTCGCTAGTCGTGTCACTGACACAATTGATAAACGACATGCCACTGCTAAACATAGTTTAATGGACTGACTCGAGATCGTCACATGATGTGTAGGATGCCCTAAGGCGGCACAGTATCCCGGAACAATGAACAGAACACCTTGATGATCATTCAAGCAGACAATGGTGACAAAGGATAGCTTAGACAACTAGTGCTATCGGCTTGGATATGAGCAGAATTATGAGATATTTTCCGGTCCAAAACTGAGCTTGTGTATGAAATGTTTCGGTCAAACCCTTTCCCTTTCTGCCATTTTGCTCAACATCTTGCGCAACTTTTGCCTCGTAGAATGTATTTCTTTTTTATACTTCTTTACCCAACCACATGTAAGTCAGAATAGGCATAGAATGTGTCATTTCACACCCAGTTTACGTATATGAATAAACTACGTTTATGAAAAACATACACTGTCATTATTGATGACGTTACTCGTTATTCTCGAAAAGACAATGTGAAACACATATGCGCGAGCTATATATTCATGCTGCTCATTTTCGAGAGCCTGATAGTATGTACTTTTTTATTCAAAGAAAACATCAAATAATACAAATGAAGTGACATAGACGAAGTGACGGCGGACTCAAGTTGTACTCAACTTATATTCTCGCCGTCACTTGTACATTTATGGAAAATAAAATGTTTGACAAGACGTGTGAATAGGTGAATGAATACATGTAAATACATAACAGAAGCCTAGTTGGAACGTGAGTCCAAAACTCCCCTCCCAGAGGACGAAAAGCAAAAAAGGACACATATCTAATAAAGTCTAGTTGCTGTAATGTAATCTTGGGTAGCTAGCATGATTTTCCTGTTGATCAGAAGAACAAAGCAAACTACCACGGAGAATTAGAAGCTGTTTAACGTTGTCAGAGAGGGTGTTTAAATTGATTGTGTGCCCGAGGATCTCAGAAAGCCTGCCGAAGAGAACCGAACGCTGGTGGGTATATGTAGGGCAGTGTAATAAGTAATGCGTGATCGTTTCGTCTGGACACCCTCATTAGCTACAGGCTTGACTTGTAACAAGTTTCCGAGTAAAAACACTATAGTATGTACTGTATTTGCTAGTTGAAGGTTCAATGTGGTCACTTAGCAGACAAGCCAACATAGCTGTCGCCTGTGGCTATGCATGGCGATAGCATTGTAAGTGTCATTCCCCTTTAGTCATGAGATCGGCAACATTCATGATATAACGAAAACATAATATCTACCATACTGAAAGAATGAAGAGATGCTGTTTCAATCCCGTTGACTTCGGAACTTGTTGCTTTTGTAGTAACAATTGAGTGAAAAGAAGAAATTTCGTGGTTCGGTTTCGCTAGTAGTGTCACTGACACATTTGATAAACGGCATGTCACTGCTAAAATAATTTTCAGGACTGACTCGAGATCGTCACATGATGTGTAGGATGCCCCAAGGCAGTGTGGTATCCCGGAACAATTACTAGTACCAAAATACCTAAGTTAATGATCATCCAAGCATACAATGAAGGATAGTTTAGACCACTACATCGACTCGGAACAGAATCGTGTGACATATTTCGGTCCAGAACTATGCTTGTGTGTGAAATGTTTCAGTCAATGCAAACATTTCCCTTTTCTCTAATTTTCAAACCTTTATCTTCTTCTGTAAGTTTCAAACCTTTTTCCTTTTCTGTAATTTTCCCTGTTCCTTTTATCTGAATTTCTTCAACGTCTTGCGCAATTTTATATAATCGATATCCACCTCGTAAAATTTGTTTTTGCCGACCTTATAGTTATACGAGCTTGTCCGGTTCCCCACTACATGTAAGTCAGAAAAGATTTAGAGTCATTTCACATTCAGCTTAAGTTTATTAGTGAACTACTGAAAATAGTACTAGTCACTCTCGAAATGACTGTAATATGTGTATGTAGAAAACCTACAATATTGAGTCGAACCATCATTGAAAATATGTAATGTTTAATGAAAGAGTTTATCTTTTTAGTTTTTAAAGCCAGCCTTAAACTGTGATACCTTTGCTTAATGAGTTCACTTCTTATATGTCATGGTGACAATCCACCATATATGTGCCTAGCTGTCATAATGCATAGCGATAGCCCTGCAAAGGTCATTCACCTTTAGTCATGGGACCGACGACACACATACAGGTACTCAGACATACTTTAGAAATTGAGATGCTGTATTCATGACATAACTATACTCAGGACACGAGTTTCCACATGACGAAAACGAAATATCTACCACACTGATATACTTAGCCGTGCATATGATATACCATATTTCTGTACGTAATTCAGCTTAAAGAACCTGCTACAAATACAAATTAGTTCTGATTACGTGTGCAACATGTACAGTGTGTGCTTATATGGCAATGCTAACCTCAAACAATCCGTACAGCATCATACATAATAATCTAAAAACACTAGAATCCATAAATCACTCAAATTATGTCTATTATAAGATGGACTAGCGAAAGGCATCTTAAGACATTGAACAGGTATGTTTCTCTTAACTACTCCTAGAAGCTTTCCGCATCATAACCCAAGTCCGCTCACATACTAATCCTGCCGACTCTTGACAAGCTATACCAAAACTCTGAACAGTAAACCCGATCTCATGGAGCTTTCCGAGCAGCTCGGCCACCCATGTTTCACATGGTACACTGTTATATGGACCATATTGCTGTGTGGATCGGCTTACAAGTATCTGTCCCAGAGTGTGTACCATACCGCTCACCATATCCTCAACTTCCTTACTGTTAGCGCCTACTTGTGTGTTGTATAGTGGATGATGTACGATTTGCCGTACTGCCATCTGTGGGTTCACTTTGAATGAAACGACGTCATGAGCGCAGGGTTGATAACTCTTCAGTGCTTCGATGAGCGGCTGGATCTGGTAGAAGTCAGCCTCCATCTCGAGTAGAGGGAGTTCCTTGAAGTCTTCAGGAAGGACCAGCTGGCTTGTACGGAGGAAGTTCAGGACATGTCGGAAGAGCGTGCCGTCACGATCTATGAAGTATCGCCCCTGGTTGTCTAACAAGGCGTCCAAGTCCCCACCAAACATGGCGCCCAACATGGAGTCTGGGTAGCGGGTCAGTGTGGATCGGGCGGTGGTGTAGATGAGACCGCCGACGTTTAGGGTAACAATAGAGCCGCTCATCTTTATCGGTATTTACTTTGAATAACTGTGGAATAATACAATGAAACTGATAAGTCATTAAACATATGAAGCTCGTGAGTCATGAATTGCTTCTGTGCGTGTAGGATACATGAAATTTGCCAATATGAAGACTTTAAAGAAATTACACGTAAACCATGACCACGTTTGTCACTGAATTGGGGATTGCGACTAGCCCCCACACAGACAGACAGACAGACAGACAGACAGACAGACAGACAGACAGACAGACACACGGACAGACATGCTAAAAACTAGTTCCACGACCTCAATCCTCAAGTGACATATCGTTTTTCTTATTCATTATGGCAATAAGAACCTCATTGTAATGGGTAAATCATATCAGTTGATCATCTTCTCTACCCAAATAACACAAGTTTCAAACTATGAAAGTGTTAGCTTAGCTATTGTAGCATTTCTTCATGGATTATGTAGATGAGGCCCTAATTTGCATGCTTTCTGTCTGATAATGTCCACATTTACTTAACTTCCAAATGCTGCAAGAATGAAATCCCCATCATTTACCACTAGATAGATTTATAGTATTAGTCATTAATTATGCAAATTAGGTATTCATTTGCATAATTGATATCTGTCGATATTCCTCTCTTTCTCAGTTACCAATGTCTTGTATTTGGGAGTTAAATGATATCATGCAGCGGATTTATAAATTATTTATGCAAATTAACTCCAGATTTGCATAGCATGGTCAGAACACGATATATCAAAACAGGAAGTTCCGGTGCAGCGCCATAGAAAGTCGCTATCTATAGGGAACCAAAATCTAATCATGTCGAGGTATCACCAAGACCTACCCACCTACCAAATATGAAGACAATTTATACAGGAATTCTCGAGTTATCGTGTACACAAACAGACAAACAAACACGCGGACGCTGACCAAAACATAACCTTAGCTTTTTGGCAAAGGTAACAAACCGCAATCTTTATGGAGGTAGTCCATTTTTCAAGGAAGCAACAAGTGTGCCCCCAATGGCGGATGCTACCGGTGTTTTTGTTGCTAAGGACTTACCGTCAACTACCCAACATAGAGCAGCAAGAAAATGTTACCTGTTTGGCCACTGCAAGTCGGATACAGACACAGTATGTGACTTAAAGCCTCAGGCCACACACCGCAAATTAACGGTTGGCTTTTGTTTAGTTTTGCTTACCCGGAAGTAAAACTAAGCCCATTCGAAGATTCCAGTACGCATGTGCAGTGCCCAAGGTGAAGGCGTAAACAAACCCGTCTGGGCATTGTTATGCAAATCGAGACAAAGTCAATACTACTACTCACCATGCGAGAACTGTTTACAAGCCAGACTGAGGCCTTCACCCTTGGCACTGCACCGTGCATACTCGAATCTAGCTCGAATCTACGAGTGGGTCTATAAGGGATGACCCCGTGTCCAGGCTACACTATGTTCTCAATCAGAATCAGGATTTACTGTTGAAACATTTGCACTGTTAGGTACCTTCAACTATTTTGCAACATTCGTGATCACTCTGCGTTAAACAGGTCGTTTTGACATTTTTTTATTTCTCACTATGAAGCCTATGTGGGCAGCAAAGACTTATCTTAGACAATAGAGGAATTGTCATTATACCAATTAGTTTCGACTTGACGCAAGCGATCTGTCTACCATACTGGAGGGCTTTCCGACCGCTACATTTAAAACTTATAAAGCAATTCAAGTTACAAAACTAGCTACGAATATCAAGTAGGTCTAATTCTATTACTTGCACAAGAGCCAATCATCCGTACATAATTATATCATTGTAAAATCACCACTAAGCTATAAAATCATGTACATGATTACAACATGTTGAAGAGCGTCTTAGGTTTAACAAGTTCGTTTCTCTGTCTTAAGAATTACTTTTTTTTCGTACCATGACCCAACACGCAGGTATGCCGTCCCTGGCTACACAACTCTGAACAGTAAAACCTATCTCGTGGAGCTTTCCGAGCAGCATAGCCACCAACGTTTCATGTTTTACCGGCAGGCTAGCGCGTGCAAAATGTTTTTGATAGAATTGTCTCGCTTGTATCTGTAACATGTCGTCCACCATATCCTCAACTTCTTTAGTATTAGCGCCA
This sequence comes from Branchiostoma lanceolatum, assembly GCA_035149815.1. Classification (NCBI taxonomy): domain Eukaryota; kingdom Metazoa; phylum Chordata; class Leptocardii; order Amphioxiformes; family Branchiostomatidae; genus Branchiostoma; species Branchiostoma lanceolatum. Next base: position 26,274,363 of record CM068866.1, on the reverse strand, counting down.
ACTATTACATAGGGTGGGTGAGACCTTGTCACTGGTTTGACAGTAAACGAAACAACGTCTTGATCGCAGCGTTGGTCGATACGTGCCTTGTAACTTTTTACAGCCTCTATGAGTGGCTGGATCTGGTAGAAGCCAGCTTCCATCTCGAGCAGAGGGAGTTCGTTGAAGTCTTCAGGAAGGACCAGTTGGCTTGTACGGAGGAAGTTGAGCACATGTTCGAACAGCCTGCCGTTCCGGTCTATGAAGTACCTCCCCTGGTCGTCCTGCAGGGTCCCCAAGTCCCCACCAAACATGGCGCCCAACATGGAGCCTGGGTAGCGGGTCAGGGTGGTAATCATCGTTCTATAGACGTGACCGCCGACGTCTAGATTCACGATGCCTTTAGAGCTACTCATATTTACCGATATCAAGGGTGAACAAATCTGTAATATGGAAGTAAATAGAAGTTAGTAAGTTGCGAATCGTGGTAGGCGCGGTGGACTTTGAACTGCCATATAATCATATGATTGTCACAGTAGACTTTGGGCTGAACACATGAATGCGAGTCTTTTAATAGTCAAACTACCTTGTTGTACTTCGTTTGAAACAACGATCCAGTTGGGAGCAGATTAATTACTGGCGTACACATGCGTTGGTCAGCTTGAAGGTAACAAGTGTCCTACCACAATGTACAACCACGACATGTCGACAATGTGTTTATGGCCAAGTTTGAAAAGAGAAGTTTGCAAAATTACCAATAACACAATAAGACAGCACAATACCTGATTTGTGAAACAGGAATTTAGATATGCTCAGCAGATGATACCCTTGAGACTTGGTCTCACACAGTTTCACCTACGCGGAGTTAAACGATGAACTTGTGCCCAGGGTACGCTAGGTCTAGATGTATGCTGGGTACGGCACAGTCAGGTGATAGAGCAAGGGTCGGAGTGTGAAACTTTGTCATGTTGTCGAATGAGTTTCGAGTTCACACATACCTTAATGGTACATTTTATATATTGGCTTCTATCAAAAATGGGTCAGTTCTTCATTCATATTGTTATAGATACATAAACCCTTCCATAAATGTCTCTTACCTGTATATTAACCTTATCGCCTTTCTACTAATTCTAGTTGGAGGTAGCGACCATTGCCTAGATGAGCGACACATTGGAAACAATTTTGAAAACAGAAGCAAAACTCACACAGGTTTATTCAAATATCATCTTCCGTCTATTTATGAACTGCAAAAACATGCATACGAAAATCATTGGCATCATATTTTTATCATGTCGTGTCAAGGGTACTCGTTACTCTTAGTATTGCATGCTGCTATGTTTTGCTAATGTCTACATGTATTCTAATGATCGTTATAAGTTTGACTTAAGAACTACCACACAAAGTCACTCAAAGCTTTTACTTTTCAGTTACTGCTGTTCCGATTCGTATACATATATACAGCATACAGTGCTTAGGATTATTACCCTGGTCAATATTCACCGACGGAGGCCATATAGAGCTCAGCGTGGACCTTTGACGAGTTTGATTTCGTGTCACGTGACCTACAACATACAGGAAACAAGAGTCTAGGTTGCATAATTTTGCGATAGCTACACCCTGTTCAGATACAAGACAGCCTACCCCCTGAAGGAATTATTATCTGTTATACAATTTACAATGCTATGTACGTTCAATAATTTTTGAAACCTTCGTGAATACTCTCCTTAAACGGTTCATTTTAACATTTGTCATTACTCGTCATGAAACCTCAGCTAATTAATTACCTGTATGGGCAGCAAATATTTATTTTAAACAATGGAATAATGTTTAAGTCATTATACCAGTTAGTGTTTCGACTTGACATAAGGGAACTGTCTAAAGTACTGGAGGGATTTCATACATCTACACAGTGCATTATCAAGCCAATCAAGTCACCAGGTACAAATATAGATCACCAGGTACAAATATAGATCACTAATTCCATTACCTGCACAGCGTGCTTATAAGCAAATGCTTAATCAAGTTCAGTTGTGTACATCATCCGTACACCATAATCTCATTTTGAAATCACCACTAAGCAAAAATTATTACAACGATTACAACATGTTGAAGAGCGTCTTAATGTTTAACAGGTTTGTTCCTCTTGCCTTACGAGTTCCTGGAGCTTTTTCGTACCATGACCCAAGGCGTAGGTATGCCGTCAATTGCTACACAACTCTGAACAGTAAAACCTATCTCATGGAGCTTTCCGAGCAGCATAGCCACCAACGTTTCATGTTTTACCGGCAGGCTAGCGGTAATAGCGCGTGCAAAATGTTTTTGGTAGAATTGACTCGCTTGTGTCTGTAACATGTCGTCCACTATATCCTCAACTTCTTTAGTATTAGCGCCAACTATCACACAGGGTGAGTCCGACCTTGGCATGACAGTAAACGAAACAAAGTCTTGAGCGCAGGGTTGATCGATACGGTCTTTGTAAGTCTTCAGTGCATCGATGAGCGGCTGGATCTGGTAGACGTCAGCCTCCATCTCGAGCAGGGGGAGTTCCTTGAAGTCTTCAGGAAGGACCAGCTGGCTTGTACGGAGGAAGTTGAGGACATGTTCGAACAGCCTGCCGTTCCGGTCTATGAAGTACCTCCCCCGGTTGTCCTGCAGGGTCCCCAAGCCTTTACCAAACATGGCGCCCAACATGGAGTCAGGGTAGCGGGTCAGGGTGGATAGGGTGGTGGTGTAGATGTGACCGCCGATGTTTAGGGTAACAATAGAGCCGCTCATCTTTATCGGTATTTACTTTGAACAACTGTGGAATAATACAATGAGACTGAAAAGTCATTGAACATGTGAAGGTCGTGAGTGATACATACTTGCATACCTGCTTGTATGGGATATGTGAAAATTTGCTAGTCAAGACCTTCAAATATACACGTATACCATGACCATGTTTGTCAAATTGGGGATTGAGACAAGCCCACGGACAGACAGACACACGAACAGACACACTAAAAACTAGAGTTCCATGGCCTTATTCCTTCGCCTTTTCGAGTGACATCATAAATGTTTCTCATTTATCATGCAAATAAGTACCTCATTATAATGGATAAATCATGTCAGTTTATCATCTTCTCTACCCAACTAACACAAGTTGCTCAATGTACGAACGTGTTAGCTTAGCAAAGAAGGCTATTTTAGCATTTCCTCAAAAATTATGTAAATGAGGCCCTCATAATGTCCACATTTACTTAACATCCAAATGCTGCAAGAATGAAATCATTTACCCCTATAGAATGTAGTATTTGTTATTAATTACGTTGTATTTGATTAAGTATTCATTTGCATAATTGATATCTATCAATATATAGTTACACATGTCATGTGTTTGCGAGTCCTATAATCGCATGCTGCGTTCGAAAATACATATTTATCATGCAAATTAGCTCCTTATTTGCATAGCATGTTTAGAACGCGAGATATCAAAACTGGAAGTTCCGCTGCAGTACCATCTAAAGTCGCTAGTGGCCCAAGATCTAATCATGTCCAGGTCTCACCAAGACCTACCCACCTAGCCTGATTGAATCGCACTTATAGCGGCCGCCCGTAACCGGTCAGTCCGCGGATAGGGACCATAAAAGTCCGGGACAGCGGGAGTTCACGTTCTACAGACTACCCACCTACCAAATATGAAAACAATTCATACAGACACTCGAGTAATCGTGTGTACACACAGTCACACAGACAGACAGACAGACACGGAACGCTGACCAAAACATAATCTTCTTGGCAAAGGTAACAATACCGCAATTTTCATGGAGGTAGTGTTACCTCGAAGTCCATTTTTCACGGACGCAACAAGTGTGCCCCCTCCCCCCTCACGGCCACCTGGCGAATGCTACCCGTGTTTTTGTTGCTAAGGGCTTAGCACCGAAGTCACCAAACTACCCAGAAAAGAGGTGGTGGAATATGATACCTGTATGGACACTGCAAGTCGGATACAGACACTATATGTCATTTAAATCCTCAGGTCACACACCGCAAACGGTTTAGTTTTGTATAGTTTCGCCTACCCGGAAGTAAAAAGAAGCCCTTCGTAGATTCGAGCACGCATGTGCAGTGTCCAAGGTGAAGGCTCTGAGACGTAAACAAAACCCGTCTGGGCATTGTTATGCAAATCGAGACAATGTTGATACTTCTCGACAATTTTTTTGCAAGCCAGACTGGAACCTTCACCTTTGACACTGCACATGCGTACGGAATCTACGAATGGGCTTATCAAGCGGTTCATGGTAACAACAGGGTCAGGTGCTAAAACAAGAATCGGAGTGCGAACCTTTTGTACGTTCCATGACTACGCTATATAGCTACACCATGCACTGAATCAGGAACAGACAGCCTACGTCCTGCATGATTTATAGTTGTACCATTTGCATGTTCGGTGCGTTCAATTATTTTGCAACCTTCGTGATCACTCTCCGTTGAACAGGATGCGAGGCGTCTTTTAACATACTAGCTGCTTCATGCCAGTTTTCATAGTGAAACTGCAAAGTTCCCAGGCTTTTTTTTTTCTCAATGAGTGCTAATTCTCCCCATATGAAACACTGCAATGCAACATTAACCCTCCAGTAAAAGGCACGATACAAGGCTCTCTCTACACATGAATTTATGGCATGGCCAATTACAACGGTACAGTGCGACATGATTGTGACCAATGTTGGCGTTTACTTAGCCAACGGTTTAAAAAAACGGAGTCTGTAAGATTACCCGGCATACAATAAGACAATACCAGATTTTCGAAACAGGAAGTTGGATACGCTCGACAAATGTTGCCCCTCACGTCGAAACTGACGGCTAAATCTTAGTTTCGCCTACGTTGAAGTAAAGTAAGGATGTCATGATCAGGGTAGGCTAGACGTATACTGAGTACGACACAGTCATCGGGTGATAAAGTAAAGGTCAAAGTGCGAACTTTTGTAAGTCGCATGAGTTTTAAGTAGAAACCGACCGTAATAGTATATTATCTGCAACGGCATTCACAAAAACGACCATATTTTCATCATTATCTTTTGATCCATGATAACCCTACCAGGCTACCAAAATAATCAGTGGTGTATCCTTATCGACCATTGTCGACAGCGATATGTTATAACGTTTTTGTTATAACGATATGTTATAACGGTATGCGAGAACATAATGGAGATGAAGAAAAACTCGACCCCAGCTTTATTTGTGAACAGCTGAAAGCATACATGTACAAACAATCATTGTGGTACATAAGACGTCACTTCTCACAGCAGTGAAGATGACCAAAAGGATCACTATCATATTATTATTATCTACTTCATATTGTGTGATGTCTTTATTCAATACGGTCTCACTTAGTATATCAGTTTTCGCCGGTGATGACTACATCATCATTCTCAAACCTTCTAAGCAGGCCTGCGACGTAGATGAAGCGACCTTGGCTTTGTGTCTTAAGAATCCTATCCTTATGTCTTTCACAGAGTCCCTAGTCGAGTAACGCAGTAAATGCGATGATTTAAGTATAACCGTATGCGTTATGTTCGTCACCGCCAGGGTCCTTTCCCATCATGACCCGGACAGCTCTGATCAGCTCCTTGATCTATTTGAACTCAGCCTCCTTCTCGAGCAGACGGAGTTCCCTGAAGCCATCAGGAACAACCAGCTCGCCCAGTCGGAGGAAGTTTAGGACGTGTCGGAACACCATTCCGTCTCGATCTATGAAGAAACGACCTTGACCGTCCCACAAGACGGGCAAACAGTCATACGTGTCATACGTGTTTTGTCTGACCTGATCATGATAACGAAACTCTTTGCCCAACTTGGAGTCTGGGTAGCGGGTAAGAGTAGCTCGGGTCGTTGTGTATATTTGACCGCCGACATTTAGGATCATTTAGAGTCACGATATGGAGCTCATCTTTCCTGAAGGCCTTTGACGATAATGCTTGTTTGATTGAACAACTTTAGAACCTGGAAAAAATGAGACAACAGTTGGTATAGGAAGTCATAAACGTACGTGGCAGCGTGATGGACTCTGTGACTGAAACCCAGTTGGTTTCGGTAATCTTTAGACTTTGGGGTGTACGTACACTCTGCAGTATATATGGCAACTTGATTTGTTAGGACCGAGAAAATTCACGGTACAGAACGCAGTACATGTGGCGGAAGTTTTAATTCTCCAGTGCTAAGTGGCGTAACGGTGAACAATAATTAAAATACAATACCTCGTTTTAGAAAACCGCAAGCCAGGTATGACGTCAGATCGGTCACTTCAAGCTCAGTCCCACACCACGGGCCAATGACTTAATCCTCGTGATCTCGCCTCAGGGCTGACGTCACTTGGAGCAGGCGCAGTGAGTGCTTCCTCGGAGGCAAAGAAGTCCCTATATCTTGGTTTCCATGCACTGATAATTTCTTGAAATTTTTTGGTGGGCGAGTTTAGCTAAGGGTGTGATATTTTCGGCCTTACTAGGACAAGAGGGGTGCAAGATCGTGTTATTTGGTTAAAGCACCTTCTTATTTTTTTTAAAGTGTGAATGACACAATTGAGTAAGAATGTTGGTACATTTGTTGCTGATTCATATTAGCTCTCCAGTGGGTTTTGTACGTTGTAATCTAGTCGTTTTAAATTGCTTTTTTCTGTGTATTTTTCCATTGACATGAGACCCTAACATTCAGTCGGCGATGTTTGTCCTATTTCATACAAGTGACATCGCGGCCCCGTGACATGAATCTGAACGACTGGTCTTTGGTCAAAGGTAGCTGAAGGTCAGTTCCGCCCACTCTGCTCAATCGCGCCACTTGGCCGCTGGTCACGTGTCCAGACCCCAGAACAATTAGGTCAACATGATTTATGCTTCATCATGCAAGCTTACTGCGCATGTGTAAACTTTTATCCCTGGCACACCCACACAAAGTGCGATCACTAGCAGCCGAGTGAGAGAGCGGACAGGATGACGCTCTCCTCGGGCCTTTTGGCCTCACTGCTCTGCCTGGGCTTTCTCGGCCCTGGCTTAGCCCAGAAGCGTACAGAAGAATGTAGCTGTACCCCTCAGCACGGATCCTTCCACAACCATCACGCGATGCTTCTGGACGGGTCCCGTGACGTCAGCCTAGCCGAGTACAACGGTACAACCCTTCTGGTGGTCAACGTCGCCACCTTCTGAGGGTTCAACGAGCAGTACATCAGTCTGAATGCACTAAGGACCATAATGGTCGACCAGAAAGGTCACCGTTTTGAAATCCTGGGTTTCCCCACCAACAACTTCGGTCTTCAAGAGCCCGCACCTAACAGCAAGATCTTAGACTGTGTCAAGTGAGTACAGGATTGATTATGTAATAGGCGTTGAGCTGTGTTTGCTTTTCTTGGGCTTATTGTTTGTTGGGTTCCAAGTTCCCGACAACACGATAAGAACACAATCTTATGACGCACACACAGTCATGGTTACTGTGCTTTACATCTACAGTGTGTGAATGTGTACTAGTGTGTTCCCTGATAGATTTATATATACATGCCATTCTACACCGTGTCCGTAATTGTTTTACCGCGAACCTTTGATGCGGTAACACGATAAGCAAAGTTGGATTTTGCGAGATCCCGTTCTTAACAGATTTTAGTGCGGTCTACGTTTTCCAGCAGACGACATTTTAGGGTCCCGATGTCAAGAATGTTGCTGATATATATAGCAAGACATCTTGCTCAAAATCCTGTCTGTTTAAGAACCACTTCTTGTTCCCCATTTTTATTTGCTCCAACAGACGACCTTGGATGACGACCTTGGAAGTCCAGTCCCAAACGACCGATGATGTTTAATCACCGCGCGCGTCAGAATAGTCACGCGGTTTAGAATAGTGACTAATTATTAACTTACGGGACCAGTTCGGTACCTAAGACAAATACACATTTACTGGGACTGTTTGGTCTTTAACTTACGGGACCAGTTCGGTGCCTTAGACAAATACACATGTACCCGAACTGCTTGGTCTTTCTACCGTACAAAATGAGACTTCATAACGATTTGTCATTGAAGAACTGTGTTGCCCTCAGAAATACAGATACAACTTTTGGCCTCTTCCTAATGTATTTTCCTTTCCGCAATGATGTTTTTACATTTTACACGAATGCATCTCTTATATGCGTTAGACCAAATTTTGACCGGTTACTGACCCCTCTCAATGTCCAGCCTGTGTGCTGCACTTTGAAATGTTTAACAGTCAAGAGATAGCAGTTTTTTTTAGGTCAGATTTAAAGTTGAAGAATTCAAGGCAGATCTCTTATGTCATGATGAAGAATGATGTCGTTTGTCACCCAGTCTAAACAAACAAACAAACAGAAATAAGTAGGTTATCAACATCGTAAGTCATGATGGGCTGATAAGATCTCCATAAATCATGTTGTACCATGTTGTGGTCGGCACCACTCCCATGATACCAGCGCGACCATTTGGAACGAATTGTTGCACAGGTCTAGACTCAAAATACAGATATTTCTAAAACAGTTGAACTTTTTGTGGTGGAAGATTCATTTTGCAAAAAAAGGGCCCCACAAAAAGACGTGAACCAAACCTGACTAATGTAGATGCAGCTGATTAAATTGCCAGACAAACTGAAACTCGGAAGTTTCAAAAGTTTGCTGTCAAGGCTACATTCGGAGCCCTCTTCATTTTCTAAAGGGGTACTATATGTAAGCCATCTGTGCCGGCGTACGTAGGTGTGTGTATATACATGTGCGTGTGCATTTGTCTGTCTATCTGCGTTTCCGACTTACTAATTAAAATAAGTCGGCCAGCATAACTCTAGAAGGACCTAGAAGCTATGGACGAATTATGATGATATATGAATTATGATTGGTATATGAGTAGGTCTTAAAAAGATAATGGTCATGGTTGATATGGGGGCTAATGACAGATTTACTAGGTACTGCAGCAGAACCTCCTGTTTTTGTATCCTCTGTTCTGGGCATGACATGGTCTTGTCTCATATTGCCATTGTTCCCTTCACGATAGACACATCAATCCAGGGAACGGCTACGTCCCCAACTTCCCGATGTTCCAGAAGGCAGACTGTAACGGGGCAAACGAACAGCCCCACTTCACCTATCTGAAGGTGAGTTAAAAAGGGAGGGGGGCATGAAAAGCTCGTGATGTGAAGTCTGGGAAAAGCCAGCATTGCTGAGTTTCTGCTCACTCCAAATCAAGTTTCGAGATTGTCAGAGTTCCTTGCATGGCTAGTATGTCTTACGTTGGTTGCATGTGAGCATGTTACGTAATGAAATACCATTGAAGAAGGCGGAAATTGTACTGTCTGCCAGCAAATTTATTTGAACTTTCAACTTTGTCTACTCGACAACCTATTGGAAGTGTCCCGGTATTCCTTACCCATGCATGGAATCCTCAAGTTCCTACATTTTGTAAACAACGACAGTTCGTTCTGTTATGTTTTCATTCAACAATGTCATCAATCTTCAATGTCGAATTATATTACGTCATCAATCTTCAACATCAAATTCTATTACGTCACCAGAGCTGCTGCCCTTCCATCAATGACGTCGTTGGCGACAGAACCAGGATGTACTGGAATCCTGTCAAGAACAGCGACATCCGCTGGAACTTCGAGAAGTTTCTCGTGGACCCTGAAGGAAAGGCTGTGAAGAGGTAAGAGTATGATGAAGGTGTACCCTTCTTAGACTAACATTGTTACGGATTGTATCCAAGCGACAAAACAAAGTGAAGAATAACGTAAAGCTAGCTAGGCCTCGGTGAAATTGTTAAACCTCCGTAAGAGGGTGGGGGGGGGGGGGCAGGCTTCTACTAGAAAGGTATGTGTCTTCAGAAGAAAAAAAAGAAGCAAGGTGAAGAAAAGCAGTATAGCATGGCAGTGTTTTCTTTAAACTGACGACTTTTCTTCGTGCCGTGCAGGTTTTCATCATATGTGACACCGGAGGATCTGGAATCCGTCATCGACAACTTCATCACGAACTGGACCCCCACGACCAGGGACCACACCTCCGGGGCCAGGAGCTCACGTGACAGCGGCCTCCTCTCCTGGCTCAACTAAACCATTCCTTCTACACAATACGTGTAAACAATCCACCCTCACCAAGGCCCAAAGTAGAAAACAATTTTCGTTGAGCAATCTCGATCCGATTTTTTAAAAAAATCACACAGAAATCACACAGAAATCATCACATACTCAGCCCAAAGTTTGTTTTGGAATTTGACCCACTTTTCTGACGCGCACTGATCTACGGGATGTGTGACGTCAGGAGTGGGTCAAAGGCGCCCGGAAGTCGGTACCTGCCGCCGTCATGACGTTCTTGTTTATTGACTATCACTTTCCGCCTGCAATTGTTGTTTTTAACGTTTTTGTAATGTAGCTATATGTATACTGAGCGTTGTGTTTATTGTTAGTCCTTGGACCCGACAACTATATGACGAAGGAATCACAAACCACTTTGTGGGGGGTTCTTTCAGAGGAGGATGAATTTTTCCTCGGCCTCGTGCATTCGGCTGAGGGGGGTGACATCCATTGTTGTTGAGCTCAACGTCGTAGAATAAAATGGAAACGCATTCAAAAACAACTTCTCTCTATCTCACTTTGGGTATCACACAGAGGTATGAGTGTGAATTGTATGTACGTGTGTGAGTTCATCCTACATCGGTCATGAAAAAAGTTGTCATGTGGTACTGCGATTAGGGTTTTTGATTCAGAATCTGAAGGAAATTACTGACGATTCGTTAGTAATTTTGTTGTTGAGTTACAAAGTTCTGTCTTGTTGTAACGATACCTAGATATTTCTAACATTGAGAAAACATAGAAGAAAATAGTGTATCATTGTTCGGTTACAAATATTTATTAAGTGATAATATACAAGACATAAATATACGGCATCAATATACAACATCATTGGTACACAACATTATGCGCTTACGTTGCTAGATTATCAAATGATCAAGGGAAAACACCGAAAAGTTCTGGCATGTTGAAAACATCTTCCGAAATTTAGAGTTGATTTCAATTCGCAGAAATGCAGTATGTTTGATTTCCTAGTTTCTCAATGCTGAATCATGGGAAAGACTAAAAAACGAACGCAGATGACTGAACTCAAATAAACATCAACACACTACAAAAGAAACAGTTATAAAGCCCTGAGTATACATGTCAATGGTAATTGTTGTTGTCCTATTTGGGATGGAATCCAACTTGTGCAAACAGAAATAAGGTTGAACGATGTTTAAAGAAAAATTTCACATTCTATTCTATCCTGACCGTAATGGAACTATGAGAGCCAATTCGTAACCCAAACCAACCCAGTACTACAGTTAATACAAATTTCAGTATTTGTATAAATTCGTACTTCTACAATGTACATGAGTGCAACCATATACAGAACGAATACACAGTGCAATATTATTCTCGACTTTAAACTAAAAAGAATAAATACAAGTAAAACTTTCCATTCTCTAAGCTGATTCGGAGTTTAAATCAAACTTTCAAACGTATGTAACATATCCGAACAGTTAAGAAACTTATATGTATGATTACATACAGGATACACGAATGAAGCAACAACAACGTATTCAATTATTTCGTAACCAACTAAATAGTTTTTTTCTTTGAATCTACTTGTTCATTCGGAGTGCCATTGATGAAGTCGCAGATTATCACAAAATTGCTTACTTAACATAGATCAAGGGACTGTAATTTCACGTCAGTTATGGCTGTGTTTTGGTGATTGTATAACCTCGAAGGAGATCTAGGGAGAGGACTTTATAACGTTTTTCTTGTACGTAGCCGACTCTCTAAACAGAGGTGGCCAGAAAGACTTACAAGCTTCGTAAATTTGGGAATTCCAATCCAAGTAAGCCCACATATAAAATGACATTCAAAAGCGATATATGTGTTACAAATACAAACTTACAGTGCTTGATTGATCCGTGTACAAAACTCAAGGGGAAAGATACTTAAGTGAACCATGCCACATTTTCAGCCTCCTTTCAGATTTTCAACATGTAAATCACAAATGATAGTGCAAGGATACTTAACGTATAACAATTCTATAAAGAACAGAATTTGTAGTAATACCGTTTGAAAATATGGATGTAGTCGTGCTCGTTTACACACAATAATAGGAATGACACTGAGCAATTCTGGTCCAATTCATATCATTTTTTTTTTGAAAACGATAAAATGGTAATGGCAAAAAGTTTGAATTTATATTTGAGAAATTCTTCCTCTTTTCATACATCTATTATTCAATTACTCAGAAAAAGAACACTAGCATTTCCAATTATTAAAAGCACCCAGGAAATATGCGACGTTTTGACTCTTCACCATATACCAAGAAAAAAATAGCACAAAAAAAAGGAATTCAAATTCAAACGTTTTGGTCAGACACAAGGAAGAGTTATTCACCGATACGGATGTACGGATCGGTCTTCTTCAGGAATACTGACCCACTCGACTCTGACACGTGACTTTCTGAAAACATCACGTGGCTTTCTGAAACGTCACGTGACTTTCTGCAAACATCACGTGACGTCAGAAGTTGGTTTTTTGTTCCCTCGTGTCGCACCAAAGGATTGGATTTGAATCATGTGATCTACCAACGCAAATGGGTTTTTATGCTTATAAAAAAAAGAAACATAAGTGCTTGTCAAAATTTATCAATAGAAATCACACTTTTTGTTCACGTTCGGAAGGGTGTCACACGAATAGGAAGTCCGTGCCGGGTCTGTCGCCGCAGTTACAGTCCTCTCTCTTCTCGGCACGCAGCCAGGAGCCCTGGCAGCCCGTCACGCCCATGGCCTTCCACAGGGTCGAGCCGTCGTCCACGCCGTCCCCGGAGCAGCGGCCGTTCCTGTCCATGGCGGCGGGCTGACACTCCACACACACCGTGGAGCGCGGCTGCAGCGCGTGGGTCCACTGGCCCGCCTGCCGGTGTAGGATACAGGTCGTCGGAACCTCGTTCATGTAGAAGAACACGCAGTAGCTGAAACAAATGAAGATATAACACATTAAATCAGGGCAACGGTTTGTTTTAACGTCTTTCAATCTGTATCAGGCTGGGAATTCGCCATCTGGCGAAATCGCTTGGGATTGCACCAGAGAAAGTCTAGCCGTGCAGGTCCAGGGTGCCTTGTGCTACAGGCAGAGCGAGGCAGGTAGCCCATTAGAGTTCCATATTGGCTTTGACCATTAAACACTCATTGCTTGTATATCCCTTTCACATGACACTGACTGCATAAATAACTCAGGATACAGAATCTCTAAGATAGTCGCTAAGACTGTCACGCATTTAGAGGATCAAGATCGAATGGTATAACGTTAGATCAGGGGGTAGAAAGTCTACAGTTGCGATATGTTCCTTATTTACCTCTTCCTATTGTTGATGACTCTTTTGGGTCTGAAGTCTGGGTACTGGTCACGGCTGAACTCAGCTGGGGTGAGTAGGGCAACATCTGCAAAAGAAATAAAATTGGAAAAAGAATAAAGAAATAGATATGCACAACTAACAACCAGTGTCTGTCATATATTGGTACACAAGCAATCTTCACGTAGATACCTGGGGCTGATTAAGTACAGTGCGGACAGACTGAAATATTAAGAAAATCCAAAATAATCATCGAAGTCGATTGGTACATCGGAAGTATTTGTTACTTTCGCTAGATGTCACTGAACATGATTTATTTCGCGCTAATGAGAAAATGGAATGTTCGCGGTGGTTTTAATTTTGCGGCAGTGCTATAGTCACATACTGCTACAGTAATGGACAAAAATGTTCGCGGTGGTTTTAAGTTCGCCATAAAACGGTCGCCGCGAAAACTGCGAACATAAATTCACCGCGAACATTTCTGCATTTATATGGCAAGTTATGCGACATATCGTCACTCAGGTTGTCTTGAATCCATGAAACTTAAACGACATCACAAATTCACAATCGCCCAGATGTTAGATTCGCACAACCCCCGGGGTCTGACGTCATTCGCCTGTGTTGTCCGCACGTGACAAGCCGATCACACGAGGACACACGACTGTACCCATATCCTGACCATGTTCATACCGCTCCATCATCTATCCAATAGGAGAGCTTCTTTCAGCGCTACAGCCCCGTTTTCACGTACAATTCACGAGACTTTATTTGTACCTCTGTGACGCTCACCGGGCTTGGAAAGAACGTGTATTTGCATATGTTCCTAAACCAAATAAAAGTTTCCGCTTGTAGGCTTGATATAAAATGTGAAAACAACGCAGGACATTTATCCACCAAGCTACAACAGTGACCATAACGTCTCAAAGGTAGTTAAACTAGTATCCTGTTTTCTTAGTCTCTTTTCAAGGAAACCGGCGAGTTTTAAAGAGTAAGTTTAGCTCGTTATACCAGGTAGAAAAACATTACAATAGTGATGTGCCCTTGGTTTTTATGGCGAACGGTTCTTTATTAGAAAATGGAACAATATGTATGCGTAACATCGTTATCCATATGTTGACAAAGAAACTTTTAAATCTAAAGATATCTGATTTTGTGGATTTCTTCAAGATGGGACACAACAGAGAAGTGTTCCCGTTGGTTTTCGTGGTAGCTGTGAGTTTTGTGTCAGCACAGTTTACAGGTGAGACATTAATTTCGGAGTGCCTAGTTTACATATTGAGAAACAGTGCTAAGATTATTGTAAGGGGAGTCCTAACCGTATTTAATCAGAGGCTAACAAGAGGTTATCGTGACACAGAAATAAAAATCCAACGTTTATTTATGTCTCAAACTGCATATTTTTGGCGACGCCTCATGGGCGAATAGGGTAGCAGGCCTAGACCTAAACGTATAATTTGAATGAGTCAAATGAGCTAAAATAAGCTAGGAGGTTTTTTTTCCAACTTGACTTAGAAACAAACAAAAATTATATCCTTAACTAGTGCATTTTTGGCGACACCTTCAAGTCTCATAATGAGGAGTGACTCATTATTCTAAATGATTTATTCATTTTCCCCGTTGTTCATTTGTCAGGTGAGGGTGCCAGCTGTAACGGTCACCCGTCGGGAAGCGTGTACGGGAATGCCGACGACTGCAAGACCTATCATACTTGTCTGAACGGAGTCGAGTACTCTGCTACCTGTCCAGACAACCAGTTGTTTAACGCCGGGAGTCAGACATGTGCCAGTCCGTTCAGCGTGTCCTGTGACTTCGTAAGTATTGCTGATAACCAGCGTTAACTTTGTGTTGAAACATAGGGATGAATGGATGATTATCATCATATCTTGTAGCTCCAGTCATCATAGGGGTGATTACCCGCCCTGAGATGTATATGGTGTTACGTCATAAGGCATGGTCGTTTCGTATAACCACCGAATGAACCACCGAGTTCGCCAAGCGAGGTGGTTCATACCATCGTTACTAAATTCATGTGTTACCCCGCTCATATAAATCTGTCTATATCAGAAAGTCCTTTGAATCAAATTAAAAAAAAAAAACAGCATCCTGTCATGCAATCGTAACGTTACAAACAATTCAACCAATGGTAACCTTGAAATAAGTGGTCAGTATGTGGAGTATCAATGACCGGTGGTTATGGGGAATGGAGCCTTCCCATTGGTCGACTTCATCCGGCTATATGATAATATAGCAACATATGATATATACCAGTTTTATACTTCCACAAAGAACGTCACGTTATATACCATTTTTATACTTCTTCAAAGAAAGTCACGTAGAAAATCATTTTACAAAATTGACCAAGGTAGCAACTTATTTAATTCATCTTCTATAGTGTGCCAGCCAACCATGCAAGAACGGGGGAGTCTGTTCCAGCGGTTACACCACCTACTACTGTTCCTGCCCGGAAGGACTTGGCGGAAAAGACTGTGCAAACGGTATCGTTGTGACCTTTGCTTAATGATAATGTTACCTATGACCCTTTTCAGACAAACTCTAGACTGCTGAACCTTCAGTGGTGCCATAAGAACAACACATCACACGTTATCATTTGAATAACAATTGAGCACACATTTTTTTTTTTAAATGTGATCATATATTCATCTGTATGGATAAAACTAAACATATGTTATATTTATGGAATAGATATTTCGGTCATTATATTTCAAAACATGCATGGCATTCATGGATTTAATGAAAGCATTCGAAATATTGGGCTGCAAGCTGTCAAGAACTTTTGACGGCGATCTTTTGTGTGCATTTTGGTTTGCATATCGGATCCGAATTGCCCTAGTGACTAAGCTATGTTTAACCCCCATATGTAGCCTGTGGACTGGACGAGTTTGCCTGTGCTGGCGGCGGCTGCATACCGAGTAACCGGGTCTGCGACGCCGATCCCGACTGCCCCGACATGAGCGACGAAGTAGGGAGGGACGACTGCGACGGTAACGCCTCAGTCATATTTCCAAACCGATGCCCCGCCGGGTAGTTTACGGACTTTTTTCGGGCGGGGACCCGTGGTACTGCTATTGGCTACAGGTTGATTTCAAAGGTAAAGGTAAAGCTAGTCCTGTAGCCCTTGTGAGGCCCTATGTTGTTATCCACTGTGTCTAGGGCATGATATTGGAAGGTGGGGCCATCCCTCTCCTTCCACCGCCTTTTATCCCCCCCCCCCCCATTGAGGTCAGGACCCATTAATTTCTGGGTGGAGTGAGGAAAGTTGCAAAAATTCTGTCGGAGTCTGATGTAGTCATCCACTCCGGCCTGACAAATTTTCTTGATCATCTAGTAACCCTTTGTGATGCGTGATCTCGCTTCATGGTTTGCAGTTATCTGTTCGCTGACTACCCAAGATTACGATGCCTACACCTGCCAGCATCAAACTACGTCAACTGCGGGGCTCACGAAGAGGGGCGTCAAGTCTGAAACCACGACAACTGTGCCGGTTGAAAGCACAGAGACCACAGGCCTCACCAAAAGGACAAGTAAGCCTGGTTAAGATCAAACACAAATTGTTTGTCTGATCTGAAGAACTAGAAGGGTGAGAAGTCCATGTTTTGATGAAAGAGGATACATATGTGGCCGAGCAACGTCTTTGCAAAGTTAGCATAACCTGCCAAGTTTCCAAATGGATTGATTTCGTCTACGCACGTGTTACGTAATGCATATATGGCAAAGTTGGCTGACCCATGACGTCACATATGGATCTAACACTATGCTTTGAGCACCATGCTTTGACATTATGTATGTAAGTTCCGTGCCTGTTGCATAGGACGCTGATGTTTACAAAGCAAAGTCAGTTATATAAATCTGAAACTTTTTATTCTGTTTTTCTTTAATGTACAGATGATGAGAGTTCGCCAAAGCGAAACATCCCACCAGGTACCCTCCAGTTTCATTTCTTTTAACCTGAATACGTTAATTTTTTCGCATTCAGGAAAAAAAAGCCTCAAAGGTTGTGTTTTATTTGTATATATATATATATATATAACCTTTCCTTAAATCTTCCAACAGAACAACAGCAACATTCCGACAGTCGTCTCCTGAGCGCTAAACGTGCTTTGAAGTCGGGACAGACCCCGCTGGCTAAATCCTATCTGGAGGAAGCCCTGCTCTTCAACCCCTACAACGACGAGGCGCTGACGACGTACGGAGCGCTGGTGGAGTCCGCTAGCCCGCGGCTCGCCGACAAGGTGTACTCTCGGGCCCTGCACCACGGCGGCGGGAGCATGACTGCACGTGCCGCCGCCGGACGGGCTAGGCTGGCGCCGGTGCTGGGGAAGGAGCTGCGGGACCGACTGGACAGGATCGACGCCAAAATGGCCCAACTGAAGCCGTCAGACATCGCCGCCTTTGTGGACTGTCTCCTGGTGCCACACGTTCTCTATAGTAACAAATCTATGGAGGCTAAGCGTAGGGGCGATGAGAAAGACGGCTTGCTATCAGTTCTGAAGTACATCCATAGCCAAGAGAGTGCGGAAAAACCCCTTGAGATCCATCGCAAGCTGACCGAATTCGACCTCAGCATTGCAGGCAAGGTGCGCACATCGCAGGTGTACATCCCGAAGGTCTACACTCCGCCCAAACCAGAAGACGCTGCAGACGACATGGCCGCTTTCGTCGACTTCCTTGAGAATAGCTCCGCGCGCAACATGCATCCCATCGAGCTAGCCGCGCATGCGCACCATGAGCTCGTCGCCATCCACCCCTTCCAGGACGGCAACGGCCGCACGGCGCGCATGCTCGCTAACGCCATCCTGATGCGGGCGGGCTACCCTCCTGCAGTCTTCACCAAAGGCGATAGGAGGAGCTACACAGAGGCTCTGCGCCTGTCTGACGTCTCAAGGGCACAGGGAGAGTTTCAGGGGCGGGCCTTCGCCCGTTACCTAGCAACCCTGGTAGAGAGATCCGTGGAGATGATTCTCAATCAGCCAGACGACAGTCTCTTCTCCATCTGTGTGGATCTTTGAAGTATCCTTTCTCTCCCGCCATGCCCCCCGTGGGCACTTCAGACGTCTGAAGTTGATCGTGATCGAATAAAATCATTGCAAAATGAATCCCCTTGGTCTTCACTATCTTTATGTCAGTATCATTTATCATTCTCTATCATTCTCTATGACATCAACATTTCGTATACCATTAAGCCTGTGTTTATACAAGCTCTCGGGCGGAGGTTAATGACCCCCACTAGGGGCGGTATCCGTCGGGCCGGAAGCTAGGAGCGCGATTTAGTCAGGCTAGTATACCATTATGTATACTGAGGATGAAGAAGCACTAAAATATGCTTGTGCTGTAATGCCCCAAAACGTTTTTAAAGGATGCGCTTTACCCTGGCTACCGTTGCAGGCTGTGAAAGAAGTGATTTTTTTTTTTATTACGAACGAAGATCAACATTACGAAGCACGTGTTACATCTCTTCTCTCTTGAAAGCACGAGAGAAACTTAAGATAGAGTAAGAAAATACGTTCCAGTGACAACATTGAACACGTGGCAAGTTTCAACCTATCGTCAAGGGAGGTAAGAGGTGCTTACATCTGACACGCAATGTCAAGTTCAAACGGTAGGAACAGAACTAAAGAGGACATAAAACACGACTAGAATTCTAGAACCTTCAAGTACATGTAAATGTACCAATGGCTTAGGGAGGGCGTGTTAGAAATCTAGTGTTTAGTTTAACCACATCATCAAGACTTCCCCTAGCCTGAGTATCATCCTGTTTAGTTACAGGCTCTGCCTTCACAGAACAATGGACCAGCGACAGGGACCAATCAGCGTGCCGGCCAGAGTGTGACCGACTACAGTATTTCCAGACTAATTGAATGGCAGCAATCTCAGACTGTTCTGGCAGAGCCTGTAACTAAACAGGGTGATACTCAGGCTTGACTTGCCCTCCCCGTGCTCAAATTCAAAGTGTCGTTTCTTCAACCGGTTAAGCCACCAGATTCTTCGTACAATAATTTTTTGTTGAAGGATTTTCAGCAAGGCTATGAGGAAATCGACTGTAGAAAATGATGTACGGCAACCTTTTCAGTCAACAGACAGCTGAATCTTGTAAAGTACGACACACCCACAAATGTCCTAAGAATGTCTTTAATCTGTTGTCGTAGACCTATCTATCATACGACGCCAGTGATCGGGTCTTAGTGCTTGTTTGCGAGCCATAACTGTAGCAGAGTGCCTAGTATGTGCTTTCCCGTATGCTATGTTTTTCCATGTCCAACGACTAACACTGCCATGCATTTTCCTTACACTGAGTTCCAAGTGTAGGGTAGTCCGACATATACCGGTAAAAAACGCGGTTCCCACCAACTCGTAAATGGTGGCCTGACACGACTACCCGTCAGTGGGGAAAAATAACATTCCTTTCCACCTACCTCAAGCTTTTAGACTTCAACTTGTGACACGCGCGAGGGAGTTTAGAAAAACAACTCTGGTAATCTTTTTGACTTCATGCATTAAAACATACATGTGTTGGCAAGTACGCCATGGAAAGCTTAAACAGACATGTATACCCAAGGCTTTCTTGTCAGGAAGTTTGGATAGAATTCGAATGTCTTACTGAGAAAACGACGACACTTTGCCGTCCGGAAAGGTTCAGATTGTCATAATAAGTTTGACAAGATGAAACTGCTATAATTAATGATTTCTGGTTCGGGATACGTTCAATATTACAGTACATAACCAAGCTACAGGTGTTACCTTTCATGAAAAACAGCGTGATAAGCAGACAATTCTTGTATGTCCTATTTCTCAACGATTTACTGAGATATACATGTACTTGCTTCTCATTTACGAATTCTTCACTTTCAGATTCATACGTGATGAGAATCATAAAAGACGCGAACTTGACATTCAGTTAAGTACCCAGTTCGCAAGGCTCTCTTAATGGATTTTGGCTCCCGGCAAGGCTGCGTTTAAGAGGTTTGGCAATGATCGCCCGTTGCTAGGCGACGGTAATCTCCACTACCCACGCACTTGCACTTGAAAGCCGTAATGTACAGTTGTAACATACCAGCTTCATGTCCAATGGTGTGTAAAAGCTGTTTTACTCTGTTAAATGATCACGGCTGGTTACAATTCAGTCCAGTCTGAGAGGGATTGAAGTTGAATGTACAGCGTAACCTCTTTATTGGTTACAGCTTTTTCTTAGCAAAACCATGTTCTCTTTTACCCTTGGTTCCATGGGCGCAGCCATACCGTCTTGTCATGTCATGGGTTGGCATGCCGGGAAATATTCGATATTCAATCAAAGTTTATAGCCTATATTGCAAAAGCAGGGTACTGTAAACATGTATTGATCGAATCATTACACGCATTTTTAAACTTGAAATAGTTTTATGCCACTTTGGTCGTACGTTTGAAAGTCGGGAGGATATTTGACTGTAAGGGTATCCGGAAATTCGTATTTACATGAATTGGTTACTTGAAGTTCGTATTAGTGTACAGGTGTGTGTGGCAAGAAACCGCGGCATCATTGTTGATTGGTCAGAATTGAAATTTGTATATTATACTAACGGTTATGAGGTCGTTGGTGAACATCCCCAGGCACTTAACGTTGATCCTGTTACTTCTAAGATAGATAGTGAATACCCATAGTTTCAATTAGTACATTTTTCGCTGATGAGTATGCATTATTACAAATAGATTGCATAAACAAACAAACAAACAAACAGACAGACAGACAGAACAAAAAAACAAAGTGATGAGTACCTGTGGCTGGATCACATGTCCGCGCGTCCCATGCGTAACACCCTCGTCTCTCCACCTCCGGTGGACAAGCCTTCCCGCCGTTCTTCGGTTCTTTCGTCACCCGTCGTCGCCGCTCGGCAAACCCGATGTCGCACGAACTGGTGCAGGCGGACCAACCCGACCACTCCCCGACCTCACAGTCCACGGCTGGAGGAAACAGATAAACGTTATCAACTAGAAGATTCCAGATGAAGTGAACAGAAAAAAAAAACTGAAAAAAGTCAATTTGACACACCGTTTGAAACCATATCAAGCGACATCTGTGAAAGGTACACTTTGAATAGCACCGGCCCAGAGGTGCCGCCAAAATAAAATGTTCACAGTGCAGAAAAGCACGTCTTTACTAGAAGACCAATTTCATATGACTAGACTGTCATGAGGAAGCTGTCTGGGCAACCATTGAAGATTCATTTCATTGAGTAGGTAAGCACAACAGTGTGCATTTTAAGTTTTCTAATTCCAGCTTCCATCGGGCAATGGACCTATGGTATTCTATGTTTTTCCAAACAATGTGATATAAACCTCATTCAATAAAAGGACAAAATAAATAGTTTCATTGTAGTTCAACATTGTCTCAAATGAACAACATCCACATTTGGCATCCTAAGACATAGGAAGATAAAAACAGCCTTATCCAGAGAAAGATATCTTGTCCTCTCCCATTTCTTGTCCTCCCAGGACCTTGAGTAAAAAGCTGAGCTAGCTTGAATGTTGTCCAAGTACTCAAAATACCAGGAGTTTTAAACGCCTACAGCACGATGAGTGCCAATCTTCTAAGCCTTTAAAGCAAACCTTCTGCTTACTGTAGAATTCCGGGCATTCTCCATTCACTTATAGTTTTGATAAACCAACGGGTCTGTCTAGAAACCAATGGTGTTTCGAAAAGAACTGGAGAAGAAGGATAAAAGACAAAAATTCTATGGCAGTTGATGTCATTTTCATTTCGAGATTTTACTTCATTTGAGTCACATAGACGTCATAGCAAACCGAGGCACGACCAATTTATGTGTATGTGTATGTGTGTGTATGAGTGTGTGTGCGTGTCAGTGTGTGTGTCAGTGTGTGAGTGTCAGTATGAGAGTGTGTATGTGTATGTGTGTGTGTGCGTGTGTCTGTCTGTGTGTGTGTGTGTCTGTGTGTGTGTGTGTCTGTCTCTCTCTCTCTCCCTTTCTGTGTGTGTGTGTGTGTGTGTGTGTGTGTGTGTGTGTGAGTGTGTGTGTGTGTGCAGCTTCGGTTGACCTATTTCTTTTACGTAATCCCCAAGCAGATCTATGCTTTTGGCTCATATTGTGCGCCTGTTTCCAGATTCTGTAAGTCTTACAAGTTAGGCATATTCTATGCAGTAGCCAGGCCCTGAGGGGGAAACGTATCCATTGATATTGAGAGACGTGTGAAACTAGCGGAATAGACCTACAGAAACACCAAGTAAAGCAATCATGTCAAGCATGTAAGATGACTTCCGTTATGCAACTGGCCTTGACTAGAATGGCCGCAGGTCAAGAACATTGTTGATGTCATTTTCGTTAGGCAGGTGGGAGTTATCTGTCAGATATCTTACACCAGAACAGGACATCTGGCTTGTTTCATGAGTAGAAACATGCCTGTCTGTGTACCATGCCCCCCTCCCCACCGAACCTTCCCTGATCCCGTTTCAGACGACAAATGGTGACAAACGAGCACAATGACAATATTTGAACATGGCCGTATCAGATGAGGTCGTACGTTTTCGACAAAACAATGTCGTCTGATAATGCAAATTAGGGACACGCTAAGCTGTGTCAACATGAACATTCATCCTCTTTATTTTGAGTGACAGGAAAATTCTGACGTACCACAGAACAGAGCTATCATGTCTGAACAAATCGCCTGACATCTTTCAACCACAGTTAATTTTTCAGCATGTAAACAAACGACATAGATATCACATCCAGGGGGGCATTATATCGTCTGCATGGTATCTTAATTTCAAACAGCGGTACTACACACTTAGATGTTGCTGTAATCATACCTTATGACCTTTCTAGTGTGATAAGGATTGTTAAACATTTACACCGTACCTTGCTTGCAATATGTTTTGCTCGAATGCCCCGTTCACATTTGGGATTTGTTACATTGACTTTAAATCTGAAACATGATAAATTTTGTGAGTGTTAACGGCCCCAATTGGAATCATAGCGGATTCGTCACCGACAACATTGAGGTGGTTTGACACGGTTTGAAAATTATCGGTTTAAACTGCATTGGACCAAAATCTAACTTAACAAACCTAAATTAGCCTTGATGCCAGACCCCCAAGCAAACTCTAATAGATATTTTAGAGTTTGGGGGTCTGGCATCCCGGCTAAACCAAAATGTGCACGGGATCTTAGTCTTGGCCAAACATTTGAATATCACATCATCAAAAAGACTATGGAAAGCCATGCTGCACAGGCTCTGGTTTCCAACATGGTCGGTATTTATGGTATTTGAGGCACGTTCGTATAGTAAATCATTAATAACAGACGCCGATAAATAACACGTTGACCCGAGGTTACATATGCCGCGTATGCAAATTTAAACAAGAAACAGGCGTCACAATATCCGTCAAAACAAGTAGGGGGTGAGCAATATTTTTGTAGATAAAAAAATTGCATGAAATTTGATGATTGTGCTGTTTTTTTTAAAACCTTTTAGTTGGTAGAGCTTAAGTTTAATACACAAAAACGTTTTTAAAAAACAAGTGACGGATGTCGAATGCACATGACTATTGCACTTGGACCTGCTTTAATGTGCCCCCCTCCCCAAGTTTTTTTTATAAACAATGTCTGCCAGTGGTATTTTACACAAGATAATCAAAATCGCTTATTCTGGACTGTAACTCTTTTAAAATGTTGAGTTAAGGGCAGTGGGTTTTTTGTTCCTATGATGTTAACACATGCTTCAAATTGGCCAACAAAATGACCCAAAAATTCTTCAAAATGCCAGTTGGTTTGTCACGTCAAACATGTGAAGCGTGTACATTGATTGAGAAACCGGTCTAAAACAACGTTAAACTTTCACCGTATGCATATTCTCCAAACGTAAAAAAGGAAGAATGAAATTTCACGACTTCAAATTGATAGTATCGTAATTAAGAATTAACGTTCTGTCATTGATGTCGTCACATCTTTAAAAGATCTTTCGCGAGGCAGTTATAAACTTCTGTTGCTGCAAGTTCTCGACAAAAACACATGTCTGTGATGAGGTTGTCCTTGGGGTAGTGACATTTACAAGCAAACAGGCTGTCAGGTTCAAAGGTATCTGAAGTGGACTTTAACCAGGGCTTGACGATGTATATTTCCTCTGATGAAGGCTTCTGAGATGCTGGACAAAAGGTCAAGAACCGTATGTCGAGTATGGAGGGTTTCTTGGCGATTTAGGCTGACCTGTCTGACCTTTCTATAAGAACAGGAGTGGGAATGTGCTATTGCTAACCATCTTTCTCATTTTCATTCACTTTTTATATTTTCTGCAATGTATAACACAATATTTTCTTCAATTTATAACACTATCTTTTCTGCAATCTATAACACTATCTTTTCTGCAAATTATAAAACTACCCTTTCCACAAGAATAAGAGTGGGAATGGGTTATCTTTAACTGTCTTTATCATTTTCATTCACTTTTAATCTTTTCTGCAATTTGTAAAACTATCTTGATGAATTTCAAGCAAACGCCTTGCTGACAAGCATCATTTCAGGTTTCCGTATGAAACTACTGACATATTACCAAGTACTCCTTTATCTTATATAATTCCTATTGCTTATAACTGTCTGTCTGATCTGAAACGATATGAGGTCAAGGTCAAATGATAAATGCACTTATGCCATCGGCAAAAGCCCAGAGCTATACATAATTCATCGATATTTCGTTAATGGCATAGGGACTAGGATACTTTTATATTATCATAAAATATGAGTTTTTAGTACTTATCTAAATTTGTCTTTCATCTTGCCTTCTTTGCAAACGTACTGTATAAATTGAGTTAAACGGTTTTGATTTCGTTGGAAATCAAGGAATACATGTACAGTAGGACCATAGCATGTCCACAACAGAGGGTATGAAATCAGGAAATTACATTACAGTACCATTGAAAGCCGCTAAGAGGCCCATGAATAAGGGCGACGTCACTGCTCCCACATATCAAATATCATCACGAGCCAAGCACGGAAACTATGGCCAACCCCTGTCCACATACATTCACACAGCCACCAAAAACAATAACTCCTTCACTGAAGTAATCAAACGGTACACATAAAGCTACATGTATGTAACACAGACAAATGATGACTCCTGTGCCATTTGGCTATCAAGATCTTATCTTAGAATTCCTCGTGAAAACTGATCTAGAATATTGCCTTCAGTAATTCACGAACTACAGTGAATTAAGTAAGACTGTCAACTATATCTGGGTGCCTAATGCTGCAGGTGAGATTATGTAGACTTAAATTTATCTTGATAAACCAATTAGGCCTTACACACGTCAGAACAAAATGAAACACTGGGGTCTTTCTTTGTAGAGAAACGACAGGAGTCAAGTTGATCCTTTCTCCGTGCCGTTCTGACATTTTGTCCTTCCAGTTAGAAATACAACCGTCAGACGTTCTACCCCGACAAGAGACCTATCAACCTAACGACCGATTACTGTCGCCGTAACGGTGACCTCTGACCTTTTCTCCCACAAAGCCTTCGTTTTATTTCCTCCGTTTGACTACAATCACATTAACCATGACGTGATTTGTTGTTTCGTGAAAGTTTAGTGAGCATTCCACGTACGTGGCCGCCATCTTGGGCCCCCAAGGTCACGGTTAATGCCGGTGACAAATCAGACTAATTGAATCCCTTGTCTCGAGGTTCGGGCAGATGGCCCTTACTGATTTCCTAGTCCATCTGTTATGTAACATCCCATTGGTAGGCTGGCAACATACCTCTGATCTTGACACCACGATATGAAATCATTTTTAGGGTTCAAATGTTTTTCTGTCTTTATGATTTTAGAAACGTCTACGTAGCAAGGATGAGTGTTCGGGTGGAGGTAGAGTACTCATCAATGATACAAAGGGCATCTGGTCATACCAATCTATATTTAGCCAACATGTGACTCATTCCTTTACCGTTAAGTGCTCTGAGCGTCTTCAACAGTCTGATATATGAGTACACATAGCCTTACATGTGAGAAAGGGCAGACAGACATGTACATGGCCTGTGGACGCTGTAAAGAGTTAAGCACACAAACAGCCATCTGACATAAAAGTACACGGGGTCTGGCTTTCTTTAGCGAGGGCTAAGTTTTCTACAAGTCATTCTGTAAGTGCTTGTGGTCTTTCCAAAAATACGACATGGTCTGATTCGGTCGTGATAATTGAATCAAATGCTTCAACACAGCCATTGACGAGCTGGAATTCAATCTTCTCCAGTCCCCATGACTGCACAGTAACTCAATAGGCAACCATTCAATATCCACTTAGGTCCGCCAATGATTAAGAGGACTCCGATGCAAATGAGAGCTTAATCTATGTCACCTACATGCTTTCAGCGTTGACGCGTGGAGAAAAGACTGATCATTAGATTTCGGACACACCTCAAGGTTTCTTTATACACTGTACATCAAGATAGCAGAGCAGCTGATTAGGACGACCTTACTAGGGTGGCCGCTCAGGTTGGCCCTCAGTGTGAAATGTTGACGCAATGGAATGATAGTCCTGACACGTGCAACTCAAACCACCCACCACGCTATAGACGTTGTCCTTAGATCAGGCGACACCTTTTATCTTGGACATAACTGTTGCCTACATATATTCCCTTGTGTATTTTTCAAGGGAACTGCTGAACGACAAGTTGTCAGATTCTTTAAATAGATCTTGAGAAAGTTGGTGCTTTTCTGTGTCATTCTGATGTTAACAGGTCCCGAAAGGGAACCTTTAGGGACGCGCCAGGTTTAGATTAAAGAGCCGTATAGTTTTACTCCGGTGAGCATCTAAAGCCTGCTAAAACGGCTTCAGTGTGGAGAATGAGGTGACGAGTGACCGGTCCAGTATCACACGGAATGACGTATCAGTTGTACACGGTCTTACAAAATGGATCATCTAGATACACGCCTGTCGCGTTAAAACAACCATATATCGGCTTTGTAGGCTATTCTTACTCGGGTGGGAAACGAAAGCAATTAAAATGATGTTGGTGCAGATTGCAGAAAACGGGGTGACCGTTCAACCATCACACGGAAACACTCATCGCCAGTCATGTTGGTCCCAAAAGTGAACCTTTAGGTACACGCCAGGTTGTGATTTGCCGTATTTGCGTCGGGTGGGCAGCAAAACGCTACCTAAATTCATGAAACGGCTAGCGCTCCGTTGATAGAATGAGTTGACGTGTCATGCTTCACACGGAGAAACTTATTAGTCTTATGTAGGTCCCAGAAATGAACCTTTGGGGACACGCCATTTGCAGTTAAACAATCGTATCGGCGTTGTATCCTATTTTCACTCTGGTGCTCATCGAAAGCCTCATAAGACGGCTTAGATGGGGACAAGGAGGGGACGGGTCATGTAGCACACAAGTAGCTCAGAGTCTGTTTCTTCAGGTAGACAGGTATGGCGTAGTTTACATAGGAACCCCGAGCAACGGATGCCTGAGGACAACAAGCGTGCAGGAATTCCAAAGAAAAGACACTTTAGGTCCCAATCGTATCACAGAACCCAGATTACATGTAGATATCGTTATATGACATTGAAGGTACGTCGGCCACAACCGATATCTATTGACAACTTGGAGTATGTGTTTAAAGGTAACGCCCCTTATTCTAAATTATAGGCTACTTGCTTTCAAATCCTGCAATAAATTTTGATGAATTGAATGCAGACAGCGCTACTCAAAGGTAACTATAAGAAACTTTAATTAAGTACTCAACGGGCCGTATTACGGAGCAAAGTGCTGTAGAGGAAAACGTAACGCTAAATGGGGAACTGTTTGGGAAGCACAGTTTGCTTCTAGATAAGACTGATAAACAAAGGGATAAACATCTTAGAATGGGAAGGAACGGTAAACACTAGCCGCAACTGGAACAATTCAGGGCGTCGCCCATAAACCTTAAAGATGGTATAGAACGAGTACACCTGTTCTTTGTAAAATTAAACGCGCCCTTCTTCGTTTTTGTAACAAAAGCAACTTTGATAACTTGACTTCTGGGTTAACGCTGTTTCGCCTTTTAATATGTCAATAAATGTCCAATGAAAAACCATCCTTCTGATGGCCAACCGACTGTGTCCAATGAAAAACCGTGTGACATCTCTACTTAGACGGGACGTGGTAACGTCTAATTTGACGGATAGGTCACATGCATGTAACCCTGAATTCTGTAGCGTACTCATATCAAGTCGCCTCTTAATAACGGCACTGATTTACACAAAGCTTACGCCTTCTGCGTGCTTTTTCACCTGTCTTTTAATAACAGGTGCGTGTTTTGTGTAAACTCACCTTTGAAAAAAACGTGACACAAGAGGGACCTGTTTCCCCTATGGTACATGGCTCCCGTCATGCACCATGAGTAGATAAGGGTGAACACAATGCGATGGCCCAATTGGCGTACTGTTTTGTACACAGACCCGGGGAACACAGTAAATAGTGAGAAAGAAAAAAAGGTTTCTAGGTAGGCTGGCTGCCCTCCCCTACGCAGACAGGAAGGCTATCTGGCGTTCACATATACTTGTTTTGCTCCTATACTTTTTTTCTGGTTTAGTTTTATGGTAGTAAGATCATAAATACCATGCTTGATCAATAAAGGTCAAACAAGGTGACCCACACGTTGCCTCACGCCCCCCTCCCCACATTGCATGCCGTCCCAAGTGGAGGACAGATTTGCACATACCATGCAGGCACGGGCCGTTATCGTTGACAGGCCTCGTTGGCACGGATATGTTAATTACCGAAGAGTCACTTATTGTTCAAGTCACACACAGCTGCTAACCTGTTTCTGTGAGATTTTACAGATAGCAGCACGGTGGCACTTTTTTTCACGAATGATTGACGGAAGCACGACGGGAGGAAACGAAAATTACCGATAATCACCGAGTGTGTCCGAAGAGAGGATAATTAGGTCAAGAGGGGCAAGGATGTACGGATGGTTTTCAAGTTGACCCCGAACTCTGTTTGCAGTCTCCAGAGCTCGGCAAACAAAGATGGGGATTGTATAAGACGTTACGTGTACCCCGAAAGGGCGGAGGTCAACTTAAGTTTGTTGGGGGAATTTCTCCCAGTGTTCATATCGCTTTCAGGCGAGGGGTTTTAGGGACTTCTTCAGCGTTTGATACAGAAAATGTCACGCCGAATAGTTTTGTGATATTGTGCATATCTGACAGAGCATTTCATTGTGTAGATCTACGTTCTATTTCTCTAGTCGTTCTGAACACTACATCGTTATAAGTTTTGGTATACTGTATTTATTTTAGAGCTGCATGCATATTCCTAAGAAGACCCATTATCAGTTACGTGCGTATTTTGCCCTCTCATGTTTAGATTAGCTTATAAGAAAATCCTTGTCTTTCAACAGCCTGTTCTGTTAATATCACTTCCTATAACGGAGGCACGTAGCACTGAGCACGTCTTACTTTGGACAAATCGTTCAGAAACCAGAAAAGCACTGCTTTCAAGAATAACGCTTACTCGACGCAACCCCTAAGTCGTGTTGATTCTGGGTTGGGCCGTAGTCATGGCAACTGAGACCACAGAAACGGTTCTGAGCGTTTCTCGTGGAAACACTGTCTTAATGGGATTAAAGGCATCTTTAAGGAGAAATGAATGAGTGACGTGCGCAGAGCCAATAGATAAAGGACAGGGGGTGATCAAAGGGTGTTGTGTAGGAGTTGGGGGTTGAAATGGGTTTACGTAATCTCCAAGCAGATGTAGAATCCGGCTCCGCAGTCTCCGTGTTTAACGTTTGTTTTTGTATGTCTTTTCATAAGTGCACTTTTTTTACTTTTCGTAGAGCACACTTTAACACACAAAACCGGTATAAAACTCTGAGACAGGACTTTACATTTGACTTCAGTATGGCTATTTCTACATGACAATATGTATCAGTTATGCAATAGAGTATCTAAGCCCACTCCATTATTTTCCAGTGCTACAGTAGAAGACGATAGTGTGGAAATTTTGGAAGATAATACTGAACAATGCGAAGAATCATCTTTCCATGGGACATGGATGGGAATAATCCTAATGTATCCAAAATACGTTACATGCTTCCATCTGCAACATAAAACACTACACGCTAGCCTTAACAGCAATGTGAGTTCTTTGATCCCACAATACTATCCTAATCGCGGAAGGGCTAGAGTTGCTATGGGGTCTTAGGGAGCACATATCTAGGATAAATTCACCAAGTAAGAGTTGGTGAAGCATATAGGGACTCTCACATTGAATAGCGTGTCCTACTTATTTTCTGCAGACGCCAACATCAAACGAAGTCGCGACATGTGAGCTTTGGACAAAAGAGTAGGTCAATGCTCAGACTTTGGTCTGTACCAGTGTACATAAATAACAACGATTGTTCATGTATAGTATAGTATAGTATAGTATAGTATAGTATACTATGGTCTATGTTGGTACTCCTTTTGGATTTGGTTAAAATATCAAAGATTTTTTTGCTCGTTTCTTAAAGCACCGTTTTGTAAAAAACGAAACATCTTATGCTTTTTTGTGTGTAAAATTTTTTTTCAACATTCCTCCCAATCCAAAGCCATGTGCTGTAGGTTGTACGCACATTTTCTGTCATTCACACGACCCGACTATTTGACGAAATTAGATGGTTGGATGCCAAGCTTTCTGGTGTGAACATGTCTATACACAGTCTCTAGTAGATCTAATAGGTAGTTTTCCGTCAACAGCTATTCAGGGCTTGAGTCCCTTTACACACGGCTTGACCTTACGCAAGGGGTGCTTACCTCTTAACCGCGTTACCATAGCAACTATTGTTTAACACATTCCAGAATCTCTCCGCATAAAAGCCCATCTGTATTAATCTAACACGTGATCTTTAAGTGTTTTCAGTTCTGCAAGCACTCTTCTTTGCAAAGATCCCCCTCCCCCTTCACGCCCTGCCCTTGGGGATTTTGTGTTTACCGCCATTGTGACCGACAGAAACTCAACGGCTTTCATATTTTCTCAACTGCCAGGGAAACGGTGTAACCTATAAACTATGGAGCCTGCTATCCAAATATATGCCAGAATAACAAAGGCTGGAAGAAACAGGGCGATTTTTCCTTCTCGCTTCTTTGTACAACGACATCTGCATTTTTTGTCGGAGAGCACTTTTATCAGAAGGGGCGTTACTACAGCCATACATTACACACAATACTTCGCAGCTGTTTTCTCCCAATACGACGTCAATATTTGCCTCTTTGTTTCTGTGTGCTTTTCTACTTGACTTCTTGGTTCAACTGCTCGTTAAAAGCTTCAGATGTTTTTCTTTGCCATAACTGGTAACGTTAACTTTTTCCCTCCCCAGTCCGCCTTTGACTCATGTTTTGCACCATTGTGTTTTTTTAATACCGCGGTTTATTGTTCGGTTGACCCTTGGAACCTTTGTCAATGAAAGGCGGGAAAATGGACTGAAAGGTCTGAGATACGGTAACGAGCAACTTTGTGTTTTCTAACCGAACGCTTGAAATTCTTTTTTCTGAGGTCCTTCCCTCAGTCCGGTTGTAAAATTAAATACAAGCGTCTTGCTGTGCCATTGAAAATATGTAACGTTATCCCCTGCGCACAAAGCAATGTATGAAGCTTATAACAGTTTGCCAACAGAAACAGCATGTCTTACGTTGATAAGAGGTGGATTGTTTGCTTAGCTCTAGGCTAGTGTTCGCTGGAGGTTGAGAAAACTCTGTAAATTGGCTCTTCTCCCAGTAGTGAGATATGTAAATGACCCCTATGGCCTATACAGGGTCTTTGAGAAAGTCCACGTGTACGTTGAGAACCAGAGGGGAGAGTGTCGTTTGATTTTGGTCAGAGTTGGAAAATGTCGTCTGATTTTGGTCAGAATTTGCGCACGACTGTTTAGATTTTGGGAAATCTTACGGGATAAGGAGATATACAAGTTTCAGCTTTTCAGCCGAGAGGATATGTACGTGGTTTCGTCGTGTGCTACATGCACATGCTCTCTGGAATATGAGCCGTCTTTTAAAGTGGGTCGAACAAAACGTCGAAATAGAAAACGCCCCTCTTCAGAGCACTCTGTTACGTGATATTTCGTACAAGCATTGAGATGAAATAGAAAAGGAAGAGAAAAGGTCCTTACATTGAGATATGGATCTGTACCACTCATATGGCCTGGACTAGGCCCACCTGTGGGGCTGCCCAAGCGGTAAAACCTTTTGTTCACTGCCCGGCCCAGTCATTAGATCGGATTAGACCACATAACACAATTAATAGGGGTAATGAACAACTTGATGATGTGTCCTGATTAGCAAGCTAATAACCTAGGCTGTAGCCAAGCTTTCCATCTGGCCAATTCCTCTTTGTTTACGCGAACGCCCAGGTAATTTTCCACACCATAAACCCCAGCACTTTTAGTAATCTTTTTTATGGTAGGTAAATGAGGGAGGGGGGTAGGGAGTACTTACGGATACATGTCCAGCTATAGTCTTGGCAACAGTCTTGCTGAGCGGTGCAGGCTTCGTCGCAGTAGCAGGGGCCGTAGCGATTGTCTGTCCTGA
Organism: Branchiostoma lanceolatum; assembly: GCA_035149815.1. Lineage (NCBI taxonomy): Eukaryota > Metazoa > Chordata > Leptocardii > Amphioxiformes > Branchiostomatidae > Branchiostoma > Branchiostoma lanceolatum. The sequence continues at coordinate 26,241,465 of CM068866.1, read as the reverse complement.
GGCCGTAGTTGTGACAGAAAGCGTCCCGTCCCGTGCAACATTGTGGTTCCGGGCGGTCTCGACAGTCTCCGTGCACGTACCGTACACCGCACAAACACACCCACAGTACAACAGCAACAACAGCAACTCCAACGCCGCGCCGGTGAAACATGTCCATCTCTCTTCCGGGTTGGTACGGTGCGTGTGCGCCTCACACTACTCACTCACCCACTCACGATCTCTCTCTCTCTCTCTCTCTCTCTAGCTGCTTCACGAAGCTTTCATCCCGGCCCGCCGGCTCCGTCTGTTGTTTGCCCGCCCAATCGAACAACTATTTGCAATCCATCGGTGCGAGCTGACAACGGAGACAATACGATACCAGGCCCGGGACAGTCCTCTCTCTCTCTCAGCAACCTGTGAACGAAGGATGGATTTTTTTTGAAAGCGGCGAGCTACTTCAACTTCCCGGGGCAGTCCAAATTCCACTCGACCTACAAAGCCGTCAATACGTGCTATACTACTGTGTACCGCTGCCACATCTGTCTCGGCGGATTTCACCGCTACCTCTCAAACAATTCTGACCCGGGGACAACCCCAGAGAGCGCGCCCGCCTTTCTGTTCCTAGCCTCTCGCAGCGCGCTCAATCCCGCCTGTTTACACACACAGAGTACGGCCCTGAGCCAATGGGGGCGGGAGCACCCCCTGACCAATGGGGGGCGGGGAAACGTCATCAGGTAACGACCGTAAAATAAAACACCTCATTCGTAAATCATTGGTCCCTATGGTAATGTGATCATTCAATGAACCAATGGTTTAGGCTAGAAAAACCTAGAACAAAGTAAACAGAAAGAATCACGTAGCGAAACTGTGGTTTTGAAAATCATACACAGATGTATATAACCACCTGCTATTCATAAATCAGCCTACTCTACTTCAATCCATAAATACATACACAACATCATTAAAAGATATATGCGTCATACCCTTTGTGAATTAAGGTAACCCTAGCATTTTCGCCTGCGGATATATAACGGACCCTGCGGGCACACAGTGTTCTGAGATGATCGTATTTGTCACGAGAATGAGAAATAAAATCATGGAGGGCAAAAAATACGTGACAAAAAGAGCTTCTATAACCAACCCACCGCCCTACCGTCTGCTTTGATAAATACTTCATAATGACGATTGGTGATTCGAGGATTTAGATTACAACTCAAACGCCGAGACTTGACAGCAGTATGGAAGATAGAGTATATTAGACCTTGCGTGTTTACACTTCTAAAAGTCCTTACGTGGGGGTGGTTTTTATCCAGGTCGCCCCGTACATACCGCTACAAACTCCCACTTCTTTTCAACGTGTATAATGATCTCCAAGCAGATGTAAGGATCCGACTCAGCGTTAAGTGTTTTGCCGACATTTAGTTTGTCTTTTTAGTAGTGTACTATTGTTTTTACTACGAAGGGGAAAAGAGAAAAACGTGGACTAGTATCAAGAGGAATAAAAGCCGCAAAAGCACGCGTACAACACCGACCCGGACACAACATCTGATTGGAGAACAAGCTATCCTTAGCGGATGTAAGTCATCATTTCAAAAATATGGTACAAAATTTGATTATGCATCACTTCCTCATTTTTTTTTACGTTGTGTTTTACTGAGGTCAAAGATCAAAACAAAATAAATATTTTTGCACAAAAGTCGTTCTTTGGCAGCAAAGTTTATTCATGGGGTCAAAAGATGAGAAGACGTTGAAAGAAAAGGTTACCACTTTTAAATATTTGGTTTGTTATATCATACGTCAAGTTATATTCGTTAGCAATGACGTAAACAAAGAGGTGTAAACTGGTCATGACCTCACAAAGAGATAACACACCTGCTCGAAGACAACCCTCCTCATACGCACCTTTTCATACACACAAAACGAAAAATATGGCAATATTTTGGAGCATTTGCTTCTTGCTTTCTAAGTATGGTCGTATATACAATGTAACACCTATATATACCAGTATACTCCCTTGGGAGCATACCAAACAAAGAATTTCCAGGTACGAAATTGTGTGTTAGGAAACGGCGTACCCGTATATACACACCCGCACACCATGTGGCGGTATCAGGCAACGCGTTCTAAAGTAAGCCTTTGAGCAATGTGTACCGAAAGGTTTTTCTCATAATATATGTGACGTGCCAATATTTGACAGAAGGCGGCGCGACAGGGCGACCACATGCCCCCGGGTCCCAGGAGACACCTTGCACCTGTGTGGTTGCACCGTTTGGGGTTAGTGTGTCCCGAGCTCTCGTCTGATTCAATTAAAACTCAGGCTTTCCCTTGGGAGTGAGTCTGTCAATTATTCTGTCTGTGTCCTACAAACATAGAATAGAACATTTGAAAAAGAAAAGATTGTGTGTGGAAGACATGCAGCCGACATTGTGCCGTCACTAGCGTCAATGTACTACATACAACGTGAATTGTTTATGGATTATATGCTCTGTTACTGTAATAAATTTCTGGTACACAAAACGTTATGGATATGTATTATACATCAAAATTAGCACAACGATATTTGCAAATTTGTGATGTAAGAAAGTGTTTTCAGTGGGATACTTAGGGTAAAATGCAAAATTGACAAAACTATCAAATGTTTAACAAGAAAGCATAACATGGATGTCAACTTGTGGATGTCAACTTCTGAACTTGTAGGTGTAGAATCATCCTACCAGACTGCATACTCTACTCTACTCTACTCCAACAGTGATCTCTTTCAAAAAACAGACTCACGATCTAGAAAAGGGAAGAGCAGCCTAAATTGGAATATGACCTTCCTACCTGGCCGAAAGAATCTACTCTACTCTACTACTCTAACGTTTTGCGAATATGAAGGGAGCAATATAGTGGTAACGTTAACTCTTGTTAGTCTGGCATCCAGCATTCTTGCAGCTACGATTCGCTTCACAACGGTCACTATGATTCCGTGGCCTCTGTGTCTGGATGCGGACATAAGCTGTACAAGCGGGCTGTGTACCAGACTAACCGACTGTGATATTTTCCAGGCCCACTTAGAAAGGGCCACCAGTTCGGTAGGCGTTGGTCACAGACATATTTGTAATGGATCGCTTGTCATAAAAACAGTCAAAGTGGTATCGGGGGATAAAACGATTTTGTGGTTGTGGTCACAAACACTTCACCAAACCTGTACGTACTATAAACGCACTCAGGCTATCCCCTCACCAAAAGACGCCGCTTCTGTTGCCGCTACTTTAATTCCATCTCCGCTGGTGATTTTATTACGTTAAACCCCTGAGAGAAGAGTGTACACACACTCACAGTCTGTGCGGTGTGTGTGTATACCCAACATGGCGACAGGAAAACCTCTTTACGCTATATAAAAGGGAGGGATGCAAACTGGTATCTAGGGCACTGGTGGAGACCATACCGGGACCCATGGTGTGATTCATGCCCGGTGTCTTGTTCGATCGTTAAACGGTTCAGTCCATTTGATCAGATCGGCCATCCATCCCTTGTCGTCTGTTTCGTATAACCAATTTCAGTAGGAGGGCAAGGCCCCTTAGGTGCGCGCCCCCTCCCGCGCACTCTCATTTCAATTTGCCGTGACCGTCTCCTTTGCTCAATTAACCCCACCCCCCTCTCCACCAATAGACTTGACCAAGTCTACCTTTTCTAATTCATCATAAGCCCCCCCTCTCGTTTTTCTCCGGCAGATCTAATTTTTCATTTCGTGAGATAACCTGTTTTTGATCACCATTTATCAATTCAGGAATGTCCTATAAAACGTAAAAAGAGGAAATGGGAAGATAACATTTTTACGTGTGGATGGGGGCATTTGAGTCCAAAGGGAAGTAACGTTATGTTGATTGAAATACGCGTGGTAGGTCGATACTTATAACCTTACGCCGCCCTTCAATCTCTTTTAAGAAAAAAATCAATATATTTCGTTTGAATAATCTTTTGTGAAAAAACAGGACGTATTTTGAGTATCCCAATCGTCTGCTCAATCATGAATCTACTGTAATCAAGCCCTTATAACATGTGATAAATCTTCTCTCTCTCAATCAAATATCTACCGACACTTAATCAAATTATCAAGTGATAAAACGTGTATCCAATCGGTGTAAACAATATCACAGACTCAGACAATTTCACGGAACACACGGGACAGTACGTGTCCTGTTTTCCTAACATTTCCTTGTCCGATATTTTGTCCTTGACAGACAGACTTCACAGACAGTGCCTGGAAAATACAGTAACATAACATTAGCAAGGTCTACATGGCAAAATAATTGTATTTCCGTGACATAATATACGGAAGATTTAAGATTTACCTATAAAGCTATATGCTCTTATCAATACCATTTTGTCTTAGTAATTTACAGTCTTTAAACGGTTGTCACATTTGTGCGTATATCAAGTCCATATGAGTTCCGTATCATTTTTCTGTCATTCGGTGAATCTAAAATGTATCCACAGATACTAGAGTTACTAAACAGTCATAGAATATTCTACATCAATCAATGTACAAAATACTTATAACCAACTTATGTCCTATCATAAGAAAAATAATACATAAGCGTGCCAGCCCCCTAACGTAACGTAAGTACATATACACGCGTGTCTCACATCAAAGAAAACATCTTAATTTTCTCGGTCGTAAACCTAGTCTCCGTCCCGCGGTGACATAGCTGTCTCTCACCGCTCCTAACGGCTTCGATTTCAGCCCAGGATTCAATTCAATTCTCTTCGTTCCGGGTCGCAGCGAGGCGCTTTCAGTTCAATTTCACCCATATTTCCGACGAACATCTTTTTTAAACTTTATCAGAAACATTTATGGTCAACTGTACTTTAAACAAAGCGATTCGGACGTTAAGGTAAAGATTATAGTTACAATAAGTATGAATAGAACATCTTTTCATACGCGAAGACTGCAAAATCCTTGGGATTTCGGCGACCTCTGACCTCATAAAATGCACCCAACCAGAGGAGGTGTTACGGAAGGTCACGATCAGGGGTAGCGGCTCGGCATGACGTCACACATGACTACGCTTCATCGTGCAAACTGGAAAATTGAATTATCATATTAAGTGTTTTAGCAGATATCTCTCCTCCCTATGCTTAAGACATCAAGATGGAAGAGGCTGTTGTAGAAAATACGGGCGGGGTGTCTTTCACATATACCGACCATGGCCTCCTGACCTTCACCAGACCATGGTTGGTCATGAGCAATGTCATCTATGGGAGGAAGTTGGTCGACGAGGTTGTCTTTCAATCGTCTGCGCCAGCCGACTATCATTTTGAAAACTCGATGTCCGGTCCGGAAAGTCATATTCTGCTTGGAAGAGCTAACTGGAACTAGAATAGGATGGATTCCAGGCTACTCCCAACCCAGCGCCGACCTTGGTTGGGGAGTGGTCGGGAGCATAGTCGTGTGAAGGCCCTGAATGTGTGACAGGGGCCTTTAACGACAGAGCTACGCAAAAGGGATTTTGACAAATTCAAGTCCTATTTGCTTATTCATATAAGTGCTGATGGGAGATAAAAGAACAAATTTTGAGTGAATATAGAATATGTTTAGAAATAATTACATTTTCTATTATGAGACATACAAACTAAAGTTAACGGCCCATTGGGTATTCATAATTTTGTGATACGGACCTAAAATTTGGGGTTTATTGAATCGATCGCCAAGTTTTTCATTTCTTTATTTCACCTCGAACCACTTTAAGACTGATCTCAGCGCACACACCTGGCTTAAGTCAGCCACGCCGTGTTGACAAGACTTCTTCTGAACAACGGGCGGATGGAAGGGGTTTAGGAAAAGGTGGTTACGGTGTTGGGTCTGAGATCTAGACCCGACGTTTTTAATTGGTGAGAAGATTAAAGCGATCATGCAGCTATCTATATGAATCCTGGCTAGGGGGATCTATATCTAAGTGTGGGTTTAGCTAAGAGTTTTGTTTGGTAAAAGAGATGGGACTGAAATACAGCCAAACGAAAATGAAAATCTAATAATTTTGAGGTCTCATGAAGACCTACCCACATACCAAATAGCAATACAATCCATCCAAGTTCTCGAGTTATGCTGGTCTTCCACTAACATACTCATGTACACATACATACAAACGCTACTGGAAACATAGCCCTCTTGGCGAAGGTAATGACCACTAAATGAACTTGACGAAAATGGTCATATTAAACAGGTGGCCACTGCAGGTCAATATGGAATTCGAAAATGATCTAACGGACCACCAAAAGTTGCCACAGTGACCAGGTGGTCCTTATGCAGTGGTAGTGACTAGTACAGGTTTAGCTGTAGTTGTGAAGGAACAGTTGACATTCTTTGGTTGTAAAACTACACCCAAAACCTCGTCCGTAATTAATTGCACGTCTGTACAGCATTACCTACCACATCTCCTCGCCCCTCCCCATTTAACCATGGCGGTTTGTGGTCAGTGTCCTGGACGACCGTTATCCCGATAAGGTTTTGTGTGGTCTCCTCCTGTAAGCCTGTCTTGTATGAACGGTTTCTTCATAAATCTTCGGCTCTAATCCTGTTTCTAATCACTTGATCCCCTGGGATTAGCTGCTCAAGACAAAGTTGTGCTAATCTTACAGCGGTTGTGTGCTGAGCAACTATACTGGAAATAATTACATCTAACACTTAACAATATTGTTCAAGACTTCAAATAAGAAATTCTATGTATGATAATAACTGACCTGACAGAAAGTTGTTTTGCATGTCTTAGTTTATACACTCCAGGTTAGGTGTAGCTAATAAAGTACATTGTCTTAGCCTCCTTCCCAAACCTTTCAAGAGCGCCGGTGTTAATTCTTTGGGGGGTTAGCGCTGATTCGCGATTTTCGAACATTAGGGCCAGATTTCTAGACCGGGGACATTTCTGTGCCTCTCTCCCCAACATAAGAACATGGAACGTATATTGAAAATGGCGAATCAGCGTTCCCGAAAGAATAAACGCTGACGCTCCCAGAAGGTCTGCGAAGGAGCTTTCCTTTCGAAAGTGCACAACATCGAAACCTGCTAGGGATTTGCATATCCAACGTTAACTTCGAGAATTATCCTGACCACAGGACCCCAAGATCGAAGATGCCACTTTCTGCTACATGTAGTACTCTAAATTTTAAGTTTTCATTGAGCAACACGATCTGAATTGTTTTATCGATGTGTTTGGTTGATTTCCGGCATGTCTACAACAATCGACCCGCCAATATGACACTATTTGACATGGATTAGACACCAAATCCAGACGACGAGCAAATTGGCAGAAGGGAAGCTGTTTAAAAACAAAGGCATGGCACCAATTAAACCGACATTTTCTGCTTGGTTAGTTAACGCTTCCGTGCGAGTAATCCGTGTCAAAACTAGGCGTGGAGATGGGAACAGGTAGTGATTAGAATAGCAGCAAATGCAGTTCGTTTAGTGACAACCACCCCTAGCCCTGAAGGTTTGTTAGGAAGAAAAATTACAAAAAGGTGAACATTCCAATCTCCTAGCGAATCTTAAATTTTTTTCTGAATAAGGGCAATATTTTCGGTTAGGTCATTGATATTTACAATAAACAGCAGTGGTCCCAATAGGTTACCTTGTGGGACACCTGTACCAATCTTAGACCAAGGCGTTTGTCCTTGTCTATTTTTGGGATATATCTGATTGACTGTGCACATGTAATGATGTCGACATCAGAACGCAATGTAAGGGTCGATTTCAACATGATTTCCTCCCGAACTAAAGTACATTTCGCTGCGCTGATGATACCAGATTTGACCAGGCGTCTGGGTCGATAGTTGGACAATCTCAACAATGACACAAATACGTCGAACGCACATAATTTAACCGCATGTGCTTACACGATGTTTACACGTATTCCAGTTTTGAGGTAAACAAGAACACCATGTCCGAGATGGTACGACGCCTGAAACTGCCGTTGTGTTTGTTAAACCTGTCCTGACGGCCTTACCGTGTCACATGCGAACATCTTTAAACTAAATATTTGGATAAAAGCGCGTGTCGTTTATCTTGTATTACGTGGCCGTAACATACGGGAAACGATTAGTGCAAAATCTTTCTCTCCTTCTTTGTCTGATTTCTTCAAAGAATTTATTCTGTAGTTTATGTTAGCTGTTTTTATTTACCGTACGACAAAGCCCGTATTTCAGACAATGGGAGGATAGAATATCATTTTCAATTGTGCACCAGGACTGCAAATGCGCGTTTACCTTATACATACTGTGGAACTAAAGGCCATTGTATTTTCCTTTGAAAACACGAGAATTTCGTAGTGGTTTCTGTCACTATTTCTATGACAGGTGTCAGTGGCCAATGTCACCACAACACGCCCAACCTTGTATCCTTCCACCATGTAAACACGCTCTACTTTTATCACAGTCTTGATAGAAATCTGCAGAGATGATCAGACATTCACACAAAGATAGAAGGTGCAGCAGGTATTCTGGAGATTGTAGTAATGGCTACACATTTTCATAACTTTGTTGATGAAGGAATGTGATACGGAGGAAGGAGGTCAGCCACAGGAAATGTAGCCCGTTAGGACGGCTGTACTTGACAAGCTATTTGGACTATGGGCACGTGCGGGGCATGCCGAGTTGGTGCCGTTCTTCCTCGTCCCGCGACCACGGGGCAGCTCTGGGGCTGACCTCAGCATACCAGGTCAGTGTTAGAGAGTTGCTGGGCTACAAGGCCGCTGAGTGGTTACATGCTGAGTACTAGTACTACTACTAGTATTTGTCCCACAAAATATGATTACTTTAGATCGTCTATATACTAGTAGTAATTAATATAAGGTAATCTACAAGCAGATGTAGGCCGCGGGTCAGTGTTTTTAGGCTTTTTCTACCTCTTCTTAGTGGCTTGGGGGGGGGGGGGGGGAAGTGAAAAAAACGCGGACTACTAGATAAAGAAAGAGCCTAAAAAACGAAAAAGTATATGGGAGAAACGCAGACCCGGATCCTATATCTGCTTTTTGGAGAATATAGTAAGGCTGGGTATGGTTTGATAGACCTTGCAAATTGCGTTAGGGAGGTTAAGAGGATGGGGTTATTACAGTGGTCGCTTATTGGAAAAAAAAAAACCAGCTAAAATTATACAACGTTATGCCACTTTCAAGGGGCTAAATCTTTCCATGTAAATAAATGATGGTACAAACACTCAGACAGCAAAAATGTCCAACCCCTCTACCTCTATACTTTAAAAAACTCATTCCATCTCCTTGCTAAAGCTAAAAGTGATACATGTTAATTAACTTTTAACTTAAAATTTGAGAAAGCTTACAGGTATAGATAAAAATTCTTCATAGTTGGGGATAATCCAACAAGTATAAAATGTTTACAGCAACTAGGTTGCAGTTCTACCTTAAATGGCCAGAGGGCTCTCATCAGAGCACAAGAACATGGACTTTGGCTGATTCTGCCTACCAGCCTAAGCGCCCAGGCAACATAAGGCAAAATCATTTTCAAAGCCTGCAGATAGAAATCACAACACAAAATATATTTAGAAAGCATACACAATATATGCAAAGAACCTCCGTGCTAAATTTCATGTCATTAAGATAAGACCAGGGTGCCATCTGAAAGACTGTTTGATAAAAAATTCAATAAGAACATGGACAAGAACAATATCCACCAAAACAGTTTATTTTCCTCTCCCTAAAAAGAGGATGGAAATATGAGATACTGAGATATTTGGGTTACATGTATCTCCAAGCAGATGTAGGGCCCAGCTCAATGTTTTACACATTTTTTGTGGCGTTTTGTACATCTTTCTAGTCTTCCTCCCAAGAAAAATCACAAACCACCACAAAGACATACAAAACACTGCAAAGACATGCATGAAACACAGAACCACACCCTACATCTGCTTGGAGACTACTAGTCCTAGTACTGCTGTATGTGAAGCACTAGCTGTCTTGACCTTTGACTCTCCTGTATATCTTTTCTTCCTTGTTTTCAGTCATTGCTGCAAAACGTGCGAGGGTGAAGAGAAAATCGCTCAGTCTGGAAAAAAATATGAAAAGACAAGCATGGTGACAATTTTTGTCATGTTTACTGTCATTGCAGTTTCTTTTGCATAAAAATTCTGCTAAATTTGCAGTCAAGTCCTGGTTGAATTACTACAAGCTAGCAAGTTACAAGTTATAAGTAAGGTTCCAGTTTTCATCTAAGACATTGCACTACACATGTAAAAGACACACTGTATATTTGTAATATTTCTGGAAGAACACTACCAACCACTATTTGGTTCACTTCAGTCTTTACAATGACATAATGATTAACATCTCTCTGGGGCAGAGCTTTCTTAAAGATTCTCCAGGTGCAGATTTTCCTATCTCCATACCCTCCTACAATACTCTATAGTTCACCCCTTACTACTCATGCCTCACCTGTTGACATATCTCCCTACTTCAGCATCCACATCACCTGAGCTGACCAGGGGAACTAGCCTGGAACAGGACAAGACACAAAGGCACAAACTTCACAAAAGAACACAATCAGTCCTGTTGTACTTGTAGTCTCCCAAGCAGGCTTAGTGAGATATCAGATATACAGGCAGCATGTTGGCAATTTTTTTTCATGAACTTTGATAGTTTTCCATCAACTAAACTTGGACAAGCTATGGGCAACTCCACACATTCAAAATTGATGTTACTGCTCTATGGTAATTCATCATGAGAAACGCTAAGGCGATAAATCTATTTCTATTCTATGTAACCTCAAATATTGAAAACCTAAGTTGGATCCAGACTAACCTTCTCTCAGTTCTTCTACAGATAGCTCGGGCCATGTGGAGAGAAGCACTGGTTTTACCTCCAGACTGGAGGGGAAAATACAATGAAACAAGCAAGCAGTTAGACTATCTTGACATTTGCTTCATTTATGTAAGTGTCCCAGCTTTGAAATGTATTCTGCTGAGTCAAGGAGACTTGTGCATATGAGACTGAGAGAGAGAAAGAGAGACAAAGATAGGTAGATTGATAGAGAGAGAGGGAGACACAGAGATAAAGATAGAGGGATAGAGGGAGAGACAGAGAGATAGGGATAGGGAGACAGGGAGAGACAGAGAGATAGGGAGAGACAGAGACATAGAGAGAGATCGCAAAAGATGGTGAGAGAAACAGAGAATAAAGACAGAGGGCCAAAAATAGACAGAAACCAAGAGGCAGAATTAGTGAGAAACAGAGACAGATAAACAGAGACAGATAAACAGAGAGATAAACAGAGAGAGACAGAGAAACAGAGAGAGAACTTGTTCGTTACTTCTATTCACAAATCATCAAATAGTCTGCCAATAGGAGTGCACATTATGCATGGTATAAACCCAGGACCATCTTACAGGCAGTATAAAGTTGGTGAGAGGAGGTAGCTGTTCTGTGTACTCATCAATCCATCGCTCCAGCTCCTCTACTGACCCAGAGGGGAAAGCTGTACGGGCTGGAAAAATCCACAGAAAAAAATCAGTATCAACTGTAAATTGCAAGATGACAGATGTAAACTTTCTTCTGTGTTACAAGAAAAGTATAACCTTTTACAGATACATGTAGTCTGTTGTACTTATGAAAAACAGAAGTCAACAATAGCCTGAAGGGTTCAGTTGAAAGGTTTAACTACATGGAAGGTGATCTGCTGCAGTTGTATTACGAACTGATAGAGGGCCCTTTTGTACTATGATCTCACAGAAAAGTTGCTGCTAATTCTGTGGTTGTATGAGTTGCCAAGTAAATGTTCTCACACCTAGTTTTCTGTCCTGTGCCTTAGTCCGTGGTGTGGCAATGTTGGACCCCACATCTTGAAGTAAAGATTGGATCTGAAAACATCAGATTACAGTACAGTTAATTGTCATTGACTAGGGCAAAAATATGCAAAATAAATTTAACAAGAGAATTCCTCTTGTTATGTTATGATTTGGCACAACTGGTGATTACCTTTTCTAGCCTGTCCATGAACTGGTGACCAGCATCATGGCCAAACTCTCCAGCTAACCTGTGGAAAGGAGGGGGGCATAAGTGATAAGTTGCAAAATTGCCATCATCAAAAATAATGTTATGAAAATTGGCACAGATGTCTTAATTATCGCCATACTAAGTAGCAAGATATCCTATTATTTTTTCTCTGTGGTTTCCTTACCCAGTATCCATTTGATCCGTTTGAATAATGTAAACATGGACTTTTTTGTGATGGTTTAATGTTTGAGACCTCTTCATTGCAAATTTAAAACCACTGCAAAAATGCTGGTTCTGTTTTCTACCCACCTACCCTATTGTTTCAAAACACCATTGCAAATACTCCAATTTCTCCCTACCGCGAAATTAAATCACCGCAAACATAAAGGCATTTACAGTATTTGTTTCTTTAAATTCAGATGGATACTGGCACCATGCTAATATATAAGCATATCTACATGTATCTCACCTATCCAAGTATTAAAAAAACATTGTTTTGCATGCAAATCAAGGCAATCAGAGATGGGAAACTTCACACTTTGTAGGCAAAGTAAGAAACACTCACAGACAAAACATAAGCTTGTTTACCCCATCCTCGTTCACCAGGACCCTTCCGCTCCATGTTACATCGCTCGCGTAAAGGGCCCTGGTAACATGGGCTGGCATCCATGGTTATTGCAGGTCGACAGACTTGCTCATGAATAATTAATGAGCTAACCCTTATTTGGCACAAACGGCAGTTGTAGCTCATTAATAATTAATGAGCAAGCCGTAACACGTAACCTGATTGGTTGATAGCTTCCCAGCGTTCTTTGCGCGCTGGCTTCCGATGAGAGGAAGCAAACGGTTTTTAACCCCTCTGATTGGCTGAAGCTGTTTTGGTGGCAATATCGTTATAACCATGGATGTCAGCCCATGTTACCAGGGCCCTTTACACGAGCGATGTAACGTGGAGCGGAAGGGTCCTGGTGAATGAAGATGGTTTACCCTATTGCACAGGACAGTTCATCTGTTGTTCCTAGTGCTTCAAAGATGGTGTCATCTTTACTCCGTCTCTCCCCAGTAAATAAACTGGATCTTCCTACATGAAAAACACACCAATCATGGTTCTTCTCATCAGTACAAAGTAGATTCTTATCACAATTCTAGAGACGCTTACCTAAAAAAAATCCATACAAAGTGAAGGATGCTTCATGAAGGCTGATGATAGCACTAAATCTTCATGACATGATACAGTATGATCAATCCATATATAATCAACATATCATTCATATTGATACTAAATTGAATTTGGCTTGTTTTTCAACCATGATAATTTACCTTTGTCACCAGTCCTTGTATAGATTTTCAGTTTCTTCTTTGTCTCTTCTTCCTTGCTAAACAATAGAAAAGACCCAGGTATGTTAAAAGGAGTAATGTTACCCATGCAAAATGTGTTGATGAACTGCATACTAGTACTGTATACAATTGACCTGTAAAGACCACTAAATTGAGGAGTTCTAGTGAAAAATTGACTAAAAAGACCATAATTCCATGGTTCAGCATTCATTATACAATACAAGGCTGACTATAATGATATGCTGTGGACCGATTCTTTGTCATTACTTATAAGTTATATCAATAGCATTTTGTTTACAGAATACAGGAATTGGGAACATTTCTTTTAGTACTAGTAATCATACTAGTACTTTCAATACTAGTATGCGACATTGAATTGTGAGCAACTTATCAAATTCAACTTAAAATCACACATACTATGCCTCACACTGTACCAGAAACTTATGTTTTCAAATTTCTGATCATCCGAAATTAATATCTCACCTCTGGTCCATAATTTTTCCGGTTTCCGCCCCGGATTTGTTCAAAATTTTGTCTCACAAAGTATGGCTTTAAAGAGCAAATATACAGATGTAAACGGCTCCTTACTGGGCACCCAGTACGGAACCCGTGGAGAAAATGGCGCCGATACTCGGCCCCCAGTACGGAAGGAAGTTCCGTACAAGAATTCCAGTACGGAACGGCTTTATTCCAGTACCGAAGCTTCGTCGGCACTGGACGTCCAGAACTGAATTTGTTTTGGTACTCGGGTTCCAGAGCTGAACTCCTCTCGGCACTCGGGGTTCCAGTACGGATTGGCGTTCCAGCTAGGTCAACGGTCATTCGGCACTGGTTACCCAGTGCGGAGGTCATTCAGCACTGGAAAACCGAGCGCCGATTTACGGATGTGACGGGTTCCGTACTGGATTTACCAGTAAATAGTGACTCTTCAGTACTGGAAGCCGAGACCTCAAATTATTTCGGAACTGGGCGTCCTGTACTCACGTACGCGTTCTAATAGTACTGGGATGATCCATTGTTTGGACCGACTGGACAGTTTTGGATTTAGTCGTCTGTACATTTTAATAGTAATAGTAACTTTATTGCAAGTTCATGCCCGAAGGCTAATTGCAGACAAACAAGTACATGGAAATACATGGGAATCGAAAAAGTTATCTAGTCTACTGTGAAAGTTCTAAGTTTACTAAGGTTGACTATGGTTGGGTATGATTGTACATACTAACGTTTAGGTAGTACTGTTTGTTCCTTGGTTATGGACATAGATTTTGGTAGGTAATATAAAGTACATTATTATTTCAGTGTACGTTTTCTCCCGATAAAGGTACAAGCCACAAGGATGTGTTGTCGTCGTTGAAACGTAACAGAATGTGATACTGTATTTTATTTTTTTCTTCATTCGAACGTTTTCCAAACAGTAGAAGGTCTCAGTACTGGAGCTCCTGTTCTGACGACCACTTCCGTACTGGTTGTCCAGTACTGACAAAGGTGGCAGTTACATTTGTATATTTGCGTCTTGCAATTTAAAGACCTTTGCTCCACAGAGACTTGAACTTTGTGCTTGACCCAGAGACGTCAATCAAAACACATCGAGCAGATATTTTCCCAAACAGAACGCCCTCGTTCACCTGCCCCCCCTCCCCACATCCCACAATAAACACGAAAAATATCCCAACCTACCTGCAGTAATACCGCCAGCACATCGGTGACACTGTTTTCTCTATCCTAGCGGACTGTGGCAGCAGCCTTGTCAAACATATTGACCGCTGAATAACCTGTTTAAACAACATTTTGCACGTCGTGTCTGTGGTAAACTAACTCTCCTAAAGGTCAGAGGTGATCAGAGTAGTTCACTACACAAAAGGGGGTTTAAGGATAACCAATAGAAAATGTATATATAGTATGAATTGTAATCAAGCAGCTATATTCAGTAATACGTCTTATTTTACTATTATAGTTTACTATATCATTAAGCTGTGAGTGAACTTGTTATGCTGGATGGCAAAATTAAATATACCGACACCCCTTCAATGTGAGTGGTTTGTACCAAAGTTCATTAATCACCTGAGAATGAATGCCGGAGGCGGGGCAGGTTTTGTTGTGAAGTGAACCATGTATGCTGTTACAGTCTACTCAACAAGAACTGGATCGTAGCGTATCGTCTAGTCTCCGATATTCTAGCCGTCGTCTTTAGACAGGTAGGTTTTCTTATAGTTATAGGTGTTGCCAAGAAGGTTTAGATATTGTAAAGACTGTTGTTGATCTGCTGATCTGTTAGTAGTCTAAGTAGTACTCTGATAATTTGTAGATTTCAACCTATAATAGAAGTCCTAGGCATGGGTGGATTGAGTTTGGATAAACATATAAACAGTTCTACATTTGGTCTAAATCTGGCAGCAGGAATGATCTAAGTTGCGATGTTTCATCTGTGTATCTGTAAAAACAAGGAGGTTAAAAATCAAGGGGTTTCATCTGGCTTGTTGAAACCAAGGACTGCAGTCTCACTCGGAATCCCATTGGCCCAGGACTGCAAGCCAGATTTCCTCGGCATTAGTCTAGCTTCTATGCCCGCCTAGCCAATTTTGGGTCGTCCGAATCAATCAACAGCCATAGGAGCCAAGGACCTTCCTCAGGGGATCGACCTAAAGCCATGCCCGGGAGTCAAGTGTCTTCCACAGGCTAGGGGACCGAGCTAAAAGTTCCTTGGGGATATGTTGGTCCTGGTGCCGACGAGCTGGTCTGTGAAGGCCCTGGCAACAGTCTGGATTCTAGGGTAGTAGTCAGGCGTTAACGTTAATCGAGTGTATGGCTCCCCACTGGACCTACACCACCAACAGTGGGCATGTGGAGTATCCTGTTTCTTCATCCAGCCCAGTTGTGTGGGTGTTGCGGTAAAAGTAACAGATCGATAGGATGCGTCCAAACGCTTGGGGAAACGATACATAATCTAACGTCTCTTACGTGAATGATCCACTTTGAATCGATCTGACATGTCTAGATCTTGAATGTTTGCCCGTTCGACGGTCTGGTATTATCACTCAATGTATCCAAATTACATCTCAGATTTTGTTACAACATGAAGGTATAATGTTACATGGTTTATTTGATCTTGAGACACGGATAAACAAAGTATCGTTACAAAATGTGTGACCCGATCCACACATTTTGTAAGGGTCCACTATTTGACAAGAAAAGGTATCGTCCGATTTACGCCTGTCGCTCAATGCGCTGGATACAATTAGGCCACACCAATTTGATTGGTTGGTTCTCGGATTTTTTCAGAATAAATATTGAGCGACAGGGCGAAAAAAAATTGCAATAAGTTTGGGGTGAAGATAGGGGCTTGCATAATAGAAAGAAAAATATGATTATTCAAGTTTGCAGCTTGAAAAAACAAGCAAAGCCTCTATGGTAGACAACTAACTCATCCCGGTACTCCCATCGTACAGTAGATGCACCTTTTGATTGAAAATTCTGGAAAGTGCCGTTTTTTGTTGATATGTACTTCAGTAATTTTTGAAAAAACGTAACGTTGAACATATATTGGCAGACACAAGCTGAGTAAAGGCATTTAGGCCATTTTGCTATACTGGAACATCGTTGAATGTTGAGTAAATATTGTTGAGTAAATATTACCTGAATGGAAGGTGTTGTGTATCTTTTCTGGGCGATTCTGAGAACCAACAAATTAAATTGGTGTGGCCTTACAAAAAAAAAACAAGTAAATCTCGTACTGTCGTTCTTGCAGTATGTAACGGAACTAGAGAAACAAAGTTGACTCTAAATCCTGGCGATGGACTTGATTGCACTCATCTATCTTTCATCGTTCTGTTGTCGTCTAAGTATTCTCTACACAAAATCTACTGAGCCAATCTGATTACATCATTCCTTGCATCATTCAAGGGTGATGTCAGAAAACGTGCCCAGCAGTGACGATGTCCCTGCAGTACCGGACCCAGGCAGTAGAGGCGCGACTGATAGCTCGCAATCAGGGAACAACAATATGACTGACGTTCCCCTTGAAAACGGCTCTATCCGCCCTCCTCGATATGAGTACCTCGATGAAGAATGCCATGATAAGGTGATTCTACATGTGTATCATGTGATCTTTTTTTTTCTTTCGGCGATTTATCATATCATATTTATTAGGGGTGGGTACCGGTACCGTGTACCGGTACAAAACCGGTATTTCTTAATGGACCGGTCCAAAAAAAACGGTCCGTAAAAAATCAGTGGACCGGCCTATGGACCGATTAGAAAATCCATAGTACCAGGCTACCAGCAGGCGGCCACATAACTGGTCTAAGAAAATACAAAACAGCAGATTTAACGAGTCGTTTTCGAAGACGTTAGCTGTGAATCATATCTAGAAACACTTAAAGGATGAGTAAACAGACGGCGAGGAGAGTATAGTTATAATTTTGAGACAAAGTGCAAACCTAAGAAATTATATCGTTCCAGACATGACGTTTGGAGACTTTTACGTGTGTCTCGCTCTCCAAAATATGATGTACTGCGACACTACTATAATCAGGTACATGTACAGGTCCGGACCTGGACCTGACCCTCTGGACCTGGACCTGGACCGGACCTGAATTTTATGTACCGGTACCCACCCCTAATATTTATCATTTAAAGGTCTTAACATTCTGAGCACACTTTGTGTCCCTCAACACTGCTAAGATTATTCGATAAGCATTGATTTTGAAGTCAAGAGGACAAAGTAGCGCTATGATGTAGGATAAATGAATTATTTCTCGCGTGATTTACAATGTTAGAAATTCCCAAACCGAACACAATCTGCCATATTCAATGAAGCTTATAAGTTATTGTTTTGTATCTAGTTAAAAGTGCATATACAGCTAATCTTTTATTTGCCAAGCGGTTGTGACATTACATCGCATGGATCATATAAACTGCACAAATGTACGTATTTAGAATCCAATCTAGAAAAATCATAAAACTGATGAATGTACAGTTTCCTTTTCCTCTGCCAGCGTAAACTATATTCTATTTGAAATATTCCTTCTATATACGGGAATAATAAAGTAAATAACAGCATTGATTGTTAATTTTCCTTATCTAATGTGCTTTAACTTTATTTGCTTTCTGCCACCTATGGACCATAACAACAACACACATACACTTTGTTTTGAAAATCTCGGCCACGCAACTAGTCTTTCTGGACTACATTTCAAAAGAAGTACACACACTCTACAATCAATCATTCGCAAGCATCAGAGTCTTACACATACTCTACAGTAAGTACAAAATCACATTCACAGCATTGACATTTGTTATTAAAAGAGCTGTTTTAGTATCCGACCGATAGAATCACATTTATAAGTCGTATTAGAATAGCAAAATGTACATGTTACATGTAGATATGTAATCGGTACAAAGTCAGAAATGTGATTATACATACATATAGGAAAGTAATCGAGACAATCATTTGAACATAATATATGAGCTTAAATCAATGCAAAACATTGAAAAACAATAGTGAAACGTCTGACTGTTTCAAAACTTTATCCAGTTAGTTGCTTGAGTAATTATTTTTGGCGTATCTTACTACCTGGATGTCTAACTTTCATCAACGCATTGAAAAACAGGTTTCTTCCCCTTATTTTTAAACAAGTATCTATCAATGTCAAGGAGCACAGTACAGAAGACTGAAATTGATGAGGATAAAAATGGCAACTATAAAGTAAAAAATCAAAGACAGCACATCAGTTACTTCTATCTAATTCAAAAACAAAATATCATCAAGCATAAAATTCACATGTTGATTACTTTTTCATTGGTTGTCCCCTTAGTTTCCTGATGTGATCAACCTGAACGTAGGAGGTGTCCACTTCACCACCCTGCTGACCACGCTGCGGTCCCAGAAGGACTCCATGCTTGCCGGCATGTTCTCTGGACGGCACGAGATCCAGAGGGACGAGGATGGGCGGTATTTCATTGGTAGGTTCCAACCCCACCGCTGCCACCAGTGTAATGATTCATCTTCAAGCAGATGTTGGGTGATGGATCGTAATGTTTTCTGACGCAACTCTTTATCCTTGGATTTGTTTTGTGTTTCTCCTGAACGATTGAAAGATCAGATTTAAATGTCTGGAAACTCTTTTTTGACTTAGATCGGGATGGAGCCTTGTTCACATACATTTTGGCCTGGTTGCGGGCGGAGCAGATGCCACCTCGTGGTGCCGCCAGGCGACTCTACAGTGAAGCGCAGCACTTTGGGCTTCTCACTCTGATGGCAACCCTACAGGTAGACATTTGTGATATCATTTTCAATCCGAGAGTTTGTAAACTCCTTTCAGACAAGCTTAGTCACGTCTGTGACCGCATCCTTCTCACTGCAGCGCCACCTAGCAGCGGACCAGTGGCGCTGCAGTCGGTATTGCCCTGAGGAAGGTACTGTAAATGCAGAGTTATTCGCAGTAGTTTTATGTTCGTGGTTTTCGCGGGGAAATCTTTACCGCGGACTTGAAACCACCACGAAAAGCCGTTCCATTGTGTGACTGAAGCCCTATTGTTTCAAACGCTGACTCAAAACCACCGCGAACACTCCATTTTCTCCTTACCGCGAAGTTAAATTCCCGCGAACATTTCTGCATTGGTATTAAAGAGGTTTCAATAAAGTTTCCAGGTAAATCCTTGTGGCTGTGCAACAATGAACTGTATCATCCATGTACAATTTCCCTCAGAACGTCCAGCCTGTGGCCAGTGACGTAGTGAAGGCTCAGTTCATCTCAAAAGTGCGGAACTACAAGGAACTGTTGGAACAGATCATCGTGGTGGGGAGGGAGAGGGCCAAACTAGACTTGAGAAGACAGTCACGCGTCCTCGTCACATTCCACTATCTAAACGATGGCCCACAAGTAAAGGTAAGAAAAATTGCAAAACACACATTCTAATACGAACCCAATGCTATACTACACTCCCCGTTAATGCTTCGGTCCCATTTCCAATCCGGCCGGGCTGCGAAAACGAAAAATAAAAAAATGCATATCAAGAAAATACACGACATGTGGTTAGGAGTATTTTTTTAAGTTTTGTGTCTTTTGTTGTCTTTTATATTATATGTTTCGTTCCAACAAGCTGCCCGCCCGGGCCCCGGATTGGAAATGGGACCGAAGCATAAGACGGTGCATAAAAAGATGATAGATAAGGTAGATGATAAGCTTGAATTCATGAACAGGGTTTTCCCACATAACATACAACAACACAGGGATATTTTTTTAAAGCGCGAGTTCAATAGAGTTACGCAGGTATTACTAGGTAAGAAATATTGATCATTGTGTAGCTATGGTCTATCGATGCTGTGTTCTTCTGTAGGCAGATCGCTCCTAGTGCCGCTTATCCTAAAGACTATATAGACCGTATAGCCTGGATGTCAGACCCGCCTTCTCTGAGATATCTAGCGTTTGGGGGTCTGGCATCCAGGCTATAGACCGTATGGGAGTTTTCATTGGTACATCGTGTCATTTCCGTTGTGCAATTAAGTGGCTTCTACATGTATTTCAAATTTGAGGTGAGTAACTCTAATGGCATTTCATTTCATTCTATTATACAGATGCACATGATTTGCGAGCTGGCTCGGCGTGACGTCGGTTTTTTGGATCTCCCTCAAACTCTTGACGTCACTAACCTACTTAGCTGTTTAGAATTCGACTTGGTGAAAGAAAGGGGCTTCAATTTGAGTGCCACTCTCTTAGATACCTGCAAAGGGATTGGTTACATATGCGGGTACAAGTACGACTTTACCTTCACATGGTGGTGAAAAACGTTACAAGTAGTGTACTTGTACTTCCAAGTTCAATCGCTTGGCGGCGTTTTAAATCATGTTACCCAAGATGCCTTTCGAATACTGTTGGGGCAGAAGTCTGTCCCCAAAGAGCAAAAATTTGATTTTTTTTTACGTAATTTTCTTCAAGAATTTTTGACTGTTGCATTCTGGCTATTTCAATATCTGACTATACGGACATAAAGGTCACATGCAAAATCTTTTTAATGATTCCAACGTTCTGTTTAAACACGATTTAGCAAAGATATATAGATATTGCAGATACAAGATATAGATATTTGTGGAAAATATATATAAACGGAAGACTCTTGTGTTCTACTTACTACCACTACTGTACTGATAAATAGTCTAACTTTAAGAGAGCGTGATGTCGTTCAAGGAAAGGGAAAAGTCATACTCTAGCCAAGAAAAAGACTTATTTTACTTTTATGAAAATATATTGGATATGCGTTACGTATATGAATGTCTATTTTTGCTGCTAATTATATTACCATACGGTACGCACTTGCAAAATAAACGTTTGTGTTGAGACGTATAGTTGGTATACCCTTGAGAGCTAATACTTCTGTATTGTACTTTTAAGATATTAAACGGATATCTGGCTTTGAAATACACCGTGAGGCATGTGACTTATCTGTGTGTCTTTAGATTGCATTTCATACGTGACCCACATACATCTCAGAAAAATTATAGATAAGAAAGTTCTTTATAAACAACCATCATATATCCCTATAGTGACGCATGTAAAGTATGTACTCATGGTTAAGCTTGGAACCTACAGAGTTATGCATTATACATGTTTCTCACCTACAAGGCATATTTTAGAAGAAACAAACCTCTATACACAACAAATAGACGATTATTTGTCAGGATGAAATCAATTGGTATAATGATCTATGGAATCTATTCCAATTGTCAGAACTATAACTCAAGACTCTAGATGTATCGTTTGGACGTTACCGTTTTCCTTGTAGCGAATGCTGCAGCCAATGTATACATGTAGATATGCAAACCTGTTCGTTGATCTTGTAATGTTCTTCAAAATGTGATCTCCAACAGAACGCTTATACGTTCCATGTGATGATGCAGAAGTCTGGACTAACAGCGCAACCAAGTTATTGTGGGTGTGCAACAGTACGAAATGATTGTAAATTGCTTTTTTATCTTTATCTTATCATAGTGGCATACATTATCAGTGCGGTCAATTAATGTGATTCTTACTTTCAACAAGAAAGTTACATTTTCTGTTCCGATTGTGCGTTTGTTTGTTTGTTGGTCCTACCATACTGGTTAAGAAGTTCAATGCAGCTTCTATACGGTGGAAGCTTAAGGCATCTGTATATAGTACCAGCAGGGCATGTCATCCAACGCGTACGGCACATTTTGGGGTTGGCAGTAGCGTAGCCCAGCCTAGCGTAATAGTCGAGAACTGCAGCTTCTGTACCGTTTAAGAGCACTTCAGCGACATTTCATTCCACTTCGTAATCTTCTGAAAAGCAAGGAATACATATAGAAAATGCTGAGATCGTCGTCATCACGCGTAGAAGGCCCAGAGGAATACTCCCACACACATCATGATGATGGCATTGATGTTGAGAATGAGACGAGAACGAGGCTTTTCGTCAATGGAGATGCTGATGTCCGGTTCCGGTGGAGCTGATTGGTCCTTCTGGCTGATGCCGCACATCCAATCAAAACCGCGCCTCCACAGGGAAGGCGATTCAACTGTAAGTTAATATTTGTGGGTGGAAAAGGTGAACGGAGTTTGCACTATGAGTTTTCTTTTGAAGCATACCATCTATCATTATTACAACTATGATTCAATCATAATTGTTCAAAAATACTTTTTCAGAGCAGAATTGCTATCAGAAATTTTTCGGTACATATGGCTACAAAGCTAGCTTTTCTGCATTGCTACCTTGTTAAGGTTTCAAATTTCGTTTCATAAGTTGTTACTCGCTTGCTAGGAGCGCATCGGTTGCAATTTACTTCACTCACTCCATCAAGGTGTACAGATGGGTTATTGGTCTCTGTACGTGGCACTGTTGATACAAGTTATAAAAACTTAAGTGCAGCACCACGTCGTCCTTGTCTATCAAAAATAAAAAATAAAATAAAAAATAAAAAAATAACGTTAGACACGCACATTACACACACATAGCGCGGTCAAGGTTCTAGCTCTCCCTATATATGTATACAACTATGTTCTACTTCTGCCCCATGGAAGTTATCATATATTATACCTAGTTGCCCCTGTCTGCCGAGCCGACTTACCAGCTTTGACCTTTAGGTCGTTCACCTCCGCGTCAACAGTTTCTCCCTCTCCGCCCAGATCTAACATCTCGACTGTTTCCGGAGGTTTGTCCAGGTCGTGTCTCTCCTCAAAGTTGTGGCGTGTCGCCCAGGTCAAACGGACAAGCTGCCGAAGGTAAAATTCAAAATTTGATTTTAGATATAAAAATCTTTTTTTCTCTTTAAGTCAACGACCTTGAATATTTTCTTTAAGCTTTTTGTTCTTCTAGAATATGTGTAGATGGCCTATATCAGGGCACAACAGCCATCACTCGACTGAGACGGCGGGCGGGATAGACTTTCTGGCACTTTTGACCTATTGCTGACGTCATGTGTCCATTAGGTCATGTGGTCATGCGGTCTTTTGAATATTCTGAATAAGACTGTAGTGGGAAAGTCGAAAATTCGACATATCGATGTCCTTTACATATTTAATATTGTGTTGGAGCGAATTTAAAAAATCAGCTCTGTACTATGTGAACTACCATGCCAAAATCTCATATGTTCATCTTTTATTACTTACGTATTTGTCGTCGATTGGTGGAGTGCAGAGACTGACCACGACCATGACAATGGCACTGACGGCGAACAGGATCATGGCGAAGTACAGGAAGTGGACCCTCCACAGCACGGCCGGCCGGAACTCAGGCTCCCCGCACCCTGGCGACCCGTAGGCGAAGTCCATGACCAACCGGATCAAACCAACCACCAGACCAGACATCAGGCCCCAGAACGCACCCTTTGGGAAGGAAGGAAAACGCCACTCTTTCGTTTTCAGTTGCCAATTTTCGTCAGGAACGTTCACATATGTGGATAGAAACTTCATTTTCGAACATAATGGCTTGTTCTGGTCTAAGAGCTTTTTGATGACAGATACGGTAACGTTAGAATATGGACAGTAATAGTAAGATTTAGCATTTTCTAATGACGAGTTGTCATGATCATCTTTTGCGATAGCACTGACATTGCTTTAAGATCCGCCCCTGAGGTGTCGCCAAAAAATAATCAGACCAACCGGCTCCGTCATCCTCTTCCAGAAGATGCCGAGGATGAAGCTGGCGCAGATGGGCGGGGACAGGTAGCCGGTGACGGCCTGGATGTAGTTGAAGAGTTGCCCTCCTTGTGCGGCCTGAACGATCGGGATCCAGACTATGCTCACCACAATGAGCAGTACCACAAACAACCTGAAACACAGAGAACAATATGTTCGTTTTGCGTCATCCCAAGTTTTAAAAAATGGGCTTGACCGTTTAATGCTTTGTAAGAAATCATTTGATCATTTTAATTATTAAAAATATAAAAAAAAATGTATAAAGCGAAGAAAATAGGGGATCAGTCACGTAAAGATCTAAGAAGAACTTGATGTTACAGAAATGGAACTTGTTACCACCCTCGTAGAGGGAAGAGAGAGCGGGGACAGAGATACAGTCACAGGGATACAGTGGCAGACAGAGAGACAGACCAAGAGACTGAGAGAGACAGACAGACAGATAGACACAGAGAGAAGGTAAAAGCAATACGTCACTCCTTTGGTGTGAAGTGAAAATTCTACCTGCCGACGATCATGAGCTCCCTCTCCGTGGACTGTGTGCGGAACTTCCTCCAGATGTCCATGGTGAAGATGGTTGAGGAGGAGTTGAAGATGGAGGTGAGAGAACTCATCAGGGCCGCCAGCATCACGGCTAACATCAGGCCTCGCAGACCTGCAGGGGAATATCACGTCATCGATCTTAGACGTATGTAGTCATAGTTGTAGTCCTACATGAATGCTTCCTATTCCACTGGAGTCACAAACAAATATTCTAAACTGTTCTGGTGTACTTGATGTTTCCAGAATGGCCCCGGGGTTTCTTGGGGACACCAGTTTTACAGAAGAGTGGATTTGTACATTCATGTCATACCTGGGCCGCGAAAACGCTCGAGACGGGTGTTCCGCATCGTCGTGATACTTTACAGTATTTAACAAAACAGGGATGATGACTACATGCTGCTTAATCACTGAAAATCTTTGTGCATAGCCTCCACCAGCCGCACTCTTTTACCAGGTTCTCGTCGAGAATAGAGACGACAACTTCCCAATAATGTCCAATGTATGAAAGTGGCTAAAAATGGTTATGTATTTATTGTGGTACATCTACAAATTGACAGGAGACGTCGCCTTACTTCCGAATCCTCGGATGATGTTCTAGCGTTCTATACATCTAGTAAAAGTTGTCTATCATTCCTTTGTATGATATTTAATTGGAAAAATGATTTGCGGTAGTTAACTCTACTGTGTATTAGATGACTATGGTTTGACCGGGACATCAGAACAGGACATTAAGCTGTACTTAGCATATAGTGTACCTGTAGGCATGATCCGGACCACTAGTTTCGGGTAGGCTACGTTGGAACATCCGGCAGCATTCTGGCAATATCTTAGACACTCATCGGGGTCCACACAACCCACTTCATCTGTAAAGAAAATGCAAACAGGTAAACTGGACTAAACATAAATAGAAGAGAGAGGGGGGTGAGAGAGAAAGAGAGGGAGAGAGAGAGAGAGAGAGAGAGAGAGAGAGAGAGAGGGAGAGAGAGAAAAAGAGAGAGAGAAAGAGAGATGAGTAGGGGAGAGTGGGATAGAGATGGAGCCTTTCCCAAACGTTTTAACAGTATTTGCGTTGTGAAATCGCGATCTCATGGCTACTTCACTACCCCTCGGACACGAAAGGTGGCGCACCTGGATAGAGGGCCTTGCTGATCATGCCCGGCAGAATCATGAGGAAGAACGGAAGAATCTTCAGGTAGCCAGCCAGGATACACCCGCCCTTGGAATGTTCGATTGTCTTAGCAGCAAGACATCTTTGGACTATCACCTGGGCATAAAGCAATGCAAGGTTTTGAGTGGTAGATAGCTCTTTGGACAGAGAGTAAGTGGTATAGGTTTTGGCCCCCTAGCGGCTTTTTTGGAACTGCAGGAGCAGGTTTTGGTTCAGACTTTGAAAGGGAATAACTCAAGAAGGGCTTGATGGATGGTTGTGATTTTTGGTAAGAAGATAGCTTGAGTGATGATGTACATGATTAGATACTCATTATGCAAATCATTATCTAATTTGCATAATTAATGAGGAAAGTTTGTACATACGCCAAATTCCACGATAGGACTCTCAAGCATGTGGCATATGTAACTGAAGAAGAGAGAAATATTAATAAATATCAATTATGCAAATGCGTGCCTGCGATTCATGCTGGTGTGGCACGCCAGAGGGCGCTTTTATACCGGATGTACACAAACATTCGTACAGAAACAGATACATGTGCAACGACAGTATGAGATATGCTCACCTGATCTGTACACCAGTACCAGGTAGCCAGGATAGTCAGACCGAATGTGATGCCAGGCCAGGGCAGGTCCGACTTCACGGGATCCCTGAACATGTGGAGAGAGTCATCAGGAGGTATGCCGCATGTGGTGTTGTTGTTTCGCAAAGCCGGAACGGACAGGGCATACCTTCTCTTCATCTCGTCATAACCCCCAATCTGCGATAAACCTGCAGTAACGGGAGAAGAACGCATGGTGGCGCCTCTAAAGTATCAGAAAAGCACATCTTCATTGACAGGGAAATAGGACGACATTTGGGCTTTTATATACAGTTGACGTTAGCCCTTCAACTATTTGACTGTTGCACATTTCTTCTGGGTATAGAAATCAGTATACAAGTAAACCTATATGCAGTTTTGAAATATGTACAGTTCATACAGAACAGAAGACCATAGCCTCCCGCAAGAACATCTAACATGTTTTTGAACAGACATGAAGAGTTCTTTGCCAAGGCACTTGTGGTATACTTACTGAGTCCCGTTAAGACAAAGGCCCCAGCTACCATGATGACAGTTTGCGCAGTGTAGGTCCAGATTACTGCGGAAAGGCCGCCTGGGGGAAAGACACTAGTGTCATGAACATTAGAAAAACTTTGCAATGTTGTAATAAATAAAAAAAATTTAAAAAAACATACAGCCCAGCACGCCGGAGGATACTACAAAGGGCTAGCTCTGTTAACTGGACAGTGGGCAGTGAGCATTGACCTACTGACCTAATATAGTGTAGACAGCTGTGATGGCCAGTAGCAGCACCACTGCCAGGTACAGGTCCCACTTCAGAGACTGTTGGATGAACACAGCACCGGCAAAGATGTCTGCCTAGAGAAATACACAAAGAAAGTTTTAAGTTCTCAATAGTGACATCTTAATATATATAACTTAAGAGCATTGGAAAAAAGGTGCAACGTACATCAATCAGTACGTACATACACGAAGTGTTTATTTATCTAGCTTTTAGATGTGTGAAATTTGGAGATATTTACACGGGGATCTTCCGGACACCCCATTTCCCGACGTGCCTTGCAAGTCCAAAATGGCGGCTGTCCTAAATTGGGCGGTCTGAAGTGTTAAGTTTTGGTCAAACTAACTATGACAATGGGGTGCAAGGAGGTCGATATGAGTGATCAGGGAACGTTACCGATATCTTGGTGAAGACGTAGAGAAGGAGAGAGACCACGGACAGGTACACGGTGATCCTCTGTCCACCAAACCGCTTCCTCAGGTACTCTGGCATCGTGAACACCTGTGGGGGACGAACCGGTGCTCATTTTATATTGAGTAACGCTTTAAAATTGAATATTACAAAAATACAAAAACCGCCCTCTTATGGATATGGATACTAAAGTTTTAAGCTCTTTAAGCTTTGTCCAAACGACTGATGACATGACTTACCCCGGCGGATATGTAGACAGGTACAAATATCCATCCTAACATCACCAAGATGAATATAGCCTGTAGAATCGCAGGAAAAAGTATATATCAGATAGGCGATAGAGGCACAGTGAAACGTTCGGTGTAAAACAGTGGACCAGTATGGTAAGATAAAGCATATGTCAGGCGTAAGCTTTCACAGGCAAACCAATGGATAAATGATACATGCAGAATCCCGGTACGTTCATCCGAGAGGCGATGGTTTGACTAAAGGTTTCGGAGCTGCTAGGAATAATCTACCCGCGGTAAGGGTTGGAAATGTGATTGTAGCATTGTCAAGGTCTGGTGTTTACTTACGTTCCATTCGTAAGCCACCACAGCAATACCCGACGCTGACGCCGTCCCGGCCAGACCCACGAAGTGTACACTGCCGATGTTACTGGCGAACAGAGACGCACCGACCTAAAAAGATACATCGTTTTAGTTTTCTGATGGTAGTTTTCTGTTTACATTAAATATACTACATGTATTATGATTACCAATTGGCTATCAAATTTATACAGGAAATGATAAGATCATAATGATATCAAGGCAATAAGCTGATTCATAGCCTTTTTCAGGAGGCCCAAATACCAAATGCATCCTGGGAGACGCGGACTAATATGGGTACTTCAGGGGGAAAACATGACATGACAACCAAGGCCGGACCGGACACAGTACGCATGCACGACTTACTCGTTGTCATGTTAAGGATGTTGTATGCCCATGAGCTACCCATAATGCCCCGCGTCTCCCAACATGCAATGGGATCAGTAAAAGGTCTAGAAACCAGGGCTCTTGAGAGAAAAATAAAGAAATAAATATTTATTTCATGAATAACTTGTTTCACGATGAATTTTTCTATCGAAAATCATACTGCCCACCGGCCACCACGACATTTCTCTTCCTGCAAGAAAGTATCCTTTTGCACTTCCACGGTTGGCCCGTCGTGTTGACTGTAGTAATAAAGAAAACAAATACAAAATGTACATTAAGTTTCATGCCATGCCAAGTGCATGTCTGTGAATCTACATTTGTTGTTGTTTGCCTGTAATATTCCCAAATCATACAAAACTGTGTCTTCATAGACATTTGTAAAAGTTGTCCCTTCAAATGGTAGTATTTGAAACTAAGACGTCCGTGTGATATTTCCAAGTTCAGCAACGTTAGCACAGAAACGTTTGGACTTTGACCCATACAGAGAGTCAAACACTGTAAGCAACACAACAACACTACAGTCTCTACTATATTTTTCATCGTGGCACATCAATTTTTAAACATCTACAAAAGTGAACTAATACTGTTAAGCTTGCGCGTAGAACGTGTGTGATATAGGATAGGTACAAAATAAGATCAGTGAATAAGAGGTAAAGTTACTGTCGAACATAGTTCGAGTAAAGAGACTTATCATTAAACAAACTATTCATAGGCCGCAATGGTATTCAGTGTCTACAAATTATTGACCCGTTTTTCCGACGCCTACGCAGGTAGGGCATTGACCTACCCATGAGTGACCGTTATGTACGATGCACTGATTGATCTAAAATTCCAATGTAGTCATGCGTACAGTTCTTGTCCAACAAACATGCGACCAATATTACAAGTGTTGCTACCACAAGAAATACTTACCCATAGTCCTACACCTAAAATGATCGCAAAGTAGACCCCAATGACCACAATGTCAGCCCAGTGGATCTCGGCGGTTTCGCCCAGTAGAGTCGATGATTGTGTACTGTTGTACCTTGACCTAATCGTGGTCATCACGCCAGTAGTTCTTTCCATCGCTATGCTGATACGTTAACACCTCTGATTGAATCAGTGAATTTACCAACCAGCAAAACGCATTCACTTCCCTAGGGTACAGGCACGGGAAGAAGAGGAAGTGTGGGATCAGGTAGCCCCGTTGCATGACGGGTGCGTTTGGTTGCTGTACTGACTCCGTATCTACACAGAGTAAACAGGTTGGGAAAAGGTCATGAACACCACATAGAGGAATCACCGATCTACATTCAAATATCAACGGTCGCGGGTAAGTGAATGTCAAACAAATGGTTTCCAACATGTTTACGTACATTCGTCAGATACGGTCGATGGTTGATTCAATTCTACCGCAGCTAGGAGGCAAAGCTTAGGAATGGTTATCATATTCAAAGTCACCATAGCATCATATACACAGTTCCTCACGGCACCCCGTATACCATATCATAACAAGTTTAGCTGTGGTGGTTTTCATTATGTCAAAATTTACAAGAAATTAGAGTTACATGTAAGTGTTTGTGATAAAATATACTTCAGGGTTGCTATGTTAGTTTAGCGATTACGATATTTATGAATATGAATTGATATTGAATTTTTATCTACTAGTAACTTGAATGAGTCATAGTTGTGTGCCGATTTGTCAAAAATAGAGAGAACGCTAGCGACCCCAAAAACACCCCTCCCAATAAAATGGTATGGCGACCCTGTGACGTCACAATTCAAGATGGCTGCCACCACATATGCCAACAGCTCTAACAATGGTTTTGCAACGCAAACCTGTGAACAACTCGAGTGAGGGAATAATACGCAAAAAAAACACAACTTGAACGACTGTAGTACAGACGCCATTTTTATTGCAGGTCTGTCGTTTTACACACCACAAAATAGAGCTCACGAAGATCTTCAATCTCGCAGCATATTTACATACAGCGAATCAACTTCAACACGTATCAATTCGATTTGAATGCAGCTTTTGGGGGTTAAAATCTGCTTACGAATCTAAAACGTGTGTATACTAAAACAGTCTGTAGTTGTAGTTGTAGTTGTAGTTATAGAGTAGTGCAAAATACTATAATATGACGGCTATTATAACTTCTGTTTGTTAGGTTAATATTTTTTTCATATTTCAGTGGTCCCTTGAACTGAAGGCTCTGCAATGTTATTATTACATTCCATAGATTATAATTTCATTTTTGTTAAAGACGATTGCAATTTCATTAGTTTAAGTACTTCCCATTCTATTGTATACCAGGAAATGACGATCACACTTATTTCCAATCTTCAAAAAAAAAACTACTAAATACAGCTCCACGTCAAATAGTGGTCCAGTTCCACACTTATTTTCGACTTATACGCTTTCATAAATCATTATGTACAATATCACTTTCTCATCAACTTTCAAAGTGCTTGATTTTCAATTTTTGAAATTTTGAAACCCTGGCTAGTTACGTTCTAAGGAATTGTAATCTTTACGCATAGAAGGCCCAGAGGAATACTCCCACACACATCATGATGACGGCATTGATGTTGAGGATGAGACGAGAACGAGGGTTCTCCTTGATGGAGATGCTGACTTCCGGTTCCGGTGGGGCTTCCTGGTCGTCCTGGTTGATGCCGCACATCCAATCAAAACCGCGCTTCCACAGAGGTGGCGATTCCACTGCGTTGAGGATTAATTAAATCGTGATTTAGATAGCAGTCTAGTACTGTTCCCTATGATACAATGGTTTACGTTCATTCATCATTATTGTCATGCGGTAATGTCACGTGTACGTAGGTCACGTGATTGAAAAGAGTAGGACAGTAGCCCTGAAGAAGGCTGAAAATTGGTCGAAAATTCTCTCAAAGGAAAATGATGTTTGAAAAAGAGTTTGATCTTAATTATCACGACTAGATATTTTCTCATCCTTAACGTTGAGTATTTGTGGTTATGGAGTTGTTACAAAAGCAAATAATTTAAGGAAATGTCCACTTACCCATGTTAACGGTGACATCGTGTTCCTCCTTGTCCGCCGTCTCCTTCCCGTTCAGAGCCGACATCTCGACAACTTCTGCCGGTTTGTCCAGATCGTCCCTCTCCTCTTGACTATGGCGTGTTGCCCAAGTCAAACGGTGGAGCTGACAGAGAAAGAAAACACCCAATGTTTACCACAAGTTGAATTCTTTCCAGTAGTTTTATACAACCAGCCAGTTTAGGCTACTTTCAGCTGTCTTCATGAGGGTGCAATGCACTCTGCTACTCCGTACCGCAAGGTGGCGTTGTGGTGGCGAAAAGGATGCGGTCCCAAACGTGACTGAGTCTATCCCCCCTGACCTTGTCCATTCTGAAGACGTGTTGATTTTCCTATCCATATGACTTCCTTTATTGAGCGTGTGCGTTTATTTCTAAATTACGGATGGATCTAGTCACGGAAAAGTCAATATCGTGGTTCAAAAATATGTTTTTATATAGATATCTATTCATCAGAAGTCCTAAGGATTTACTCCAATTGTGACTGTCTTACAATCTTGTTGAGAATGTCTTTGTCCATACAGGGCAACAGCTGCTCTTTTTCCCAACTGAAAGAGAATAAGGAACTTACGTGTTTGTCGTCGATGGGTGGAGTGAAGAGACTGACCACGACCATGACAATGGCGCTGACGGCGAACAGGATCATGGCGAAGTACAGGAAGTGGACCCTCCACAACACGGCCGGCCGGAACTCAGGCTCCCCGCACCCTGGCGACCCGTAGGCGAAGTCCATCACCAACCGGATCAAACCAACCACCAGACCAGACATCAAGCCCCAAAATGCACCCTGGCGTACAGAATAGAGACAACTGAAGTCATGGTTGGATAATAAAGTTCATTGATACACAAATAAGAGAAATTCCCCTACCAACGCTTCGGTGCCTACGTGCTACTTTCCTTAGGGTAATAATGACTAGTTCTACTTCCCACTGCTAGGTGGCGCTGCATTGGGAGGAACGCGGTCCCAAACGTGACTAAGCGTGTACTCCCCCTCGTCACGGTTCATGACCGGAATAGACTTTTTGAATTCTGAGCCATATCGCATCATAAAGTTGCGTGTTTCAGCCTTCAATACGAAATGTATTCACTGCACATCTAAGAAAACGGTTCCTTTAAAAACTACGAACATCCAAACAAACAAATAAACAAACGAACAAACAAACAACCTACCGGCTCCGTCATCCTCTTCCAGAAGATGCCGAGGATGAAGCTGGCGCAGATGGGCGGGGACAGGTAGCCGGTGACGGCCTGGATGTAGTTGAAGAGCTGCCCTCCTTGTGCGGCCTGAACGATAGGGATCCACAGGATGCTGATCCCAATCAGCACGAGTACAAACACCCTAAATAGAGAAGAAAAATTAATGTTTCCAAATCCTCAACAACACTGTCAACAGTTTCAGGGAAAGATATGTCACCACAAAACGTCAACTATGCGGATTTTTTATGGTACTTCAGTGGAAGGTATGGTTGGTACTAGTGTCTGATGTTCTGAACACGCTATATTCATGATAATTGTAGCTTTTGGGTTGGTTTGGTTTGGACCCCTGACAGCCATTCTTTGAACTGCAGGGGTGTTTATGCCGCGAAGTTTGAAACAGCATACATGTAGCTCAGAAAAGGTAGATTGGATTTTTGGACCTAAAACAATGTGGTGTATGATTATGAAAAAAAGATACTATTTTCAATTAATACAGAGAAAGACTGATCTTACAAGAAAAAAAACCCAAAGAACATTATAGAGTTCGGACCTGCCAACGATCATGAGCTCCCTCTCCGTGGACTGCGTGCGGAACTTCCTCCAGATGTCCATGGTGAAGATGGTTGAGGAGGAGTTGAAGATGGAGGTGAGAGAACTCATCAGGGCCGCCAGCATCACCGCTAACATCAGGCCTCGCAGACCTGCAGGGCAATATTACGTCATCGATCTTAGACGTAGCCATAGTTGTAGTCCTATTGGCAAAGATGCTGAGACTTTCTCGAACAGGCGTGCTCGCTGGCTATTTGGATCTACTAAACCTATTCCGGTTGCCAGTCATGAATCATGATGAGGGGGATACACGCTTAGTCACATTTGGGACCGTTTTACTCACTGCAGCGCCACCTAGCAGCAGGAAGTAGACCGACCCACCACTGAGGGAGGTAGCAGAAGGACTACCGAAACGGTAGCAAGTAAATCATTTTGGTTGTGCTACAAATGACGCTATTTTCCTCTGAGACTTTGTTGTGAACAAGGAAGTGTTTATGTACTTTGTAACCGGGGCATTTGGTACAAGTCATACAAGTCTAACATGTATATTTGATGGTAATACATTTCCATTCGAATACACCAGCTATACCATGTCTACATAATCGTTTTCTACAACTTCACAAGTTTACAAGGTAAATATAGAACTTTGTAGTACAAACGATAGACTTTTTAAGCGCCCCACTATGTACCTGTAGGCATAATGGACACCACTAGTTTCGGGTATGCCACGTTGGAACAGCCGGCAGCATTCTGGCAATATCTTAGACACTCATCGGGGTCCACACAACCCACTTCATCTGGAAGTTTAAAAACACAGAAAACCTTCCATTATACTTTTAAACACGAAAAGAAAGACGCACTAAATAACGGCAGTGAGAAACATAAAAGCTCTTCAACAAATGGCAGTAAGAAAAGTGCGACCGAGGGTACACAAACTCAAAGAACAACTGTAGAATAATGATGGTGCAGTTATCACGTACTTGGATAGAGGGCTCTGCTGATCATGCCCGGCAGAATCATGAGGAAGAACGGAAGAATCTTCAGGTAGCCAGCCAGGATACACCCGCCCTTAGAATGTTCGATTGTCTTGGCGGCAAGACACCGCTGGACGATCACCTTAACAAATCAATAGATAAGTTATTCTACGTTTAAAAGAAATATGTTTTTTTAGCATTTCGAATACAATGGAATGTGCGTTATGCTAATGGCCCTCATTTGCATAATCTATACAGAAACTACATATTTCTCTCACGGTAAGTACTAAGGATGTCATATTGGAGTTGCATGTATGATGAAATCGATTTTACTTCGATAACTGCAGAGAACCTTTCACACACATAAAGTGCCTTTTTGGTTGTTTTTTTAAAGCGAAAACGTCTGTCTCTTGCAGAAAACACACCTGATCTGTACACCAGTACCAGGTAGCCAGGATGGTCAGACCGAAGATGACGCCAGGCCAGGGCAGGTCGGCGTTGATTGGGTCCCTGAACATGTGAAGCGCGTCCGCATTGGGGATCCCGCACGTGGTGCTGTTGTCTCTGATGACCGGCACGGCCAGGAAAAATCGCCGGATCATCTCGTTGTATCCTCCGACTTTGGCTAAACCTGTTGTTTTGTTGGACAGAAATTACGGTGTGACTGTTAATTAGAGTAGTTTAAAGTAAGAGAATAAGCACTCTAGCATATAACCCATTGAAAACTTTCTGGCAAATCATCAACTACCATAAAATGATCTTCTTTGAGGTATATATATTCATTAGTGATCATTTGAGAGGGTCAAAATATCTACATATGTCCAAAAACGCTAAAGATATGATTGGCTGAAAATGTAAACAGGGACACCAACATGGCGGCAGACACAACGATGACGTCACGTTCAAACGTTCATATTTTCAGCAGAACTTACTGAGTCCGGTCAGGACAAAGGCTCCAGCCACCATGATGACAGTCTGGGCTGTGTCGGTCCAGATCACGGCAGACAGTCCGCCTGGGGGAAGGGAATCGGCATCAACATCGGTTGTTTTCGCTTTTTTTTTTAAATTCTATTTATTTTTTTATTAATCTTACCAGGGGAAGTATCGTCTTGTATTGTATTGTAAATTTGATGCCTTTTAAATCTATAATGTAATATGCGACATGCACATTGTGTCCGAGGAAGAGACAATTACAATAATGATGCTTGCCACCTACTATATAGTTTTGAGGGTGATATGTCTGTTTCTATCGTTGCAGCGTTTCACAACAGAAAACATATGTTTCTAACGATGTAGAAGCTGAATTTTGCATATTGTCCTCAGTACGCTATGGAAGACCTACCCGTGACCGTGTAGACGGCTGTGATGGCCAGTAGCAGCACCACTGCCAGGTACAGGTCCCACTTCAGAGACTGTTGGATGAACACAGCGCCGGCAAAGATGTCTGCCTACAGAACAAACACAAAGCACAAACATACATAATACATAACATGTCCACAAACGTTAGTCCTACAAAAGTTAGTCCTACAAAAGTTAGTCCTATAGCTAAAAGATTTAAATCATCGTCAACACGCCGAAAAGCGCTCCTTGTGGTGTATATGTGTCCCGCAAATCCAACATGGCGTCTGTTCCCATGGCAAATAGTCATGCGTAATGTCATTAACTGTATGAGTGATCAGACAACGTTACCGATATCTTTGTGAAGACGTAGAGAAGGAGAGAGACCACGGACAGGTACACGGTGATCCTCTGTCCACCAAACCGCTTCCTCAGGTACTCTGGCATCGTGAACACCTGTGGGGGAGGGAAACAGTTTATGAGCAAGATATCATACTTCCTTGAATAGCCGCATGGGACCACATCTTTGCTGCAACGCCACCATTCGGCAAGGGGTAGTTAGGTCCATTCAGGCCTTAAGAAAGCTGAGGAATTACCCAAGAGTTTTCAACAGTGTTTATGGTAGAACCTTGAGCGATAAGACTCAATGAAAGACTGATATTTGAAGAAACATTTTATGAATGTAACGCATCTTATCATTGTCTTATAACAACGTAATGGTACTTAAATTATTTCTTACCCCAGCAGAAATGTAGACTGGAACGAAGATCCACCCTAACATCACCATGATGAAGATGGCCTGTAAAAAGGTAAGAAAAGAAATCAGTTCTACTCTAGACGCCAGAACAAATGTCTACTGATTTTGATTGGTTACTAAATAATTGCTTAAATGGTGTTTTTGAATCCCTCGTTAGGGAAGCAAAGTTTGTGAGCACTAGGAAAAGTCAATACGGTGTATAGGGCAGCCCCCTTCTCAATTTCCTTAGCCCTTGGACTACACAGCCGTGCAAGCACAGTACTACAGTAGACAGGGGGCTAGTCCGGTGTGTGTTCAACTTTCATATTCTTTCCCATAAGTGCTAATTGCTAAGCAGAGAAGCAGTAGTGCTTCAAATTGTGAGGTGTTTGGTATGACTCGGTCAGGAGTTGAATCCTCGACCTACCCCTTAGGCTTTTGCTGCGGTAATAATTTTGTGAGCACTACGTACATAAAGCATTTATGCCGAATTTCTATAGAGAGGTACTGACTTTAATGAAACAAAAGCTCTATCATAAAGGTTTATGGTACAAGGTTCTGGCCTGATATTTGCAGTGACTCGGAACCTTAATACGACATGAATGTCAATTTCCTCCGGCGACTAGATTGAAACTCTAGTCACTTAACAGCGTGCGTACGTACGTTCCACTCATACGCCACCACAGCTATCCCTGACGCAGCCGCGGTCCCCGCCAGACCCACGAAGTGCCCGCTTCCGATGTTACTGGCGAACAGAGACGCACCGACCTGTGAAGAGAAAGTATTTCAAGAAACGGTATACGCAATGGTCAAAATATTAGCAGCATAGACATTGTTTGCAAATAGCTACAATAAAAGAGAACGACATTCAAATGTTAGCCCTTGTTTTGAAGAAGGATCTTTAAAACTAAATTTTAGAGTTGAGACGGAGGACGTCACAAACTACTTGCTCCGCCCCTCACTGAGCCACGTGTTCGCAATCTGCATAAAGTGACGTCATAGGAGCGGTGGAGCCATTCCTTCACAAATACTGGAGTCGTACGTCCAAAAAGGGGTACGTCCAATTTTTGTGTTGGAAATTGAAGTTTAAACATCTTTTTTGGTAGACGTTTCTTGTTATTTTCATGTCTTTAAAATGTTAGGAATACATTTGACAAACACTTCTTACTTAGTTAATTTAAGATCAGTTATATTCATCTTACCGGCCACCATGCCATGTCTCTTCCAGCCAGAAAGTAGCCCTTTGCACTGCCGCGGTTGGCCCTCCATGCGGACTGAAGGGAAGAGAAGAAACAATCACATCCTTGACACGTTTGCCTTGTGAAGCTGTGTCTTTGAGCTAACAGTACAGCCTGGGTTGTGTACTTCATCGGGAAGGACAGATCTACATGTGTTTTGACAGCAAGCCCCTTGGAGACAGTGTAGACAACAAGCAGGCCGACTTATAAACACCAAGTCTTAGAATTCACCTTGAACTCTGCATACCGGGTCATAGGAAGGTCATGTGATAACTTCGTACCTAGGATATGCAGTCTGAAATGTATTGTCTTTGCGGTGTGTCACTTGTCCTTTGAAGATTATACTCGAACGGTATTTCATAAAATGAATGATAAAATGTAGACCACTAAATATTGGAAGCTCCATTTCTTGAATGACAAGCTATTTTGAACCAAGGTTTTGAAACCATCTCATAAATCATTTGCTCTGTTTACTCTGTGACCTTCCAAGTTTCATAGAGGCAAGTTACTACTAAGAAGGAAGTGCAGTTTAGTCACACTTCAAAACTTTCTGAGCTACGTGCAACACCACACGTTTGTATGACCGTAAATTCTATAACAGAATCCCTAGGAGTCTAATGATACAATAAATCACCGGTTGTTCGGGCTTGTCTGAGTTTTCCTTAATCATGTTTGCAAACGCAGGATAGATGCAACGTGAGCTCCAGAACTACATCCTCGTCCACCAGGGCCTTTCCGCTCTACGTTACATCGCTCGCGGAAAAGGCCCTGGTAACACGGGATGGCATCCATGGTTTTTGCAGGTCGACGAGACTTGCTGATGAATAATTAATGAGCTAATCCTTATTTGGGACAAACGGCAGTTGTAGCTAATGAATAGTTAATGAGCTAACCCTTATTTGGGACAAACGGCAGTTGTAGCTCATAAATAATTAATGAGCTAGCCGTAACACATAACCTGATTGGTTGATAGCTTCCCAGCGTTCTTTGCGCGTTTGCTTCCGATGAGTGGAAGCAAATGGGTTTTAACCCCTCTG